>JAQOWZ010000002.1:14802500-16002500 GCA_035578165.1 Stenolophus ochropezus
GGGGTTTTAAGAACCATAACCGGTTGCACTCGCCCGTGCTCTTTAAATCTAGTAAATTTCGTATTTAGCACAATAATTATAGATACTGACAGATAAATATCAGTGTTATTGCTCAAGTGACTTTCCAATGTGAAATGATAGCAGTGCGTCTATAAATCCGCGTAGAAGTATCCCACACACACACACCACTCCAGCTCACGTGTGGATCGATTATTCCCTTTTAGGCGACATGTGAGTGCAAATACTGCAATCACCTGTGAATTACGAAAATCGCAACACTGATTACCTATTGCCGATTACAAATCTTACACAGCCATTTTGGGAATATTGTGCAATTTTTCTTCACGAACTGCTTCCCTTTTCCTTTTACTATATCATTGATTTACGATCAGACGTTGACATTTAACAATAAAAGAAAATTTATAAACATTTTTATAATACTCGTATACACGATTTAATTCGACTTTAAAATTAACTATTATTGGATGGTTGTACAATAAAAAAAAATTACTTTAATTTTCAATTAAAAGTATACCGTGTGTTCCAAAAATGTGTTGTCATAGGCACTTAACAAGGGAAAAAAGTTTTTGGTAAATAAAAACTGTCTGGCTAACAACTATGTCACAGTATTGCACAGGGCAATACTACATGTATTCCTACGTCTTATTTAATACAGATTACTTCATTTTAATAATACAATTCAGTGAAATTTACAAATGAGAATATTTTTTTTGCTTATGTTATTATTATTTTACAGGCGCAAAATGACAGCTGTCATTTCGTGGTTATGAAGTTGAGTAAAGGACTACAGAATCAATGGTCTTCAGTTCGATTTCGAGTTTGCTTATAAAAATTTCTTGATTATTTTCTTTATAATTTATTAAATTTTAATTTTTTTCTCAATAAATGTTTTTTTTACAAAATATTGTAATCATTTTATAGGTACTAACATAAAAAAACAGAAAGGATATAAAAAAAGTCCTAAATCGGTATCGAACTGAGAACCTTTGACTCTGTAGGTGTAGGCCTCTCACCTCGTAAACACGAATTGACAGCTTTCAATTTGCACGTGTATAAACATCAATCGAAAAAATTTAAACTGTTTTTGTAAATTTCACTAAATTATGCTATTAAAATGAAACAGTCTGTATTAATAACATGTAAAAATACAATGTAGTATTTTCCTGTACAATATTAGTTATTTATTAAATAATTATACATACATTATAAATATAATAAATTATGTTTAAAGCTACTTTTCCAAGAAATAGATTAGAGCTATAAACGATCTTCACACATATCCGCTGTTATCATAAGACAGTCGGAATCTTATTCATCAAAAGCTCGATTTATACTAAACCTTCTTAGCCTAGTTGACGGATGATAAAAATGCAACTAATTTTTATCGTAGTTTACAGATTCCATAAAACAAAATAACCATGTGCAAACAATTAAAAATATTCAATATGTTTATCAATGAATAAGTTTCAATAAATAGTACGTATGTCAATAAAAATAACCTTGTTTATGTATTGTACAATGTATTCACTAATAAAATTTGATTGTAAATAAACATTAATTTGTAATACGACTGTATTAGTTAGTGTACATATGTACTAATGCATACAAACAAAATATACTTAGATAAATTATTGTTGTTTATAGAAATCTACGTAGACAACAACATGTTCGTGCATTATTTTCAATAAAAAATAGATGAAAAACAGATAAATTTATATTTAGTTGATCTTAAAATTTGTTTTTTATTCCAGTATACTTCTGGCACATCAATTTATTATAGCAATTAAATTTAGCAAAAAAATGAAACAACAAAATCTTTTGTAAACAAAATCGTAATTTATATCAATATATGTTCATGTTCCTCCATTAGTGAGAAACTGAAAACACATATAATTACATGAATAAATATGTATTAATTGATATTATTATTTCGGCTATTGCTAAATAAAATGAAATAATTTTTCGATTTATTTTTAAAAATCTATGGCTATATTCTGACGTACCGAGAAATAACGCTACTTCATATTATCGTGATTTCAACTGTCAAATGTCCAGTTCAAATTAAGGTATGCTGAATTATATTATTTATTATTATTATTGTTATTATTGACATTCTAACAGGATAGAATCCCATTTACAAGGGGGTCAGAAGTACAAATAAATTATAAAAATATGTATTTGAGCTAGACAAAAAATAATTTAAACGTATTCACATACATTGGAAAATATGGGACAGTTACAATGAGAGAGAGAAAAATAGTTTACAATATAATACATTGCTATCAAAACGTACGAAGATATGAACACAAGACGTTCTTAAATTCAGTATAACATGTGGAAAAGATCACCCTTAATGTCTATTTTTATTTCAATGTCATTGAAAATGAAACACACTCGTGTAAGAGGACTTTTCAATAAATAATTTCTCTTAAGATGAGGAATATAAAGTGAAGAATGCGTTCTGAATGTAAGGCGATAAATATTCTTTATTTAGATTACAGCTTGTATCATTTACACGACTATATGGATATTATACAGGGTGTGCGTGTGCAACGAAGTGCGGATATTTTGTTGAGTTTCAATTTTCGAAGCTCTCTGTAGGAATGCCAAGTTAAATATTTTAGCATTACATTCTGTCAAACAGTTTAATTTTATTTAATTGGAAATGTAAAACATTAATTAAAACAACTATTTTTTATTTATTATTCATATTATACTCGCCTTGTGTGATTGATTACGTTAAATGTTTTATTTTTTAGGTTAGAACAAATGTCACTAAATTTTCGAATAAAACAAGTGAATTGTTTATATATCCATCAGAATCGAAGATATTACTAACATAAAAACCTATAGTTTATAAAATATTTAATAGGAATAATATTGCTTTAATTAATTAAATGTGTTATCGGCGCAAAAAATCTTGAGAATAACATGCCTAGGAACTCTTGTTTAAAGTAAAAGAAGTATCGTAATCGCGAAAAATTTCGGTTTTCAGGTTTGAACGGAAATATCCATTTTGACCATCCCTGATGCCATTTTTAATAGTTACGATGTGACCTGTACATAAGTACCTATGTATCTCGCATATCTAATCAATTATTAGCTGTAGAAAGTTCAAATTTTGTACATAAGAATCCTATAATATCTAGTTGTACAGCTCCCTTTTCCATTGCAACCGGCAGTGCAAAAAGCGCACTTTGCTCGTAGAATTTTTTTGAATTTTTTGCATAAATCAAAAGTGGTTAGCCGTTGAATATTGAAATTTTGTTAATGTAATTACTATAACATCTAGTTATGCACCTTTAACTTAGAATATAATAATTTAGTTGGTTTTAATTTTTATAGGAAACATTTGATTTCTTGTTAGTAAATTGACATTAACAACTCTCAGAATATTTTTCAAGTTTTTGAGCAATTAAAATAATTTTGTGTAATGCAATAAAGATTAATGATAAACATTTTAATAACATTTTCAAAATATGATCCATTTCGATGGTAAGTGCAGCAAAAAATGTATAATTTAGCGTACAAAGAAGTCATGTGGTGTCCACAACAGATTTTTTGTGTATTGCTTTTCAAAATGTCGCATTGCGATCCTACCATTTAATACAGGTCTCTTGCTGGAAAATATGATTTCAACTTAATTATAATTTTTTTTGACAATACATTATGTCGGTGAAAAAATATAATATATTGCGTTAGATATTTGTACATCGCTCTGTTTTATTAGAATATATACGTAGTATCTGGCACTGTAAAACGTGTTTCTTTCACGCACATGCATCATCTCCCCGGCGTATGCCCACCGCCCCCCGGAAGAGATAAGAGATAATTAGAATTATTGAAAAAACTACCCAAATCTTTGAGCAAGAATTGTCAAAATTTTAAAAGAACGTAGCAGACGATAAACTCGTAACATCTACAAATATTTATAATTTTGTAAAATTTGCAGCACTGCAGCCTTAATAAATATATAGTTACATTCTTGATGTATTTATTTATCAACAAAAGAAATATTATATTATTTTTTTGTTGTTGAATTGCATTTCATAAAATCTTCAGTTGAAGATTAGTACTTGCTCAAGCACACGCTACTAACTTCATCAATCTGTTGGTTTCAAATTATTTAACGACGAAAATAAAGTCTCAAAAAATAAGAAGAAAACGCGATGACTGTCCGTAAATATTGCGAGTCACCCAGATTGCCTTGCTGTATCACCTTTGACATGCGTGTCCTAGATTTGACATCACTGGTTTATTGTACAATGCAAATGTAATTAAAAGTTGTACTATTTTCAAAGGTTTAGGATCATTTACTTTTGCTCCCCCAGTCTTTAGAAATGCCCCCCCGGAGCAAATTACTGAAAGAATCACTACTATGAAAAATACAATCTACCATACTTACAAGAACATAATAATAGGTATTATATACAACAAATGCCAAAGTTAAAATTACATTTTATTAATGTACTCACTAGTCTATAGATCTCATTCTTTATTGTTTGACATTGTGACCTTGCTAATGCTATTAGAACTACTGGTAATGAAAGTTGGTAATGGTTTTTTCATAGTGTGTGCCTATTTCATATTGAAAATTTTCAATGAGAATTTTTGCAGATTCATCACGATTTTCGTAATTTAAAAGTGTAGACATTTTATTAGGTAGGGTTATGATAAATTATGTTCATTATCTCGAATCAATTTATATTTTGTAAGTAATTATAATCGAATGAATGAATAACAAATGCAATATTGACATTCAAATATATGAAGTCATAATGGAACAGAGCGGTATGAAATGTTTATATTTAAATTTGTTCCACTTTTCAAATGCCTCCAGCGTATGGGTTGAGGTTCTGAAGCAACCATTTGGCAAAAAGATTTCGACAAACACCACAAATCGAAAAAGGACATCCGCTCAGTTACAATAATCATAAATAAGAACATCAGTCAAAATGATATAACAAATGTAGGTAATTCTCACAAAATGACGCAACGATCATAGTATCACAGGTTGTATTTTTTAAATTTTGTCAAATATTCATTTAACATAACTTGGATTTAAAAGGTAAAATTTATTAATTTAATTATTTAATATTGATTATTTCTAAAAATTGGAGTACGTAATTTGTTGTTTATTTAACTTGATATTACAACAGCATAATAATTCAACCATGGACCTTTATTTTCCCCGAGTCAATCCGAGCCGCAATGTACCTACATTAAAGAAAAGTTTTTAATGTGTCCAGAACTGAATACTTCATAAAATACTTATTTATATGAAATTTACGGTTCTCTATAATTCTCGTCAAAGACAAAGTAGTTTTGAAGGAACACATGTGGCAGAGCCAGATCATTCTACTGTTCTGATATGGATAATTTTCCTGTAGCAAAATAAAAAATAATCACTGACAAATTTTTAGTGTTTAATTTTTTTAATTAATTTTCGAAAAGGACCTGACTACTGAGGCAACCAAAACAGTAAGGATCTCTTATTAGGTTGTTCCGATTTTGAATTGTACGTCTCGGTGTCCCGAAAAAGTATCGGGACGCCTATTTGTCTTTGTTTAATATAGATACCTATTTGTAATAACAGTGGTATAATATAATTTGTTATCATTTTATGACTTTCACGGTTTGATTAATTAAAAATCTGAAAGCTCTACCAAAGCAGAGATGGTAAAATGTAGGTAACATGCCGTTTCACTGAAACTTCTGAAGCAGTACTGTCTGCATGTATTCATGTATAATTTTGTTATAAATGAAATTAGAAATAATCTCTATTATACATATATTAAATATTTTATGAACAAACTATTTTACGTAGAATATCTATTTTGTATAATGAATTTTTGTATGATTGTACGGCACGAGATTGGAAAAACATTAACCGGGTAGAGGAATATGAAAAATCATTTGAACACAAAAATAACGCAAAATCATTCATAACACGCAGTGCATTATTAGGAAAGATTGACATAGATTTACATAGACAATATCTTGAAGAAAAGAAATATTGGCAAGAGGTACTGAGAAGGGTAGTGAGTGTTGTGAAATTTTTATCTACGCGTGAGCTCGCTTTTCGTGGTACACAAGAAAAGTTTGGTTCGCTCAATAACGGAAATTTTTTGGGAATTTTTGAACTACTTTCGGAATACGATTCATTTTTGAAAAACCATATTGAAAAGTTTGGAAATTTGGGAAAGAGAAGCGTGTCGTATCTGTCAAAGACAACTTATAATGAATTTTTAATTTTAATGGGAAGTGCGGTGGAGAAGGAAATATTAAAAGAACTGTCGCAAAGCAAATACTTTTCCATAAGTGTGGATTCAACACCCGATATTACGCATACTGACCAATTAACTTTCATTGTGCGCTATTTAACTCAAAAAGGTGATCCCGTCGAGCGTTTTTTAAAATTTATTTCTAATTGTGGACATAAAAGTGCCGACTTGGAAACGTGCATTTTAGATACCTTAAACGAATTCAAAATTGACATCAAAGATTGTAGAGGACAGTCTTTTGACAACGCTTCCAATATGGCAGGTATCTATAACGGGCTACAAGCACGCATAAAAAATTCTAATCGTTTCGCTTCATTTGTGCCCTGCGCTGCATGTTCTTTAAATTTGATAGGATCTGCAGCAGCAGAATGTTGTTCAACAACAAGTGCATATTTTATATTTGTACAGCATGTGTATACTTTTCTCTCTGCATCAACTGGAAGATGGAAAATTTTGAAAGAAAAATTGGATGAAGAAGTAGAAAAAAACGAAAGCGGTAAGTTGAAAAGGACAAATCTTTTACCAAAACCTATATCGACCACTCGTTGTTCAGCCCGGGCTGATGCGTGTAAAGCACATTTCAGTTCATTTGACAACTTCCGCAAAACTTTGTATGAAATAACACATAATGAAACTGAAAAACCATATACGAAGGCAGAAGCACAAGGATTATTAGAAAAATTTGAATTGCTTGAGACGGGGATATTAACAGCATTTTGGTCCGATATATTGCACAGATGTGACAAAGCCAATAAAACACTTCAAAAAGTGGATACCGATTTATCTATTACGGTAAACATATATAATTCCTTAATAGGATACTTCCAGTCTCTACGAGATCAGTATGATGTTTACGAAGAGCACGGGAAAGAATTATCAAAAAATAATATTTACAAAAAAGACATGAAACGAATTCAATTCCGTAAAAGACAGTTTCATGAAAATGAAAAAGAAGAGGTCAAACTTGATGGAAAAACTGAGATGAGAATTAACACTTACATCACAATCTTGGATAGATTGGAACAAGAACTGAAAAAAAGGTTGAGTGCGTATAGTGAAATTGAAAATAATTTCGGTTTTTTGAATAAATTTAAGAAAATTAATGATGACGATCTACGAAAGAGTTCACAAAAGCTTCGAGATATATACTGCAAATATATATAATGCAAATATTTTTTTGAAAATATTGAAGTCAATAATATAAGAGAATTTTCAACTTTTATCAGAGAGAACAAATTAATTACAATGTTTCCTAACATAGAAATTGCTTGCAGAATATTTTTTACAATGCCAAGTACTAACGCAAGTAGTGAGAGATCTTTCTCTACCTTGAAGAGGACGAAGACTTATCCACGCGCAAGGAAATTTTTGCCTAGGGGCGCTTTCAAAGTTAATCCGGCACTGATCAGCACGAACGCTGGTTGATCCACATTCACTTGGATATAAATAAACAATACACAATCATGGTAGGGCAGCAACAATCGCATTAGACTCGCCAGCTCAACTGCTTGTCTACCCCAAACAATGGCCCTTCGGCAATGCCGAGCGCCTCCAGAAACAAAAGATATCAAAACAATTGATCAAACACACGCAAATCAACACGATTACTCAATTTTACCATCAATGGCTATAATAAATTATTAGGACAAATTTTATGAACTGAATGAAATATTTGTATAATTATCAATCTATTATTTTGTCTCTCCATCTGAGATTTTGGCTGTGGTTTCCCTCAGGTTTTTAAGGAGAATGCCTGAGAGCGTAATATTCCACTGCACTTTATCAATTTCTTTAATTATAAATAAATGCACAAGATAGATATTTTTTTCTTACTTTTGGAATAAATATCATTCTTCTATTTTATCAAAGACCTGTCTCATTCCTTGATGTTTAACAGTTGCTCTGAATTACAACGATGAAGGGTTACTTATTTAAATAAACACAACATAGGGTAAGTTAAACCTTCCACTAGACGATATTTGGCTAATTATGCGTTCGGAGGAGGTATATAGGTACCGTTTCACTACTACATGCAGAACAGTGAACAGACTGGAATATACGAGGTGGCCGACGTCGATTCGTTCTAACGTCAATCCTTCATAATTGGACCACACACATAACACATAACATTTAAGAGGCAGCGCATCGAGTCGGCCGTAACTCTCCGAATTCTCCGATTTACAACTGCACACAAGTCTGTAAAGGATATGAACACACGAGATGACATTTTCTCTACTTACAAAAATATACCATACTGTGTTTTAAGGAAAAATTTAAATATTTTTTAAACTTGTGGCTGTGGAAAACCCGGATGGAATATCGGTAGTTAGGTCACTGAATTTGTATGATAGAATAATGTATAATGTATTAGAAAAAACACAATTTTAAATAGACATTTTTGCTCTAGTGCGGTGTTAAGAGCATTTTCATACTTCGAGAAAACATTGAAATGTAGATACTATATTATATACTAATTATATATCAACTTTTATTAATATTCGCAAGCAATTGTGCCGGTTACCTTATCCATTAGTTAATAGAAAAAAATTGCATCGAAAAACTAATGTAAGTTGTTAAAAATACACGTTATTTACATTTAGATGCGATATTTTTCTGTTAACCGACGGTTAACGTAACCGGCACGTTAGCCAGTGGTGGAAAAAACGGCCGTAAATGTCTGATTTAAATTAATTTGAATTATTTTGTTTTTATAAAAAGTCAAAACAGTGTGGCACGAAAAATGTATATTTTTATTAATCAACCCTTAGTTTTGCCAATTTAAAAAAATATATTTTTGTTCAATGATCTGAACGTCGTATTATTATTATTTATTATTTACCAAAGGCGGGGCTAGTCAGTTATAACCATTTAATTTTTATTTCCAAAGTGTGAGACCTGAAAACACCCTGCATATATGACTTTTCTGTTTACTCTAGTAATAATCGGCTTTGTCAAACAGTTACTTTGTTTTCCCATTTCCAAAGTTGGGACTAGTATTTCAGCAAATAAAATTTACATCTAAATGAATCGTTTAGCTTTTTTTTTCTTGAATTTTGTGTCTCATTATTAATTTTGTCTTCTTGTATTTTGGTAACTAAGAGAAATTGGATTCACTTTAAAAAGTGAACGCACAAATTGAAAAGGATCTGATAATTATATTCCAGTTATTTTTCACGTACCAAATTTATATTTGTTTTTCACTTACATATTTTATTATTACCAACGGAAATATTATATGTCTCAAATTTTCTATTTTCATTTATTTGGAGTCATGCACTTAAATTGCAATTGGTAGTAAATATATGTAACAGATTTTATTGTAAGAGTACAAAAAAATATATTTTTTTTCGAAATCGATACTAAAGTACATGAAATCATTCCGCGAAGTTAGCCGTAAGTAGTAGCTAAAATTAAACTGTTATGTTAAAATTTAACTTTTCGGACTCATCTGTCAAAGTGAATTAACCTATATTTTAATAGTATTATATTATTGCAGTTTATTTTAGCACTACCTAAAATAACAAACATAGCATTCTATAATATTATTGGTATTTATTTATTATTTACTTTTGATAATAATTTATCTGATTTCATGCAAATGACGTCGTTATCACAGTCATCCCCGTCTTTATAGCTAGCTGAAGTTTTACAAACATATAATGCTATTTATTTTTGTTTTTAATTAATAATTCAACAATTTCAAAAAAAATATAATTTAATTTTTATTAATTACATGGTTTATTCTCCTCGACTATCGCCTGGTAGAATAAATTCCACATGCGTTATAATAAATTATACTTTAGACCCTTGATGTACAAATAACTATTATTTAATTTTAATACAAGCATTCAACTAGTAAACATTGGATAATATTACAGAATACGTAAAAAAGAATATCAACAATGAATAAATATTATAGTTTCCAGGATAGATTACACGCATATATAAATGAAATGAAACTGAAGTTAATTAGAGTATCTACAATGGGCGAGTGAGTGTAGTGAAACTAGTTTGAATTTGAGCCCAGCTGTTTTGAATGTCATGAGAACATTATATAACGAATGTAGAGCATGGAGCATATTCACATGTGCCGGGTCGACGAGAGGAGATTGACGCTACATTGTGCAAGATGAAATGACAATGCGTAGGTGAGGACCACAATGCGGTATGTTTGAGCCCACGTACCTAAGCTGATAACTTTGCTTAATGGTCAACCTGTAACCGTAAGCCAAAAGGTAATATACCCATATTGCGGATTGTTTCACCATTTTATTTATGGCACTTCCAACAATGTTTGACTTTTTTCTAAGGTTTATTGTAGCTGTTAAAGAATTATTATTTATTGACAGTCGTTAAAATGTTTTCAACTATGTATTTTTAATAATAAAAATCTTATGTACACTTCGCTATAAAATTAAATTATTAACTTTTAATAAACTTTGTGATTACATATTTGAAATATCTATATTAAAGAAGTATCTTATTATTTTATTAAAACAGATCACTTCTTGCTTACATAATAATTCTTCAGTGAAAATTTAAAATAAATAAATTTAGAGTAATTATGGATAGGATAAGTTACTGAAGTTTAGTCAATTGAATAAAATTTTATTCTTCTACCGATTTCTACCCCACATTAGTCTTCTTCAGGGACTAATAATATGTAATGATATAACTTTATATAATCTGAAGAATGTATTTAACTTAAATGACAATTTCCTTCACAATTTAATAACCCATAAAATATAAAGATTTAAAAATGTGGATCAATCATAACAAACTTACAGAGTAAGAAAAGTGCATAGTAGGTGAAAATTTTCAGAAACTTACAGCGACAATTGCACTGGATTGACATTGACATTTAAAATCCTAAATGAAAGTCAAAATTGTAATTGTGGTTAACTGAACTTTTAATTTTTTAGTAATTATAAATAGTTCCGAGAAATGAAAAAAACTGAGTTACTTACTTTTTAATGATAACTTGCATAAAATTATAAATATTGATATAAAAATGGAATGTGGTAAATGAAATTTACAGTAAATTTTTATTAAAAAGTAGGGTTACAAAGTAGGGTTTTGAATATATATCAACAGATATGAATCAGATTTATAAACAAAGTTGGTTTGACAGATTGTTCTGGAAATAGTCTAGCAAACATTTTGTGCATTATAAATAATCTAAAAATTTAGCGTTAAACTTTATTGCCTGTAAGAAACTGCGTTCGTTTATATTGATAGAAATTTTGAAATTCCTACAAAAACAAACTCATCCATTTTCTAGGCAATATATATTTTCATGCAGAATTTTCTGTCATTTTTAGTACACTATATATTATTACTCATAATTCTCATATATATTATTTCACAAATTTATACAAACTACAGAAAATTTATCCTTAAATGACGTCTGAAAGCTTCTTTCATTATTTTAATTTAACTTTGTCACTATTGTCGCAAGGATGCGATGTAATTTATTTCACATAACTTGCATATTTTCCTACATTTCTCTCATGTAAATTAACTTGATAGAAGTATTACATATGCATATAATAGTTAACAAATAAGGTTGTATTGTTAAATTATGTGTTTGGTTTTAATTTGAAATTGTGCAAATATCATATTGATATTTTATATTTAAATGTATCTTGCGACCTAGTAATAGAGCTACGTCATTGATGTTATTTAGCAAGATAATTGTTATATTATTCGATTATGAAATAATGTAGGTATTCCATATTAGACTTTAAATGACACACATTTATCTTCGTTCAGCATTTGTTTTGCCTTTTCTTCTCACTTGGCAATTAGTGGGAATTAAATATACATTACAAACATACAATAATGATAGTACTACCACCATTTACAAGCACTATAATTATGCATGTTAATATTTAGCAATCCTAGAAATTCAATACATTGTTAAAATAAAAATAAAAAAATCACTTGGTTTTTCCACAAATATTGTTTATCTTTGTAATGATCGTTTCGTCCTCTCCGACATTATGAAACAATAAGATTATATTACATTGTTATAATATGCAAACAAATTTCATTACAAATAAAACATTAATTTTAACAAATTATAATATTACTATATAACTTTTTACGGCAAAATCATAAATAGATCATAATTATCATAAAATAAAACTGAAGATTTCTTGGAAAATGACGTTTAAATTCTTCCTATCAATTAGAGGTGGCAGACAAGTCGATTTTCAACTTTTGAAATAATCGATTTTTATCAACTAAAAAAGTTTACGATAAAAAAAATATTTTCGCATATACAGGGTGTTGCATTATTTCATTACAAATAAAACATTAATTTTAACAAATTATAATATTACTATATAACTTTTTACGGCAAAATCATAAATAGATCATAATTATCATAAAATAAAACTGAAGATTTCTTGGAAAATGACGTTTAAATTCTTCCTATCAATTAGAGGTGGCAGACAAGTCGATTTTCAACTTTTGAAATAATCGATTTTTATCAATTAAAAAAGTTTACGATAAAAAAAATATTTTCGCATATACAGGGTGTTGCATTACGGCTCGGCGAGAATTGTTTGCCTTTTTTATATTTTTTCAATTGTATTTTAGTCCTCTATACGGACATATAAAATTTGATTGTTTATTTTTTAAAAAAGACCAAATATACACATTGCTTTATAAAGACGTACTGAAGTAATTTTTATAGTAAAAATTAAGAATTTTTTTCTAATCAACTGTAATTATACTCATATGTTCTCACATATTTTTTTAAAATGTGATTATACAGGGTGTTCAATAAAGCGAATCAAATTTACTCAATTTCAAATGACTATAACTCGTCAATTTCAATTTTAAACAAAATATATAAGTTTTCTACTTAATTGAATTTTCTGTGATCTAGTAATTATTGGTTATTTAATACTTTAGGTGCCCGCCTTGAAAAATGACGGACCGGCCTGTGCCCACCCAAATAAAATTAGTTGGCGACGTCACTGTATTTGACCCGTGCCCTCGGCAATATTTATACAAGTCTACGCCTGTGGCTGATTTTAATCTTTGTAACAAAACAAATTATTACCAATTCATTTGTTCTTATCTGAATTATGAAATCAATCTAAATGAAAATGTTATATGCTGACATTTTAACTATTTGTCTTATTATAGAACCTGTTCACCAGATAAATTACTTTTATGTTAATGTTGTTATTGGGTATAACACTGTTTTTTTAGCAATTTACCCTCATTTACTCAAGACTATTCTCGGTTTCGATCGCGACAAGACTATTTTTCAAGCCTCGATATTAAAGAGACAAGATCAGTGTTGGGTTTCGTCAACATTCACGAGTCTCGTTTACATTATTAATATAATAAAAAAAATAATTATGAAACATTTGAGTATTTATTATAAAGTAGGAACTACATAAAATATGATTTATAGATTAAATTAGTGGATTTTTATATCTGATTCGTTTGCATCGCAAATGATGTTATTTGAATATTTTTTACATACAATTTCTGAATTATCGCGAGTATTTCAAATTAAATGAACTTAAATTGTAAATTAAGTTATATTATTTAAGTTTATATTTAACGCATTAATTTTGATTACACGTGTATATAAATAAATAAAAGTAGGTCGAGGTCGAGATCGAGACGAGACACAAATTAGCCGATATCAGGTTGTGATCGAGACAATATTACGCTACTCCGCTATTCGATATTAATTTGAGACCGATACTACACCTACAATTAAGGAGATAGTCTACCTACACCAAAAGTCTCGTTCGTACCTTTACCTTTCTAAAATCTCATTTTTGGTACATTTTACAGAAAAATGTTAGAAAAAGAGAAAAAGGTTTTAACATAATATTCTTAAAATCGAACTGTTCTTCAAATTTTGATTTTTTAGTTCATTTTGGTTTTAAAGTAAAAATCATACTTTTCTAATACCTCTTTTATGTAAAGGATTTTCATTTCAAAAAGAATCACACATATTCTTACAAGGTAAATTAATGTTCATATATTTTTTTATGGAAAAATAAAATTTTGAAAATCAATTCGATGTAAAGAATATTATTTTAAAAACATTTTTCTAATAACATTTTCCTAAAAAAATGAGTTTTTGGAAAAGTACGAACGACACTTTTGCTATAGCTAGACTATTCAAAATTAGCTTCAAATCAAATATTAAAGTTACCAGAAATTTCATTAACCACAAAATAACCGGTTTCGTGGTCACGGTTACTTTGATTATGTTTCGAAACATACTAGCTATTAATAAAACTCTTCATATGGACATTCAGATTGTATTCAGTTTCCAAACCACTCAAACTCAGTGTTATTTTTCGCTCGATACGAAATAGTTATTAAAATGATTTTGCAAGTACCTGGAGTGATATTTCCTGTGTTAATTACGAGCTGACTAAGCAATTTGAAATACTATTAAACTAGTTTTGAAAATAATTTCTTCACCTGGTCATTGGAACCCTAAAGAGATATGTCATTTAACACAGGCAATTAATTAACATATTGTATTATGACATATTGATAGACAAACTAGATAAAACATAATAATATAATCTAATCTTAATGTATTCACATTTTGCTCCGCATAACACATATTAGGACTTAATCCTAACAAATATATTCACAAAAACACATTATGTAAATTCTGAATTACTCACGAAATATCTGAAATTTGATTCGAGATAATTTTATGCCATAAAAGGGACAATATCAAATAAAAAATATTTTCCATTATAAGCAACATATAATTTTGATTACAAAGTTTGTAATTTAAAGATATTTTTCTTATTTTTTCATATTTTATTCGTTATTGCATTTGTACTAGAACAAGAATAAAATTATTCTTTGACTTATCTGACTAATTTTATTTTACAGCTAGTTTTACCTTACCGTCATTATTTTTTATCTTATATCTCTGATAAAATGTTTTTTTATTCGTTTTATAACTTAAAATTTGTTAATAATAATAAGTTTATTGTAAAAATATCAAAACAAATTAACCTGGTACTGTAAACTAAATTTAATCAGGTTAGTGATGGACCAATGGGGCAGAAGAATAACTAAAGAGAGGGAGGGGGTTAATTAGTTAGTGCTCTGTCCCTCCACCAAAATTTTTAAGATTTATGTCCCTTTTCAATAATTTAATTTTTAAATTTAACTCAATAAAATAATTCTTAATACAATGTATCATTTTTCTTATTGTAATATTTTGATGTAGGTACTAATTTTAATAAATGTTTGCATTAAATAGTAAAAAAACAAGTTGCAAATTTTACTTTTAATTACACTCTATTACAATATTTTTCTTTATTTTAGTTAAATAATTGTTTTTCTGTAGTAATTATATAGGTTTTTCATTATATTTTGTTCACTGTATAGAAAGTGATATACCTAAACGTACCATACAATTTTCTCAAAAAAATCTAATAGAATGCCTATAATACCTACATAACTGAGTTCAGAATAAAAAAAGATAATCCTACAATTTGAGAGCCATTGTTTGAAAAAAAAAATTATACTCATTGAAAAGTCTTATAAAATAGAAAGTATTTGCGAATAAACCTAAATAAGTTTCTAGCTCTTACAGTTCCTGAGTTAGCAAAATGGACAAAAATAAAAATCCACTAAATTAAGATTTTAAGAGTTTACATTAAATAAATTATTAATTTATTATGGTGCCTTTTTATGTGATCATAATCGAATTTAAGTATATAAGACAAAAAATATAAAAACTAATCACTATAGCTTCTCATTATAATAATGAAAACTAAATATTAGTTTACAATGCGGCACTTCGAGAAACACTGATCTAGAGTCTTGAAAAAATATAATCTTGAAATCTTGACAAGACAAGAATAAGAATTTTAATTTTAATCTGCATTTAGACTAGATCAGTAATTACTTTGAGCTTATTTTAAAAATAATAACAACTCAGGGTTTAATAAATGACAAAAAAATGATGAGCTGAGGGAAATGTCTTCTTCTTTTTCATGGTGGCACGAGCCCCGTGTAATCGGCATCGTTGACATGAAACAAATATTTTTGGTACTTGACCTGTTTCGACTAAAAATATTAAGAACTTAACAAAAAGATAAAAGTTACGAAAATTAAAACATTTACAATTATAAATGATAAATGCAGCTGAGCAGCAGTTTGATTAATTGCAGATAATTAATTCCAATACTACATTATGATTATTTATTATTTCTGGACAATATTAATTAATTTTCTAAATTATTTCTCCATCCATTAACAAATGTTTTCCATAATACCATATTTTTCAACCTAGTAATATTATAAATTATAAAAGTTATAACATAAGTATTCAGGTTAGATGTAAATATCAATCAATCAATTAGTTGAATGCAAAGAGCAAATACTTACAATACTTCTCCCTACCTTTTAGGTTAGGTACTATATTATAAATATTTTACTTAATTGAAGAAAGTCTAATATTAAAACTTGGCAATAGGTATCGAAAGAATAGTTATTATTCAGAGAAAGAGAAAACTACAAAGCTTCAAGGGAAAGTAGCACTCTCTTCTGATGTACTATTTTTCTTCTTAAATCGTTCAGTAATCGGTCAAATATTGCTGCCGTGAAATTTAATTTTCTTTCCTAAACTGTGGTAAACTGCAGGTTGTTAAATCTTTTGTTTGCAAGTTTATTTTATATTTCAATAAGAAATGCGATTATTTATGTGATCAGTAAGTAAATTTCAAACTTTATGGACATCAAACCTAAGCTACAGGCGAACCAGGCGACTGCCTGGGGCGCAATAGTTCGTGGGCCACATTTTGACTACATTTTTTAAATTCTTAAAATTAAGTAAAAGCAACAATATTTCAATACTGTTAGCATTGGTTAAATAATTTACATGTTATATTATATAGGCAAATTATGTTCTGTAATAGATACTAAAAACACAAGTTTGATGAAGTTCATAATGAAACACGTTTGATGATAAATCACGTGACGAAGTATCATTAAATGCAAAATATGCATTATTTTCTTTTATACTTGGCATTAGCTTTTAACGAAATGTGAAATAGTTTATTAATATGATACACTTCTCTAAGGTAGGTACACGGTATATTATTTGCTATATTTACGTGTAAAAATAAATATTGTAAGAACTTACTTGACATAAAGTAGCAATGGTGAGTCCAAATCCTAATGCAATTTGTAACACCGGAGTAGGATAGGCGTACCATTTCAAGGTTGAAGCACAGCCAACGAACACCAGGATTAGCGTTCCTAGGCACTCAGCTAACAGAGCCCGCCATAGGGACGCATGAGTTACATCCTGCGTTCCTACCCAAGCTGAAATCAAAACAATTCTCTTATAATCTGACTGATAATGTTACAGACTCAAAATTATCAATAATATATTAAACTATGCTTTATTCAACCGAATTATAAAACCTTTAAAATAATTTTACCTTGATAAAAAGAGATTATTAAACTATTAAAAAAAATTTTTTGGTGACTATTTCAACTTTTGTATTTTCATTAAATTCTTAAATGTAATAAACAATAATTTAAAAGAAAAATTTTTATACACAACTTAGGGTGAATCCATTTTGTGGTTAGAATTTTTTTAAATATATTGACTTCATCAGCCAAACCTTTTCCATCTTTAATATTTTAGAAGTAATAATGAAAAAATGTTAATATGTAACCAAAGTATACACTGGGTACTTGAGCAAGGGTAAGCGCAACTAGTGCCAAAATTAATAATAGAAATGTGTATTATTAAGCGCACCTTAAAATTGTTGTAACTTTCAACTCAACATGACTTCCCTATATGTACAGAGTGAATACTAGAACCCTTCACCACAATATAAAGGACATATTTTTATACTGTGCCTTGATAGAGGGAATTAACATTGGAAACCAGTTTTTTGCTACTTTCATCTGCCCCGTTAAATATAATGGTGTGTATGTGATACCGTTGATTAGATTATTTAATTTTGTATCTATTGAAATCAAATATTCTGTATTATGAGGCCTATACTTATTAAAATATTTAATATTTGTCCATATCTATTTCGTTACAAAATTAAGAATGAGTTAGAAATTATACTCTTTGTATAAACGTAGTTTATATTCATCTCACCATCAATAAATTAATTTGAGTGTTATTTTTACTGAAAATGTTACAATTAAAGTAGTCAAGATAATCAACGAGAAATATATCTGAATTTGTTGTAATAAAGAAATGATTTGATTGCAATTTTTTTCCACAATAATAATAAATTAAGATATTATTTTCTTTGAAATAATCAACTGCAATTATTAGTGTAACAAAATATACTTCTATAAATGATTTTGACACATGGTGTAGAATTATATTAAAAAAAAATTTTTCCAGTGCAGTCCAATGTTTTAATCTACACGAATAGAACACGTGTGCAGATTACTTTGTTGGAATGCATAATAAAAAATTTCCAGATATGACTTAATGCTCGAGGGTAGATTCGGTAAGGAAATCGTAGCGACATCATCACAGATGGTAAAATTTATTTAGGTTTTATATTTTGCTTAAAATATTCACGTTA
The DNA here is from genome assembly GCA_035578165.1 of Stenolophus ochropezus. Taxonomy (NCBI): domain Eukaryota; kingdom Metazoa; phylum Arthropoda; class Insecta; order Coleoptera; family Carabidae; genus Stenolophus; species Stenolophus ochropezus. The sequence continues at coordinate 14,821,387 of JAQOWZ010000002.1, forward strand.
TGACAGAATAATAAGACGAATTATTTATTATTTCTAAAACATGACAACTCAATATATTATTTTAAAATGTCAAAGTGACATCTTTAAAAATTATCTACCTGAAATTTGACAAGAGCATATATGTCAAATTTTTTGAACTTGAATAACTCATCAGTGTTTTAGAAATTCCTCAGCTAGAACGATGTGTAAAGTTAACATAAGTAATTAATTGTTTAGGTAGCCAAAATGTTAATTATGCAGGCCGGTAGAAAATTAAATAATCTTTATGTTAAGTAATAATGTAAATAGCGAAAAAAAGGAATTTAGAGGCGTCTTTTAAAAAAAAACGGTTTAATGCTTCATGTAAAGTATTACGCCAGGTTAAGAATCATATTTGTATGTAACTCTGAAATACCAAATATTATATTTTTTACATGTATCGCATTGCAGTTGTGGACGAAAAATCTTCACACACACTGGCTTACAGAAATCGCGTTATAAATAGTAAAATCGTATTCTAGGGACCCTAATTCGCGCTCATATGTTGAAAACTCACACTCGGGAAATTTGGCCAGAAACAATACTTTCTTTATTGATACGCGGGAGGTAAATATGTTATTCCACAATACTTGATTTCAATAGATGCGAAATTAATCTAATCTAACCACATACACCATACTCCCCATCATATTTAGCGGGACAGATAAAAAAAGCAGAAAACTGTTTTCCCATGTTTATTTCACAAGTCAAGGTTTCTAGTATTCACCCTGTATATTGTTTTATTTTGTTTTATTCATTATGAACAACCCAATATACTTTATAAAATGTAATTAATTTTTAGTTTGAATTTTTTTAAAGAAATATACTCATCATAGGTAAAAAGTCCAAAAGATGTAACAAGAAGAATCGTTAAACAAAAAAAAGTTAGTAACCCTAAGTATATTGTAACGTCAACATGACGTTTTACAATTTAAGAATTATAATGCTTCATAACTATCACAAGAGATATTCTACTAAAATAGTAAAAAATCATGTTTTATTCGTTGGAAGAACATGACACATATGTCTTATTGATATTTCAGGTATGTATTTGCTTTCAAAATAAATATGTTTTAATAGTTTCACTTGCCTCTATGGTCAACAGCCATGTACAACACACAAAACGTTCAAATCACAGAAAAAAAATACACTTTATAAAACTTGTAAAAAGCATGACACTTGTCAAAAACATCAAATAATAAACAATACAATCACAGCTTACATAATTTTTTGTTTTATGGGATAATATTCATTATCAAAGAGATAAACCGTATTTAAAAGAAGGAATTGCTGGGTTTCAGTCAATAAAACAATTACTTCACATCGACGTTTCGATTCTACCCGGGATCATCCTCAGGATGTGAAATTGTTGTATTTTACTTCCTGAGGATGATCCCAGTTAGGATCGAAACGTCGATGTGAAGTAATCGTTTTATTGACATAAACATCGATCGGTAACAAAAAATGGTATAGTTTCAACATATACGAAACAAGAATTATGTCACTCATTCTTGAATATTCTCAACTGTGAATTAAAGTGTTTTCATTGTTTCATATTGATTCATTATACAATGAAATTATTACCTGAAAAGAAATTTTGAAAAGATTTATAACTAGATAACATAGATAATGAACTTGAAATCACAAAGAAATGTTCCTATTTAGTCCAAAAACAAATGAATCTGTCTAAGACGTATAATTTTCTTCATGAGAACATGACAGGAATATCTTCAATTATAAAAGTACATAAAGTTTGCAGAACAATAAGTGAAAGGAAAATTGTTAATTTACGCAAGCAGTAAATTATGATAGTTTCGATCGAAATAGGAAATTTAATTTCTATGATGTGAGATTTGCTTTTTTGTGATTTAATGACATATTATACTACCTGTTGTTAGATATGTTCTTTCGAAATAGGCAAATCTGGGAGAAATCTTAAACGATAATTAAGTTTTCCTTATTGCCTCTATTTGTACAACTTAGCGTATAATCTAGCTGAACTGGTAAAAAAAACCTTGCCTACTGGTTCCCTGGTAAAACACCCCCAAATTTTGAATTAGTACCCTCAAATTTCTAATAAAGGTTATCTTCATCTTCTTAAGAAGCATCGATACAGAACGACAAAATGTCTTTATATTTATAGAATGACAGATTTATTAAGAGTTATTTGAATAATTATTTACTATTTATATTCACTACTGTATAATTGATTAAGTAACTATACACCTAAAACTTCAATTTTTATTAGAAAATGTTTATGCAAGTTTATAGATCATAATAGCGCTTTTAAAATAAATATAGATTTTGAAAGTTGAAATAACTTTTCTAAAGATGATGAGCAGTCAAAACATAAATGATATTAAAAATGTACTTAATTATGGAACATTAAGTAATTTTTTTCTATAGCAGATGTTAAAGTGCAATTTTATCAACTCAAAATAGTGGATAAAGTAGCACTTTAACCGCAAGGGTAGATAAAGTAACACTTTAACAGCAAGGGTAGATAAAGTACTTTAACTTTTGTTTATTAGAAGTATATTTCCATAACAACGCACACTACTGACATTTTAAAATTGTTCTTAAATAATAATTTAATTTTTCTAATTCTTTTCTCTTCAAAACCTGCTATAGAAAAAAATAGAATTTTATACACGACGATAAAATTAAATTATCGACTCGCGAAAAATAATTCACTCGCGATTATATCGCTCGTGAATTAACATTTTCCGCTTGTCGATAAAATATTATTTTATCGTCTTGTATAAAAAATAACTATTATTAACTTTGTAAAACTACACTTTTACTGTGTATAAACACAGTAACTTGTACTTATGCTATGAGATTAAAAAACTGGATGAGAACTACTATGACAATAAATCACGTTATTTGTTTGGCAGTATTAAATATTGAATTAAAAAATTCATACACAAAATATGTTAGAAGAATTTATTTTTTGAATAAAAAACTATTATTACAGTAATATGTGCTGTTGTGTGATATTAAAATGAGATTTTTATTTGAACTTAAATAATAAAAAATACTTTAATATTGAGTAAACCAACTTTTTGTTACATTATAAGGTGAGGATTGAAGTACACCACAATTTTAACTACGCTTATTATTAAAAAATTAGTGTATACTTATAACACAATATAATCTAATTTTAGAAACGACGTATAATTAGTTTCCTATTTTGCTAATTAAAGTTTAGATTAAATATAGAAATAAAACAAAATCTTAACATCCTTGACCAAGATACTTTCAACAGGTGTTTAATAATATCACATCACCGAGATGGGATTTTTTATTATATTATAATAATTATATCATAATTATGCCACCGATCAAAAGCCACTAATAAAGGTACTCAAACACACAAGTCGTGCAAGTCGAAGATGTCTAATTATTTTATCTCGGAAATTAATTTACACAAGTCAGTTCCAAAGGTAAAAATTTATTTCAATTACACAGAATCAATTTCACTGCAATTAAAGTGATAAGTATGTGATATGTATATATAGATTTGACATTTATTACATAATATAACGGATTAGAAACAGTGTGTTTAGATAAAATTGGTTTCGTTTATCTTATTTATAATTATTTATCATATATGCTCATAATACCGTATAAACAATGTATGAAATTTATATTGTAATACAAAATTGCATAGATTAATATTAATCTTAATGCTTTGAATAAATAAAAAAATATATTTTTACAATTAAGTTTTATGGGTTAATTACTGGAAAAATATAAAATACTTGTAGGTATTTAGATAAAATATGCAGATAATTTATGATTCCGTATTTGTATAAATTATATGCTTTTCCTTTATCTCATGCATAATTTATCATATTCTGTTTACTACTAAACGTACAAATTTTAAAAAATATTTTAAAATGCAAATACCAATCATAATAATTCGAATTTAATAACAATGTATTTACCTTATAAAAAATTAAAACCATTCAAATAAAAATATATACAAGGTTAAAACAATATATAACTTAACAAACTCTATTTCAATAAATATCAATGCAAACATATTACAAACTGGAAAAAACTTTAAAATTAACATGTAGGTAAGAATTATTTAGGTCAGAACTCTATTGTTTTCTCTTACACCACCACAAAGTATTATATCGTTCTAAGCTTTAATTTTTGCAATATATGTATAATAGTTGTAACTTGTAAGAGGTAAAGGAAGTATTGTAATCGCGAAAAATTTCGGTTTCCAGGTTTCAACGGAAATATCCACTTTGACCTCCCCGAATTCATTTTGATTAATATCATAATGGTCGTAGAAAATATTATTGCCATATTAACTTGTCAAAATTACATTGCGACAATTATGAGTTAGTTTCCCTACTTACTTTTGTCTATGTAAACAAAAGCTTAATATCATGAAGCTGGTAAAAATATAAATGTTGTTGCCGCCATATACCTATAACATTCGGTTGTTCCTTAATGGATGTTATATGCGACTTTAACTGTACGTTCTTATGTCTTTAACAGTACTTGTAATAACCAAGAATATAAATAAATATTTTACCAATAAAAACTATTGTTCATTAAATATGTTGTATATTTTATGTGATTATTAGGTATATTAAATCCAATATTAGTTTAAATTTCTTAGCGTTCTAAGTAAAAATAATAAATAATTATGTTCCTCGTCCAACAATCATTTTACCGAAAATTATTGCATTTCTCGAAAATATACGAGTAGTTTTTTTTTTCAGTGTACATTATAAATCTATGAAATTTGAAAATTGGTTGAAATTATTTAAATACATAAAAGTTTTATTCGGGTTCCGAAGGACCGTAGTGGCAGGTAGAACCCGAGTAAAACTTTAACAAATAATTTAGAGTCGAGAGAGAAAGACTAACAAATTCCTATAGGTGGATAAGAAGATACATTTAATGTATCACGTTTTTGGGAAGGTACCATCGAAAGATTATGCAAACTACTAATAAAAAACAAAAATTTTCAAAACAATTTTTTGTATTGTTTTTCTAAATAGGTACTCTCCTTTTAACTCAACAGATTTACGCATTCGATAAAACCAATCGTTGAAGCTATAAATCCATTCGTCTTGTAATACCTAAGAGACTATGTTTTCTTAGGATTCAACCGCATCATTTGCACTTGTATATCGAAAACCACGTGTTTTATCCTTTAATTTAAGAAATAGGAAGAAATCACAAAGTGTAAAGTCAGGACTGTACGATGGGTGCTCCAGTAATTCCACCTTTGACTTTGACTCTGTCAAATAATCTTTAGTTTGCGCAGCAATACGGAGGATGCATTGTCCTGATGCAAGACGAAATACTTCGAAACCGATTTTCACTCCCTTTTTCAAATGCTTATGGCAAAAAATTGTTGTATATCAATTCGCAGTTACTGTTTTCCTATCTTCTAATGCAATATTGACAATAGGACCGGATTTTGAAAAAAAGAAGGCAATCATTTTTTACCAACACTTCGAACTCCATTTGCTTATTGTCATTTTTTTTCAGGTTCAAATGCATAAATCAAGGTTTCATCACCTCTTACAATATCATACACTGCTTTGAATTTTCCTTCATTGTACTGTTTTAATGTTTTCTTGCACCATTCCATTCGATGTTGTTATTGACCATCATTTAAATTATGATGAATCAAGTGACAATAACCATTCCTAACTTTTAGATAATCATGCAAAATATTATTTATAGCGGTCATCCTAATGCCCAAAGTAGCCTGTATAATTACGTAGGTGACACGAATCATACTACAAATAGTAACTATGTTTTCATCCGTAATAGCAGAAAATGGCCGACCTTCACGTAAATCATCCCTGAGAGAAACTCGATCAAATTTAAATTCATTGTACCAGCTGTGAAAAGATCTGATAGTATATGCTTTATTTCCTTAAGCAGCCCAAAGTCTTTCGAAGCATATTTTTGAAACCAGTGAACTTTTAAAATCGTAATATATCTTATCTCGATTTTTTTTCTTGTTAACAGCATTTTTAGTACGATTTGTGTAGTTTAACATTGCTAAGAAAATTACTGACAACAGATAACGAATTTCAATTGCTAATTACATAATATAGACAAGATACAGATAAGGATGCACTTTCGTTTTGTGATGTATTTATTTTTCATAGTTACCTAAGTTACAATAGTTTGCAGAAACTTTTGGTGTTACCATCATATATGAATTAGAATATACCCCCAGAGGTAAAAAAATGGCCCTAAATTATTTAATAGGGAATGATTCTAAATTCAGTCAATGGGTATATTATAATAAGAATCATTTAAGGTACGGTGGTAAGCAACGTAGCCATCCAGTTACACCTTACAAAACTTGGTATTTGAGGTATTTGAGTCTTTGTGCCCTGTAGGAATTATAATTCCAAATTTAAATAATAAATAAATTTTTAATTCCAAATTTAATTAAATGTTTTATTAATGATTTATTTAGACTCAAAATTTCTTCTGATATCACTCAAGTAAAATAAAATAAAATGTACATTACTTTATTATTCAATGTCGTACTCGTGTTATGTAATTAAATAATAATTTAAAAATATTCTGCTCTTTATAAAACATAAAAACAAAATTTTGTATACAAATATATAATAATAAATAATCTGTCACTTATAACATGTTATAATCACAATAAAGATGACTATAGACGTATTCAGAAATAATTTATTCCCTTCTAATTTTATCATACTTACTCATGGTAATATTTATGTCCCAAGTATATAAATCTACATTTAAAAATATGTATAGATAAATTACTGAAAAAAGTAATACTGATTTTTTATACGAATAGATAAAAACAGAAAGGATTATATTATCTCAAACACGTAGCTGATTTTATCTGTTTTACCGAATAAATAAGAGCGTTAGTTTCTCGTCATAACAAATTACACTAATTATTTTAAGTCATAGATTCAAAGAATTCAACTACGAGTACTTATGTACTTGCAACTGCGATAGTGCGATAAGAATTATTTTGTTAGGTTCTCTACACTGAACTTACGAGTATTTAAAATTAGACACGTTATTACTGCGTTTGAGTTTGAAAATGTTACTATATTGAAGAATGTAACGGGAAAATTAGAATAAACATCACACAACTATATATATAGTGGCTTAACACCCCCATGGGGTTGCGCCGCTTCCTTCGAAGCTTTCTAGATCCAATTTTATTGGAGTGGATCAATCTCCGATTCCTGTTTCTTAGATGTTCTTTATAATATTCCTCCACAACTCCCTATCTCTTGTTTTATTCTTCCAGTTGCTAATTCCAGCTGCTTTCAGATCTTCTTCCACTTCTCTCAGCCATGTTGACCTGGGCCTGCCTCGTCTTCTTCTTCCGCCTGGGCTCCACTCGACTATTGATCTTATTGTATCCCTTTCTTCTGCTCTCCATACATGGCCAAGCCATCTCATTCTTTGTTGTTTAATTTTTTTCACTATATTATCTCCTTCTAATTCTTGTTCTATTTCATGGTTCATTCTTATTCTGTATTCATTTTCTGATACCTTGATTGGTCCTAGAATTGTTCGTATTATTTTGCGTTCCATTATTTTTAGATCTTCTTCTTCTTTTTTTGTCATTGTGATTGTTTCAGCTGCGTATAATGCTATTGGTCTTATTATTGATTTGTATATTCTGATTTTGGTATTTTTTGTTAATAGTTTGCTTTTTAATATCTTTTTATTTGCGTAAAAAGCTCTACTTGTTGCTATAATCTTTTCCTTAATTTCTGTTTCTCTTTCTCCTTTACTTGATAACATAATTCCTAGATATTTAAACGTATCTACTTGTTCAAATGTGTGTTCTCCGATTTTTATTCCTTTGTTTTCAGCATTCTTTCCTAGCAGCATTATTTTGGTTTTTGCTTCGTTGATTTTTAATCCTATCTTATCTCCTTCGATCATTATTTCTTGCAGCATTTCTATCATTATATTCCTGTTCTTCGTTGCAATAACTATGTCGTCGGCATATGCTATTATTTGTCCTCCTCGTGTTCTAAGCGTTCCTTTCATCATCACACAACTACAATTTGTTAATTAATAATATACGTCGGATGCATTTTAATATTGCAGCGTAAACCATTTCAATGAGAAACATAAAGTAGATGAAATATAGACGAAAATTCGATCTATTTCTAAATAATGCTTCTTGTATAATAGCCCTAGCTGTAACAATATAAGCTTACAGTTTACAGCTGGGTTATCCTGAAATATTTGGCCCTCATGGGCTACTAACAATAAATCGCTCCTCTTCTTAAGAAAATACTCAAGCACGGAAGGCAAAATAAGTGACCGGTGAAGTACTTGAAAATGATAATGGCCCGTATTCTGCTCTCTTCTTTATCTCCGTCTTTAAGCTTTCTTTTAGCTAGAGACGGTCTCTATGTTTAATATATTATTATATATTACTCAGAATCAGATAAAAATATAAAATTCGTACCAAATATAAATACCATATATGTATGAACATAAATAAAAACAAACACAAAAAAAACAATAGAACCTTATTGTATGCATAATTTAAATATGTATTTTCCTAACTTTTCTTTTGTCAAACAGGTTAGGTAATTAATAATATTAAATATTTAAATTATCAAATAAAGCCATCTCTATGAAGAAAAAGGTAAAATACTAAATCATTTATTTTTCCTTGTCCCTAAGAAGAGCAACTTTGTTGCAAAACTTATAGTTTAGTGTTCATAATTATCAATAAAATTTTGATCCGTAAGACATAATGCGCACATCAGAATTTCCCGGGAACGGTAACGACAATGAGAAGGGTAACTGCAAGAAGAATCAAATATCCATATTTATATGCTTAGATTCATAACAATTAAACGGGAACGGTATACCTAGCGTTCCCAAGGAAGCAAAACGGGAAAGTTAACCAACATTTACTTTATCGTTACCAGACCGCGTATTCTGACATTGCTCTGGAACAACTGACATGCAAATTGCAGTGACAACTGTCACTTTGTTAGTATTATGTCCAAAAATAGTGAATATATGAGAGATATATAGGTTAGCATATTGACATTTGCAGCTAGCCGTTAATGTTCTATTGTGCATCCAACAGTGTTCCTGTAAAATCTGTCGTTACCGTTATCGTTACCGTTCTCGTTGTTGTTACCGTTTCAAGAAAATTGTGAAGCGTCCATGAGAAAAGTCAATCCGTAAGTGTTGACGTGATTTGAGCTGAATCTATCTACTATATGCTACAAACTTTTCAACTGTTATCAAAACGAATAAAGTAATACAAAGCAATACAAATAAGATTCCATGTACCATGTATAAACATCTTATAAAAATCCTTTTAAAATAAGATTAAGTGCCTGTAATATCAATGAAAATAATCGAGAATTAATTTTAACATCTGATGCTTTAATTTTTTGAACCAATATATTCACAATAATATATTTATTCATCAGAAATTGATATTTTTTTATTTTCTTGATATGTAGGGGAGCAAATAAAAATTTTGTCATAGGCACTCAAAACCCTAGTTACGGCTCTGGTTGTCATAAGCAGAGTCTATACATTGGCAACATACAGCACTAAAAGGTAAGTTAAATTGTCTAGAAATAGATTTTTAATCTAAATTCATCTACCTTGTATTCCTTATTGGAATGATGGAATTCTATTATTATAATAGATTATGCTGGTACACTGGTACATAAACCCTATAATATTTCATAAATACTCTGTAAAAAGACCTTAAATAGATACATATTTATAATTTAACAACAGATAAAAGGTTTTCGAGTACTGACACTTATGTAAAAATATCTATGTAAATTATGTATGTAAGTTTTTTTGTCAATATTTTATTGCACATATGTTTTTTAACTGATAATGCTTATAGTATAGTCGGCTAAATGTACATAAATTTAAATATGTTAAAAAATAAGATATTGGGAACATTATTAATGAGACAATTTACAAGAAAAACCTGAGTAGAGTTAATTCATACTCGTAAGTTTAATTTAATAGTAGCGGAACTATCTTGTATATCTGAGATCCTAAAATTGCAAAATGTTATAAGGAAATCATTTTATGACCTAGCGCTATTATATTATAAGGCACGACCCAGGTCACAATTCACAAATGTTTGTAGAATGAAAGTCAAACCTGAAAAGATGTAATTCATTTTCAGGTGAAGAAGTCAAATGTTTATATTGTGTAAGTCATTTTGATATTTGTTTATGTCAGGTCCAATGTTAATTTGCATTACTATATATGTAAAATATCATGTGATTTCTAAATACCTTTTGTCCCATTTCGGAATAATAAACAATTATTTTTTGTTAGTTTTTATGTTACGGCGAATTACATACCATTTACTTTTAATCTACTGAAGCTCCTCGTATTGCGTTATAATCAAATAAAGTAGTGCTGGCGTCGAGATTGCGAGTTGGGAAACTTGTGTAAATATTAGTTTCATAAATCCATCTGGACGGAAGATGGTAATTTTTGCAGTGTGATCAAGTGCTCTTTGCTTTTCTCTGACAATTTTCGCGCAAGTTGCAAAATCTCCAGCGCATTTGACCTTGGCATCACCGAACTATTCTTACGTTATGTTATGTAACGTCTTTCTCTGTCCTTTCTCTCACGAGATCTTGTTTTCATGAGCGCACAACATTTTTTCCTACCCAAAGTTTAATAGTTGCTTTTCATTTTTAAATGTTTTCCAGATGTTGTGTGTTAACCATACTAAGAAATATGCTATATTAACGAATATACTTATATTTACCAAATATATTTTATGAATGCATGGTATGGCTCATGCAATTTTTTTCTCTCATGGTTAACGACTGCCCAAATTTTTCTAAAAAAGTTCATTAATTTAAATAAAATTTTAAAAAGTAAAACATTTTTTCCAAAATTCTACTATTTGTAAACAATATTATAAAATTAATATAATTATTAATAAATATAAACGTACAGGATGATCTATGAAACTATTTAAGGATGGGGATCCCAAAACAATGCATAGGTAAGTAGATATAATCAAAAATGTAAATTTTTCAATTTATTTTTTTGCTTATAACCTTTTTATTTCAATATAAAAAATATTTTAACTTGTACATTATTGAGACAGTTTTTGACAATGAATTCACTGCATACCGTTTTCAAGAAATTGCTACCAACTTTCAATTTTTATATGGGCTTCAAAGTAGGCTCTAAAAAATCTCGTAAAATCTCGAATAAAAAATAATAGGATATAATCGCATTTTACAGAATTAAACATTTAGAAGTAGTGTTCTACCCTTTCAGTATAAAGTACCATTGAGTTGTTAATCTTTAATAAAGTAATATTTGTTGGCCTGTAGTAGCTTGCATGTTATATTATGTGTATCTTATAATCATAGTTTATTTACGTTTATGTAAGTTTTTGGACGTATCAAATAAAATATTGTAAAAAAATATGAGCTTTTTAAGAATTTTTATCGAGTGGGTTTTTTTGGATGAGTTTTTTGGGTCGGGAAAATTGAAACAACCCTGTATAATTATATTAGATAGGTAAGAAAGGCCAGAATTTGGTCAAACGTAGAAGTATTCAATCATAAACGTTTATTGTTACAAGTGTTGGGAACACTGCATGTCAAACATTTTTTCAAATCATCAAAATTATCATTTAATGCGTAACTATTACAAATAACTTTAATATTTACTGCTTAAAGTAGTAGGTATATTTTTAACTTTCCGAAATATTCCTTCAAAAAAGATTATTAGGTTGAAGTTGTAACTGATAAAGTAATTCATAAATATTATCAGAAATAAATTGTGAAAAGAATATGAAAACTGCCGGGATTTGAACCCGAAACATACATGAAAGTATTTTTTTAATTTACCTTCAAATAAATACGAGTAAATGCAAGTTTTTATAATTTATGTCAATGACGAAAATTAATTAAAATAAAATGCACAGTGTGAAATATTCAATTATACATTTTAATGTGTCATTATTTATTAATAATTATCTTATTGTTATAATAAAAAAAAGTTAATGATAAACTCAAAATAAATTTACACTTGAATAATCTCTATCAATAAATATTACTTGTTACTGATATAACTAACTTCATGAATATTTATTACAACATTACATTGGTAAGTAAGGTCAGTAATCTACATCTCTCGAGACATACAAGTGTTATTGCTGTGAGCAACAATTTCTTTTGCTACTTCCGTAATACTTTGGCGTATTTTACATTTATAATTTGATAATCGCTTCTAATTTTAAAACAAGATAATTTATATGCTGATGCTGAGAGTGAGAAGATTGACTAATTCAATTATGAATATTATCATAGTAATAATTTAGTAATAAATTTAGAATACAAGGTTGTGTTGACAACAATAAATATATTCTTTTTATATTTAAACACAACTTAAAAATAGATTTCATATTAATAATTATTTTTCTTATTTACATAAATGGAACAGTAAATATAAAGTAATATTTTATGTACACACAGGGTGTTATAAAATGCATGTGACTTTTATGTTATCGTTAATATATTATCACTATGAAATGAACTCATAAAATCAGTAAATATTAAGTAGTTTTGTTGTAAAATTAAAAAAGGTGGAAGAAATATGTATATGAAAGTCAAGATAAATTCGGTTCCGGTTTTAGTGGCGCCAAAAAAAGCTGTTTTTTTTTGGTCATACAATTTTTATAAAGGAAATTTTAAGTATGAAATGAATTAAAAATATTCTGAATTGCAATAGCAAACTAATTTTAAAACTACAAAAAGAATGTACTGAAAAACTTATATAGAATATATTACTACAGTGGCGGGAGGTAATGTGTTGGACACATCAGATTTTTCTACTTTTAAGTAGAAACAATTGATTGGACTACCATAACTTTGGTTGTACAACTTGATATATAAAACTAAAATGCAAAAATTTATGAATCAAATGGAACGTTGAGTAACTTTGTTCATGAAAATAATATGGGAATTTTTACTTTCGAGGTTCCATTGAACAGGAAAAAACTACAGAAAATCGATGTGAGCCTAGTTGTTGAAGTTTATTAATCTTTATGATGAGTTGCTCAAGTTTGTGAAAAATATGCGAAATAAATTTAATACTTACCTATGAAGAAGAAAGCATGAAAATGTTACTCAAAAAGAGTATAGTTTGTAAACCGTCGCAAAAATAAGAGAAAATATCAAAATAAGAATCGAGACGGTAAGGTAATAATAGTAATAATAATAATGTAATAAAATACTACGAGATAGCAATAGTATACAACTCAAAATGAACTGAATATGAAAACGCTCTCCGAAAAAAATATCTGGGTACGCCTCTGTTTTACACTTAAACAAGAATCTTGATAATAAAAATAATATTTTTTTAAATGCCCAAGTGGTTTTACTTCAATACACATTCTTAATAAATAGTTACAGGTTTCTTTCATAAAACAAAATAATTAAAATTATTTATTAAATATTTAAGTAAAAATATTAAAACCAATTTTAAATGAAATATACTATCATTAACTTTGTGAATTTTGAAAAAACTAAGACGAGACCAAGACGTCTCGTCTCCTATTTAGCCTAATTTCGTATTAAGAACAGACTAAGTGGACTGGAAGTAACTGACATTATATTAAAAGTAACAACTTATAATATATTTTTCTATCCTCTTGTTGTCGGAATAATATAATTTTACAAAATAATGAACAATTCCAATAGAAATATTCTTATAGATTACTGTAATTAAATATTTATAGTCCTTTTATTACAGGAAATTAAATTAATTTCCTTCCAAATAATTATGAACATGTCAATCCAATTTCCGATAGACTTTAATTTAGGAAAGTTTATTAACCTTGGTGATAGACAAAAGAGTAATATAAATTAATAGTAACAGAAATCGCTTAAAGTGCATCAAATGTTATTCCCCTATGAACTTAATTTCGGATTTGTTTACAACTTCAAGGAAGAAAACAGAAGGGTAAGTGAACTTCGACATAAATAGTAAATGAATAACACGCCCAGTCGATTTTGTGTAGTTAATGCGTTTTTGCTTTACTTTGTGTTTATTAATAATGCCTATTAAAATAAACACAATTATTGTATTTCCGTCATTAGAAATAAGTGAATCTTATTTATCGCTTTCCTGTAAAAAGGTATACGAACTCGTAGCTTCGATTTAATGTATGTCACTTGTAAATAGAATTTGATTTGTCGATTTACTTGTAATCCTTGTAGTAAGTAAAGGGAAATGAACTTAAAGTAGTAATTTTGTTGTCAAAATATTGTAGCTCTAATACAGTGTTATTGATGGTTCATTACTTACGATTGGAGATATGTGATAATAAAACTTCAATAAGTTTTTATCTTATCAGATTTAACAATGCTGTCAAACTTGACAATAAATAAATGAATACAATGTATTCACAGATGAATAGGTGTTACATCTTTTTAATGAAGACATCAATATTTCATATGTTTCTTTGTATTTCAATATTTGCGACGTTGTTTGCTTCGTTCAAACTCCATATAGGTATATAAAATAAATTGTAATAAAATAGTACGGATTAAAAAATAAAAAAGTCTGAATATCAAGTAATTGTATTCTAATTTTTTATACCTAATATAGGATGTAATTCTTTAAACATAACTAAATAATAACGGTGGAATAAATCAAATAATTCATTACAAAAAAAATATATTTTAAAAGTTATCCAGTTATGGAATTTTCATAACAAAACGTAGTTACGCCACTGATTATTACATTATATGTCTTCTCCGCAAAACAGCAAAGCGTTAAAGTAAAATATAGTCTACGTTTTACAAAATACTCATCTTTCAATTCACCTACTAAATAGTACATCCAGACATTATTCAAATTCTCACAGTAGCGTAGCTAGGGTGGGGCGCCACAATTTAAGGGCGGTCAGATTTCTTTATAATATTTCCTTTACAGTTCGCTATATCTGAAATGTTTTTCTTAATCGTAACTTAAATAATAAACAAACATTACTTTATTAATATAGAAATACTCTGTACTGTAATATTAAAAACAATAAGAATCAAATTATTTTTAGATTTGATAATTTCTTCGTCTTTAGATTATAACTTTGCAGCAGTTAAAACTAGAAAAATTTAATTATTCATGTATTTTTTTCAAATTTTCAATGTATTTTTTTTTTAGTAAAAATGCTTCTTATTTTTTATAAAAAACCATTTTTTTCTTAGGCGCTAAAAATGCTAACAACGCCACTGCTCAGATATTATAAATACTGCTAATGATTTATTCGGCAATTTAGACTTGTACAGTATGTGCCTTATACTAATTTTTGTTTTTACGGGTACAGTAGATGACAACCAATTTACATAAAATTACAAATATATTATAAAAATGTGATGACAAATTAAAATGTATGTCATAAATATTTAGAATAATTGTTACAAAATTTATTAGTTTTGCGGGAACACAATATCATTATTTTTTATTAATTCTGAACTACAGAAGAACATAAAATAATAAACACAAACGTGAATATTTATATCGCATTCTTATTTGGAAGTAAGATTAATACTATTTTCATATTTTTCATCCATTTAAAAATACCAGTAAATCTAAATAATCATAGAAATGCATACTATCTAATTCTAATTACATTAAAAAAAAAACGAAAAATAAATATTTACATATGTATGTACATAAATGGTAGTTTGCAAAAATTACATTTGCAGTTACATCCAAAAATGGAAAATACCTAAGATTAAATTTATTCATTGTATGTATTTTACATAACTTTATATCATTTTTATGTAAATCTTTACAAGACGAAAATAAAATATTTTATTCATAAAATTGAGATATTGTTTCAAAAATTCTTGTGTTTCTCAATCAAGTTATAATATAGAGAATTATTATCGAAATACAAATTAAAGTTTGAAATGATCAATAAACTAAATATTTTACTGTAATAAGTTTTTTATAAATAAGGTACAATAGTACAAATTCTTCAAATGTTGTGTAAACAATAAACGAGACCGACTCTGTAGGATTTATTTATCTGTACGTGCTCGAGTTTTAGATGATTTTTAATCCACTAACAAATTATTCCGCGATCAGACTTTAGACAGCTGATTGCGAAACGCGACTCGACTTACTAGATCTCGTGTTCTATTAATCTTTCAGTTTGAGTATCGGAGGCATATGGCTTCGAACCAAGCGTCTAATTCATTAATTAACAGCAGTGTCAAATATATTTATGGCCCCCAAAGTTATAGATTGGCTTAAGAACAAGTTTGTCAATTTTTCAGACAGAAATCGGTGTATTAATTAAAAAATTTATTAATTATGATGGAAAGTGATGTCGTTGATGATAAAATTAGAAAATATAAATATTTATACTAGAATTTGTATGTTTTTGCATAATTAATATAAGTTAAACGGTAGTAATATTTAACTTTATTCATTAATTCCAACATCTCAATAATTTTGATGATATCAGGTTTAATCTTTCATTTTAAATATCACATGTGTGTAAGTATTTAGTTCTATGCAATCGAATAAGTCTAGATTATGGAGCCTGAACTTTAATAACTCAGTGGCGACTGGTTCATAGGGACGCTATGAATGAAAAATAAATATTTTATTTTCGGCTAAACAATCTCTAAATGTATATATAATTAAATATCTATTTTATTATATAAAAACAACAAGCATTAATTCAGCTTGCTTGTAAGTTTCCTCAACCTATGTAGCTTTTCTCATTGTGACTCGAAAAAATAGCGCCCCAATACTACGAGATAGTGGGCTGAGTATCATATTTGCTTACTCTTAAGATCGGATCACTTCGATTGTTTTCGTAAACTGTACAGCGTATAGTTAATATACGCAATTTTAACATGTAACCGGGGCTCTCGAACTGTGCGCCCAAAATCGCTTTTGTGTACCGTATTGTAGGTATAGATGACAAGCAGTACTGTTTTGCCTTGCGGGCGAGTAGTGCAATTAGAAAAATTTGGCGAAAAACAGCATGTAAACTGCAGATCGTGTCAAAAAGATTTTCTTACCAAACATTAAAAAACTAATAAGAAAAATAACAACTAAAAAATTATGTGATTGTATATGTTTATATGCTGACCAATTAGAAAAAAACAGGTTAGTTAAAAATTTATGTTTTTCTGTAAGTGTAACCCACCCTTCTTGTTACTCCACGAGCCGCCACTGCTATAACTGTATAGGTTCATTTAATATTGTTACTTCGCGCACAATAATATATTAATACTACAGTATAGTGGCTTATTTAGGGAGAGGGAGAAATAGGGAATATATCCTCCCATGACATCGAGAAAGAGTAAAAAATGAAAGGTTGATACAAAGACTCCATTTTTGTTTCTCCAATAAAATTTCTGAAATCCCGCCATTGATAAGAAAATCACTCAAACAAAGAACTAAAGCAGTAATTGTTATTAATTGGAAATGTATTGTTCAACAAACAAAAACTTTGCAGGTGGATAATTATGTCAGTAATATTAAAAATAAAATTAGAACAACAATATTACTTACAGGCGCTAAATTATGTTATTGTTTTTCATCCATAATCTATTGTTCATTAATTTTAAAAATAAAACTTTATTTAAATTTTTAGCGCATCTTTACAACATTTTTATTAAGTAAGGATATAAAATTATTGCATGGTTGAATTCAGAAAAAATTCGCTATCGAATAGACATAAAAAATATGTATAATTCCATTTAAAAAAGGTAACTTTGTGCTGTAACTTCTAAAACCTCTTGAACTTGGTTGTATAAAAAAATCTCATAAGTAAAATAACGTTTATCAAACTTTTAGTCTAGTATAATATATCATGGATTAAATTTTAGGATTAAAGAAATTGTATTGCTTTTAATAGAAAGAATATTTCAAAAACTTACATTATCACATACCTATCGATAGACTAATTTCTTGATATATATACTATATAATGCAATTGATACATATTTTATTGCATTAGTATTTTTATCTGCAATCTACTACTGTAATCTAAGTAAATATTTTATTTTTTTCCGCATGGTATTACCTATACAAGTTTGTATTTTATGATATTGGTTATTAACAATTTTAATCTTTTTATTACGTGGATAAACTACTGCTGATCATTTCATATTTACTAACTAAACAAATTAATGAAAAGTACACACAACAGATAAGTTTCAGGAACCTTGCTACCATTTTTTAAGTAAAAGGAACACTGCAATAAATAATTTTAATAAATGATAAGGCCTGAATGTTATCTTAAAATAAACATAGAAAATATGTTAATTATACAGTGAAAACTATGCTAAATATTCTCAATGTGTATTATTATACTCAACAAAAAGGCAAATATTTTTACTGATAAGAAGTATCAATATTTGATTTTTTTGTGCCAATTTAATTCTTAATCTAGATATAAATTTATCAATAAAAAGGATTACACTTTAAATGTTTTAAGTGCAAAAATGTTTAAAGTACTTGAAGAAAACATTTATGAAAAAAGTTAACGTAGACATTTTTACACAAATTATAGAAAAACCCATATTTACTTATTAGAAATATTACAATAGATAAAAACTGTAATTTAAATTGCTGCTTTCTATTTATTCAAAGTACTAAAATAGTTTAATAATATCAAAATATAAAATACCTATAATTCCCCAAATTATTCATTTGACAATGATTTACATATTCCGTAGTATACCTAATAATTAAGTATATAGACAAAAAATGTTTTTATTAATTTTTCATATTATTTATTAAAATAAAATAGGACGTTTTTTATATGACTATATTCATAATTATTAGAACTTACTATAAGTTCGATACGAAAAATTAGACACATTTTGAGAACATTCGTAAATTTATTAAAAAAAAAAGTATCTGAAGACGGAGCATCATACCAAATCACTTAATCTTTTCATTTTGGAAATTATGAGCAAAAATTAAAAACCGTAAAATTTACATACTAGTAACCCATAATTCTTGTTTGGGAAAACAAACAAATTGTTGAAATGATTCCTATGCGGTAATTTTGGTCGAATTTAACCGACCTCGTATCTTTTACCGTTCTTGAGATTCCCATGCTTAACAACATTTGGGACATCCTGTATGATGTGCACAAAAATTCACTTATTAAAGGTTTTCTACTTTATTAATCAATCAAAAATAAATCTCAGTGCTGGTACACTGTGTATACCTGCATTGAACGATATTGAACGATTGAACTTGAATATTTTACTTTCTCCTTTACATAGAATTTTAGTACATTTATGCCCGGTATTATAAATATCAGGTACATATAGTTCCCTAGTAAATAATATTTATTCCTTGAATTGACAATCTAAATTTTGATAGCAATGTTACTTAAGATATTAATACAATTATTTTGATAAGAATTTGTCTATTTAAATAAATTTACTATGCAAGTAAATTTATTCTGTCCTTTATAATATCGGGCAATAATTTTAGTTAAAAAATAAAATATCATACCAATAAAAGTGTTAAACATGTATTTTCAATAAAGATTAAGGTTTTTTGTACTTAACTTGGAAGTAATTAAACTGAGCAAATATGCATATTTTATTATTTTTAAATGTTAGTCCTCTTTTACTTAATTTAACTTTATTGGTTAGCTATATTTATAGTATGTACTCGTTGTAGAAATTTAATTAGTCAAATATTTTTAATATTTTTAAAGGGATTAGATAATTACAATTTACAGCAGTGTTGGTATTAATTACATATTTTGAATCTGTATAAACTTTTCCAGTTGTAATTATTACAAATATTCTTTAATTATTATATGGTAAAATTAAAATTGTTATAATTTTGTCAACTTTAAGAGTCCCAAATTAAAGTTATTAATAAATAAACGCATCGAAACCAAAATATATTTAAAGAAGATTAAAAATATTAATTACTTTTAAAAATTAGTTTTCAAAATATACATTCTTTAAATTATTAGATCTATACTTTTCAATGGTAAACAAAGTTTTCTATTTTATATATTTTTTCATACAATTTTTGGTAATTTTATTTACACTAAAAAATAGCAATATATTTATAAAAAAAAAATATTTTTTTAATTATTAAGTGTTATAATTTTCATGGTTTTCCATAACATACAATTTTTTTAAAGTTAGAAACTATAATTGAAATTGTATTCAAAAAATTGTAATAAAAATTAAAATTGTATGAAACTTTTTCATTGCATACAATTTTTCTAAATTTATTAAACTACAATAATACCCAAAAATGCAGCTAAATGTTAGTAATACACTTATAGCGAATAAGAAAGTGAATGTGACTTACAGAGTTTCCTGAGATTGATATTCATGTCGGCGCACTGATGTCACTGCACAAGTACCGTGAATCTGGTATTGGCCAGAGACCGTGAATGAATGGAGTGCGATTCACGGCTACGGGCCGGGTTATATAACCGCCGGAGCGCGCAGGCTGGGTTGCTTAGCGAAGGTGGACTACGAGAATACATACACTGCTCGGACGCAAGACTGGACCAATTCACAGACAAGTCTTTTAGATTATTTATTTTATTTTGTATAAAATGTCACATAGACCGAAGTTCCGAACCACTCGTACACAGCGGTATTTATTTCTGGTTACAGGTTTGTCGAAACTGAGATTTGAACCCCAGATCTTACACTTCACTCAGCGAGTCGAAGCGCGCTAACCAACTAAGCCACCACTGTCAATCTTTTGAGAAATACAGTATTTTTCTAGTATACAACTTATCCCCCCTTTTCAGTAACTCAATGGTTATTTTTTAACCCGTCCAAAACATTGCTTGTAATGTTTGTTTTTATTTGTTAAAAATTTTAGGCTCGTTTACAATTGACAGACAAATCTTTTATTTTATTTATTTTTTAGTTTATTTTGTATACAATGTCTCATAGACAGAAGTCTAGTAACAGGACAGCAGACCTAGAGCTGGTAATGAGTTCCGAAGCACTCGGACACAGCGGTATTTATTTTTGGTTACAAGTTTGTCGACACTGAGATTTGAATCCCAGATCTCATACTCCATTCAGCGAATCGAAGCGCGCTTACCAACTAAAGCTACCACTGCCGATCTTTTGAGTAAAATACAGTATTTTTCTGGTATACAACTTTATCCCCTCTATTCTGTAACACCATGCTCCTTTACAATTGACAAGCAAGTCTTTTATTTTATTTATTTTGTATACAATGTCCCACAGACCGAATTCTAGCAACAGGACAGCACACCTAGAACTGGTAATGAGTTCCGAACCACTCGGACGCAGAGGTATTTATTTTTGGTTACAAGTTTAACGACACTGAGATTTAAACTCCAGATCTCACACTTCATTCAGCGAGTCGAAGCGCGCTAACCAACTAAGCCACCACTGCCGATCTTTTGAGAAACACAGTATTTTTCTGGTATACAACTTATCCCTCCTATTCTGTAACTCAATGGTTAATTTTCAATCAGTCCAAAACATCGTTTGTTATTTTTGTTTTTATTTGTAAAAAATTGTAGGTTAAAAAATAATCTAAGGTGTGGCAATTAGCAGGGCCGTGCCTAGCCTATTTTGCGCCCGGGGCAAATATTGTTATTTGCGCCCCCAACTTCTTCTCAATAACAATAATGAGAATATAAAATATACTAAGGCACATATATTTAGTTTTTTGTATACATATTATTTATAATATTAAGGTTTGGGAATAAAATGGCGATCTGGATCATTAACTTGAGAGTCATGTATTTATTAAACGTTTCGGCCATCGGCGATAGTGGCCATCATCAGTACAACTAGAAATTGTTTATAAAATATTTAGTTACGACATAAGACAAAAAAAAATTTTTGTAATACAATACCTTAGTTATAGTAATTGGCATTTAGATTGTTACATTTGATTATTATATTGAAGAGATACATTTCTGTAATTAGAATAACATTAGTTTCAAAAATTTTTTATGTAAGGTTTGGGAATAAAATGGCGATCTGGATCATTAACTTGAAAGTCATGTATTTATTAAACGTTTCGGCCATCGGCGATAGTGGCCATCATCAGTACAACTTAGTTATAGTAATTGGCATTTAGATTGTTACATTTGATTATTATATTGAAGAGATACATTTCTCGTAATGTTCTTGTTAATATATTTAAAAAAGTTGAAACATTTGAATTAAAAACTTTTATTGACAAAATAAAACACTACATAATGATACTGTTACTTCCACGGTGGAAGGTTGCAGAACTAAGGTATTGTATTACAAAATTTTTTTTTTGTCTTATGTCGTAACTAAGTATTTTATAAATAATTTCTAGTTGTACTGATGATGGCCACTATCGCCGATGGCCGAAACGTTTAATAAATACATGACTCTCAAGTTAATGATCCAGATCGCCATTTTATTCCCAAACCTTAAAACAATTTAAATTAGGATCTTCAACAAAATTTAAAAAATATATATATTTATAATAATAACAAAAAAAAATATTTAATATATAATATATAATAAAAAACAAAAATTAATAAATACTTAAAACAAAATTATCAAAAAAAGCTTACATATTCCATTTAAACATAAACATCGATATCAATGAACTATAAGTTAACTTATCGTGCTTTAATTGAAGAAAATTTTTTAATTATTTCCTCAAAATTCAACGATTTTGCAATTTCATGTTCAATTGATAAAATCGGTAAACCTGATAATCTCTCTTGATGGCTACTAAATTGTTTATACGATTTTATTAATTTTAGTTTCCTAAACCCTCGTTCACAAGAAGCTACTGTTACAGGAATAGTTAAAAATATTTTATATGCTATTTCTATGTTTGGGTACGATGACCATAAATCATACAGAACAATATTATTCAAAATATCTAATGGTGTTGCTGTTTTTAAATTAGGATCTTTTTGTTTTCTTAATTTCCGTCATTCAGAAAAATCCAGGACCGTGCAAGTATATTATATACTGGCTTGAATGTAAGAATATATCTGGAGTAATATACATATATTTACATAAAAATAGAGAGTGAATAATATAATAAAAAATACTTAAGATGAAGACTTATTTTGTAGATTGATATAGAAATCTATTATCACGAAATATAAATATAACGAAATAGACAACAAAACTTTACAATAAAAATAATGAACTACATAAATTCAAAGCTAGAATATAATACTCAAGTAAATATGAAATGCGCAAACACACAAAATCATTCTGCAGGTTTCTCTGACGGGAGAAATAGTGATTCACTAACCGATATCTTTGTTGGTGGCCGCCCACCTAACACTAATTATTACCATCACATCTGCTAAAGTCCATTTAATAACTAAATATAATAATAATATAATACGTCGGTTCTACGAAATTTTGTTAAGGAATAATAGGGTATAAGAATATACAAAGGCAAAGAAACCGCAGTTTGGCGTTCTGTATGAGTTTAAAAAACTACACTATAGGTAATAATAAAATAATAAATTTAGTTCATTTTTAATTTTCCATTTCATTTTTTTGCATCTTACGTTGATTTGCGCCCCTTTGACTTTGCGCCCTGGGCCGGGGCCCCGCTCGCCCCTGCCTTGGCACGGCCCTGGCAATTAGCACCAAAATTTGGAACAATCGGTGACAAATTATTGGGGAATACTAACATAAATTTAGTCACTCTGTTACCTGTAGCCTAAATTTCTTTTTTTTGTTTCTGTATACTATTCGTTTGAGTCTATTAACTATTTATTACAATAAAAATCCAGCCACTGCATTTAGTGTTGTGATATATAACAGTTCAGACGACAGTGGCCAGTGGCGGATTTAGGGTGAGAACCTTGGGGCCCGGACCTCCGCCTTATTAAAGCTAGATTATTATTTTTTATTCATACTTTAAATTTTACACTAACTGAAATTTATAAATACTGGCATCAACTTTTCAAAATTTTCTTGGGGGCAAAATTTTTAATAATGTCCTAAATCAAAATATAAAATTACAAGAAAAAAGAAAGGGATTGAAGGGAAACTAAAACTTTCTTATGTATGTCCCTCTAGTCTATGTTAACAAGTTACATTGCACTGAACTCATACCTCACGTCAAGTCACTAAGTAAAATAATAACAATGAAGGGCTTTATTACTAATGCAAAAAAAATGCTGCGCTAATTGGTGTAACTTTAATTGATTTATATCCCCGAGTTTGGTTTCAATAGATCAAAAATCAGAACAGCAGCCAGCAGTAGGCTAAGAATTGGAGCAAACGCTTTAAAATGCTATAATACCTGACCCACTGACACCAGAGCACCCAAATCTGCTTCAGAATGTGCTCTGGTTTCAACAAATCTAGAATTAGAGTAAACACTTATAACTGCTCTAATTGCTGACCTAAAGAAACCAGAGCACAATTCAGAGAAGCTAAATCTGCTCCAGAATGAGCTCTGGTTTCAACAAATCTAGAATTAGCGCAAACACTTTATTCAATTCAACCAAATCTGCTTCAGAACGTACTTTGTTTTCAGTAGAGAAAGAATTAAACCAAATGCTTTAAAATTCTCTAATTCTTAACCAACTGAATCCAGAGCACAAACTAAAGCAGTCAAATCTGCTACAAAATGTGCTCTGGATTCGGCAGACCTAGAATTAGAGAAAACATTTTAATGCTCTATTTCCTAACCCACTAAAAACTGGTTTCAGTAGGCCAAGAATTAGAGCACACGCCGAAACGGGCTCCAATTCTCTGCCGGCTGAATTAAATTACCTTCAGGGCATCAAATATCCTGGACGGCAGTCTACCTAAACCACCAAACGGGCAAGAGGCAAGATGGTACGCTAAAGGAAATATGTCCTTTGAGGTATTGCTCCCACAAAATTTTTCTTTGGAGGCATGAGCCTCGATGCCTCTATGTAGTTTAAGTAACACATTAACATGGGCGCCCATAAGGGGGGGCAAGAGGGGGCACTTGCCCTCCCCTGGCTTTTCGCAAATTTATTATTTAATTCATTCACCATAGTTATGTTCTATAAGAAATTTATTAATGTTTGCTATATCTTAGCGCTTAGCATTTTTGTGTGTGGGACAAATAATTTCCTTAGTATTTGTATTTAGTTATTTTAACTGTCATTAAAATTGGAGAAATCTGAGACAATTAACTACAATAAACTTCATTTTATTGAAGAGGTTCCTAATGAAATTTTTGAGGAATTTTCGAAAGATGGAATGAATTTGAAAATTGCCACACAAACCTATCCAAAAAAATTACATTATGTCTGTTTATTTTTTTTTGAACATTTCTATTTTTTTACTAGTAAATATATGTTTGCAGTCTATCTCTATAATATAAAAGTTTCCCTTGAATGGACAATATTACATTGGAATATAATATTAAATGAACTATTTAAGAATGCTATAAAAATTTCGATTAGTATTTTATGTTAAGTGTTGCTTAAAATTTAAGCCTTGTTAGTACAATTGAACATAAAACTATATATCTATTTTATTCTTTTTTTTATTTATTTTGCCCCCCTTTGAAAAATATTTTATGGGCGCCCATGCACATTAAAATATGAAATACATTCGAGGTACGAGTTTGAATCTGCTAGATTCATTTGGATGTCCGTAACGATTTTGTTCGTAAAATAGTTTTTCTTTTGGCGTTTGTAGCACAAACCGAAGGCGAATGCTGCAGATCATACGAATATGAAATGGGCATTCCAAGCGAGTTGTACAATATACTTCTTCTACGACCACGATATTATTTCTTAATTCATTTATATTTTAATAACACAGATGTCTTCATTTCACTACTTCCTAGAAAACAAAAATGAAACAATACGATTTTTGACATAACTGTGAGATTTGAATTTATACCTTAAAACATAGTTTAATACAAATAAAAACAAATTACACTTAACAAAATCGAAAAAAAAATATATTTTTAATTGCATCGTTACTCTGCACAATTGGACTTTTAAGAAAATACAGAAATTATTATTTACAATTTACATTTAAAAAGGGGCACAGATTTTTAGAGTACATACTCGAATATGTTGGTGTATCACAACTTATGCACCAACTTTCATGGATTGATAAGCAGAATACCAAACAGAAATAATTTTTTAAATAATTTGTTTTCATATTTTATTATCAGAAGTTTAAAAATTAAATTATTTCCAAGTTTACATACATAATAAGTATTAGATAATTTGTTAATGTAATTATTTGTTGGTTTTATATATTTATTAAATTATGAACATGCTAAAGAAATAATAAGAAATGAAAACAAACCAGTGGTACCAAAACGTATGTTCTTCGGAAGCCTTTCTTTATTTTTACGATTTAAAACAATCTTTGTACAGTTTATTCAGTGATTCATTTTATCAAAATAACTAACCGATTTAAGTTTGGTACTATTGTACAATATACGCAATGCAGCAGTTTTACTGTTTCAAAGAGGTGACAGATTCGCCGAAACGGCTCGCTAGTCATTTCCTCCTGTCCAGGCCAGGATTTAAGGATGGCCATACTGGGCTGCAGTCCAGGGACACAGTATATAGAATAAATACAGTAGCAACACTCGATTTCGGCACCTTTGATGTAAGTGACTCGTGGTAGCCATATTGTTGGAGGTTATGTACCGGGAAATTCGAACGGTTGTCATAAATACCATCACTTACTGTGATATTGTGGTTCATTGCTTAAAATTGCAATTTTTAATTTCAAATAATAAATATGCATACTCGTATAACAAAACTAAAAAACATATAATTGGGTAAACGATATAAAAAAGGATAATTTTTAGTAATATTTATTATGAACATCGTGAAATTAAGAAAAATACTGAATACAAAATTAATGATGTAGCAAAATTATATTTTTTCTAAAATTTTTATCTTTTTTTATATTTCTATTTATAAATTTTAATGTGTAGATCTTGTGGTAATCTGAAAAAAAAACTAGCTTTTTCTGAAGTTTTACGTTTTGCGGCATTATTGCAATTTTTCATGGCACACACGCTACCACTTTTCATTTCCATTTTGTATAGGTACGTATGTAATCAAATGAAACGTATTTCATAAAACATTTTACAGGGCAGCCATATTATTGGAGGTTATTTTTCAGACATGCGCACGAAAAATTTGAGTCATGATTTTTTCAGAGTGTCGCTACTGTATTTACTTATATTGTGCCAGGGACCCCACCAAAATTGGGCCTCCACCAAGTTAACAATCTTGTCAACAATTTACATTACTGGAAAATAAGAAAGAGCCAACCTGGAAAACACCAAAATTTATTTACTTGCAACTTTACTAATGTACAATGGAATGACTTCATTTTCAATAAAAGAAAGTTATAGTACCTTTGGTCAAGAACTACTTATGTGTAATTTAATAATAGAAAAAAGTGCAGGTTTCGTTTTCAAGCGTAGAATTCATCTTGAGAATATATTTTGATTTCATTATAACAAAAATTAAAAAAAAAATTATGGAATAACGCTTAAAACATCATCGAATACTTCTGAGCTTCAACAAAGATATTTTAAGGGTAAATTTTATATTTATCAATAGAGAATTGTTTTTATTCGACTGGATATATAGTAATTAGGAATAAACTTTTGGAGTAGCAGTCATTTAATAAAACGTATTTGTTAAATTAACAACTTATTTAAAAAAAAGATAAAAAAAATATAAATTTTCAACTTTTATTCCATGTTAAAAAAGGGACTCCACCAAACTTTGCTCCGAAGACCTCCACCAACATAAACCGGCCCTACTCCTGTCAGCAGCAAAAACTGCTTTTCTTTGCTAATAATAATGTAATGTACTATTACTTGTTATTCAGTTGTTTACCGTCATTTACTTGAACTGTTTTCCCCAGGCAAACTAGCATTTACAAGTTACTAACCTGTATAAGTATCTTTCAGTTTTACAGGTGAGTAGTTACATTGTTTCATTGTTGAAAACTGTGCTTTGTTCCTGTCATATAAATTTTTGACTAAACTTTAGAAACCGATATAATTTGGTTTTAATTTTAATCTTATCTACAAGTGAATAACAAATAAACTATTGTACAATATACGCGAGGTAACAGTATTTACTGCATCACTAATTATAATACTGTCTTATCCTTAGATGAGGTATAACATATAGATATGGCATTGCCCAAATATATTGTCGAAAGATCTAAGGTTTAAAATCGCTTGCAGCCAGCAGTGTAAGAACAGTGGACCAATGGAGTAGTTATATGGAAAACTCAACCAAACAAATAATGAGGATAACACTATGACCAATATTTCGTTCGTCTAACTGTAAGTGTGCACTACTCTGCTGGCGTTAGGCGATTCTCGACCATACATGTTTTGCTTGCTCAGTAGTACGTAGCTATAGGAGTGTGCCATATCTCTATGTTATACCTCATCTAAGGTCTTATTTATATAAATTAAGTGAAGAATGTTTTCCATCACCGTGAAAAAAACGTTTTTCCAGATACTTCGCGCACGGTGTAGAGGTAACATAACAAATGTGAAAAAATCGCCTACTTTATGCATTGTTATTATGAGTAGAATAAAAATGTTAACATTTTTAACTCAAACTTTAGAGCTTCAAAATAAGATTTCTGTAGTATTTCATTTAATTTTTCGGCTTGTTTCATTTATTTAAAATAAAAACTTTTGTTTAATATCCTGATCTGTTTCCAAATTTGTAATATTGATATAACGAAAGACTAAAGACATATTAACATACTGTTTTCAATGCTGAAACAACTTTGTTATACACAAAAAATATTTACGAATAAGTATGTATAATTTGATAATTTTGCCATTATTTTTAAAAATTACAATGTCAATTATAGTGCAGGCTCATGCAGAGTACCTACCAGAATGCAACATAACTTGTCTTGCACTACAAAATAGGAATTAAAGAATATCTTGTTGATTTCTTTATCTTTATTACCTAAATTTTTGACTTGCTTTGCAATTCTTCTTGTCTTCCTTCAATCTTTCGTAATATTATTGTACATACATAAAAACTTGTACCTCCGGCAACACCCACACACTCATACAATGTGCGGCTATCATCATCGTTAACAGCATTATTTTTTATTATAATGTTACAGTAATTAATGGAAAATCCTACAAAACCTACCTACAAAACTAATGGAAAAAATATTATCGCACAATAGAGCAAGTTCCTGTTTATATTCGAATTTCGGGATTTACCGTAATGTAAAATATGAAAATAATTTTTATTTTCTTTCCTTTATATGTAGCTAATTTTAATTCAATGGAGGTTGCAAATAGAATAATATTTTACAATTATTTTAGAAAATTACAATATAAATTATAGTGCATGTCCATGCAGAATAGTAGATTGCAACATAGTGTACCGAGTAGATGATTCATCACAGCTGACCTGTCTGGGCAGATAGTCACGTTAAAGGTCAAGCGGGAAAGGAGTGACGCCGTTATTCGCGAATTTTATAGAATTCGAAAGGCCCTGGAATGTTCTAGAGATTAATTGGCGGCAGTTATATAAGGGTCGCATTGGGCGGCTCATGGAAGTCAGTATCGGTCAGAGTGTGCAGAGTCAGTTAATGTCGATCAGTGCATGGCAGCGACATGTGAAGTAGAAATAATAAATAGTTGGTGATATAAATGAATAGTTGGTGATATAAATAAACAGTTAATAATATAAATATCTTTTAAATAAATATTGCCTAGGTTTTAAGTGTTTAAATAAATGTTCTTAATGTTTGTCTTTATTAGTAAGAAGTACTCCTAAATTAGTGTAATATTTGTTTATGTTTATTCATAGTATTACTTATTTTTATTATTTTTTTATAATTTATTATTCGTTTATTAAACGTTGTTATACAAATATTCATATTTCAATTATTTTTTTACACTTCACCTAAATAAATAAACGTTACAATACATAACTTCTTGTCATGTTTTGCACTAGAAAATAGGAATTAAAGAAAATCTTTTTGACTTGCTTCGTAATATGTATGTACATATATAAAAACTTGTACCTCCGGCATCACCCACACACTCATACAATATGCGAACATCATCATCATTAAAAGTATTCCTTTTTACTATAACGTCGCCGTAATTAATGGAAAATATTGAATCAGCAATCCCACAAAATCTACCTACAGAATTAGTGAAAAAGTATTGTCGCAAAATAGAGCAAGTTCATGTTTATAATCGAATTTCTGCATTTACCTTAATGTAAAATATGAAAATAATTTCAATATTCTTCCTGTTATATGTAGCTAATTATAATTCAATGGAATTTGTAACTATGGTGAAGATTTAATTTCAATTATACAAAAAATTAGTACAATTTCTAAAAGATTTTATGTAATTTAAAATGTAGTCTTTTTTCGCAAGTAATATAACAAGAGCCATGAATTTATTGGAAAAATTTACGAATAGTTGTTGCATACTAACGAGTGTCAAAAATAACATTTACATCACGACAGCGAAACTGGAGTGATTTTTGAATCATATTTGTCCCGAGTTGTTTTTCCTCGCAGGAACTATGAGCAAATGTTAAGAATGAAATTCATAGCTCGAATTATATTCGCTTGATTCTTTCACGAATAACAGTTCAAACATAAAATTTACATATCAACAAAATATAACCATAGCGATTGCCATTGTGGATCAAATAATTTCTTATACAATATCATAAGTGGTTTATTTTTACTGGAAAATTTTATAGATTGTTGCGAGAGCTGGATGCCTAGAAATTTATCGAGTGGTATTGACAAAAAAATCACGAACTGTCAACTGAGTGATTTTTTAACAGTTTCATGAGATAAATTAGCAACAGACTCGAGTAAAGCAATTGCAAAATTTGTCAGGAAACAATTTAACCATGAATGGTATTCGGATGACTATATTCACTAAAAACTAAAAATAAGTGAACAAAAACCAACTTTGACAGATATATAAACAATATATTTCTAGGTACATAAAACATAAAAGATTTTAGGAAATAACATCATATGAAGCATTCTGATTGGGTGAAAATGACCAGTGTGAAATAAAGCATTTAAAAAAATTAAATCAATATTGCAGAGTTTTGTTTTTAATGAAAATAATATTAAATAATTCAAGATCATAATATTCGTATGAATAGAAAAACAAAACTGATTGTGGATAATATCGAATGAATAAGATATCGTGATTTACTAGGGGAATTTTTATTGGGAACTTTATACTTATCTAAACATATAATTTAATGTTAAGGTGTCAAAAAAATAAAGAACGGGCATTTTTTAGTCTATATGTATAAAAAGTAGTAGAGATATTTAAAATTTCAGAATAATGCATGACAAAGAGGTCTTGCAAAAAATTAAGTGCAACTTTTTTGTTTAAATCGAACCTCCAATGTCTAATTTGTTGCTCTATATGATGTATTTTTTTTTTCATTTATGTTTTTTTATCTTTTTAAAATATTTTACTAAGAAAACAGTCGCAAAAATTGTAACGTCCGTAGGTTCTGGTGTGAAGTTATGGATGCTAGATCTCAAATATTGTGATTTGGCGCGTTGTAAGTTGGTAAAGTGGTTAGTCTGTAATTTAAAAAATTGTAAGGCTTTTTTGTGTCACTATATTTGGAAAAGATTATTCTACTTGTTAGTTTGGAAGTTACAGCATTAAATTTGACATTTGAAATAAAGTAATGTAGAGTAAGAACCATAATACGTCACTGGACAAGGGGGAAAATGGGGTATTTTTTTCATAATTAGAAGTCAATTTGGCGAAAAATAAAAAATATAGGTCTAATATTTGTCAATATTCTATTGATAAAGCTAAACATGAAAAATCATGCAAGACCTTATTATGTACAATGTTTCTTTCAGGGATATTTCTGGAGGGGCGATGCAGACTTCGGTCTATTGGATGTAACTGTAATTAAAAATTATTTAGAACTGTAAAAAAAAATTAAAATATAAACATAACACATATATGAAATACACTCTAACTCCTGGATGCATTGCAATGATGCCGAATATTCGAACTCATTAGTGACTTTTTATTACTAAATAACGTTTACTAAATCTTCAGTTGAAGATTAGTATTTTCTGCAATTTAACCTCAAGCAAATGCTACTAAAGTCATCAATCAGTCGATTTTATATTATTTATCGAAGAAAATAAGGTCTCACAAAATTACATAAAAGACAACAAAGACTAAACGATGCGTGTTATTCAAAATGTCTTGAAGTGTCACCTTTGACATGCGTGACATAAGTTCATCATTACTGTGCATTATACACCTGTAATTTTAATTATAAATTTAATTAAAAGTTGTACTTTTTCATAGGTATAAGTTCTTTTACTTTTATTCCCCCGGTCTTTAAAAATGACCTCCCGAAGCAAAGTGTCTAAGAGAATCACTGATTATGTAATTATTTACAACGTATATATCATATTGTGGTCGAAAGAAAACCGTTTATTTACGGGCAATGGTGGCTTAGATGGCTAGAGCTCTTCGACTTGCTTCACGTAGTATGAGATTTGGGATTCAAACACCAGTGTAGGCAAACCTGTTACCAAAAATAAATATCGCTGTGTCCGAGTGGTTCGACTTCGGTCTGTTGCAAGTAAATTAAATAAATAAATGTAAACGGGGCTAGTTAAAATTTTTTACAACAAGCATGGAATGGTACTCTTTTCATAAGAGTATGAAATGGACATTCCAAACGAGTTGTACACTATAGTTTTTGTACGACCACGATATTATTTTTATAATAAAGATGTCTTAATTTTACTACTTTCTAGAAACTAGCTGCAAAACAAAATTAAGCATTAGGATTTTTGTCAGAACTGTGAGATATGAATTTAAACCTTAACGTTGTCTTTGGTTACCGTGGGAAATGAAAATGTGTTTACAATATACTATGTATCCGTAACAATAACAAACAATGGTCGTAGAAAAAATATTTGTTACCGAAAAAGAAATATCGTTACGCTGTCATTTAACATGATTTCAAATTAAAAATTTAACAACATTTCATTTTGAAATAATATTTCAAAATAAACACATATGTGTATTTTGTGATTTTCAATACAAATTTAATTATATCTCCGTTTCCACGTTTTTAAACAATTTAAAATTTTCACCTCATGAGGAATACTTCCAGTTAAGCAGCTCATTCAATCATTCATTAATATGTTGACAAATTTTTATAATTAAAAAAAAAATCATGAAACTTCTGTCTCTCAGTAGAAGAATTTAATAGACAATTTCACTCATAATTTGCAATCATACTAGAATTACAGTGAAATTTTTCACTAGTGCAAATTACAGCGCTAATTTCACGATTAAATAGGCCTTATCGAAATTTTTAAGCGTCCAGTAATTAATTAAAAAAATATATTTGTACCATTCGTGACTAGGCTTTTAGTTGAAATGTTTGTCTAGCTTACTCATAAGTTTTATTTTTTCATAAGCTCACTCCTGTTTGTTGCTGTAAAAAATCGGCACTCGTGTTATCGCATTCGTTTCGATTTTCATCGCAGTCGTGATCATAATTGCCGGTAAAATTATACTCACTAATTTGTATTGTATATGAAAGTTCAATGATTAAGAGTAAATAGAAACGCTTAGTGCTATTGTTATTGTTTTAATTCTAAATACATCATGTCCTCAGAATGGAGTATTATTCGTAAACTATTTTCTTTAAAAAAAATCACCGCCTTCGTATTTGAATCGCGGATCAACCAAATAACTACCAGGCCACCACTATTTACTAATTATTTAATTTATATTGTCAATGTTACCAAAGCGTAAAACTTTATTATCATATGATTAATAAAACTCACACGACACAAATGATTTATTAAAATATTTACTTATGACATTTCAAAGATCTGCAAGGAAAATTAGTATTTGTCAAGTATAAGAAAATACTTTATTATCAAATTAGAATTGCAAATTTGTACACGAAAACACTTTTTGTTAAAATAATTATTCATTATATCCTGCAATTTATTTGCATGTAACAATATCATGAAGATGAATATAATTGCAATAATTATTTATTAGATCCTGTGGCGTTAGAATCAGGGTTGGCCTGATTTAAATCATTTGATTTAAATCATGATTTATTTATTTTTATAAATATATGATTTTTGCCAACTCTGGTAACAATGCAGCGTCGAGTTCACCCTTTAAAATATACTTTTTTTGAATGAAATTTAATGTTATCTATAGTAAAGTATCTTTAACTAAACAATGGAACGGGATTTTCCAAGAGAACATATTTTAAAGAATTTTATATTGCAAATTAAAATTTGAATTAAATAGATTGTAAAATTACTATATAAAGTAAATATTTATAACAGAAATTTGAAAATTAAAAAAGGTGGCCTAGTCTTTCTCTAAGCTATTATTCGGGTAACGACGTAACGATATATCTTTATTTATTTATTTATTTAGAGTTTGGATTTCGACTTCACGGCCACTAATTTTTTTACAATTTCGTTACTGTTAGTTTCATTTTTAACATCTAGATAAGTTAATTTTTTTTTGTTCGTAAGAAATATTATTATATTATTGGTATGCTTCATGCTTCTCTATTTAACAGTATTAAAGGTAACTTTGAAATAGGAAGTTAATACAAATTTTTCGAAAAGTGTTCGAGTTACAAATTTTGAGGTCCCTTGTCAATTCCTCGTAAAAAAAGTGTGCAAACAAGAAACTTGTATGAGTAAGTTATAATGTTGTAGGTCAAGAAATAAATTGGCCAAAATTAGTTTTTTTGCTCATATCTAGTGATCTATGCAAAGTAATAAGGCAACTTTGCCCCAATTTAACCGACTTTGTATCTCGTATGGTTCTCGATATCCCAATGGTTAGCGTCTTAAAACGACCATCCTGTATTATTATTGTAAAGAACGAGACTCACCGTACACGAGTCATCACGGCTGATCTATCTAGTCAGGGAGTCGCGCTAAAGGTCAAGTGAGATAAGCGCGACGCCGCTCTAGAATGTTCTAGAGATTAATTGGCGACAGGTATATAAGACTCGCATCGAGCGACTCAAGAAAGTCAAAATCGTTCAGAATGTACAGAGAGTCAATAATGAAAGTCAGTGTCGGTCATTGCATATCAGCGACATAACACAATAAATATTTGGTGATATAAATAAATAGTTGGTGATAAAAAAAATAGCTGGGGATATAAATATCGTATAAATAAATATTGCGTAGTATTAAATGTTCTTAATGTTTAAGTCTTTATTAATAATTATTATTCTTAAATTAGTGTGTATATTTGTTTCTTCATAGTGTTACCAATTTGGCGGCCAGTGAGCCAGCATGCCAGAATTAAGTGAACTGTGGAGAGAAGCGTTGCGTTTCGTCTCGGAAATGCTTACTTGGACTCGTCAGTAAAGCTGTAAAAACATGCCCTGCCTTAGACGCGTTGGAAATGTTTGCAGCGGCCGGAGTTCGAACCCGGGATCTTACGATGAGAGACAAGCGCGTTACCGAGGGACCACTGAAGCTGCGTAGCTTTACAAGACGAGCACGTGGTCAGAGTTCGAACCGATCGCCACACTAATATTTATTTTCTTTTTTTTATTTATTATTCATTTATTAAACTTTATATTATATAAATATTCGTATTTCAATTATTTTTACACTTCACCTAAATAAATAAACGTTACATTATGAAAATAGACCTTGCCGACTGTGGGCTGCCTGGATTCGCAATCCATGTGTTGCGAATTCGAATCCCACGGAAGTATGAATGCAAGTTATTTTTATTCCATCGTATTACGCTTTTTCGACTGTATATTGTTGGGTAGCGGTCGTTAAACATTAACAGCCAAATTCATAAAACAGGGTTAACTCAAAACTGGTTTAAATATATACAGTGGTATTCTACTGTCTCTGTTAAATTTAGAGATCGTCTCTAACTGAATTTAAAGGTGATCTCTAAGAAAATCGTATTCTACAGTCCAATTTTACCGCTGTTAGCGCTAACATTGTTCTGTAATACTAGTATTACATCACCTATAAAAACTAACAGTCACCGCTAGCTAGAGATCGTCTCTAAGCAACTTTAACAGTGACTGTAGAATACCACTGATAGAGTTTATAGCTTGAATATGACATATTTTAACCTGTTTAAAACCTATTATTGTTATGTAAATCTGACTGTACAAGATAAAACAAATTTAAAATAATCCAAAAAATAATTTCAAGAAGGGGCCAAATGTCGAATTCTAAAATTCAGGATAAAATTTAAAAATCTGTTCATTACAAGTAAATTGCTTAAAACTTAAAACTGAATTGATTAAAAATATTTTACAATTTTAAACTATCAAAATTAATATATTAAAATATACACTGATAACATTTTGGATAAATCTAATTAATGCATTATTTAATTTAAAATTTTGAGAACAAAAACAGGTTATTTATATCATGCAGGCATATTACATATTACACCAACACCAAAGCTTTTATAAATTACCATTACAATAAAAC
Organism: Stenolophus ochropezus; assembly: GCA_035578165.1. NCBI lineage: Eukaryota > Metazoa > Arthropoda > Insecta > Coleoptera > Carabidae > Stenolophus > Stenolophus ochropezus. Next base: position 14,857,956 of record JAQOWZ010000002.1, read on the forward strand.
AATCAAAAACCACCAAATTTATGACGACATAACCTTAAAATAGATCTGAAATCCATCAAGGTACAAACATGAAACGAAACACTGCGGAAAATAATTTATTAGCTGTAAATTTCCTTCGTCATGACAGTGAGTGAGATTATGTAAACGTTCGCTTTCTTCTCGAATATGAAATACGCTATTTACTACATAGTTTCCGAGCGGAGATATTTACCATTTTATCGCCGATGCATAATAGAAACTCTTGAATACATTATTCTTGACCATGTGGCCTTGACCACAAAATTTTCTTACTCCATTGATTTTACATTCCAGAAGAAATTATTGCATGTTTCCGATTGTGAATTTAGTTTATCTAAAATATGCTTTCCTTGCAAAAACTTACATTCGTATGTAGTTGCTTAGGTTTATCGTATTAAAATAAAGTTATACAATTTAAGTATTTTCAAGTTTAATATAATTTTAAACGAATATTCATGAACAAAAAGTAATTAGAAATCAATAATGTATCATGCTGTTTTTAAAGTAATAACTATGTACAATTAAAATTATAATTGCGTTAATTAAATTGCAGTACCTATATATAGGTATACGAGAAAATAAAATATGTAACAGACAATAATTGCTTCAAATTAGTTTTCAATATTTACAATACACGAATACATTTAATTTACAATTCTGTTAGAACAAATATTCGTTTTACCGGTTTTATCCGATTATAAATATAGCTATTTATTAAACTTCTTACTCAGTTAAAGGTAAATCAGTAACCGGCAAACAAATATTAACTGGTTATTCGTCATTTATAGTCCAGGAGGTACTGACAATTGTCACAAATTATCCGATAATGCATCGAAGTCATTTCAAATCTTGTATTATAATCACTAGAATGCGGAAAAATTAATATTATTTCTTCAACGCCTTGCGATTACCCTATAAAGGGCGTCAACAATATTTAAAAAATCGAGGCAAAATGACGGGCATTACTAACTAAAATCTGACGCCTCCAATGTTGTTTTATTTATTTATAAAAAAAAAATGAAAAATGAGACCTAAGTCATCGGGTAATGGCTGAATTTTTTTTACTACTTATTAAAGTATTCTAAAACAGTTTAGAGGCGTCAGATAACTGTATACATATATGTGATTGAAATATAATTTTTTAGTTCAACTCAAGCTACCTGATGGTATTTTTATATGACTTAATTAAGTAATTTATTATTCAAATTATAATAGCCGATCAATGGTAAACACAAGAGTTATCATAACAGGCAATATTTGTTTAGAGTTAATTCGAAATGCATTATTCGATCATTTATTTTTTGTTGTCACTATCGCCTAGACTATTATATATGAACTAGTATACTCATCTCGATTTCATTTGTTCTATGTTCTGCAATGAATTAATAAAACATTGCATACAAAAATTGTATGTTATTAAAATCAACTTTGATCACCTATGATAACGCAAAACATTTACACATGATTTATAAATTCATCAAATGAAATAATTTTTAACAAATTTAACAATAGTACATATATTGTGTTATTAAGAGTAAAAGTGATACTGTGTCTGGCGAGCGTGGAATTTTGTGCGACGAGCGAAGCGAGTCTGATAATTTTATGCGAGGCACACTGTTATACTGAATGACATACTATTTTTTCTTCGAACGTAGATATTGTAAAAAATAATTTATTACTTGACGTTCAATTTGTAGGTTCCCTGTTAGTTGTTGATAATATTTAGTAACTTTATTTTTAGGTTATCTAGTGTTATAGTGACATTTAGGCCGGTATTAAAAATTTCTATTGTACACGTTATTTCTTTTGGCTGATTCTCTATTGTTTCTGTGGATATATATTTATATTACTTTTACTGCCGGCGGCGTAGAAGTAAAATTTTCTACGCTTGCGGCGTAGAAATTAAACTTCAATCTTGGATATCACGTCGCAAAAGATGTCACTTTTATTAGGTTTGAAGAAAAATATATATTTTTAATTTAATTTTTTTTATTTAATGAAAATTAATTTGCAACAAGGAATGTAGGTAAGTACCTTATATCTTTCGAGAAATTATGAACTGAGGTGAATTTTGCGGAACCGAGTTCATGTTACCGTACGAGAATAGTATTGCATTTACATTCCGAGTCGTTTATTATATTTTTCGCGCCACCAGCAGAAATTAATTTCAAATAATATTAAAGTACTTGCAAATTGCAATAGTTCACTTAAAAGTACTTGTTATTATATCAACTTCGTCAACGTCAAATTTAAGACATTCTCATATTAGTGTACACTTTTAGAGAGTTTTTTTTTATATGTGTAGGTACTTATTAACCACAAATAATGATGATTGTTATAGAATTACAAGCTCACTTTGTAGTTGATATTTGCAATTGATATCATAACAAGTCCAAATGATAGTAACCGAAATTATGGAATCCCACCCCAAATTTATTAATTTGCAACATTTTATAGTTAATTTTGTCCGTTGTTAAATGACCAAATGTGTATGAAATTCATATAATTTTTATAATTATCCTGCTCTTAGGACAGTTATTTTTTATAAAAAGATACTTATTAAATTTTTATTTTGTAAACTATCAATTTGATGAATATTTCAGATTTTCGCTCTCTAATTATAATTCTTATTTTAAGAAGATCATTAGCAAAAATTTTATAGTTGTACAATGCACAATATACATATTGATATTTTTTCAAACCGTACGAATATTTTTTTCAGAAATTCACAGAAATAAAAATAGTGGAACTAACACTTTTTGTGAAACTAGATTGATAGATAACAATATAAATAAATATTTGCATACATTTTATTAATTTGGTAAAATATTTTATATTCTAAATGAATTTTTTTCAACATTTTTAAAACAACATGTATAAAATTTTATTTGGTTAACCTTTTCATTTATTTAGTACATAATTTACTGCATGTAAAACTACTTACATACATGCCATTATTTACTTAATTACAGCAAATATAAAAGAAAAATTTGCATGTACTTTATGCTACTATAAATTTGGATAAAACGAAAATTATATTTGAGTAAAAATGTTTGACGAAGAGAGTTTAAAGATTTAAATTAAAATTGTTTTTGGAAATGTCGTGATCTTACGTATTTTCGTGTCTTAATACAAGAAAATTGAATAACAATTTTTCCATTTCAAGGAAAAACACATTCAATTTAACGTCAAATAATCAATTTAAATATTTTGTTTTCCGTTTGTTAATGGACTATATGATCAAATTTTAATACCTAATTCCACACCAAATTTTAAAACTAACGTACATATTTTAATTTTTAAATCGTGTAATTTTAATAATTCTTATGAAGAAATACTTTTAAGGAAAGCTTATTACATTTAGATTATAAGAAAATAAATTATAATATTTTTTCATCTCGCTAACATATTGTATCATTCTAAAAATTACAAATCCATTGTTAAATAAATAAGCAAGTTTCACAACACAATAATAATTATTTTATGACGATGTCTTGTAAACCCCAATACTCGATTTTTATCAAGCAGAAAATTATAAAAACATGAATTTACAAATATATATTTTGTGATATTTGGAAGTTTGATTATAATTGGTCAATCGGAAATAACATTTAATTAAAGGTCATAACTGTATTTCCTGAGGTAATAACTTTGAATATAAGTTTTTTGCAAATTATTTTTTAACCCGAAATGTAAATATAATAATCGCATATGTCGTTGACGTCTAGTGATTCTGTGAGACGTGACGAGATGTGCACAGTGTTTCCGTACTTAGGAAATTGAACATTCTTTTGGTAACTTAGCAAGAAAATATATATTTAGAGAAAAATATCAAAATTTTTTTTTGAGAGTATACTTAGATAGTTACATTAAAATGCACTAAAATGATGAAAATTCAGATCTCTAATTTTATGTTAGATGGTGTATGGAATTCTTGAGATTCCCAAACTCATATTTGTTCGATATTTTACTATTTTACTATAGAAAATTACATTACATTAAGTTACATTTTCCGCGAATTTGATTGATAGTGAATAGAGGCAGTTTACTCCTTTCAAAATAAGAAAAGAACTTCCTTAGCAACGATGCAACATATTAATGCTTTGAAGAAAACGTTCACTGTTCGTTGAAATATCTGGACCAAAAAAGTCAGTTTTTGACACACGAAACAAATTATTATTGTAAAAGCCAAATTTGTAGTAATTCATTTAATAGTTAAAATATGGAAATACAAAGTGTATCTTAAAAATCCATAAAGATAAAAGAGATATGCAGTATGTATAAGGAATAATTTAAAGATAGATAGCGGGAGGTACTGTGTTAAACACTGAACACATCATATTTTTATCACATAAAAATAAAAAGTAGGATCGATGGTTTTTCATTGGTTACAACCAATTTTTTATTTACATACTAAAATTAAAATATTTTACATAATAATTATTAAAATTTCCTTTCATAAATGACATTATTTCAAAAATCAGATTTGCATTTTTTAATATGTTGTAAGAGATATAATATAAAGATAAAAATATTTTATTAATGACCATAATACTAATGCGTAGAGTGTGTATTCATAACTACCTACTTAATAATTACGCAAATCTACTCTAATTACAGGGATTGGATAGTAATTAAAAACCTTGCATCATCTTAACTTTTTACATGTTTTCTCATTTTACATATCCTATATTAATTTTAAATTGCACATCTTGTTTAAATTATTCTAATCGAAGTTTAATGGGATATTAAATGGAAATTTATTTTTAAAGAAGTACTTTTTATACAAGGTCTAATCTAGAAAAGGTCAAAAGTTAAAATTTTAAACAAAAATTTCAATTTTTCTACAAATTAGAAGAAAAATACCTACTGGATCTCAAAAAAGATCTTAAATTTTCAGAGAAATTTTATTTATATTATTATATAATATAATATTATATTAAAAGAGCTAAAATTGAGTGTTATTTATTATTAAGTATTGTCTGAATAGTAGGTACATTAGAATGAAATTATAAAATTTTTATAAATTTAGGATGCCGAAAAATATATGCAATGTGATAATTATTTTCCAGGAAATACCTATTTCGTTGTATGAAAATGAAAATTATTAAATTACTTTTTATTTCCCAACTCTAGTTACAAAAAATATTATTTTCGACTAAAGTCAATAGGAAATTTTGGTAAATTAGTAAAATGAGTATATACTTTAAGGTTACTTATGGTCACTACAATTTAATCTGATAATGTAATTATGTTTGTATGTGCATATGAGTACATGGTATATAATTTTAAATATTTAAATAACAAAATAACTTTTGGGTGATAGTTTTTAATATCGTTTCAACCGTCAACTGCTCGTTCTGCAAACTTGGTACGTGGGAAAAAGTCGTGTAAAATATACCATTACTGGAAATATTTTTATTTTTTTATAACTTTGCTTAAAACATTCTTTGTTTAGTGAATATATATAAAAAGGCCATCCGGGCATCCAGGATTGCTTAAAAATCTGATAAAAAGAAATTAATTTTGTTTAATTTAAATCGGATTTTTTTTTACTTTTAGGGCCGATATATCCACCTCCTAATAAACTTCCTAATAAATTTAGTTGCCAAATAAATGATGATGATATCTACATTCTAATAACTTTTATTAAACTAATAAAGTGACTTATTAGCTTATTAAATCAATGCATCCCTAATGCATGGAAGACGTTGTCGTTGGCACTTGGTGGAAAATTCCCACGGAATTTAAAAAATAAAACACTTGGTGTATGGTGTTGTCCACAAAAATAAGAATTTATTCTTATTAGCTTCGGATTTAGCAGTCAGCAGTTACCAGGGAATGGTAATGGCTTGTAACCGAAACTAGTAGATATAAATTCTAGTTTTTGTGGACATCAGCTAGTGTTTTATTTTTACAATTTAGACACAGTTATACATGTACCCCATGCAATAATATTTGGCTCTAGCTTTTTAACTCCGTATAACCATAACCTGTCTCGGTAGGGGTACCGCTACCTGATAGTCAGATAGTAGAATTTTATTTTTTTCGGCATACTATACTAGTAATTAAAGCACATTATCTAATAAACTTATAGTAAGTTTGGTGTATTGTGTAAATAGCCAAGTGTACGCAATGTTAGATAATAGGCAATAAAACATTAACGTAAAAATAAAATGAATTCGTATTTATATAAAAATATTTGAATACGTATCTGTTATTTTGTATAAATATTTCTACCTTCTTATATTACGGATAATTCTGCGCTAATGGAATGCAATAAACTCCACCCATAAGTCAGAATTTTTGAAATAAAATCGAGGACACAAATGTCAAAATCATTAGGTAGTGAATTACTGCATACATTATTTAAAATAAATTTAATATGTCTATTGTACCTATACTTCAAGAAGATAATAATGGAAACAAAAATTATTGAGTTCATCTTTTCAAAAATATTAGACTGATAATTTCACTACTAGAAAGGAATACAAAATGCAAGTGGATAATTTTGATATTTTTCTTTACCATGGTAATGCACTGTTTTCAATAATTTTGACGTGTCAAATAAATAAAAAATAATAATTCAGTTTAATACTGCACAATCGGGCCAAATACTATTTAATCGTAGAATTATCTTGACAAATACCACTCGAGGTTTGATTTTTAGCGTAAATGTAAATATTCAAACTTGGTTTCTTGATGCAATTTAAAATTACTGACTAATTTTAATCAATCAAAGCGAAACGGCTACATTTCATTTTTAGCATTAATCAAAAGAATAATGAAAATATTAGACAGGTATATTTTGTATTTTTCCCCAAGTTGACTTTTAATAATGAAAAACTACTATTAAAAATGACTTCCCCCTTTGTCTAGTGGCGTATCAAGGTTCTTACCCAACTTCACTTCGTTTCAAATATAATATTTTAACTTCGAAACTGACAAACTGAATTATCTTATCTGTAAATATAGTGGCACAATATACCTATAAATATATATATATATATATATATATATATATATATATATATATATTTATTTATAGGTATATTAGTGGCACACAAAAGCCTGCTTTAAATCACAGACTTCTCACTTTACCAACTTTCAAACGCACCAAACCACAATCTTTGTTATCTGGAATCCACCCGTGGTTAACTTCACATCAGAACCTATATGGATGTCACAATTTTGCGTGTTCTTTAATACGATACTTTAAAACGATATTATATAACTCAAAATGTAAATAAAGAAGAATTATCTCATCACAAATTAGACACTGTAGGTTCTATTAAAACAAAAAAGGTTCACTTAATTTATTTTGCAAGACCTAATTACTGAGTACCTGACTGTCGCTTTGTGCGACGTGTCTTAAGAGGGCTTTATAATCACGTAAAAGAGATGAAGCGAAGATAGAACTTATTCAGTAACGCAGGCGCAAAGCAGGAAAATTTATCCGAGTTATAGCCAACATAGATCGGTACATTTAATTAAGGTTATTTTGTGTGATTTTCATTTGTTTTTTATGATTCAATTCTGTTAGTGATGGTAAGGGATGACGAATTAACTGTTGTAGAACTATATTGTTACTAAATATGGAAATCCAGCTTTGATTAAGGAATTAACGAACACGATGGGATAAGATCATCCAAATAACCTCAACTCCTCAACATAATGAAAATTAAGTGTTAATATTGTAGCGATCCCAAGGACCGAGACTCGTTCGCCGTCCTTCTTTTATACTGATGCGTCGAAGATGCAGGAATATTTCAGAACTTAATTGTTCTACCATTTAAGCGTGAGCAGAAAAGACCGGGAGGACAATCTGACATTAATACTCGTAATGAACATAAATAGTAACTTAATCCGGCACTGGTTTAATTGTTTGTCACATGACTGCATTTTATCTAATCCTGTTATTATTAGTTTTATAGTGCGAATAAAGCTCTAGAGGTTATTTCCGGGAATAATTTCTGTAGTTTGTATTTTTGTTAATAGGGGAAAGTAGCCTAATTTGGACCAATTTTATAAAATTCACTATATAAAGGAACGGAAGAAGTGTCAATAAAAATTAAGTAGTAGAAAAGAAACTCCCTAAGTGTACCTTCAAAATAAAACCATTTATTAAATTTTAAATACCATTTTTAATAGTAAAAAATAAATTCAAAAAAATCTTGTCATCGGTCCAATATAGGAAACCGGTTTCCTTATTTGGACCGCTAGCTTCCTAAATTGGACCATTAGCTTTCTTAACGAAAATTACAACAATAGAACCTTTTAACTACAGCACTAACTCCAGCACACTGAGAATGAATCCAAGTGCGACATTTCATATATTGTATCATATTTTCTTCCTTGGTTTCTTCACACAATGTACAAAACCATGAATCACCATTTTCTTTTTTATGTTTCGCATTTTGTCAGAGAGATGGGGAAAGGCAACAAATTTAAAGGGCTCATTGTTTAAAATCGGATAGTTTCGTCACATCTTAGGGAGAGATAGGAGAAGTCAACAAATTTAAAGGTCTACACAATGCTCCAAGATCATAGAACTGAATAGGGTAACATGAAAGGTACCGGCATGTCGACGTATCGCTTCTGTATGTACTATTCTGTGCCGTAATCACAATTTTTGTCGGTCCAATTTGGGCAACTGTTTTCGGTCCAACTTGGGCAACTTGAATATTTTATACTTAAAATTATACAAAAATGTCAAAGTAACATAAACTCATAAAATTGTAACAGGGAATTATAGTTAGATAAGTAAGCTTTGTGATGATATAAGAGGACTTGTTATTACTTACGTTTGGACGAACTAACGGCTTTCACTCTTTCATCAAAATAACAAATTTTCTTCGTAGTCAAACAAATAACCCTTCTCTTAATGTAACCATGAGACATTTTTTCACAAACACGATTACATTAATCTGGTCTACCTCTACGTATAACAAGTAGTCTATCTAAAATCGCACAGATTTTATCAATCTTTGGATACCACAGCGGTCCAAATTAAGCTACGGTCCAAATTAGGCTACTCTCCCCTATATGTTAAATAATTATTACATATAAATAAAATGCGTGAAAACACCTACTATTAAATTTGTGGGTCAATTAAATATAACTCAAAAGTTCAAAAATTAAAAAATAATTCTGTAGTTTTTTTTTTGAAACTTGTCATTTTAATTTATTCTCACTCTTTTGCTATATTATTACTGAAAATAACGTTTAAAATACATATATACGACTTGTGAAACGTGAAAGTATATGATGGCCAAATCAGATTTTTACGATTGGGTTTGTGTTTTTGTGTTGTGAATTGTGAAGTGTGAATATATTCATCTGTCCGTTGACAGCTTCTCAACCAATGAAACAAAACTCAAAACGTAACAGTACAAGCGCATGTTATTTTTATAACGTATTGGTTTCGATAGTTTCACTTTCCATAGTTATTTACAATGTTATGTATACTTTCATAAGTGGTCATTTGAAATGAAAATTTAGAATATATCGCATCGGCGTAGTAAGTAGTTGTAATTTAGGTGGAAAACGACCCAGTTCCCAGCGCAAGGCGTCAGAGCAGGAAAGTGTTTCCAGCGCCGGACAATAGGATGTTCGTGCCGCTGGCCGGAAACCGCTGGAAATCTCCGCAGGGAAAAGCGAGTCTGATTCCCGAAATAGCCATCACGAACACGTAGTAGAGATGCTATCTGCTTAATATATACCTGCCCCGTGCACGATGAGGTAATAGTGCAGATACGAGTACGAGTATCGTTTGCAAAACAGACAATAAGCCAAATTTGCCAACCATTATTTCTAACATAAATCACATTTCAAAATCAATGCAAAATTTTACTGCATAATTTTTTTACAGCTTTGTGACTGTAAAGACATTTAAAGTTATACAACAGTATATTTTTAATATACCTATATTTCTTGAAAAATAAAAAATTAAGCAAAAAATGAAAAAAATAGATGTGGTTATCATAAAATCTATCAATCAATTAATAAGAATGTCACTAAATTATTATTATTTTAAATAAAGCTTGTTACTTGTAAATTTAAAAAATATATATTCAGTTTTTTTTTTAATATTTACCGTATATTACGAAACATATATGCAAAAACATAATTAAAATTGACATTAGTATTTAGTCACTTATGGTTGTCCGATTTTTATCAAAAATGGTCAATTTGTGCATTGTCAAAAGCTTAAACATAAATAAAGAAATTTGAAGCCCGAGGCGTAACAGAAGGTTTTTATTCGTCCATACGCGTAAATTTCTTTCGGCCCGTACGTACAGCGTTTTACGCACTATTGTTGTCAAATGGAATGTATTTTTTAATTATAAAACTATTTTTTGAAAAAAGTCCGTTAAAAGTTAAATATTTTTATATATGTAGATAAAGCGACGAAAGATGGTAAGATTTACAATGGACAAATTTATAATCAAAATTAATAAAAATTCGGCTACCGCTTCCTGTACAACAAAAGCTAACACTGAAAACTCAACACCAAAATTACCAATAACATCAATAGCACCAGCACAAGCACAATCACTATCACCTTCATCTTCATCATCAGTATCAATAATAACTAATAATCTTGAACAAAAATTAGAAACAGGAGCAAACGAATTAGATTTAAATAAAAAACATATCACACTAAAGATAAACGAAAATTTCAGTAACAAATAAATTTATTAATACCAATAATCATAGACGAAAAACTTTTTTCAATGGCAATTACCGCATTTTTACTTTTAAAGGTAGATTTAACGAAAACAACTATAAACTACACTAAAATATTTGTAGTGTTCTAAAACTAGATGAAATTATCACTTCTCATTTCTTATGTTCCCCAATTTCCCTTTAAACAATATACATAGTAACCACATTGCATTTCATTTTTATCAGTCACAATCAGTTAATTATCTTGCTGCTCTTATTGGACTTTGCATTCATATTAGTTAAACTATAATTGAACAGTGAAAAAAAACTGTAGTTGTCAATATAGTGGCAAGTGCGTATAATTGATTTTATTACTATATTTTAAATCAACAAATAATATTATCATCTCAGCCAAATAAAACATTCTACCGTTCTATTTATGTCACCAGAGTAAAGTTAATCAATTCTTGTTTTTAAAATGAATGAAATTATTAAAAAAATATGTTTTTTTTATGTACATATATGTAGGTAGGTACTAAATGTACCGACTGTCTTAGTGTACATTAAAAAATATGGGTTTAAATTTTTAGTAAATTCTTGTCTATAAAATAAAATAAAGAAGCTCGCACTCATAACAGTGAAAAATTAGAATTGATTCAAAATATGGTTCTGCTGCAAAAGTCATAAAAGTGGAATCTTTTGTGACGTGATTCACAAGCTAGAAAAAAAAGCTACTTCTATGCCGCCAAAGTAGAAGTTAAATAAATAAGTGACCATGGAACCTATGTAGAATCAGCGAATAAGAAATAACTTGAAGAATAGAAATCTGTAATATCGCCCTAAATAAACAATTGATATATTTAAATTAATAACCTACAAATTGAATGACAGGTACAAGTAGTAGGTACATTGTATTTTAAATATCTATACCTTTGAAGAAAAAAGTAGAAAGTTCATTCGGAGTAAAAGTGCCTTTGTGTGCCTCGCATGTAATTGTATGAATTGCTTCGCTCGTCGTGCAAACTTCTACACTCGCCACAAAAATAATCACTTTTACTCTTAACTACACAATATATTACTATGAATTTATTTGAAATAATTTATTACAAGTAAATACTGCTAGATATGTTGAGATTTTCAAAATAATAGCAGCTACATATTATTCTCGAAATGTTTATTCCAAATGTAAGTATATTTAATTTGTAGTACGTATTGTACCCATAATTTACATGATGAATGCAAGAAATTCCTGAAATATTTTGACCAGCAGAATAATTTATAATTATTTTTATTTAGCGGTTCAAGTTATTTTTTATGTTCCAAATTAAGTAGGTATATGTAGTACATAGTATTATTTTAATTTTAATTTTACAACCCCACTTGGAATGACTTTAGCCCCCTTTTACAAAAATACCTAGCTACGGCCCTGAATGAACCTAAATTGTAATTGAAAAATTTAATGATGTAATTTTGTATTTTTCTTACGATTTTGAGTTATTTATACATGAAAATTATACAATTACTCGTATGTAGATATAACACGGTAAATAAATCCAACCAATGTCTATCAATAGGCTATAATTGTAATACAAAATGATTAATCCTTTTTACATTAATTATATGCCTTTATAAAATTATAATTGAAAAACTTTTGTGATATATATCTTCCGTTTTTAACTTAGGTTAGACGTAACCTTTTCTAAATATATACCTACTTACATTGCAGATATTATTAATGAATATACGATAAATTTATCTTATTTATATTTAAAGTACAAAACAACTTGTTAAATATTCTTTTAGAAATTATTCTAAAAATATTACATTACATTGCATCGGTATTGGCGTTTATCAAATAAAACAATAATTGCAGTTAGTAATATTTTATAATTCCAAATTCCAATCACAGATTGAAATTCTTTTATTGCTGTGGATTACTCAGAAAATCATTTCAGTCAATTACTGTTATCTACTCTAGGTAACTGAAAAAAAAAACAATTTGAAAGTACAAATGCACAAATTAGTCATTCATTAATTTTGTTTGTTTCTTAAATAAAATTGTAAAAGTTGATAAATCCCTTTTAAAAATTTAAAAATTGGTAAGGCAAGCAATCTGGTTTTTAAAATTTATATTTTAAATACTTAAAGCGATCGATTTCGGCTAATTTGCCATTCTTAGGCTACAGCTGAAAATAAATATATTTATTTTTATAAATTACAATAAATGTTAATTGACATAAGTGAAATAAATGCAAAAAATAATTTAAAATTATTGTTAAAAGCTTTTGTAGTAATAAACATTATAAAATAATTTTTTATAGAGAAAATTATTGTAAAATATTTTTCAAAATTCAAAATATCACTGAAATAATTTGAAATTACACTTCTTACAAACATATCCTTTAGGCAATCTCATCTTCCTTATTCTACAACTTCATTAACAAATTTCAAAATTTTCACAATTTATTTCTTCCAAAATTTCAACATTTAATATTACAACGATTTTCTAGACGGTCAGTATAATTTATAATTAAAAATTTTTACCATACATATATCTTGCTTCTATTAATTTGTTGTTCTCATAACCTTAAGAAACAGCACATGTTTTTTTCATTATTATTTTCTTATATAATTTTGCAATAATAATAAATAATATTCTTCTTCTTAGCTTGGCTCTACAGACGTCCATGGTCCTTGGCCTGATTCAACTGCCGCCTCCACTCAGTTCTGTCCCCCGTGAACGTGATAATATTATAATGTTTATTACTTCAAAAACTTTTAACAATAATTTAAAATTATATTCTGCACTTATTTCAATTATAACAATTATTTAATTATAGTAATTTATACAAATAAATATGTATTTTCAGCTATGGCCTGAGGATGGCAAATTAGCCGAAATCGATCGTCTTAAATATTTAAACTATAAATTTTAAAAACCAGATTGCTTTCTTTACCAATTCCTTTTAATAAACATGCTTTCTGAATTGGAGCCCTTCATCAACAAAATTAAATCCTATGTTCGGATATTCGAGTCACCACTCATATATAATTTGAAAACCCTCTCCGAAAAAAATATCAGAGTACTTCCCTGTACAAAAGGACATACGCACAGGGAGATCATCGCAGGTTTATAATTTTTGGATTTCACGACAGTGTCTTAAAATATATCTAAGATATAGCCACTTTAATTTTAATGTTATTTACCTCATTCTTGCAAAAAAAATCATGGTTTTAAAATTAGATTTTTATAAAAAATCATGTTTTTGTCCAACGCTGCAGTATAAATAAATGGGAGGTTATGTCCTATTTTTTTAATAAAGTTATTGATCAATATAATAGTTGATCAATCGTAACTTTATTAGAATTACATAAATAAGTTTATTAAAAATACTGACGTATAAAAACAAGAATACAAATTACAGAATTAAAAATGATTAAAGTATCCTTACAGTGTATAATGTTAAAATATTGACAAATAAAAAGATTGAATTCCAATAAAAAATTATTTTAAATAAACGAATGTGTGAATTATTCATTTCTACTTATTATTTTTTTAAATATAGCCGATTAAAATAATTTGTTACAGCTATAAAGGAGGCAACACAAGCTATCGGTAATCTTAAATTTTTCTATTTTAACTCTTTATTCAGATAATAATATTTTGATAGGAAAGTAATTTCAATCGATGGCATCAGATGGTGGCGTAAATGTATGATGAAAAAATGCGAAAAAGAGTTAAAACACATACTTGTTATAGAGCTGTGTTTCATTAAATGGGGTGGAAAATTTAACGTTTATAAAAGGTAATATAGACAAATATATGTAACTAAATATTTTAAAATTCAATATACCACAAAATGCTGAAATATCAGCAATAAAAGATTATTTGCGAGAATCAAGAAAAAAATCCGAAATATACATCTTACATAGTTAGCATTGGTTATTCTATAATTGCCCCAAAGATATATAAAACTCATCCTTTCCTCCTGACATAGATATCTTAGAAAATATTATATCAAAATTGGACAACAGAAATAAGGAAACATCTGATATCTAAAAAAAATGATATAAAAAAGCTTTAAGGGAATAATGGACAAAAAATAATCCTGCCTACAACACAAATTTGGTAAAATGTATTCCAAATCGATTGAAAATGATGTTATAAGGTCTACGTTATTATGCATTATTTGAAGATGTATCCAGTGGCGGAACTAGAGGGAAAATGTTAGGTGGGCCACGCGGTGGGCACCGGAAAATGTTGGTAGGCCGTGCCATTGTTATATACCGAGTGTCTACTTTAATTTTTGAACATAGGAAATTCAATGTTATTTTTTCATTTTTCAATATGTCTTTATTACCTATTAATTTAGAACAAACTGTGAGATATGTATTTGTTTAGAAATAAAAACTGCGTCTAATGAGGCAAAAAGAATTGGCCAAATGCCCTTATATATTTAAAAAATAATAAATAATTTTTACAATATTCAAGCAATTTTCAGTAGGTGTCATGGAAACTGAACGACAGGTTTAAATTTTTTTCAAGTTGGCGCGAAAGAATCTCTAATGTTACTTTTACTCATTTTAACTAGCACCTAGCACTAATCATCAAAATTCACATAAACTGCATGTTCTGAAAGACACGAAAACTACATATGCACTGATCTGTTGTAGATGTAGTGGCAGATATGAAGACGGTCAGTTGACATCAAATATAAATCAAATCGGTATGCGCGGCAATGACTATCACAAGTTTCTACGTAAAAGAGCGGCCTCGTCAATCGGCTTAGCTCTTAGCGCAATTCTTTGGTTATACAAGCACTACCACCGTGCAGACACAATAATACGAATTAAATATTTCAAGACAAAGATTACGCCGTCTTTTTCTTTTTAAATTTTTTTAGAAAAATTACTGTAATAATGGTATTATATATTTTATTGATGCCTGCATTGTTTGCGGGTGGGCACGAGGGTGGGCCAACACTTTTAAAGGTGGGCACCGGCCCACCCTGGCCCACCTATAGTTCCGCCACTGGATGTATCATTTTCAGTGTGTCTCTAAATTTGATGGTTCTGTAAACATTTATTTCTGGATGGGGATGTAATATTTCGAATTGTTATTTTTTCATTTTTCATTAATTATATGAAAAAAAAAATATTATTGAGATATCATGTGTATCATTTGGCTAGGAGTCACTGTAGATATTCGAGTACCTATGTATAACTACACTATCAAAACAGAAGAGCGAAATTTTTTGTCTTCTATGGAGTAAAAACTTTTTAGTTAAATTTGAGTATACTTTCATCTACTTGATTAAAATCTATTCGAAATATTTTCATCTTTTAGTGTACATTTTTTACACTATTGGAATATATTGAGTAAAATGTTTATTAAAATTATCCCTGTAAAGAGCGAAATTAGCGTTTTAAATCATATAAAAGTTATATTCACTCAAAGAAGTTTATTTATTTGTGTTTCTCCTAAGCGCCGTAGGCCGTATTCATGTACCTTGTACTGCACTGCATAAAATACGCAATCATCGTGTTTTAAGGTGCTTGAGAAATGATGGACGTTAGAAGAAAGAATTTTGCAATACTATAAAAATATGTACCCCACTAAAAAAAAATCAAATCAAAATATAAATAAAATAAAGCCATAATACGAGTAACTTTGTTTTTTAATACCAATACTACAATAAAAAAAAAACTAAAAAGAAGGCTTAAACAATTTAATAAATATCACCAGAATAAAAAAATAGAGACTTTGCGGGAGAGAAGAGAAAACCCTGGAACATATGAGCTTACATTATAGGGGGGAACTGGAAACGGATAGAAGATCGGAAGGAACACTGAGCAAGAGGGGAAATGGAAGATTATGGTTTCAAAAAAATATTGATAAAATAAAAATATTATAAATTCGCAAACCTGCTTGGGTAAGGCAGAAATTATAAATAAATTTACTGAAATAAACAATACTTTTTAACAAAAAATGATATATTTCACACTTTTGTGACTAACTATATACACTGTCATTGAATAAATATCACTACAAAAAAAAAGAATAATAATATTTTTTGACAATAAAGGGTTATTATAACCACACTATTGTGAAGAACTATATACTTTTAAAGATTAAACATTTTCATTTTTAAGATTGAAATACTCTTTTAAGACGAATTTCTTTTACTCTCTACTTGAGTTGTAAACCACTCTATTTGGGCAAAATTTTCATGTTCTGAGAGTGTACAATGTGTTGTTATTTAAATATTGAAAGAAGCTTTCAGAACTCATAATTAATAAATAGATCAATTCTGTAAATTTTTACAGAACCTAAACCCAAATTTGTCTATTTATTGTTGTTATTTATTATTTCGTTTTAATTAACTTTTATCTATGTATATTAGTTACAATAAATATTATTAATAAAATTTGTTGTATTAATTTAATATCTGAATTTATGACAAACAAAAGGTGTTAATGAAAATTAATGGTTGTTTCAAAATGACATCTTTTCTAATTTCGCTTTTGATTTATATTACTTGTATACTTGAAATAAGTAATATGAATCTAATAACTTTATATGAAATAATCTTGATAAATGACCATAGCCTAGCATCTTGGAGTGTCATTGCTGAAGCAATATCCGTTCCCAAAGTTTCGTTCCAGATTTTTGGTGATTATGTGAAGTAACCTGACACGCTCCTCACGTTACGATTATTTCGATGTTAATTTGATATTGGAGTTAATTGCCACATAAATATCACAATAATTGATAGAAAACTTGATCATTATTAGAATAGTGAATGCAGAATCATAGAAAAAATTCGCAACTTATAGTAACATCCTACTGATTATGTTATTGCAAAACATGAAATTATATTTTTCATTCTCATATTTACGGCGCCAGTTAACATCTATTTACGTTTTATTTTCACAGATAATACATGGAACCATGTAATATGTTTAATAGTGTTAGTTATAAATTATAGGATGTTCTATTTTATTGACAATAATAACAAGTTGTATTAATAAGTTTATAGTAGATAAATAGTATTATTACATTAAAATAATTATATACACCTGTTGTTCATTGTTTAGCTCATGTTTAATAAAACACGATACAATCAATTATAAAAAATGCATGAATTTTAATGTGTTCATAGTATCGCACCCATCTCTTGTAAAACAAAAATGTCATTGTGTCAAGTAATTTAGAACTGGAGTCCATTATAAGTTTGCCTTTAAACAATACGTTAACTATGCAATAATGCAAATAAATTGCTTAAGCCTATAATACCAAAGAACAATTTAAATCATGAATTAACACAATAGTTATTTGTGTATTAAGATATTATAATCAAAGTTTATACACAATGTATGTATAATATTTTTTGTAACAATAATATCTTAATAGCATAAGAATAAATTTGAAACTCGTAAGTTGCTGATAACATTTAATATTTGGTTTCTATTGCCCATGGAGTATTGTAGAAAATAACAGTCCTAATAGTGGAGTAATTATAAATTATCATACGAATTTCATAAACATTTAGTAGTCTAGCAACAGGTAAAATTATCTATAAAAAAGTTGCAAATAAATAAATATGTACTGTCAAATGGCCCATATTATACAAATACTTTAATATTTATTAAAGTAACGTGAACTTTAGCTCCGACTTAGTTTCCACCTTCTGATATATTATAATGTACTTACATTCCTTATATCTCAAATATCTATTTCGAACAAGTTTAAGAATTCGATTGCTTTTTGTTCATTGCATCCCAACCCCCATATTATTTATATAAACCTTATATAACTTTGTATCTACTCACTCGCTAATAAACAATGAGATATTAATACGACGCAGTTATCTGTAAATAAAAAAACAATACACGGCAGTATCTAATTAATTAGATATTAAAAATAATTTTTACATCATTTTTCTTTAATTTTCTTTTTGTCCATCTCTCTGTTCTTGAATTTAATTACATAAAATAATGTATCACCTTTATATGTGACTCTCTAGTCGAACAAATTTTTAGAGTATCACTCTTCATTTTTAAAATTTAAACAAGTAATAAAATAATAGAAATCAGAGTGAAAGAATAGTTGTTTTTATACATATAATAATAGGAAAATATTTTATTTGTGTCAATAATGCCCAGTTGCACCAACAAGGCTTAAATTTTAAGAAACACTCAAACAAAAAAGTTCTAATCGAAATTTTGACAGTATTTTTTTTCATATGACATTTTATTTCGAAGTGATATTGTCCATTTAACGGAAACTTAAAATTTAAGTAATATTAATAATAATGTGTGTACTACGAATGCAAAATAACTTTGCCGCTCAAGAGATTTTATAGAGAATAAAAAAATATAGTCGAATTCACGTATAAATGGCATTCCAATGTGATGACGTCACTCACTACGTTTATATGAGATAGTAGTAAAAATTGAAATTTATTAACATCTGTTGGGTTCGCATACTGAACAGTTCAAAACGTCAAAATTTGATATTATATATTTTTTTTAGTTAATAAACAGGTATAAAGTAATTTGGTAGATAATAACGTTAAAATTAGAACTTTTTTAGGCAGGCAAATAAAGTATAGCATATATCGGTATAATTCTTATTCTTATTATAATTTGTGGCCCTGAAAAGAGCCGATTTTATAATTAAATGAATGTTAAAACATTTACTTACAGCTGGTATACTTAGTAACAGCATTGGTTCCTTCATTTTCAGCGTGTTTTCTAGTTACACCGCGTAATAACAAAAGAACAGCTGTCTAAATTTTGCGAATGGTAATAGTTAAACGTTTATTGTAATGTGCTAAACGTGAATCTTCAGCCGCAAACGTTTGAATATAGAATCACAGCGTGAGCTTCTGCTTATCCCCTAATCACTTTCACTGCTACTGTCACTATCGCCATTTATATGAATAATCAACGGTTCGATGTCACCATTGTTAAATTTTACTTCTAAATCCCAATTTTCTCGAATGACTTCTTCTGTATGTCGAATACTATTAGCCCAAATTTCTGGAGTGGGCTTCTTGCAACATATTAAGAGCTTCAGTTTTTGTATTACCAGTTTGACCAATATGTTTTTTGTAATACGATTTTGTAATACCCCATATTAATTCAATAGCATTAAAATGGCAATGGTATGGTGGTAACCGTAGAACTGCATGGCCTGCTTCATTAATTATTTGATCAGTCACGTACACTTTTTCGGGTTTATTCCTGGAGTAAAAGTGGTCATAATTAATTAAAAATCAAATATTACAGATTCAATACACAGACCTGTCAATTAAATTTAATAAATCAATTTTAAAATCCGTCAAGTTGTACGAAATGCCTCTTTTTTAACCAAGCTTGAATCTCAGCTTTTGAGGAATTTGAATTTGGAACTTTTTCTAACTGTAATAAGACAGTATGAACAAATAATATTTCATTACGTTTATTTTAATAAATACCAATGTGCTATGGTAAGGAGCGTTGTCTATAACTATTAAACTAGGTTCTTCTAATGACGGTAACAACTGATTTTTTAACCATAATATTGAATAACAAATAGTTTTCAGCATTCATTTCGCCGTGATAATCTCCTTCATTGTTATTAGAAGCAGATATTAAATTAGCTCCTTTTATAAACCCGTTTTTATCCCCAGCGTGTACTATTATATATCTGAAATTAAAAATGTTCTTTGTTTCTTAATTTATTTAATATTATGAACTACACTAACCTTTGACCACCATCGCCTTGAGGTCGCTGTACACATTTTATATTGCTGTCCTGCCATGATTTTACTTCACATCCTTTTTGAAAAATCCATGTTTCGTCCATGAAAACAACATTCAATGGATTTTCACTTCTCTTATTTCTTATATATTGTTTTAAAAAATGAAATCGTAATTTTGCAATGTGTTCCTTTTCCATAAGATATTATTCTTCTATTCTCTTCTATTATTGTCGGTTTTCCAGCAGAATTCAAGATCATGTAACACCCTTAATAAACTACTTCTTGAACCGATAAATAGATCCTTTGATTTTAATTTCTTTAAAACTGTAGTAACTGTTACTTACTCTTCTGCAATAAAAATATGTTATACAACAAAATTATTATAAAAATATGTGTAGTAAATTTACTTTTACTAATCATATCATTAATAGTTCGTCGAATTGCAGATTGTGTAAATTCATCAATTCCTGTAACTTGCTTCTTACGATTCCTTTTTTTTTTGGCGATGATACGGATCCACATTTCATTTCATTCTGTATGTTTGATACTGTGGAATGTGATACACCCAAAGCAGCACAAACTCTCTAAGACAATAATAATAACGAAAAATGTATAATGTATAAATATAAATAAAACCTACTGTTATTAAACATATAACCTCAAAATATAATACTTACATCTTCTGAAGAAGAAAATGGAATTAGAGGACCATCTAAACGTTTTTATTCATGAAAGAATGCAGAAGCATTCAAAATCATTTGTTTGCAACGTTTAGATAATTTTTTACCACTCATGTTGAATAACAAAATACGAAGTGCGAATATAAACATAGAAAATATATATGCAGTTCAATTACAGACTTACGTCAACACAATCGCATAGCTAATAATGGATTTGCGTTACTTAATACATACACTCTAGTGACGTCATCACATTGGAATTTCAAAAATGCCATTTAAACGTGAATTCGACTATATATAATGTTTATCAATAATTTTAAAATTTTATTAATATAGTATGTTATGGAAATACAGTGGCTCACAAAATTATTCGTACACCTAAGTTTTATACTTAAAAAGTGAAAAACAGATTACTTTCAAAAATAATATTGACATACTACTGACGGGATCAAATTCTCTCATATACCAGAAATAAAATGCAATAGCCAATTATGAAAAAAATTTAGCAAGGGTGGTCCTTGGACAACAACAAACGAACTTGGTTATTTGTAAGAACGCCCTGTTTCATCGAAAAACCCTGCTTTTTTTTTCTACCGGTGATGTGGGAAACGTAACCTTTCCATCCATCGCCTAACGCATCAGCATCTACTTCTGCCACATTGTCCAGGTAGCTGGTGTCCTCCAACGCAATTTCGTCGCCCAGAGCGTCCAGATCAGCTACTAACTCATCATCGTCGCTTTCAGGCATTTTGTAGTTGCGGCACAACGCTTCTTGTACTTCGTCGCTGTGCTCCAGGTAGTCACCTATCTTATCTATCTCATCTATGTTTATCTTCTTGAATTCCTTGACTGTCATTGTAAACTGTTTGTGTTCTATTATCTTTCTTTCCATTGTGCCATGGTCAATACTTCTGCGATCCATTTGATCTAATTTCATGCGAAGATCGTCGTTAGAGAAAAGCGGCGGTCTATCTTGAGGGGGTTCGTCTACTACTGGTGGCTGATCCGGTTTCTTTTCATCTGGATCATTTCGATCTCGGTCGTGTCGGTGACGATAAAACCATCTATTACAGTCATGTCTATCATTTCTACCCATATCTCGATTTCTGCCTCGACCCTTACTGTCTCGATCTCTATTGTCTCCAAAATATCTGTGAGGAGGAAGACCTTCTCTTTCATCTATGTCAGTAGATGGCATCAAAGGAAGCAGGTTTCCTCTAAATCTACCAGCCGACACACTCAAATTTGATGAACTTCCCTATACATTAAATCCTGGTCCGCTACCAAAGGCCGCAAGCCACTTACCATCCAAAGGCACCCACTCTTCTGGCCAATTCCCATTCTTCACTTCAACGTTCATGCCACCATCACAACGAGATCCCATGCTCCCGGCAGAATCAGGTGGAACACCCACCGACTCTAGGAACACCAGGAGGAACAAACTCAGATCTCCCCAGCAAACATGTATCGTTCAGTCTGTTCTCCAAAACTCCAGACTCCTCTAGCAGTTTCTCTTCGCATATTCTAGAATTTTCGTTAATTCTAATTTTAATATTCTAGAATTTTCTTCCAACTCTCTAGAACTTTCCTCTAATTGGTTCTTCAAAGATCTAGTATTTTCCATTAATTTTTCTTTCAATATTCTAGAACTTTCTTTCACCTTTCCAGAATTTTCCTTTAATTCATTCTTCAAAGTTCTAGAATTTTCTGTTAATTTTTCTTTTAAATTTCTAGAATTTTCCAACAATTCTTCTTTTAACACTCTAGAACTTTCTTCAAACTTTCTAGAACTTTCCTCCAAATTTACTTCAAAAGTTCTAGAATTTTCTGTCAGTTGTTCTTTAAACTTTTTTTCTGATTTTCTAGAATCCTCTTCAAACTTTTGTTCTAATGTTCTAGAACTTTCCATTAACTTTCCATCTAATTCCTGTCCCAAAGTTCTAGACTTTTCTGTCCTTTCATATTTCCCAATTTCAGAATTTTCTGTCATGTTATCTTTTAGTGTTCTAGAATTTTCTGTCATTTCACCTTCCAGTGTTCTAGAAGTTTCTGTCATTTTCTTTTCCAAACTTCTAGAAATTCCTTTTATTATTTCGTTCAATCTTCTATAATTTTCTTTTATTACTTCATTCAATCTTCTAGTATCTTCTTCTTATTTTCTAGCACTTTCCTCTAATTTTTGTTCCAACAATTTGGCAAAATCGTAGACATCAACCGGAATTTCGAATAAGAAGTCATCAGGAATTTCTCCAGCTTCTGCCAAGGCTTGGCGTAGACGAAGTCGTAGAACAGTCTTGGTTCCCGATGTCTCCAAATCTCGTTCTTCTAGCTCAGTCTTGAGATCGGCCACTTTTATTCACTCAATTTTACTTGTTTATACGCCATTTTATTTATTTTTAATTTATACTTCACAGTTTTTAATAACCCCACATTTGACACCAATTGTAACGTTTTATTTATTTAGGTGAAGTGTGAAATTGATTAAAACACTAATACTCTTCTCGAACTTCAGAGACATTACGGCGAATTATTTAATGCCACCAGAAGTGTAAACTTTCAAAGTAGCAGTGTTCAGAAGCAAACCCGTACAAGATCTGAATTCGCTAATGAAACATTTAAATGTGTAGTTAAATTTTTGTAATGTATATTCTTAGAAATTGTTTAATAAATTTTTCATTGTGATTGATATATTTGACATTTTTAAACCATTAGAAATAAAAATTATAAACCGCTAGAGGAATAAATTTTTTAAATGATTGTTTATAAAACAACAACTTTAATGGTTTGTATCCAAAGAAATAAGCATGACTTTATACGTCAATACTGAATAATAGTTATTTATTATACAAGCGGTACAAATGAATGTTTAATGAGCAGTAGGTTTAACCGAGACGAAATATTATTTTCTTCTTCTGTGAATGTCTGGGATATCTTTAGAACTTATCTATATTCTAATGTCGACATTTTCTTTAATTTTGCAGACACCTTTACTATAGAAATCTCACTCCAACGTGTAGCTGCTTTTTTCTTTTTCGATATTTCCTATTCTAAAAAACCTTTTCTGAAATTTGAAGAATAAGAATATGTTGTAATGTTTCAAGTAAGTATCTTGCTTTGATTATTATATGCTGAATTTGCTACTTCTAACAATTCAATCACTATCACTTTCCATAATTATATTTCGTGTTGATTATAAAAAAAACTATCAGAATTCTTAATTATTTATTAGATATTTTGTTACCTGTAGCCATTTTTTCAGAAGTGAATCTGAATAGGAAAGCGGCATAGTTTTCTTTTTTACGTTATAAAAATAACTTTTTTGATTCATACATTCATCTTAATATTAATATTTCATCCCTCGGCTTTTGCTGCCTTTGCTACGTTCGCTTGTACATCAGAAATCTTGGACACAAAAGCTACAAATTTTAAAGCAAGGCAAGGCAAGAAATCGTCTTACAAGAAATATGCAAGTATAGCTAGATTTTCTTCCATTCTTGTACTCATGATTTTTTTTTTCTAATTTAAAATCTAGATTTATAAAAAGTATCTACCTATAAAATACCTAAATAGAAGTACAAAAATTTGGAAGTATAAAAAAATGAAAACAATTTATATAGATATATTTACATTTCTTCTTGCTTTTCGAAAAAAGATAAGAAATTACTAAAATAGACAAGAAATCTTGTCTTATGAAACACTAGTTTTTTGTTTTCCATAATCTAAATAATAGTCTTAGTTATAGAGCAATAATGTTTTTGTTAAATAATTGTTTCAACTAAACTACGCTATTATTATGGGATTTTTTTCCAATTTGGAACCTTTTTAAAATTCCATCACACAAATCGGAATTAATTAAATGTTTCTACTTTGACGATTTTGATATTTATTTTGGAAAATTAATAACTAAGTTTTCATTCCTTCTTCACTAAATTCATATAGCAAGACCTCAAAATGACATCTAAATAATAAGAAAAATTTTGATATTTTAACAGCGATGTTTGTTATGTAAATATGCCTTGTTAATATCTCAGAACTGCAAATTCTCAGTTAACAAGGTTTTGTACATTATTTCGACATTATTTGAAGGAGTGTTTATAATTTATTATACTTTTATTATTTTCATAATAAAATCATAAAAAGCATTTAAAAGTAATTGAATAAAATGTAATAATATTACTTTCACCCGATGCGTGACAATGGGTCTTAAAACTTACAATTGTCTGCCTGAAAATTACGTGAGATATATTTATACCGCTGACATCACCCTCAAAATTTATACCCGGTGTCTTCAAGATTAAGATAACAATGACATAGATTATCATAATAATGAAGTGGTGTTAATTAAAAGAAAAAACTACTGCAATCATATCACAAAGGTTGAATATAATAAAGGAAACAGGAAATGATCTATTAGTAAAATCGTAAAGCTAAACGTTCTCGTATGAAGTGTTTAATTAAATGGTATAAAATAAATTTTCTTTTGTACGTAAAGTATTTCTCCTGAGCCCAAATTGTTACTTAGTGTTCATTAAATTTTGTATATACAGTGGGTAACAGAATTATTCGTATACCAAAGTTTTTTATTTATAAATTGAAAAATAAAGTACTTTAAAAAATATTATTGAAATATTTATAACGAGATCATATTATTTTAAATTCTAGAAATAAAATGTTATCAACAATTATAAATAAATATTATTTTTCTTATTTAAATTAAATAAAAACAAAATGTATACAAAAAATAGAGTATACAAGATTTCGTAGTTGTACGTATAATTTTGAGTACTTATTTCTTGTATATGTTTTGTTTATATTTAATTTACATAAGAAAAATTACACATTTTTTCATAATTAGCGATTGCATTTTATTTCTGGTATTCTGGTTGAAAGAATATTATCCGGTCTTTAATATTTTAATATTATTTTTGAAAGTACTCTATTTTTTAATTTTTAAATAGAAAATTTAGGTGTACGAACAATTCTGTGATTTCTGTGTTTACGATGGGGTGTATTGGGCAAATTTGGCTATTGATGTAGTTAAAAATATTCACGTCGCGGGCCATAATTGCTTTCATTAAAACTTTGTTAGCTATTATTAACTAGGTAAAAATATTTTATGAACTGTTTTAATTAATATAGCAAACATTACAATAAGTAGGTACTCTAAGCTTCAAGGAATGTACTCCACTGCAACAGCGAATAGAATAAACTATAAAAGTGCGCTGTGTAATTTATTCCGATTAAGCGGAACAGACTTTCAAGATAAAAATTCAGGTGGATGACTTCATATTAATAAACACAATCATAAAAAATAAGCTATAATTTTTTTTTTATTCACGGTAGGTAATTAATTTTGTTTCAGTCATCAACAACAAAAACAAATAAATACTAGTTACTAGGATACAGATTTGAACTCTACTTTTTATTTCTTGTAACACACTTTACGGTTTTCCCAAAACAATTTTTAGCTTGAAGCATGTCATATTTGAACATAATCAACTGAACATTGACATTGTCGCGAATCAGTATTAACTTTTTTATTTTATTACAAAACATTCAAAAACTTTATGATACGAAGATCGACTGGGAAATAAATGTAGGGAAGGAATAATAATCAGATGCAGTCGTAAGGTTAATTTTCAATTTATATAATCTACTGAAACAGCAATCATGGGTGGCTCAATTAGTTAGCACACTCCAATTCAAACTGAGGTTGACAATCTGGCTAACAATCATCACCATTATAGTAAAACTGTCTTGAAGCAAATGTAATTATTTTTCCATTTTTTTTTTGTACAGCGTTCCACAATAGAATGATAGAATGCTATATGTATTGAAACAATTAAAACTTACAAACAAGAAATAAAATAAATACATAAATACCTTACGTTAATAACTTCCTTTTGGTCTATTGATGATCTTAAAATAACTGTTTGTTTATTTCTAGGAAACATAAAAGAAATAAGTAAAATTTATTATACATTTGGGGGACATGTAACCACAACTTTTTATATTCTTACTATTACATTTTGTTGCAATATAAAATAAATCATTAAAGATCCGCAAAAATCTATGGCGTTAATAACTAAGTAGAAACTTGGGAGAAGTAATTTTTTGGAAAATCCTAATTTTTGAATCATTGAAATGATGTACAGAACTGGGACTATATCTCTACGTATAGCAAACTTTCATAATGTGTAGTCATGTAAGTCTTTTACAAACCATTTGGGGAAATTTTATTTCAGAATCGTAAAATATTTGCTAAACTGTAAATAATAGTGCATTTTTTTCCAAGAAAATATCTCATTACCGGAGTTTGAGATCTGAGAATGAAATTTTTACTAATTTAATGAATTGACTGAATTCTCCAAAAAAATTCTTAATTTATTATTTTCTTCAAATGGAATATTTTTTCCATAATTTCTGTTTTTATTGAACTTGACCTTAGAAATTATATTACAGTGAATATGCATGTAAAATATAGACAAAGTGTTACCAGTTTACGAATATAAAATATAAAATTCCACCTACTTAGAACTAGCGAAAGAAAGACATGCATGCGGCTTGGTAGTGTCAAAATGTTAATATATATTTAGTATAGTTTTTGTTACGAAAAATAAATTTTAACTATGCCTAATAATATTTCTTCAAACTTATACTTATAAATTTAAATACAGGGTGGTGACTCGGAACACCCAAAAATATAGAATCATATTTTTATAATTTCCTGCTTCCCTACTTATTTTAGGTAAAAAAATCTAATGTGGACACCACATGACTTCCTTGTATGCTAAATTTCATACAATTTTTGCTGCACTTCTTTTAAACTTTTTTCACTTGAAAGTGAGAACATTCTACGGCTTATCATTCTTCAACTCCTATTCGTTTCATATCTTCCAACTTACCTTCCTTGGATCATCTTTTGCAAAATTTTATTAAAATGTTTATCAATATTCCTTATTGTACCACACAAAATTATTTTAATCGCTCAGAAACTTGCAAAGAAAAAGATGTTTTCATTTATTTCATACATATTTCTCACGAAATTATTATTTTAATTTTTGCCAAAATTAATCTGTCCTTTTGAAAGCCGATTAGAACAAAAAATGGACGTGCATAACTAGATGTTATAACAATTCCATAAAAAAATATCAAAATTCTACGGTTAATCGTTTTTGACTTACGCGAAAAATTAAAAAAAAAAAACACTACGAGCAAAGTGCCCTTTTTTGGCACTGCCGACTGCAGTACAAAATTATATTATATTAACCAGTGTAATAATAACCATTATTCGGCATTGATATTTTATATAGCATATTTATTTAAAATACTGACTAAAATGTTAAAAAATACTAACTTAATAAATTATTGCCATAAATAAACATATAACCCTATGATAGATTAATGTCTATTAATAATACCACTGATTCATAGCCTTAAATATTGACCATTAAAATGCATATTTTGCTGCGCAAAATAAATATCACGAAATGTTAAAAACAATTTAAAAATTCCACAGAAAACAACGTAATTCTTTTTTCAACAAATAAAAATAATATTAAGTATTCATTTGTTTTCAGTTTTTGTCTTATTAAATAATTTACATAAGCATTAGTCAACCTTAAGTTCTTAAGATCATGTTTTTGTGGTTTCATTCTCATTTATAGTTGATATTTGAAACGGAGGTAGATAAAAAATGTTACGGTTTTAATGTATTGTTTTCTGGATTTGTTTTTGTATTACGGAATTTATATTTGTGTAAAAATGATGTTTCTCTCTTTTTTTCTTTGCTATGTAACACTGATAAAAGCATTTCGAAGAAAATATAACTTTAATATTAATTTCTGCTTCACTAATTTAATCGTTCATAAATGTCTAACTGCCACTTGTTGCTTTTATTTATGTTAGATAAATATCATCTCAAATACAATAATAGCTATGTATGTAATAAGTAAGGAAACGAAGGTGGTTGCTTTATACATGCGAAAATTACAAAACGAGACGCATGAGAGTTTTGTAAGAACAGAAGTTAAATAACCACCTAATTTCTTTAAGTGTTTCATAGTGTAACGAGCGAGAGGTCAGTTAGTCGCGTTAAAGGTCAGATGGAATAGGAGCGACGACGCTATTATTCGAGAATTTTAGAGTCTGGAAGACTCTGGAATGTTCGAGAGATTAATTGGTGGCAGGTATATGAAGGTTACGTCATTGACATGTAAAGTAGATATAAATAAATAGTTGGTGATATAAACAAATAGTTGGTGATATAAATAAACAGCAGTTGATATAAGTATCGTGTAAATAAATATTGCGTATTATTAAATGTTGAAATAAATATTTTTAGTGTATATGTATATTTGTTTATTCATAGTGTTACTAATTTTTATTATATTATGTATATGAAATTATGAATTTTTGATATTTTGATAACATTTGTAAAATAAACAAAAAAAAAATATCAAGGAAAGAACTCCTAGATTTTGTGTATTACTAACTTACTAGTTACTACAACACTACTGATCAATAACTTAACTAAAATTAGTGAAATAAAATCTCTCTCTTAACGGAAGTTCGGAAGTAGAAAAGTACATACCTATTGTATAATTGTATTCCGATTTTTTTTTATATGTCATTAGAAAGGGTTGGCAAAAATCATGATTTATTTAAAAAAAGCAATAATCTTTGAATTTAGAAAAAAAGCTTACTTAATTGCAATTTTAAACACCTGTTAATTTTTTTTTTAAAACGATATATCTCTGGTACTAATGATCGGATTTGAAAAATAAAAAAACTGTTGGATAGAGAATTGAAAGGCCATCCGAACTGTGTCATGTTTGACACCCTTTTCCATTTAAAATTTTTGAAGAGCAGTGCACCCCCATTTTAGGGTTGAAGTTATACCATTGGTACTAATCCATTCAGATGTCCCCCTTTATACTAAAATTGACGTGTTCGAGCGTTTTTTGCAAAATTAATGTTAAGTGGCCAAAAAGTGCGTTGATAATTTTCACTGGGCCACCCTGTATGTCTGTACCTACAAAATGTACGGTATAGTTGTGGTAATAAAAAAAAACTTCCGAAAGAATGTAACGTTTGTCACTAGTATG
Organism: Stenolophus ochropezus; assembly: GCA_035578165.1. NCBI lineage: Eukaryota > Metazoa > Arthropoda > Insecta > Coleoptera > Carabidae > Stenolophus > Stenolophus ochropezus. Next base: position 14,888,178 of record JAQOWZ010000002.1, read on the forward strand.
AAGCGCTTGACAATTTTGTTAAATGAAGGCTAATAATTTACCTGTACGCTTCGCTGTTTTTCGCCATAGATCTAAATTACAGTTGCCTACAAAATTTTTAGTTTTTCATTGCTTTGTTCCTGAGAATCACATAACTGGCTAATTGTATTATTCAATAAATTAAATAAAGGTGGTAATTAATGTTACTCGTACAAAAGTCGTATGTATATTTCACAAAATGTTGAATCGTAAAGAACATACTATTAGAAGTGGGATAAGAGAAATTATTGCACATGAATTTGGGGCAAGTAAAGAATAACAAAGAATAAAATATAACATTAAAATTTCCTCTAATGTGAAAATATTTATTATTTTGTACTACGCTTTTATCCGATAAAAAAATATGCACATCCCATGTTTGATGACGTATTCGATAAACCTCCCCTTCCGCACAGCTCAACTTTCCTAGCCACAACTAGAAATATGTATACATTTCAACATAAAATAAAAAATATATAATTAATTATGATCTATTGTTTTTGTACCGATTATGTATGAAATATGGGTGTGAAAAAATTATCATTTAAAAAGTTAAGTACTATATTATATTATAAATTACTGCGTTGCCATTTTTAAAAAACTAAATGTCAAATAAAACAAATATGTACAAATTAAACAAACATTGCGAAAATATTCAGTAAAAATAAACATGAATAGTAGTTAAGAAGATTCAGTCATGAGATCCACACTGCACCTTTCCACATCTAAATCTTAATTACCGTTCACGTTAATTATATTGTTCATGATCGTGTAATAAATTAATGAACCATTATTCTTCTGATTAGCAAAAAACTCAAATGCCAATCAGATAATGTTTTTAGGCTAAGAAGTTCAATTATTCTGACAATTTATTACGATAATTACGAATAGTACAGTGTACCCATAATTTAATTATGTGTGTAAATATTAATGTCAAGATATTGCGGTTATTGAATAGAAAATAGATTGCTGCATACAGAATACTAATTGTTGCTATTTATTATAATTAGATAGCATATTCAACTCAATGAAATTGAATACGATAACATACAGAAAATATAAAAGATAAAGTTACTACTACTGTCACACAAAAAATATAAATGCATCACCATATATTTAAATTAAATGCAGTTATCTTTATGTATTATATCTGTATAAGGATATTAGGTTTGAATCCATTGAATCAGCGATATTCAAACTGTAAGAAAACAGGGATCAAATTTAATAAAAAAAAAAATCAACTGAACCATCACAGAAACAACATTACTATTAGCTTAAAACGATAATAAATATTTAAGTAAAAGAATTCTACTTCAAGAATATTATTTTTTTACTCCACGCTGTGGGTATGTTACGTTTTTTGACAGAATGGATACATAGCTAATATCCATCCTAGAGTGGATATAAGAAACATCTGACTTGTTGGCAATGTCACAATACAATATATATTTTATTCTTTCAATTCTCACAATATTTATTTAATGTTATTTATGGTACAATTGTGTTACATTACAAATAAGTTACGCGAGAAATATTTAGTTCACGAGGCCGTTAGGCTGAGTGGGGTATCTTTCTCAAGTGTGCCACACAACATTTTATCCAACACCTTTTAATCATTGATATAAATAACTATTATCCAACACCGTGTAACTATAATACTATAACTATAGTGTTTTTAAATAAATAAATGAGGTCATAAAACACATGTGGGTTAGAAATTATAACTCACTGGTTGTTGGTTCGTATCATAGTAACTAAGTTAGAAAACCTTATCTACTCATTTTTTTATTAAATGTCATTTTAAAATGTCAATAGTCAAAAAAGCTTTTATATATTTCATTTTGGAATTATAAACTTGTTTATACGCCCTTAACGCGAGCGTAATGTGGCTTTTATCGCCCAAGGGCGTATTAAGTTACTCAAACAAAATTCCTTCTCATATAAATCTTTTGAATTTTGAGAAACAAACTTGTCTGTGCAGCCTCAAATTCCATTAATAATCATCAGAACAATCGCCAGAATAATCAATATGTGACGTATACATGAAAAAGATAGTTACAACTTTAGTTTTTTAGTAACAAACAATCGAAGAATGCCAACTATCTACAAACAAACTACAGCATGGAATATATACCTACAGATTTTTTTAATTTCTTGTAACTTGTACCAAAATGAAATAAAACGTTGCATGTACCACGAGCATAATCAAGATTATAGCACGAGGGAATGTTTAAAGCTCGACGCGGGGCGGGGAACTTTAAATTTCCTTATTATACACATGTTAGAAATGTTTAGGCCGTTAGTCTGAGTGCGGTATTTTTCTCAATAAAGAGTTATTTTATTTATACTTTTGTAAAATATACATATATCGAGAGTTTCTTATTTATACTAACTCTAATAAAACTAACTCGATATTTTTTAGCGCGATTCCTATACCTTTCTCTATAGAGAAGGGAGGTAATAACGTACAATAATATGCAGAAATTTATTTTGAAATTTAAAAATAAAACTTGTAACTTGTGTTCTAAAAAATGATATTTAAAGTTACAGCTAAGATGAAAGGCTAGGTTGTCATTTCTGTCAGCAAAAAAATATTAAAAGTAGCTATTTTTTGCAACAAATTTTTGCGGTTTACGTCATTTTGGGTTCAATCCTGAGTTGGATCGTTTAATTAAAAATGTAGATCCTTGTAAATTGTTATTAATTTTTTTCACATCAAATATTTGTGGTATCACTGAAAATGTAAAACCCCGGAAAGAACAGAATACTTTAATTTTCGTTATTTAAACAGGTAGGTAGCTCAAGCGATTACTGTGCAAAGTATCACTTTTACTTTTAATAACACAGTATACTATTTTTAAGTTTCTGCCAAAAGTAAATTGCTGTTTTGAAAAGGCTGATTGTAACCAAAAGTGGAGATGCATTATTAGATGTTACAGTAATTACATAAATGAAACTCCAATATTCTTCGGCTAATCGTTTTTGAGTCTGAGAAAAATTTAAAAAAAAAACACTAAGAGCAAAGTACCCTTTTGTCATTGTCGATTGCAAGGAAAAAAGGAGGTGCACAATTTCAGAATATTTCGGGTAATCATTTTTGAGTTATGCGAGATATGTACATATGTACAGATGTCACTAGACAAAATGGATTCAGAGATGTTCAAAATGGATATTTCCGATGAAACCTGAAAACCGAAACTTTTCGTGATTATAATACTTTCTTTACTTCGTACAAGGAACTAAAGAATGACTTTTTAAAATTTGTAACAATGTTTGAATGTATCGTTTATTAAATGAAGGTGTAAATAATAGGGATATTTTTTCCTATTTATATCTACGAGTACTTCAAAGGAAAGTAGATTTTTAGACATAGATCACAATTGCAGTTCTTTTTACTTGTCAAAAATATTAGTTCTGTTCACTTCACTTTAAACATAAGTGAAGTGAAACGGATGATAAAAAGAATGCACCTATTATTTTCTGATCGTTTAAGTTTTTTTTTTTAATTAATAACAATAATTACTTCAAAAGTTATGGTTTACAACTTCTTCAAAGATCAAATAGTGATTGTTCGTGCTTGTATACAGGGTGTTGCTATACCACGGGAAAATTAAGCGTTTTTTTATGAAATTCGCAAAATTAAGGATGGTTTACTTAATATGAAATTTTTTAGTACCTCTGGAACAGCGTATTTTATTAAAAGCAACATAATAAAAATTAATTATCAAAATTACATTACATACCCATTTCATTTAGAGACAAAAATATTAAATATAATATCCTTGACTTTAAAGGAATATTTGTAAAGATAACAAATACTTACATACGACTGAATACATTTGATATCCTCGATCCAATTATCGGTTACAAGTATTTCTTTCTACCCATAGTCCAGCACTATAATAGTAGATCCACCAACTCACTATCACTGTATGCATTCATTTTCACAAAAACTGCACTGCACTAAATAATCAAAATAACAAACCAGCAAAGATGGAAGATTAGCAATAATATCGACGAAAATATACAGGGTGTTCATTTTAAATGGGCCACCATTGCTATCTCAAGAACTATAAGAGCTACGAGGTCGGTTAAATTAGCAAACAATTTCTATTTTACAACACTATTAACATGAGATAAACAAAATTTTTATTAAACCAGTGGTTCTCAAAATAAGAGACCCAACTTTTTTATTTTAAATGTGAACCTATATTTTTTATTTGCCTATTCAATAGAGAATTTTGTTCTGAATTCAATGATATAATATTATCATACCCTAACATAACGATTTTTTTGAGAAAAATGCATTTGAAGTTTTATATTAATTTAATTAAAATATGACAATAATAAGAATGCCATGACGGAAAAAACGGAGTAAACGTCATTTTTAACCTGCAAATAGAGTGCCTTGACAGAAAGAAGTGAATAAAAGTATATTCTTTCTGTCAATGCACTCTAATTGCAGGTTAAAAAATGACTTGTATTCTGTTTTTTTTCGTCATGGCACTCTTATTATTGTCATATTTTATTCAAATTAATATAAAACTTCAGATGCATTTTTCTCAAAAAAATCGTTATGTTAGGGTATGATAATATTATATCATTGAATTCAGAATGAAATTCTCTATTGAATAAGCAAATAAAAAATATAGGTTCACATTTAAAATAAAAAAGTTGGGACCCGTATTTTGAGAACCACTGGTTTAATAAAAATTTTGTTTATCTCATGTTAATAGTGTTGTAAAATAGAAATTGTTTGCTAATTTAACCGACCTCGTAGCTCTTACAGTTCTCAAAATAGCAATGGTGGCCCATTTAAAATGAACACCCTGTATATGTAGCTTGTAGCTATTGCCAAATTTTTAAATTTAATTATTAATTACACAACATCAAAATTTATTAAACGCTACTTAAACAATTACTTGCGTAGTAACAGATTTAAATAAAATTATTAAGAATCACAATCAACACGAGGTAAAAAAAGTGTTTAAATACAATGATTTTTTTTGCGAATTTAAAAAAATCTTTTTGTTCTGGATCAGTATGTCCTATGAAGTACTTACCTTTAATTTTCTCCAAGGTATGTAAACAGGCTGCCTTTATATTAAATGCGCAGTTCATGAAATAAATACGAATTAATTGAACAATTATTTAAAAATCTAATAAATAAATTTCATAAAGTTACACAAATATATTTTGTGTTCATTACCACATATTTAATAAAAAATGTAATAATAATTTTCTTTCTAATAATTTGACCTATTTATTTACTAACAGTTACTAAAATAAAAAATAATTATTAAAATATATAATGATTAGTATTTTTTAGTCAACTGCAATTACTAAGCAATTTTCTCTAGATTGTGTAATTATGATACACTATTATTCCAATTAGTAATTATATAATTATTGATTGTTTTCCATTTTTCATTTTATTTGCTTTAAAAGATACATATTTCGTCACGAAAATTGTTTACAATCTGCATATAAAGAAGATGTGTTCATATTTTTATCTCAAGGTAATCTGAAATGATTTACAGTGAACAAAAAATGTTTAAACAAGAACAAAACAAGATAATACAATTAGAATAATCCTGTTATAATTATTACTACTTATAATCCAGAAAAATTAAAATCTAAAAACTTAAATTGTTATAAAAAATATTCTGTTTTTCAAATTGTTATTTTGAGTACTAATACATAATTTAATTTGTGTTTTTTCCTTCCAACTTTCTAAGATCTAGATTACGGAGAATAAGAACAATATGTGGTGATGGTGAGCAATATGCCACTCCTACTGCACCTGTGATCTTTCGCTTAAAATTGGGATTGCCCAGTTACACAATAAGAATATGTGTTCCTGGACTCATCTACACATAATTTTAATTTTATGATTTTGATACAAATTTTTATTTGCTATTACTATAGTGCTATTATTAATGCAATAAAAATATATATTTATATTAAAATTGTAACTTCTTGTTTAAATTTAGACGATAGCAAGATTAGAGTGACCATTTATTTTTTCAATGAAATCAGTACAAAACCTATGTTCTAGATTTATTGACTATATTACATTGACATGTTTGCAGTATGTCATTTAATATAATATTTTAAAAAAAGTGATAAAAGTAAAATGAAATTTGATATCTTATACAATGATTATTTTTAAAAATTCTTCAATTGTGTAAAAGCAGTGTTTTAGCAAATACTGTTTTATAGTTTTTTGAATTTTATTTTTTCGAGGCGTTTAATATTCTGAGGAAAAACATTTTATAAATCCAAATATAATTTTTACTATATTATTATTTGCTGAAATTAAGAATTCTGCTTTTCTAGATTACCTTTATCTCTTTATAATCTTTAGATTTTTAGATCACATGTACCCGAGGTTTGAGGTCAACTACCGGGCGCGTCCCCAGGTGGCGGATAGGGGAACGGCCATTTCGCAAGTCATGGTTAGTGACAGCTATACGCTGACCCTCTGGGCTTAAAACCCCGGCATGGGCTCAGCCAAGGCTGTCACCGCGGACCATCCTCCCACGTGTTTGTGCCGTGCGTGGCAACCCGTGTCGGTCGGATGAAGGAATCCTGGTGGCTGAGTCGTCAGACAACACTCCACTTTGGCCCTGATTTCACCTAGACGGGCGGTCGAGACTAACCCACCTCGATCAACCGGCTGCGACGTCGGGTCAGACCGCCGTCAGGGTGAGTCTCTGGGGACTGCGGACACGCAGGGGGCCCAGCCACCGTTGGATTGTTGGTCGCTTTCCTCTGGCTGACTGGCAACCTCCTCGTGTGTTTGTCATCCTTGGAGGCTATATCTCACCGGTAGGCTCTGGCGTTGAAGTTCAACGTCCCCTTTTGGGGCTCCCTGGTGGGTGGAGCGCTGGTGAGATGAAGCTTCTTTTCCCCATGGATGGATTTGTAAAGACCACCATAACCCCAGCGGGCGCGTCTTCGGATACACCGCTAACAACACCAGTGGGTGCGTCTTCGGACACCCCATTACCAATGGGTGCGTCGTCGGACACCCCATCAACTGCTCCCAAGCCCAAGAGGCACCGCATTAGCGGAGCGGAGCAAAAACGTCGGAAGAAGGCACGTGAAGCTGAGCTGGCGAAAGCTAACTCAGCCGGCAAACCACCTTCCGCGTCTTCGGTGCACTTGGGAAAAGCTAACCCCGCTGGCTCTAGACAATCGTCTAAACCGGTGAAGACGGCTGGCTGCCCAGGAAACACCAAACGCCAACGATCGGAAGAGTCGGAACCTTCTCCCAATGTCAGGAAAAGAAACCGCCCTCTCCCATCAGCAAAACCCCCTGCCTCAAGTGTGAGCTACGCAGATGCCTCTAAGAGACATCTGAAAGTGGCGATCATCTGTCGCAGTAATCCCCTTGGAAAGACCTCCTCCTCTCAGGTGCAGATACTGCAGGACCGGCTGTATGAACAACTGGACACCGCATTATTTACCCTGAAGGATGAAGAACAGCCTCCTGTCTTCGATGGATGGCTTCATTCCGGGGAAATTCTTCGCATCACCTGCGGTGACAACCATTCCCTGGAATGGCTGAAATCTGCGGTGAGCAAACTCCCCCCCCCTTTGGGACAACGCCCAACTTGAGGTTGTTGGCCTGGACTGCCTTCCTCGGTTGGTGAAGGCAGCTGTCTGGATTCCGGGTAAAGCCGATGACAGGCAGACTGTCCTTCGGAGGCTGGCAGCTCAGAACAAAGACCTCAAGGTTTCCAACTGGTGCGTCTTTCATGATGCACCTAAGGAGAAACCACTGGGCAGATTGTTAGTCTTCGGCGTCAACGAAGAGGATGCCAAAACCCTTACGGAGAGAGGGAAGAAACTTCGGTATCTTTTCTCCTCCCTCACCGTCAAGTTGAAGGTTGGTAGTTCAGTACCACCTCAACCAACCCCTGGGACCGCAGCTCAGTCCTCGCAGAGTGCAACCTCAATGGAGGTTTGCTCCAAAGAGGATGCTGAACTGCAGGAGCTCGAGTCTCTCCTCCTTACATCCGAAACCTTAAATGACCCATCCCAATCCTAAATCTCCCTCTTCTTCACCTCTATCCTTCATCCAAATAAACCTGCAACACTGTCGGGCGGCGACCTCAATATTGAGACGACACCTAGACAGTAGGCAGCACATTATAGCCCTGGTTCAAGAACCCTGGATTGTAAAATCAAAGATCTGTGGACTAGGCGACAAAAATACCTTTACCTTTACAGGTTTTGGTATTGAAAATCCGAGGACATGTATAGTAGTGCCTAACAACCTTCAGGCTGTTATTCTCCAACACCTGTGTACACGTGATATTACTGCCATCCTTCTTAGTAAAGTCACAAACAACAGCAAGGAAGACATCATTCTTGCCTCCTGCTACCTTCCCTCAGATTCTTCACAATCACCTCCTAGCCTTGAACTTGTCAAACTGGTCGAGTTTTGTGAAGAAAATCACAAACATCTAATTGTAGGATGTGACTCTAACTCACACCATACTGTCTGGGGCAGCAAAGACATTAACCCCAGAGGTAAATCTTTATGTGAATACATCACTAGTACCAATCTAGAAATTCTCAACCAAGGCGATGAACCTACTTTCGTCACGTCTCGTGCACAATCTAGGATTGACATCACCCTGGCAACACCTAAGATATCTAATGACATATCAGGATGGTATGTATCACCTGATGTCTCAATGTCTGATCACAAATCAATTCACTTTACGCTGAACGCTAAGCATATTGATAAAAAGGTCTTTCGGAACCCCAGGAAAACAGACAAAACTCTATTCCTAGATCTTCTTCATTCTAGAATAGAGGGATGTCATATTCCAAATCAAATTAGCAAGGATTCGCTTGAGGATTGCGTCAGCAAACTCCAGCACATTCTTATCAATTCATATGAAAGGGCATGTCCCTTAAGTACAATTAACTCAAAGAACGCCCCATGGTGGTGCAAGGAATTGAGTAAAATGAGAACTTCTATTAGGAAATTGTTCAACAAAGCCAAAAACTCCAAAATGGAAGCTGACTGGCTCTCGTACAAATTGGAGAAAACAAAATACAAAAAAGCTATCAGGCAAAGGCAAAGGAACGCCTGGCAACAATATGTCAGCAATATTGACAAATCTGCCCCCGTAGCTCGCTTGAAAAAAATGTTCTGCAAAGAACCAAACCAACAGCTAGGCTGCCTCAAAAAAGAAGATGGCACCTTCGCTTCCTCAATCATTGAAAACAATGAAATACTTCTAAAATGTCATTTCCCCGGCTGTGTGATCTCTGAAAGATGTACCTGGAAGGACAACGATCACTCCTTTTCAGAGGAGGCGCTCGAGCTCTCTAAGGTAATCATTGATGAGACACGCACAACCTGGGCAATAAACTCCCTAAAGCCTTATAAATCACCAGGTCTAGATGGTATTGTTGCAGCCCTTCTTCAATGGGGCTGCAAGCAATTAACACCTCACCTGGTTTGGATCTTTAGAGCTTGCATTACCCTCGCATATGTCCCTATAGGATGGAGGGAAGTTAAAGTAGTTTACATTCCCAAACCCGGACGCGTAGACTACTCAATACCTAAATCATATCGCCCAATAAGCCTTACCTCAGTTCTTCTTAAAACTCTGGAAAGACTTTGTGATAGATACATAAGGGAAACTGCACTGGTTCAAAATCCGCTGCACCCCAACCAACATGCTTATATTCAGGGAAAATCGACCGAAACTGCTCTTCATGCTGTGGTTAGCAGGATCGAAAACTCTTTGGAACACAACAATTCCTCCCTGGGTATTTTCATAGATATAGAAGGCGCTTTCGACAAAGCTACCTTCAACTCTATAGTCCATGCTCTAGAGTTCCATGAAGTAGAATCTCCTCTTATCAGGTGGATAAAGTTCATGCTAGAACATAGGGCGATCGAATTCTCCTCTGGAGAAACAACCATAAGAGGCTATGTTACAAGAGGCTGTCCCCAAGGTGGTGTTCTGTCACCCCTTCTTTGGGCGATATTAGTAAACAATCTTCTGCTACTCCTCAACAACAATGGATATCACTCTATTGGATATGCAGACGACATCACTGTCCTGCTAAACGGAAAATTTGAGAACATCCTTGCAAATCTAGCAAGCGCTGCTCTCAAACTCATTGAAAACTGGTGCAAAGACCACTCTCTTTCGGTAAATCCTGCCAAAACTGAAATGGTTCTTTTCACAAGAAAGCGGAAAATTGGCACTCTCACAATGCCAAAAATATTCAATCAGTCTCTAAGTTTGTCCAGTAACGTCAAATATCTGGGAGTCATAATTGACAGCAAACTTAACTGGAGTCTACATTTAAACTACAAAGTTGAAAAAGCCTGCATAGCATTCTGGCAGTGTCGACGGATCTTAGGTAAAACCTGGGGTCTAACTCCAAAACTCGCTTTATGGTTATACGTATCCATAATCAGGCCAATGATCACCTACGGAGCTCTTGTCTGGTGGCCCAGAATCAAACAATCCGTAGCAATATCAAAACTAGAACATGTACAAAGATTGGCATGTCTAGCCATAACCGGTGCAATGCGCACCACACCAACAGCGGCAATGGAAGTCCTTCTATGCCTTCCTCCTCTAAACCTTCACATAGAGGAAGTCGCGCTGAAAGCAGTCCTACGCCTCTCACAATTAGGCCACTGGCCCAAAATAGGACCAAGTTGCAGGCATTGTTCTATTTTCAAAGAAGCAGCTCAAAGTGCTCCTCTTCTGCAAATGAACACTGACTGCATTGCTCCAAAATTATACTTTGATAAACCCTATCGGATTATACTAGACTGTCAGATATCATCAAATCCCGACATTCTAATTTCCACTGACGGTTCCAAAAATGGGAAAGGCTCCGGTTCAGGCATTTTCTCTGAACAAATGAACCTGGACGTCAGTATTCCACTAGGCAAACATGCTACTGTCTTCCAAGCAGAAATGCTGGGGATCCTGCATAGTGCATTGCTGATTAAAGAACACAACGTTCTAAATAAGCATATAAGGATAGCATCTGACAGTAGAGCAGCTCTTCAAAGCCTGAATGGTTTTAAATTTACCTCAGGTTTAACTGAACTCTGTCACACCGCCCTGTCAAACGTATGCCAAGATAATACTCTTGAACTCATATGGGTAAAAGGACATAGTGACAATGAAGGTAACATTCGTGCCGACTATTTAGCAAAGCAAGGCTCATCTACCCCACCTTGTGGGCCCGAGCCCATCTTGCCGCTAAGTAAATCGACTCTTCATAACATCATTCGAACCATTACTTTCGACAAATTTTCAGCTAGTTGGAACACTAGATCTAACTGCAAACAGACGAAATCTTTTATCTTTAAGCCGACTTTCAAGCTGGCTAATTACCTAATAAGGCTTTCGAGGAACAATCTCAAACTCCTTATTGAAGTATTTACAGGGCATGGTCGTTTCAACAAGCACATGCATCGTATAAAAATCTCAAACACCTCACTTTGCAGAGGATGTGATATGGATGATGAAACAGTGGAGCACATTCTTCAGGAATGCCCCACTTTATCATTAAAAAGAGGTTCCATGCTTGGGGATATGTGGCCTTCCGAGGCAACACTCAGCACAACCCCACCTGCCAACTTGTTAGCCTTCTTCCGTAGCGTAGAATGGCTTCAAGATAGCTAGGGAGCTGTGCACCTGGAGGCAGTACAATGGGCCCATATGCGAGGCCTCAGTGCACGTGGAGTTTATCCACCCTCCACCTCAAATCTAAATCTAAATCTAGATCACATGTAAGGACAAATGAAAAAATATAGCAATATTATCGCTATAATTTTATTGCTATTGCTAAAGTTTACAGTTCTTCTCCAAATCAAACATTTTAACCAAGTCACTTACTAATCATTAAAACAATTGTTTTATTACTGAAGTTGATATATAAAATTTTTAAATAATATTTATATTATATAAAAATGTATAAACATCTAACAATAAATAATTATAAAAAATCGAAAATCTTTACATTCAGTACTGTCTGTAAAAAAATCAGTACAAAATATATTAGACATTTTTTATCAGTACAAGGATCTGAAAATCAGTACTGTACTGACAAAAATAAAAGTTTAATCTGATCTTGCAGCAAATGGAATACGCCTATTATAGATTGTGTACAAAGAATCTGAAAAATAGATAATAGTAGTAGTTTTTGTGATTTTATCGCTTTCTTTATGAATCGAATATGTGGTTAATTGTATTATTCAACAAATCAATTTAAGGCGGCAATTAATATTAGTCATACCGTAAATATGTATATGGACGAACTATTAGAAGCTGTACCACAAACAAGTTATAAACGATGAAAAATGATTGAAAACTGTTGATTGAAAAGAATAGTAGATTGTAGTTATTTTGAACCTATTTAATTAAACCCCTGAATATTACAATATAATCAATTACAAACTTTAATGCAGCTAGGGTCCTCTGATGGCTCCTAGTTCTTACTCGTCCTTGATCCTAGAAAATGTAAAATAACTAAGCACAAAGCTCAGTGAGGAATTACCTAAATACTCGCACACTCGTATGTCGTGGGCAGCCTGGTCAGGGCCACTACAGCACAAAGCTGCTTCAACCTCTCGTTGGAAACCTGGCTAGGGTCACTACGGCCCTCAGCCGCTCGCTGCTCCGTCGGCAGTCGAGCCACGGCACACTACAGCCTAAAGCTGCTCGCTGCTCCGTCGGCAAACCAACCACGGTTTACATCAAGGACTCTCATAGACTCATTACAATATCTCACTAAATCAACTCATATCATCCATGGTAATTCAACTCACATCCATACAGGATAACTCATCTCATATCAACCATGGTAACTCACTCACATTCATAAACGATAACTCAACTCAACTCACAATCCATACAAGGTAACTCAACTCATATCCATACACGGTTACTCAACTCACAATCCATACACGGTTACTCAACTCACAATCCATACACGGTTACTCAACTCACAATCCATACACGGTAACTCAACTCACATCTATACACGGTAACTTTACTTACCTCAAATCTATTTGCACTAGAACACTATCAAAATAATACACAATACATATGCGATCGCTCTGAAGTCTAGAGAAATACTGAAAGAATAATTGTAAATCCCTTCGCATAATACTCATGCTACTAATTAAATTAGGAAACTTATCATTATAAAGGAAGTAATATTTACTAAGTTATTTAATTTCTCAATGAAATATTCGTAACAAACAGAAGAACAGCCAAATGGCGTATTGCGTCCACAAAATTCAAAGAAGTTATTAGCCCATTTAATGTTTACCGAAAATGCAAACAAACGTCATTTTAAGTTTCGGTAAACTTTAACTAGGGGTATGTAATCTACAGTTACCGCACTTAAGGTGCATTCACATAAGTGTTTAGTTTTAAGATTTACAATTATGATTTAAGTTTAGAAATAACCTGACAGCATATCATTCACATAATAAGATATTTATTAGGTCTAGTAAGTGGTGCCAACTCTTGAACTTAATTGTACCAGTCTCCCTGGGAATAATGTCTTTGTAATATTGGACGAACCCGCCATCGTCGTTTAGTTTTTTTTATTCGTTTATTATGAAGATATAAAATTAAAGTAGTTATCAAAATTAATTTTTCTTTGCGATTCATTTCAAATTTGTGGTTATATTTAAAGTGACAGCTTACAAAGAGAGAAAACTATATGACGAATACTATAACTATACTATATACCTGCTTTACTATTGTTCTATTCCTAAACATAAAGTTTGGAGTTTGCATACTTTACGTTTAACGCTTGCACTACGATGCGCAGTGTGAATGTTTTCATTTTGATACATGGCGTCAAACTTTCCTAATCTTAAACGCAATTGTAAACCTTAAAACTAAACACTTATGTGCATGCACCTTAAACGCCATCTAGTTCCATCGTGATAACTACTTCGAATTTTGTGGATAGAATGCGCCGTTTGGCTGTTCTACAGGGGCGAATTAACGAAATTGCCGCCCTTAGGCAAACTAAAATTTGGCGCCCCCCCCTCCCCGAACCTAATTTTCTTTTTTTTTAAGACATGGTACTGCAATCTTATATTAATGAAAAATGGCGTAATTTTTGAATAATTATTAGATTATACGAAATAAAACTCTTTCACAAAAAGGAAATACTCATAATTTCCTAATTTTTGAAATATTCTGATTGATTTTGTAATTTTTTTTGAAAAAACAGCGACACGAAAAAATTGCCGCCCCCAAAAATTTGCCGCCCCAGGCAAGTGCCTGTTGTGCCTGTGCGTAAATCCGCCCCTCGCTGTTCACCTTTGGTCGCCAACACTTATAATGTTGTTTGCAAATCACATTTCACGGTACTGATTCGTTTATATAGAAACTTTTTATTTAAGATTTGAATAATATTACCAAAATCGATTAGAATTTAATAAAAGAAATTGGCTAGTCAGAATTGCTTCAGTTGCTTTATGCTTTAAACGGGTTTTAGATGAAAAAACTCATTTATGCCATAATACCATAATATCACTAATTCAATTTTTTTCTATGTACATTTGTAAATTAAATAAGATACAAATTTATGCATCTTCTGCATGGAACATAAAAAAAGTTGAGTTAATTTAGGTAGGTATATCTATTTTACTTCCGAAATAACACAATTGCATGTCATCAATTAAGAAATGTTGGTTTTTAGAGTTTTGTGATTGCAATCTTTGAAAAAAATATGTTTGATTTTATTTTGACGCCACTTTTTATTGGTATTATTTTCTTTCGACCCAAACCAATCGAATCGAGCAATCTCAATCCGATTGATCCACGTTCTTTTGCTTTGTGATCACTTGCCCCCCAACCCCATAAAGATATAATTATTAATTTTAAATGAAATTATATTACAACAAAAATTATATTACGCATCTATTAAATTACTTAGATATAAATAATACTTTCTTGAAATCTGTAATTGTCACCAAATATGTTTTGCACTTTCAACACAACTTTATATTTCGATAGCAGAAAAATGAAAATTTGTAGCTGACAGCAAATCTTATTGGTATCCTTTACTGATCGTTATTACAAATATTAAGGACTGCAAATCACCCAGAGTTGTTCTTTCAGCTTTCTTTCGACCCAAAATAATCGAACCAAACAATCCCAATCCGACTGGGGTGATCTGATCTTATGACGTCACGAATACCACTCGAAAGAACAATTTTGAGTGATTTGCAATCTTTAATAGTTATAACAACGATCACTAGAGGTTAAAAATAAGAATTACTGTAAGCTAAAAAAAAAATATTTTGCTGCTGTCGAAGTATAAAATGTTGAAAGTGCAAAACATATTTGACAAGTATAGATATGACAAAATATAATTTGTATCTAAGTAATTTAATAGTTGAGTAACATAATATTTGTTTTAATACAATTTCATTTAAATTAATAAAAATGTCCATTTTATTATTTATATCACAGAGCAGAAGAATATTTTAATCAAACAAACTACTGTCACCATATTGTTAGGTATAGGGACAAATGATCACAAAGCAAAAGAACGTACATCAATTGGATTGGTATTGTTCAATCCGATTGTTTTGGGTCGAAAGAAATAGCCTTTCGATCCGATTTTTCGTGCTGGCAAGAAAGCGCCTATTATCACGAGCCGCTACTGTTTATATTGTATGCTGTGTTTTCAAGACTATATGCGCCTGTGAACTGCAACTTACAAAACATGTAACCAATAGTTTTCGCTGAGGTTGCCTATCTCTGAAAAAGTTGTTTTTGGGGGGTACCTTTTTAACATTCATTTCATTTTATATTATAGGTTAGAAAACGTGTTTGTTTTCATCGTTTTCTCCTATAAAATTAAATAATTATGTCGGAATCATCAAAAATTCACATTCGTCTTGCTTCTACTCGTGTTAATACATCAGTAGCATCATTTCACAATGTTCCTAAACTATATACTCCAGGAGAAAACATAAGTCCAGAAGAAGGCTTTATGAGGTTAGAAAATAGTTTTTATGAAAATATATTTGAGTTAAACATTATTTATTTATAGAGGACACGGCACTTATGCTGAAGATGGATATTTAAAAGCGTCAGTTGCAGGTGTAAAAGAAGTAGTAAATAAGTTGATTTCTATACGACCACTAAAAAGCCGCTACAACGGTGAAATCGGAGATGTAGTTGTTGGGCGCATTACAGAAGTACAACACAAAAGATGGAAAGTTGAAACAAATTCTAGATTAGATTCTGTTTTGTTATTGTCCTCAGTAAATTTACCAGGAGGAGAACTGGTAAGTTCAATTAATATTATGTTATAGGACGGAGAAATAATGTTTATGTGTAGAGACGGAGATCAGCAGAAGACGAACATATGATGCGACGATATCTACAAGAAGGTGATTTAATTAGTGCAGAAGTACAAAATATATATCATGACGGATCATTATCCTTACATACAAGGAGTTTAAAATATGGAAAGGTAACCATTATGTCCTAGTTCTGCCTTCTGCCTGTTTAATGATAATTTTTTAAATTGTAGCTTTCTCAAGGAGTCCTCGTAAAAGTATTTCCAGCGCTTATTAAAAGAAGCAAAACACATTTCCATAACTTACCTTGTGGTGCAAGTGTAATATTAGGTAACAATGGATTTATTTGGATTTGCCCGACTATTAACGTAGACGAAGAAGGAGTAGGTGGCTTTGTACAAAATTTAGAGGAGGTAAGGCTTTTATGAGGTAAATGGGGAACATTCATTTAAAAGAACATACAGATTTATGAGAAAATAGGCCGTAGTATTTCCCATTTCATTATAATAACAAGACTTCATCTAGTTTTTTTAATATTCTACAATTTTGGCATAAACTTTGTGTATTTGGCATTTGTAAATCTAATTAAAAAAATCTGATGTGCACACCACATGACTTCTTTGAACTTCGTTTAAACTTAGTTTATTTGTGAATGAGATCATTTTACGGGTAGACGTTTTTGAGTTATGTGAAAAAATTAAAAAAAAATTTCGAGCAAAATATCCTTTTAACACTACAGATTGCATTTACGGTTAATGTTTTTGAGTTCTGCAATATACGTATGTACGTACAGATGTCACGCCGAAACTAGTCAAAATATATATTTCCGTTGAAATCTGAAAACCGAAATTTTTCGCGATTACAATTCTTCGTTTACTTAGGAAGGAAGTAAAAACACTTAAAATTATCTGAGAGGAAATAATTTTGAAAAAATACGAGATATTTACCTCATTTATTTTATTTTAAAAATAACAATAAATCTGATATTTACACGTACACATACTTCCAGGCGGACGGACAGACCGACATTTTTTCATGCTCAAAAATTCGTGGGCATCAGTTAAAATCTCGAAACATTAAAATTACTATACTGTACACAGGTGAACACATACATCCGGACGAACCGATCTCACAAAAGCCTGTTTGACATTATACCTTTTTCGGCTAGATTATATTACTAGCTACATCCTAGAAATTTATAGACAAATTTAGTGTAATGTAAATCAGAAATCCTCATCCGATTTTCGTCCGACATTCTAGTATTAGAAATATACGTCCGGCTATATATTTCTGTAAGAGTTTCGCATATTTTTTTCATGCAGGCGTGGATACAAGCAAAGTTGCGTTGCCAACTGTTCATCGTTTTCGAACGGGTTTTTTGCTGTTCTGTTATTATTCACATCTATTCGAAGTAACTCGAAAATCTCGACATTGTGTGAAATAGTCAGAAGACTTTCGGATGAAAATCTGACTAGAATATCTAGTAAGACAAGAGGAAAAAATATAATGTAAAATGAAACTTGAAGTCATCCTCAGGAAGTGATTAGTCCACTTTGAGTATGACTTAAGTGGTACGAAACCGATCAAATATTAAATAAATTTCACTGTATGCCAGTATAACTTTTATTATCCTACAAATTGCTTAATCAAGAAGCTTCCATCACTTAGAATAAAACTGTTAATTAAAATGGGAAATATTGCGGATTAATAATCTGCTTTTTATTTGAATTTTCTATGTCTGTGAACAAATTTTATATACAATCAGTTTAGAATTTTGATTTATGGTTTTGTTTTAGGCTGTTCCGCGAGCTGAAAGAGAAGTAATAGCACGATTAAGAAACTGTATACTTGCCTTAGCTCAAAGTAAGATGATGCTCTACGACACTAGCATCACTTATGCTTTTGAGGAATCTATGAAATACACCATTCCAGAAATGTTAATACCCGAAGCTATGGTGGATGTGGCTTTACTTACATTACAACGTTTGTTGTTATTAGAAAATAGTTAAATTTATGTAAAATCAATTTATTTACATCATTTTTGTAAAAAAATAAATAAAATATTATTGGTACATCATGTTTTACGCAGAAAGTTTTCATGTAATACCGAATAGAGTTTGCTGGCTTTTCTTGGGCCTAATCCTGGGCATTGAGAAAGTTGGTATTCTGTAGCTTCTATGATGTTTTTCAATGTTCCGAATCGTGCTATTAGAGTCATAGCATCTGTTTTGTTAATGGGTTTGATAGAAGTTAAAGCCTGAACTAACTTTAAATATGGTGAAGTCTCACTCTTTTCCATAATAGCATCAGCTGGTTTGTTTTCATATATTTTATACGTTTCCACAATCTTTCCAGCCTCTTCGAAACTCCATGCCAGCATGAGAGTTAAATCTGCTAGTAAACATATTCGAGAAAGAGTTTTTAATGGTTGATGAGGATCATCAACATCAATTAAAACTAACAATACTCTGAGTTCATATTTCTTCCCCAACAATTTCAATCTTTCATGAATATAATCTGGGTTTAAATTATGATATTTTAATGATAAGAATAAGGCACAGACTGTCGATCCCATCTGATAATCAGGAATGATGCTGTCGTCGTATTCCCATGGTACATTTATGATTGCTTTTAACAGTGGATTACCTTTCTAAATTCATAAGTTAGAATTCAAATATATCACTTCATTTTGCTATAAAATTTTACCTGTTTAGGATTTACTTGAAGTCCGTGTGACTTTGCAACTCCTTTAGAAGTTGTTGCTTGAGTTTCCGATACTTCAATATCTGTAGCTAAAACCTTTTAATATAGTTTACATTTAAATAAAATATAATTATTACCTTTTTTAACAATAGCATCATCTTCTATACTAGCCAAAACAATATTGAATGAATCGTCCATTATAAATTACCAATTCATGATCAAATTCTAAGCTGTGGTGCAAATAACAAATGAAAACGAATTTCAAAAATTTAGGTTATGCAACATTTTACCTGTCACTGTCAAGTATTCTGTCAAAGTTGCATCGTAGCAAAATTTACAAAATAATATGTAAATTAAATTTATAAAACAGCATACATCATCGTAAATTAGTATCCAAATAGTAAACAATACGTGTATAATTATGTTTGGTGGAAAGTAACTTATCTATATAATAACCATACTTTTGATGTGGCACAAAGATTATTTTTCCTTTCATTATATATCATTTGGTACTGTACAGTACTTTAAAATGAAGTTCATACTTTGTATATTTTGTTTTTCTTTAGTAAATAGTTTTGATATTAAAGGTTTTGACGATACAGTACTTTTTGATATTAAATGGGCTGGAGACCAAATAGAAACAGAATTATCCAACAGAAACGACTACATGATTGTAACTAGTGTTCATCAAGAAAAATATAAATGTGTATTGCCAAACATACTGGAAAAGGAACAAAGTGCCACAGAAAACTATAAAGGACCATTACCACTTGAACTTCTCTCGCCACTATTTTCCCATTCATCATGTTCATTTCGTATGGAATCATATTGGACTTACGAAATATGCCATGGAAAGTTTATTCGCCAATACCATGAAAGTAGAGAAGGGAAGAAAGTAAAACTACAAGAATACTATTTAGGAAGATGGGATAAACAGCAGTATGATAAACAACTGGAAGAAATGAAAACTACCGAAAAAGAAACACCAGAAAAATTGAAAAATATTCCAATTAAGAAAATAGATGGTATTAATCTACCATATTTAGAAATAGAAATGTCGAATGGGACCCTGTGCGATTTAAATAACCAACCACGTAGCACTAAAGTGCTTTACGTTTGTTATATGCATGGAAAACACGAAGTTTATTCTTTAAAAGAAACTTCATCATGTCAATATGAAGTCATCGTATTATCGCCTCTCTTATGCAGTCACCCTCGTTATAAACCTCAAGATAGTGGAGAAAACCTGATTAATTGTTATCCACTAAATGGTAGCCCGACGAGACCCAGAAGTTTACTGGAGATGAAAATTGAAAGTTACAAGTTCAGACAAAAGAAACTTGAAAATAGCGAACCACATGTTCGAGTGGAAATACATCCGATTGATGTTGGCGGAGACCAAGAAGAGTCTACAAATCCACCACCAGAGACACCAGCAGATACTTCACCTGTAGAAAGTTTCTTATCCGGTAAATACTAAAAAATAAACTCTTCTATATGTTATAAATAGCTAGATGACTTTGAAAAAATGACTTCCTTGCACACCTATTAAATTATACATATATTTTTCTGCACTTATTTTAAACTTATTTCATTTGAAAATGAGATCATTCTACGGCTAATCGTTTTTGAATTATGCGAAAAAATTTAAAAACCCTTCAAGAATAATGCCCTTTTGGCACTGCCGATTGCAGTAAAAAAGTGAGGTGCACATGTACATGTTATAGCACTCTCCATTACAAAATTGCGACATTCTATGGTTAATAATTTTTTGTAAAATATTTCTTAGTTATACGAAAAATAAAAAATAAACCTTTTGAATAACGTGCCTTTTTGGCACTGCCGATTGTAATAAAAAAGAGAAGTGCATAACTAGATGTTATAGTAGTCCTATATACGAAATTATAACATTCTACCGCTAATAATCCAAAAGCCGAAATTTTTCGCGATTACAATTCTTACTTTCCTTTGAACAAGGACGTAAAACAGACCTTAAAAATATTGCTTCAGGACTAATGTAACAAAATACAATAGTATAACACTGAGGTCATTTTGAGGAAAAATACCTTATAAATAACGGTCCTATTCATTTTGGTTATCAAAATTTTATAAATTTTGTTATCAAGGAAGTTTTGAAAGAAATGTACAATAACAAAATTAAATCATAAATAATATTATTGAACCGTTTTTATTTCAAAATGAATTAATTTAGTGCTGCATGTATAGTTCTTAATATAGGTATTGTGTAGAGTTGCATGTTACATTTATTTTTTTTTACCTCTCGCTTAGATATGGAAGGTATTGTTTTTTATGTTTTTAAGGCTATTTTTTTATTACTCGTTCAGAAAATATAATTTTTTTCATCCCTTGTTCTGTTCAATAATTAATTTAAATGTTTTATTATGATATTTTATGTTTTATTGCTAATATAGTGTTTTGTTTTCGTAATTTTGTTCAATAACAACTTAACTATTTGCTAATATTTACAAACTTTTAACATATGGTATTTTGGTATCCAAAAGGAAACGGACCTGTCTTTCTATTATATTTTCGACTAAATACAACTCTCCAAATATACTGATTGCTAAACATTCTATATAATAAAAAATACAATCTTATACTTTTTATAGAACAATATTTAGGAATAGTAGGCCAATCCGGAATAAAACACTTTAGAGCCCAAAAAGACATTTTCTTTAAAATAAATATAGTTTCTAAGAGCCGGTTTTTCCATTTCTAGTTAAAGTACAAGTTACCTCATCGGTTAATAGAAAAATATCATATTAAAAGACTGAAGCAAGTTGTTAAAAACACACGTTATTTGCGATTTCGATGCGATATTTTTCTATTAACTTATGGTTAACGTAACCGGCACTTTAACTACAGGTGGAAAAACCGGTCTTAAGTTTATTTATTGTATATTTTACAGCAAAAAATATTACATAACTATTTATTTCTATATTGTTATCATATACAGGGGATTTCAAAAAATTGCGGATACTCTCTCTCCTGATAGATTTAGAGCAATACTAAAGGAGTACAAAGTTGTTCGAAATTAAATTCTACGTCATTTAAGATCATAATTGTTGCAACAGCAGGACTGTAATACGAGATATATTAAATATAAAATGTAATACTTTCGTTAAAAATCAGATAGCCATGGAAATAAAAGAAAATATTTATCTGTCAGTATTGAGAAGTTTCACTAATTATAATACTTATTGTCTGTATTACAATATTATTTAAATTGAATTTATATTAATTTCTTTAACAATATGTTAATATTAAAAAAATAGTACAAATATAATTTTAAAAAATATTGAACACAAAGCAAGGTTACTAACTGTTACAATTGACACATAGATATCTTCTTTTATTTCCATGGGTGACTGATTTTGAACGAAAATGTTACATTTCATATTTAATTTATCTCATACAGCAGACCTGCTGTTGCAACAATTATAATTTTATCTGACGTAGAATTTAATTTTGAACAACTTTGGACTGTTGCAGTTTTGCTCTAAATCTATCAGGAGAGAGAGTATCCGCAATTTTTTGAAATCTCATGTTAAAGTCCTATGTTCCGCATTCCGTTGCACACACTGTATATTATTATTATAGTTATTTCACCAATTAATACATATTAACACTACTTTGAAGAATTGTGAATCTTTAAATATTTCTCTGTCGTTGATTTTACTTTATGTAAATATTAATAGATTTTAAATTAAATAAATAAAAAATAAAGGGAGAAATACAATTATAACAATAAAATTGTTGAAGATTGATTTAACTATGTAAAATATAATATTGTATATTGAATGTTTACGTTTTATATTTACTGATTTTCGTCCCTTCAATAACTTATGATTCTGACAATGGGGACTTATTATATAATATTTTTCAATCAACGATTGTACGTAGTATAAAATTTATTTGTAAATATGTGTTTTAGGCAAAAATTGTCTGCATGGAGGTAGCGGTTGGTGGAAATACGAGTTTTGTTACGGGAAAACGGTCAGCCAATACCACATTGAAAAAGACGGAAGCAAAACTTCCATCAACTTGGGACGTTTCGACAAGGAAAAGCATGTAGACTGGTTGGATAAAAATCCTCAAAAGCGTCCCAAGCCATTATCGCAACGGAAACAGTTATCACACTACTACTCTGAAGGAACTTTATGTGATAAAACAGGTAAACCACGACAAACTGTAGTCAAGTTAAAATGTCTAGAAAATTCCAGTACTCCTGGAGCTGTGTCTTTGTATTTATTAGAACCTAAACATTGTGAATATGTCTTAGTTGTTGAATCTCCACTAATTTGTGAGATTCTTGCGCTAGCAGATGAAAACGGATTAGTGGATGCATTAGAATCTAATTCTGTAGAGGATGGTGTAATAGAAGATGATGTCAATGAAATAAATAAAATAATTACAAGCTAATTCCTTGTTTTCTTTTTTATGGATTCCTTTTGTTATCTGGCGATTTTTTTTATTGTACCAAATTTAAATTTAGGGAAAATAGTAGCTATTTGCCGGACTGTTGAGCTAGTGATTAGTACTGTAACTTCACTAGCGAGTTCGAATATTGCAGAGGTATGAATGTGTCTTTCCTTCCATCATACCAACTTACGTGCATATGACCTTAGTAGTTAAGCGGTCTTTCAAAATTGGAGGAAACTCATTAAAAATATCTGTATACTCCGTTCACTTTAAGAAAATAGTAGATGTCGCCTCGAACCTAGCCGTTGGCACACACAAAATATACCTAGAATGGCGTACCATTTAATTGACTAATGAGCTATAGTTTTGCAGTTTAAATAGATAAATACATAAGGTATTTATTACTTAGAAGTACATACATTTTCATCGACTTTACAGAAGTTTTAGATACCTAAAAAACCAAAATTCAATGATAAGCTTGAACAATGGATGTTTAAATTTTTCCAGGGAAAATTCAGTTTGCATTTTAACCAATCACGGAACCGATATTTCGCTGTCGTATTAACGTGAACAGTAGTGTAATTGAAGAATTGAAATATCAACTAATTATTACTTAATAGAAAAAAATAAAATATGAAAGTAGAAAAACCTTAAAAAAACATATTTTTATTTAATGTGCCATTTAGGTCTTAAAAAGGAAAAAAATATAATTTTGGGCAGCTCCTATAGAATTTAAAACCTTATATATAATTAATTATAATAATAATTAATAATTTACTTTGTTATTTGTTTATTTAATTAGGGTAAAAATGTTTAGGTTTGTAACCCAAATAAATTCTTCATTTGATTAGATTTATACATAAATTAATTCTTAAAAACTACAACAAAATATTAAATAACATATATGGTACTTATATACATATTCTTTTTTTTTTGAGGTTGTGGCATTAACATTTTAATTTATAATTTTAATTTTTTAATTCCTAATACCCAATTATGCCAAATGATCTTTCTTATCTGTTTTTTTTTACTGTTTTTAACGAAAAGCAAATAAAATAAAAGCGGTTTATCTGTTTAGTTTGTAAAAGTCTTAATTTCTTCCAATCGTTTTTTCTGAATGGGCGAAATTATTCAATATAAGAAAATCAAAGTATATACACTTTAAAAACATTTTTTTTAATAGCAATCATTTTAAAGACACATTTAAAAAATCTGATGTGGACACCACATGACTTCCTTGTACGCTAAATTATACACATTTTTTGTTACCAATCACGCTTTCATATTGTACAGTAATTATTATTTGGTAGTGCCCGAATATTCGATTAAAATTTCGCCGAATATTCGTTATACGGTTTTTCGGTTGAATTGCTGTTCGTCACATCACTAGTAAAATTAGAAAAAATAATATGAGAAATAGTACGGGTTATATGCTTATTTGCAAAATATATTCCATTAATATAATAGAAAATTTTAGGACATAACCCATTGTCATAGTAATTACCAGACTATTGTTCAGGCCATTGTTACAGTATATTGGTAGAATGGTTGTAATATGTTTAGATGGGCCAACGGCCAACATATCTGTAATGCCTGGTGGGCCAACTAGTTGCCACTCTGTCTAACTATTTAATAAATGTTAATTGTTGATAGTGCAATAGGCAAAAGTCTTTAAAAGGTGAATTTTGATATTATTATTAACTTTGAAATGCCTGCCGGTGAATACCATATTTCTGATTCTAAGAGCAATATGAATGCAAAATTACTTGCTTATAATTTTTGTCCGATTAAAAATTAATATTGTTACACTTTTACAATCAAACTTTTAAAAAAATGCGTACTATTACTAATAAATAAAGTTTCGGTATAATAACATTCGTAAGTTCAACATCATTAAATTGCCGATAATTGTAAAATTATATTCTAATAGTTTTTATTCCAATCAAGTATTTTATTAAAAGTACAGATGTATAATGCAACGTAAAGCCCATTTTTCCAGTAATTTTAGTTATTTATTATTTTTTTTATACGAATTAAAATGTTACTATATACTATTAGATATATGAATTGTAGTTATTATTTGGTTATTTTTTAGTGCTGCCATCTATAGAAAACTATTCTTCTGGTCGGTTGTTCAATGTACTAAGGTAAAATGTGGAACATTTTTACTTCTATATATAAACAATTAATAGTTTATTTATTTATTTTTATTTATATCTGCTTTAGAGTATAATATATTACAATACTAAAATATGGTAGATATGATACGTAACTTTTAAAAATTGGTCCCTTGAAATTTTGATTGTCTACCATTTCTTGCTAGGTGATCTGTTTTTTCCTGATCCTACGAATTTAAGAAACTTCGGATTCATCTTCATTTTCCAATATATTCTTGAAGCTGAAGGGTTGGAAGGGATAACCAAGACCCACATAAAATTTGCTCATGAATTCCACCCTATGAGAAAAAGAAGTTAGTTATTTTGTAAGAAATTAAAATGTATCAGAGCACCCAAACTGAGTTTATTGTAAGTAACAAGATCAAAAATATTCAAATATTTCGTGGTATTCGTGTTGGAAAAAAGTAATAAAGCATCAGCAAAAGAGAAAAAAGGACAACGCTGAAAATACTGAATCCTAGAAACATTCAATTGATAAATTAAACAATAATGATATATAACAATAAAAATACCGTATTAGAGAAATAAGAAACATGAAAAAGGCAAAATGATAAAGGATCTTAGCAAAGGACAAACACAGATTTGACAATAGTCGACGTATGTAGGGCGGTCAGTAACTAACTAGTCTGAAATTTGTGTACTGCGCAACAGCTTATGAAATCATAAAACACGTGCATGACTTATTCTCGCGAAACTAAAAATAAATTCCATTAAAATTGGTCAATTGAACTAAATGCACAAGTGATATTCTCTTTTCTAGTCAAATCGAATGAGATTACTAAAATCAGTTCACAGACAGATCTGAAATTTCTGATCTATTTCGGCTAGTGGATTAATTGAACCAGTGTTTTACGACTTAACAGTAATAATTTTGAACTTTAATAATTCAAATTATACTAAAATAGTTTTCCCACAAGAATCTGAATGTAGAAAAAAAAATATCGAACATATTTGATTCATTACACCTACAATAAACTCATTTTAAGGACGCCTGATGATGTTCAGGGTACACACCAATGTAATCGAAGTGTATGTAAGAAAGCGGACAAGCCTTCCATCATAACTAAAATTGCTAGAGTGAAAATAGCCCATACTGCGAAAAAAACGTATATCAAAATAGCACCAACGTAGCCATTTTGTATTAGCCCCATTTTGAACACCATGTTCCACAAAACTTCAGAAAGTTCTGCAATGTAAAATAATTAAAACTATGTTCAATGAAAAGATAGGAATTCTTAACTAGTCGTTAAATAATCAACAAATTCCTGGAATTTAGTCGGTAAACAAAAATTTCATTTCAATTTCGATCGGTTTCAATCTTAAATTAAGCTTCTTCACTGAGTAGAAGTTTTAAACATGCAGTTGTATTTAATTTTTATGTAGACGAAATTTATTTAGGTATATTAAAAATTTGTAAAGCACTAATAAAGGTGCCTTCATGATTTGATTCCCTGAAAAGGTCTATTTGGAGTGAAATAGATCAAAATATGAAATAAAACTTGCGTTGATTGATTGAATTCCAAGAATGAATTAATTTGCTTTTTCATTATTTCATTTTTTTTAAATTATACGTACGTGCGTGAGCTAAGGATAAGGCCCAAAGACGTAAGTATGAAGCTGTGTGAGAGATCGTACTCAGCACATATTCAATTGTATGAATGGCTTGATGAATGAATATTTCACTCATTGGTTCATCATCATGACCATGACTCTCTGATGCAGATGGTTTGGTTTGTTCTACTATTTCTGGTGTTAGTTCCATTCCCTGATTTATATCACCATTACTGGAGGATACCTGAAGATAATGTTTCAAAATAGATATTATTAACCAATTTATAAGAAATAAAAAAAGATCTTTGCTAATGATCATAATATGGAATATTTTCCGTTTCTGTAGACCTGAGAGTTTGGACACTTGATCTTGTATCCAAAATCGACAGGTGCAAGTTTTTGGTAATAAAGACTAAAATTTGTCGTCTAACTGTCATTCTAAATTCGTGAGAAAGTGTTTAAAAACATATTAGCTTTTACAAAATATTGAAAGGAGGGATGATTTCAGCTTTTGGTAAAAATCGGCCAAATGGAAGTAACAGTATATTTGTTAGTGACAGTTAGTTCTGTGAAGAAGACAACTGTTTTTTTTTTTATGGGCACATATTGACAAAAATATATAAAAAAAATATTTAAGATTATTATTATTAATTTTGAACTATAGATCAAAAATTTTTCAAAAGATCATTATATTTTTAAAATATTATATGAATTTGTTTTTTTTTATATTTTGCGTTCACAATGAAGTCATTGAGAAACTCTATTACATATCGAAAATGTCTTCATTTCGACAAGCATTTTTTTTCTAGAAGTTTGGTACTAGATGACGTTTATTTAAATTTTATTATGTTTATAAATCAGAATTAATATGAACTTCAAATAATTGAATAAGTGCTGCTTAACGCATGGGGCTTAGCCGAATGCAAAAATTATAGCACGAGATAAAAAAAAACTTGTTACACGCATGTAGCATATAGCATTTTGCCACCAGTGTGTAAAAAGTGACTTTAAAAACTTTAAAGAGTGCATAAAGTATGTATTTTATGCTCGATAGTAGAAAATCATATATTTCGTTATATATCTAGTAAGAAAAGGAAAAGGACGATGGTGGAAATTGCGAAACGAGCCGTAGGGAAAGTCTCTTTTCCTACGTGGTACATATAGAATTTTTTTTTCGATCGGTTTATAATCAATTATGAAATAAATATGATTTTATTTTTATTTATGGAAAACAATGGACTGTGTATTGTACGGGAATGCTTTGTCACAGGCCGAAATAGTACTTACTTAATTCTGTGCCTTTCTACCTTTCGGTGTAAGGCTAATAGTAATTTACGTTATAAGTCCGGTAAATGAGTTTTTACGATACGAAGAAGAAGTTCCCGGTGTCAAGAATTTCGAAATGGGTACTGGGAAAATCATTTAACAGACGAATGAGGTACAACATTCTATTTCGTACTGTACCATATTTTTCAATTTAAATTTAAACTTTGAAAATTATTAAAAAAGCAAAATAAAAATCTTAGTAATTGAAAAAATTAAGGAGAAAACGGCTGTCACCTGTCACAAATATTCTATAGAATTATATTATAATAAGGTCAGATTTAAATTATTTAAATTTAGTACTATAAAAAATAAGAATGTACAAATATTTTAAATCATTTAATGGAAGAATAAGTAAAATTTGTGTACAATACCGTAAAGAATAATAATACCGTAAAGACTTGTTTACCGGACTGAAATCACGATTGTTAATGTGAAAATACGATACAATATGAAATAAAAAATATTCTCAGACAGTTATTTTTCGTAGCCTAGCAACTACATGAAAATACTGGAATAATGCACTTTTCGGTTAGAAAACACACAGGAAAAGTGTCAGTTTTCGTCCTAATAGTATAAAGGAATCACATTATAAAACATTTTTCACATATGTCACTTAGAAAGTTTGTCGTATGCAAAAATATGTCTCGTGCTTTAATATACTATTTTACCATCATAACAAATTTTACAACAAATTTATATTTTTATATATCTGATTATTTTTATATTCGCTTACTTGTTTCAAAGATTTTTTGCGTTGGTACATAATCCATAAAGGTTTTCCCAGCAATAAGATCGGTATACAAATTAAGGCGCAAACGACTAAAACCAGTTGAAGTTCGTTTTGCCAATCCCACATAAATTCTTTACATGGTTCTTTAGGTACTGTGTGTTTTAACAACATCATGTTGATGAAAAGAATTAACACTGATGGGGCGCAATGAGGACTGTATCTTCCCACTAAAAATATTACAATTATATTATCATTATTGGCTTTTGTTTTCTATATATACCTAATGTTGGACTATATGCAACCCATTTATAGAACATCATAAATACCATGTAAAAGAACAAAAATACTAAAAAGATCAACTGTGGTAAAAATTCCAAGAAAATACTAGATGTGTTACGGAAATGGCTGCAAAAATAATATTATAAAAGTGAAAAAAATCATTATGATATTAACTTACACATGATTCACAACGCTCATACATACGCCAAAAATCATATGGACCACTCCAAATATAATGGACAGTTTCATTTTATACGAATTCAAGAAAATAATCTTATTCGTTGCCAACTAACAACAAAGAATTTGGTAAATAATTCAAACTGAAATCAATTTCTTACATTTTACCTGCCAAATAGGATCCATGCCAAAAATATATGGTTCACCATTGTAATCATATGTTGGATTTAAAGTAACATCTGTTTCATTTATTGTTACATTAGTAATACTCCAACTTGATCCAAATATGTTCATCGACTTGGAGAATATGTCGTTGTAGATGAAACCAGTGTAAATGGCAAAGATACCCATAAGAAGAATAATATATCGGCCGCCAAAGAATATAGTCCAAATTTCATTATTAATTTTTTTAGCCATTAATTTCTTCTCGTAAATGCACATCCAGGCTCCAAAAAGAAGCATAATTACACCATGGCCAGCGTCACCAAACATAATAGCGAACAAGAACGGGAAAGTTATTATCGTATACAAAGCTAGAAACAATAGAACAATATTATTATACATACTTCAATTATTACTAGTAAGAATTTGTTCAGATTTACAATAAGAATTTTTTTTAATTATATTTAAAAAGAATATAGAGACGATTCCACCCCAGTTAGTCGAGGCAAATTTTTAAAGAATGAAAATAAAATAAAAATAAACCGCAATTTACATCATACAAAAATAATAAAAGTGATATTAGAATAAAAATAAACTTTCTTTACGAAATAAAGTAACATTTTTTTATATCTTATGTAAGTATATGTGTGTTTAAATTATTTTTAATTTTTATTATTTCTGATTTTATCAAAAGTACTTTAATAATATATTGTATAGTTATTATTATTTATTATTTATGTATACTTATATACACCATCCAAATTAGGTATTAAACATAATTTATAAAGCATTTTAATTTAATATTAAATGTTTTTTTATTTAAAAAGTATATTTATTCTTACCTGGATTAACCTCACGGTAACTAGCAACTCCGTAAGAATCGATCAAATTTTGGAATCCTCGAGTAAAACGGTTTGTTCTATTGAAAGTTGGTGGATTTTCAGCTGTTTCGATAACATTGAGAAATGATGGAATAGAACTTCCACAAGCATTCTAAAAATACTGTATAAATACTATGAAATAATTTAAGAAAAATAACTTACGGATCCATCTTGTAAAGCTTTTTGAACTTCACTCAAATCAGCAGTTGGAACCCAGCATTCTCCAATGAGACATTTTCGAGTAACGTCCATGTTGAAGAGGTTTAAAGTGTGGTAGATTGCTTTCATTTTACGAACCATGACACTCCAGTTTTGTAGCTCTTTTGCAACTCCGACTAACACTCTTTGACGATGGTCTTGGGTTTGGTTCAATACCTTTTCAAGACATAGTCAAAATATAAAAATCTTACAGTAATATTTACATATTTAGTACGTTTTTGAAAAATAAATTATCACTTACGAATTTGCCACCAAAAAAAATTAAAAATTATACAAGCAAACTCCCACTAAACATTGATTGATTTTTTTTTATTTTTGAATTATAAAAAAATATATATGAAATTCAGTTAGTCCACATATATCCAGATCGACGGACAGACAGAAAACTTGATACAATAATTATAACTATAGGCAAGAAAACAAATTGGAAATCAGAACATAAACTAGAATAAATATGTTTAAATTTCATAAATCGTAATCAGTAGAACAAAAAATTCTAAACTGTACCTAATTTAATTTTTAATTTTTGAACTAGTAACAGGAATCGAATAATGTGATATAAACCGATTACTAAATACTATTCTTAATTTTAAATTTGCTAACCAAAACGAAAAACCAAACAATATAAAAACACCCGGACAGAATATTAAACGCGAACCATTATTTCTTCGGCGTGTAGAGATCCACGAATTAATATTTTTACAATACGATTTATTATTTTCAGTGCCGATCTATTCGAATTTATTTGCGTAAATTTAGCTGAACAGACTTTAATAAAACTTCACTTTTACCCATCTGACATTTACATTACTATTCTCATTTTTAAGTCTTATTTATAACAGATAAATGTTTCATAAAAAATATATTTGATGTTACTGCAAATAAGTAATAAATTTTATTTAAATTTTTTTTTTCTTCAACCTTCATAAAAGTGATATTCACAAGATTTACGCACAGTATAGTTACATAACTATTCTATGGTTGAAGTTTAATTTCTATACCACTGGAGTAAAAATTTTTATTTTTCCGCCGACGGAGTAAAAGTAAAATAGAAATATCAATAACTGACAGATTTAAATTGAAAATCTACAAATTTAAGTCGTATATTATTTTTTTAAATATCTATGTTTGAAGAAAATATAGAATGTTATTCATAATAAAAGTGTCTTTATGTGTCTCATATGTAATTGTTCGACTCGCTTAACTTGTTGGTGCAAATTTCCACGCTCGCCACAAAAAGTATCACTTTTACTCTTAATAACCCAATTATACAATTTTTTTCAAATGTCATAAAAGTGACATCTTTTGCAATAAGTATCCTTAGGAACTTCGAATAAGAAATAATTTGTACAATAGAAAACTATAAAACTAGGTAACCTAAGAATAAAATTACTAAAAACCATAAACAACTGACAAATTTAAATTGTTCACCTACAAACTGAATTTCAAGTAGTATATTATTTTTTAAAATTTCTATGTTTGAAGAAAAAATAGAATGTGTTATTCAGAGTAAAAGTATCACTTTTGTATAACAAATATATTATATATCGGTGGTCGGTTTTTTTGGCCACTGCTGATTTTAATATTATTATTATTATTATTTGTCTTTCTCTTTATAATAATAAACAGACTATAGTGTAGTATATATTTGTCGGTAAAAATGCAAAAATATAATTTCGTTTCTTACCATGTTCAAATCTTCAAGTCTAGTCCTAACTTCTTTCAACATATTTTGCCTCTCACTGTTGTTACTTGGACAAGAGTATAAAGACGCATGGAATCCTGCACACACCTTTTTAATACGGCTTTTTAATTGTTCTCCTTGGAAAAATGCAACGAATACAGTTTTGTAAAGTTCATTTCCCTAAAAATTACAAATTTAGTTATGTAAAAATTATATTTATTATCTAGTTTACAGTAGCTGGGTCTTCCAACGGCTTATCCAACTCCACACGTCGCAAAAAAACATTTCCTCTGGAAATTCTCCACAACATTCTTTCAAAACCGGGAACTCGTTCTCTTTGGATGACTCCAGCGACAGATCCAAGTCGGCCACGGATGCTGGTAGTGGCAGATTCTTCATTGATCAAAGCTTTAGTGACGGAATCCATGCCGTTAACTTCTTCTTGCTCTGTGAAAAAGACTTGCGTCTTCTCCAACACATGCCGTAGTTCACATAATTCCAAGTAGTTGGATTTCAGATTTACAGCATTTTGGCTTAACTCTCGGATATCGTTTTCTGTTTTTTCGATGTGTGCCTAGAGAATGACATTGAATTTTTATAATCAAGTTTTTATTATTTAATCAAATGAATGATTATTGGAATTTCTAATAGTTATAAAAAATATGCATTTGAAGTATTTATTTACTTTTAATCGGAATTGTGTCACAAGAAATATGATAATAAATTTTCCTTATCAACAATTAAGATTTTTTTGATTATATACCGTGATTAATTAGATAAAATTTTATTAGTTTATTGTTTTGAACAGTTAATAGAACTATAATGACTGTTATAAAAAAGTAGTAAAATATGATTTAGGTAAATAATAAATATAAAAATTCTTTTACCTCCAAGTCAATGATTTCTCTGGGATTAGGGGCTCGAGGTAACTCCTGTACGTCTGGGATATGCACATCATCTTTCTTCACTTCGGCTTCAATGTACCGCAGTTTCCGTTCCATTTCATCGCAACGACGAACTTCATTTACGAATTTTCTTTGGAAAGCATTCACATCTCCGTTTAACTAAAACATATATTATAATATTTTTATAAAACGAAAGATATACAAGTAAAGTAATGTTACATTTGCAATTTTTCGATAATTTAGGAAATTATTGTACAAACTATGATTATTAAGATAGCACGATCCCATTCGAAATGAGCGGAGTATTAGATTTGACGACTTAGTACCTTTATAATTAAACCGTATTAAATTTTGAAACGTATTACCAAAACATGTAAATGAACGAATTTTATGAATATTAAGAAACAAGTAAATATTATGTAAAAATCTTTGTTATTATCAATATATATTTTTTTAATAGGACTAAGATTTAATATTATTATTAATAGTGAAAAAATAATTTATATCCACGGTTGAGAAGACCATTATTGACAGTCAGCACCTTATGTCCTTCGGTCGCTTCGCACCTCGGGACACAATTTGGCGCTAGGTTAATAATGATAGCCTTCTTAACCTTGGTGTATAATATACTATTATATCATGATTTAACCCTGAAATTAATTTTCAATGTAAATTTGTTTTAAAAATGTTCTGTCGGAAAACCTTATTAGATGTAACGTAATTCGCTGTTATTGATATTGTATAAAGGATGAAACGATCATCATTATATTAATAAATAAATATGAATAAACTAAATGTATGTGTTGTTTTACAAAAAATTTGTTCCACCGAATGTTATTCTGAAAAATTCCCTCACTGTTATTTCCATTTCCACTTATTCTGCATTTTTAAATTGTTAAATATTAAAAAACGGAGACAACAGGTTAAGTGCAGATTTATGAAAAGGTAATATATGAAAATGAAACAGGGTGAATTGGTAATAAACCAGCTACACATGTAACTGTCATCACCTTATCCATTCTAATTATGCCCAGCAGTGGATTTATGCCTGGCAACTTTGAGTATTAGTTTAGGTGAGTAAATTTTCTAAATATAGAAATTACTTCCATATTTTTAACATTTTTCTCTGCATTCTGAATTATAGTTTGATTATATTTTTAATTCTACGTTGAGAACAATTCATTAGACGACTTTGAATTTGGTTGTACAACTTAATATAATCTATACACCTACACAAAGAAAAATTTTTTAATTGTAAAAACATACGGTTTGAAATATATTATTTAAGCTAAAAAGTAGCAATATATGAAGCATTACAGAAGAATTGAAAATGATACATGCCGCAACATTTTTCGACGAAAAAAAAAATTAAATTTTTTTTGATTATTGTGTTTATTGGATTTATTGTGTTAATTATATTGTTTGTGCGTAGTCTCACGAACTGAGTGATCCTTCGACGGTGCAGATTTGCGAAATTTATATTTATGGTGACAGCAATAGGGTATTCCAAGTTTTTCTTAATTTTTTAATATTTTAATCTGTACATAAAAATATTACCAGTATTTTTATTTTCGCCGAAAAGATTCTAACACGCCAGAAAAAATCTTTAAATTTCAATAAATTGCACCCTACAAAATCGACGGTGCTTTAAATATAAAACCTCAGGAAGAAGGGTTGCAATCTAGTGTCTAGATGAAAAACTGCGACGGAAGTCGCCATTTTGAAAACCCAAGTATAACTTATTTCTTGTTGAGTATTTGAATAAGTTGCATGTGCTGGTACTAAATTCTAATTTAGCAGCGCGTTCTTCAGTCTATAAAAATAAAATTTAACTATATTGCAATTATTTAACTTTCTTTGCATATTCAGTATTTCTGTGTAGTAATAATTATGGTCAGTTTTGTTGCATGTAGTTGTTCACAAACCATGAAGAAAAAGATTATATTCACATTGATATCCAATAAGTATTTTTTAAAAGCCTTGAGCTTGGAATACCCTATTCTGTAGTCAGTAGAAGCATGGTGAGATCACCAATATTCCGTGTCCTGTATTTCGATGTTATGACCAGAGTGTAGCTAAAAATAATTGCCCAAAACGAGGCGAAAAAAATTCGGAGTAAATGGATTGTTTGGAAACTTCGTTAATGAGAATATGGAAATTTTTCTTTTCGAATTGAACAAAAAAACGATGTGAGCATCGTTGAAGTTATTGATCTTCATAATGCGTTGATTAAGTTTGTAAAAAATATGCGAAATGAATTTGATAATTATGAAAAGGGAAGCATTCAAATGTTACTAAAAAGATCATGCTGTGAATTCTTGAAAAATAAAATCAACACTTCGTCGTGACATCCGATACATGGAACAAGGATTATAATTGTAACGCGGCTTGTAGACACTGCGGAACTGCAACACCCCCAAGTTTTCTCGATATTTATTAGTTTATTTATAATTGCTTATAATAATTAATTATATCATGAACAATTGTATATAGTTTATAGAATGCTGTCAGCTCTGTGTTTATCACAGTGTCATATCATATAGTAAGATAGCTTATATCGATGCGCGCGCAAGCATTTACACTGGCAGTGAGAAGCCTAATTCGGCACTGCAAAACACGCAGTTCTTTCGCTAAATCAGCAATGTAAAAGTGTCCTCATAATATTTATCGTGTTTTTTTTGTATCTTTACATATTTGGACATTGCAATGAGGTCTTGCACGATTTTTCATTTTTACCTTTAATCAATAGAATAATAAAAAATGTTAGACCCGTATTTTTTTCCGAAATTATGTTTTAATAACGAAATAATCGCTATTAAGATATCCTTCCAAACGCGACTGAACTACGCCACTTCCCTCCTTGTCCAGTGACGAATCAAGGTTCTTATCCAACTTCACTTCGATTCAAACGTTAAATATAATGTTTTAACTACCAAACTCACAAATTGAATAATCTTCTGCAAATATAGCGGCACACAAAAGACTTATGCCCAGATGCACCAACAAGGCTTAAATTTTAAGCAACCCTTAAATAAAAAAAGGCTAATCGAAATTTTGACAGCAATGTTGAATAGTCCATTTGACACTTTATTTCGATGTGATATTGTCTATTTAAGGGACACTTAAAATTTAAGTAATATTGGTGCAACCGGCCATTAATGCTTTAAATCACAGACTGTCCATTTTACGAACTTTCAAATGCGCCAAACCACAATATTTGGGAACTGGCATCCACAACTGGACAACTTCACACATACAGAACCTAGGGACGTCACAATTTCTGCGACTTTTTTTAGTATGACATCTTAATAGTTATTTATATATGAAGGGACTAAAGTAAAATTTTTTATTACGTATATGGAATTTATTCTACGAGGCGATAGCCGAGGAGAATATACCATGTGAGTAATAAAAAATGCTTCAGTCCTTAGATATACTACATTATATTTTTTCCGAAATCGTTAAATTATTAATTAAAAACATAAATAAATAGCATTATTTGATTGTAAAACGTCAGATAGCTATTAAGACGGGGATGGCTGTGATAACAAACGTACTGTCAAAGTGTCAAATATTTCTTTATAATTTTATCAATTATTATCAAAAGTAAATAAAATATAAATTCACTAATAATATTATAGAATGCTATGTTGTTTATTATAAGTAGTACTAAAATAAACTGCAAAAATATAATACTATTAAAATACAGGTTTGACAGATGAGTCCGTAAAGTTAAATTTTGACATAAGAGTCTGTAAAGTTTTATTTTAGCTACTACTTTTGCTAATTTCGCGGAGAGATATCATGTATACTTTAGCATCGATTTCGAAAAAAATGATATTATATAACATAAAATGCAAATAAAAAAGAATTACATCATATAAAACAACAAATTAGACATAGTAGGTTCGATTTAAACAAAAAAAAGGTTCACTTAATTTATTGTGCAAGACCTCATTAAAGACGTAAAATATTTTATAGTTTTTATTTTAGAACATTATTAGAATTATTGATATTTATAACCTCAGAAATGTAACTTCAAGAAATAACAAAACTAAACA
The DNA here is from genome assembly GCA_035578165.1 of Stenolophus ochropezus. Classification (NCBI taxonomy): domain Eukaryota; kingdom Metazoa; phylum Arthropoda; class Insecta; order Coleoptera; family Carabidae; genus Stenolophus; species Stenolophus ochropezus. The sequence goes on from JAQOWZ010000002.1 coordinate 14,925,839, forward strand.
ATATACCTACTTTCATGTTTATTATTTTTTTAATTTTAGGATAATTTTGATATTTTATCGAAAACGCAGTTTTACATGTATTTATTATTTTGCAATATGGAATAATCAATACAAAATACATTTACTTGAAGTTTCATTTAATATAAAATTTAGGTTTCTGGGAAAAAAGGGCGGCATGCAAGTCTAGCGTAAAACCGCCACTGATTATGTCTTCTTGTCTATAATTTTTTTGGTATTATTTAGGTCCTTCTATTTATATACCGGCCGTTTACGCAAATGTACATGTGCAACTGTTTGTTTGTTATTATGTGGTATGTGACACGCTGTATGAACTTATCTAGTTCCTTTTCATAGTGCAATGTTTGGAGAGTACTAGACTAGGTGTCTTATGATATTCTGTCATCGTCTGATCGTGAAATGATTCTGCCCGAGTAATGTTTCCTTCAGGCATATTTGCAGGGGGAGAGAGAAAGGGTATGCAATAATTTAGGACATTTTTAAAAAAAATCAAAATATAAATATATGAAATATGTATACTCTACTTTTCCTGGTGTATTGGAGTGATACCAAGTCTTTGAGCTCGTTTTGTCAAATTTCGAAAAGAACGTAGTTTAACTCGGCTGCCATGTTACATCTAAAAATGTTTAAAATTTTGTAATATTTGCAGTACTAGTAAAAAATGTATTTCGTGCAATTTAAGCTCAAGCAAACGCAACCAACTTTATGAATCAATCATATTAATTATCTACGAAAATAAGGTCCCACAATAATAAGGAGAAGAAAAAACGAAGACGTTTCATCCAAAATTTCTTGATGAGTCGCCTTCAGGAGGATTGCCAGACGTTGGTACAAAAAAATCCGAGTCCCGCACTGCCATCAAAAATCCCTCCTAGACAAAAATCTCTTGCAAAAAATTTATGTATAAATTAAAAATACAAATACCCGTCAATTCTAGACATTTAAATGAGTGAATTCGTTTTTGTTTACACAAGATTCAGTCAATGGGTTCACAAAAAATTGTGGGAAAAGCCCATTTCGATGATTGCCGAAGTGCAAAATTAGTCCGCAATGGGGAGAAGAATAGTAAAAATATTGTTAAAGAAGAACGTATGTCATAGAATATGAAAACTAACCACTATAGTTTATCATTGCAATAATAAAAACAAAACATTAGTTTGCAATAATAGTTTTTAACAATGAAATGTTTTGGAGAAAGGATATGTCACATCAACATGTCAAGATCGTCTGTCTTCTTTCACGATTCTACCACGCTGACGTTACAATTATTTTTTAATTTTCTCGTAAACTACGAATAATGAATTGATTTAAAAAATACGGGTATTTTATTTTTTTGTAGTATCATAATTTAAAAATATAAATTTGACACATACCCCATTAGTATTTAATGGTGCATGGTTATGACAGAGGAAAACTGCCATGTCCGCAAAACAAATTCCTTTCTTTTTTTTGTATTTTAGAGGCATTCAGCCTTCAGTCTTTTCAAAGGGCGAATAGGTTATAATGAGCTCCAAATCTTTCGAATACAGTGCGGTATTTTATTTAACTGGTATCAGAGATTATTAAATCACCGATCTTACACTCCGCTCATTTGTAAACATTTACAACTTTTCGATCTTTCAAAAAAAAGTTTCTTATAGTTAGGGGTTAGGGCACAGAATAGGTTTATACAGAAGCGACAGTAAGACAGAGAAATGAAAATTAGAGAGATGGGAAAAGTCAACAAATTTAAAGGGCTCATTGTTTAAAGGTCTACACAATGTTCCAAGGTCATAGCCCTGAATAGGGTAACATGAAAGGTGCCGAGACGGAGTGTCTCTTCTGTATGTAACTGTTCTGTGGTTAGGGATTATTTAGAAAAGACGGTATATTGGTTTACTTACATCTCGGAATTGGACCGACCCTTTCTCCCCTAGTTCAGAGACTGCGGGGTAGGCCGCTTCGGGCTGTATGAAGAGCTGGCACAAGGCCATCTCTTCACTGCGAAACATCGCCCCCATTTTCCTTTCTCCCAGATAGTTTCACTCGTAATCGGTCTGAAACAAAACGAGATTACCTTGCTAAATTATATGTTCACAACCATATATACATTACGAAACTTTAAATCACTAGTTATACACTCAGTTTCGCAATTTGCTTTATATTTTATTTATATGTATAACACCGTGTAAACTGAGCGCCTTACAGTACAGATTTACATAAAAATTGATGGTTAAATTCAAACAGATTGTAGTGCTTTGTTTAAATTATTCCTTAGTACTAAATATAATTCCTAGTAATTAAATAAATACAGCGGTAGCACAATCGATGACCAAGAAATACGAAAAAAATCCAGGATACGAAACCATTGGCCAAATATTACCATTTTCCAGAAGAATATCAAAATATATAACAATTAAAGCGTATTGGTGAAAATATTTCATTTAAATATTATTTCGTTCACGAGTTACAAGAGATTAATTTTTGTTGTGATATTCAAGACAAGTCATCTGTTTTTAGCAATTTCATTGGTATCATTTGAGAACTTGTGAAGAATGTTCAGAATGTTCTTGTTTTTGTTACGAAAAATAAATATACGTACAAATTTGTATATAAACATATTATAGCTATACAAATATGAAAATAACCTATACAATAATTAACAGTTTGTTCAACCTACAACACTAATGAAGACATATGACGCAAGAGGCCAAAATTTTCAGTTCAAAAATTAATATCTCGCTTACCACGATATATTTTTCAATCGCGTTTTCACTACTACACTTATTCACTGTACTTTCAGAAAAGAATAATGGTTTAGGATCACATTGTGCACATACTTTTTGTGTGAGCATGTTTCTATGCGCGTTTTTCCCGTTGCACATTTTTAGTATGCGTTTATAAACATAAACTTTATGCATAATTTTCATGTGGGTTGGGTTTTTCTCATATATACTTTTTTCGTTGAACTGCATAATCATATTCAACTCACAGAATATCAATTTTTACAAGTGATATTACGTCGTATTTTTAAACAAAACAACTACAAACTTTCATTAGAAAATAAACATAAAAATAATCCAAAGATTTCAATAGTATCAATATAAAATCTTAAAAATCAAAGTGAATGTACCGTGGTATATAATCCAACGATATATGTATATTTACTTGTGATGATAAAAATGAAAGAAACTAATAAAACCAGCGAAAATACTGAACTAATCTGGAAAAAACCTAAATATCTAAACATTTATTCGATAAAAGCAAATACAAGTATGTACTCGTATAATAAAGTATTAGAAAAGTCAATCTCCTGAAGGTGCTATTTAGAATTGATTAAATTATGTACTCATTATAACAATGTAATAAGGATTTGTTATGTTATTATTGTTGATAAACCAAAAATCAGAATGAGTCAAGCACGAGTGCAGACTTCAAAATTTCGCTGGGGTAAAATTTCTTATAATGACCAAAATAAAAATATAAAGTTGCAAGAAAATATAAATATTATAGAGGAATGAACGAAAGCTAAAAATTAATTTTATTTTCTTTACTTTTCTAAATAAGTACTTATGTCTGTCCAGTAAGAAGTTACAGTGCACTGGCTCCTAGCTCACGTTGCATCGCTCAATAAATGAAATGAACTAGTGAACTCATATTTAAAATAATAACAATCCAACAATCATAGGCGCTGGCTACGTGGGGTCTTCAGGGCTTGAACCGCCACACAGAAAAATGAGGAGCATGCCCCCACAGGAATATTTTTTATAGGCACAAAATACATTAATTTTGAAATATTTTTAAATATTATTCTATAAAATTTTCAAGTTGCTACATTATCTTATTTAAGATCAACTATGCGACAATAAAAGCAGCATAGTAATTCTAAATATGCTTAATGGTATCTCTATTAATATTGATATTATTTCAAAAGAATTTATTAAACGAACAGCAGTTCATCAAAATACTTTTGCTTTAAAATTAATTATAAATGCCTTTTAGTTATTTTGTCTTTTTAATTTTTTTAAATTTATGTATCAATTTTGAGAAACATAATTTTTATTTTTAACGCGAACAAAAAAAATGCTGCGCTTAGAGAAATGTCTTGCTAGGAACTTAATGTGGTGTAACTTAATTGATTGGTATACTCCTGAGTGAATTAACATTATTCAGAGCTTTAGAGTTTGTCTTGATTTCGGTACGTCAAGAACCAGAATATTGTGAAGTACTTGGTCTACTGTTTAAGCTACTGAAACCACAGCAAAATCCAGAACATCAGTGCTCTAGAATGCGCTCCGGTTTAAGCAGGCTAAGAACCAGAGCATTCTGAATACTTGCTCTGATTTTTGGTCCACTGAAAACAGAACATAATACAGAGGATTTATTGTTCCAGAATATGCTATGGTTTCAACAGAACTAGAATTCGAGCAAATACTTTAGAATGCTCTAATTCTTGACCCTTTGAAATCAGAGCACAACACGGAGCAACCAAATTAGCTCCAGAATGTGCTCTGTTTTCAATAGAGTAAGAATTAGAGCAAACATTTCAAAATGCTCTAATTAATGACCCACTGAAACCAGAGCACAATCCAGAGCAGCTAAATCCTGTTCTAGAATTGCTCTGGTTTTAGCAGACCTAGAAATAAAGCAAACACTTCTGAGTGCTCTAATTCCTGACCCACAAAAACTGGAACATAATCCAGAGCAGCTAAATCTACTTCAAAATGTGCTCTGGTTTCATAGGACATAAAAATAAAGCAAACACTTCTGAGTGCTCTAATTCCTGACACACTAAAACTGATACATAATCCAAAGCAGCTAAATCTACTCTAGAATGTGCTCTGGTTTCAACAGACCTAGAATTAGAACAAACACATCTGACTTCTCTAATTCCTGATCCATTGAAACCAGAGCACAATCCAGAGCAGTCAAATCTGCTCTTGTTTCAGAAGACTAAGAATTAAAGCACACGCTGGAGCGTGCTCCAATTCCCGACCAACTGAACAATATCATCTAAGTTGCCCTAAAAGGCGGTCTAGCTAAACCAAGACACGGGGAAGAAGCTCAAACCCCTATTGTCTCCGCAGCTTCCCGCAGAACGGTACTGACTAGGAATGACGATGGGTACCCGGGTACCCGGAACCTACCCGATAATAATGTACCCGGATATCAAAAATAGTACCCCATTACCCGAAATGTACCCGTTACCCGTTTATTACCCGTTACCCGAAATCTACCCATTACCTAAAATCTAACTGGCAACAACAGATTTCAGCTGCCGGAAACATTGTAACAAAACGAGATCTAGACTGAGTGCAGATACATCATCCATGCTCATATTTGCGAATAGAAATATGATATATTCCTAAGTAATTAAATCAAATGTACTTCTGTAATAAGTTTTAATTTTGTAATTTTATACTACTGATATACTCGTATAATATATAAAATGTTTTTTTTATTCCCATACCAAAAAATAATATTTTTTTGTTCATTTCATAAATTTATATGCAAATAACAAAAATTTGTATTAAAAAGATGAATATGAAAGAATAACGGATATTTTAAGGGGATGAAGTAATTATCGGGTATCAGGTTATTGTCGGGTATAGGGTAATTATGGGGTAATGGGTAATTATCGAGTATCCGGTACTACCCGGGTATTCATATCGGGTACCCGGGTACCAAAATTTTCAGGTTTCGTCATTCCTAGTACTGACTGCTAACATCCCAGGATCCTCAGTATATCCTGAGCCGCGCATTATTACAGGTCATACGGTCTGCTATTGGTTGATATTTAATCTGTAATTGTGGCTGTAATAGTGTGAAATTTAAAATGAAAATTTGTATAGATAAAAACTTTGATCCAAGGAATTTATTGGTAATGTTTTAAGGGCGTAATTCACAATCATTTTAAGGTAGTAGTCAGTTATTAAAAAATGGAAAGAGGTACAATAATTCTTTAAAATAATAACAATTTGTGGCTCTATATTACTAATGCTGCACTAAGGGAAATGCCCCGATGTCCCAATGTAGCCGGAACCCATAGAGTCAACACTGAAAAGTGATGATTGAAAATTAATCAATAAATAACCTGTGATAATAATAATAAAGATTACATGTTATTTATTACAATTTACTTGTCATTTCGAACAATTAACAGATAACGTGAAGAAAAAGAATTCCTGTGCATATTATTTGTTTAATTTATAAAGTTGTAAAGATAAAAGTTAAACATAATTTATATTAAATGTAGTTGAGAATTAAATGAAAATGTGATGCATGCACTTCACTCGTATGCGTGTGTAAGAAGATAACATACATTGAACAATTAAAGAAAATATAATTGAAATTAGAATGGAAATTAAAAGTCTGCAAGAATCTGCCTTTAATTCTTCAATTAACCCGGTTTCAAACCGGAATACTAGCGGAACCGATTTCCCGTACGATGCGAGGTATTACTGTATTTACTTTGACAAACATAATATTTAAAGACGTAATGAAAACTAATATTTTCTCCTGCATATTTGAAATTTTATAAAATTCATGTTTACTGCGTATCTCACGCGCCTATACACGCGAAGCTAATTTTCATTAGGTTAAGAGATTAGTTAATTGATTTCTTGCTCGTTTTTAATTTAAAATAGCAAATGTACTATCCCATAAATGAGTCATATTCGTGAGCATGTGACACCATGTGATAGTAAATCACGTGTAGAAGAAGGTCGGGGCCATGAACAATATTAGAGATTATTAAATAATATAAAAATGGATTTTTTGTTTTCTTAGTATTAGACACATGATTTACTGGACTTGTGATAAAATATATCTAAGATTTATTATTTAAAGAAATATTTATTACGGTATATAAATTATGAATAATTGTTTCTTGACATTGTTTACATATAAATGATAAAATTGAAGAAAGTCTTTTGATACAGTAATATATTTTTAAATAAGAACATATGTGGTATTTAATTTATTATCTTCCATTAACATAAATTCTGTGGCTCAGAAAAAAAACTACATTTGGAGAAAATGCGTTTAAAATTTTATGATATCATTTTTTTATACTACCAAATGGAGTTTATAGACTTAATATCATCAATGTATATTAAAACCCGGTTTTTCCATCTCTGGTTAAAGTACCGGTTACCTTAACCATCGGTTAATAGAAAAATACCGCATCGAAAAACTAATGTACGTTGTCAAAAATACACGTTATTTACAATTTCGATGCGATATTTTTATGTTAACCGACGGTTAAGATAATCGACACTTTAAACAGAGGTGGAAAAACCGGCCCTAAAAATGATAAATTATTATGATTATCACAAATAGTATTTTTTATTGTGGACACTTAATATTGTTTGCCTTGTAAACAAAATATTGTTGTTTGACATAAACACACAAATATTTAAAAATTAAATTAAATAAAATATCCAATCAGCAAGTATATAGCAAGTTCTGGGTTGAAATTACATATTTAAGTATATTTGCTAGCTAACCATTTGCACAACTAAAAAATAACAAGTGGACTTAAAACTGTTTGCTTCATAGTAGTCATGGACAACATCATGAGTTAAGTCACATGAATCTTAGAACAAAATAATATTACGTCGAAAACATTTGAGGTAAATTAGAACTACAGCGTACATAATATTGTTTACCCTCAAAATGGTAATGGATATAAGTTTATTTAAAGATAATTAAATTTGATTGTGAGCTGTATGTGACGTAAAGCTATATTCCTTATACTAGAACCTATAATGTTATATCCACTTGGGCATAAAATTAATTTTTCGAAAAACTACAGTTTACCTCTGAGGCACAGATATACATATTTATAAAAAGTAACACAAATTTGAAAATAATCAATAACATTCAATAATTTCACTTTTTTCAATAAACAAAACATTAAACTTTTTTTAAAAAGGACCGCAATATTTGAAAAAAATGTAATTTAAAAGAATGTAAGCTGTACACTTCATAATATTGACTTGAAATGTAAATATTGTTATACAATGAAAAATTCTAAATAACTAAATATATAATAAAAATTGAGAAATAAATAATATATGCAACACTAACACAATATGAACAATGAACAAAATGAATTTAGTGTCAAGCAAGTCAATAAATAATTATATAAGAATAAATTAACCATATCTTAAAATACGAGTATATGAAAACCACAAATTGTTTTTAAACCTGCGGAGAGTAAAACAAACACTCACCTCCCTTCTTCCACTATCACTACCGACCACTGAGCAACTGCGAGAACAGAACTCAATCCTTGACAACGTCAAGATCATATGATGCGGTTAGGCAACGTGCTAACAAATACGTACGGTATTTGCCCAGGTAATAAAGTCTACAGATAACCAGACCATATACACACTTGTAAAATATGTCATATCTCAACAACACCAGATAATATGGTGATTACATTTATAATTGGAGATTACTACTGGAATACAATGAGTGGAGAGTGACATTGTGACCTATAAGAACTTTATAGTTTTGGAGATTAGATACACATACACGTGACTACTTGTGTTTGTTTAGTGCACGTGAGGTTGCATTGGAATGTACTATAACGTTTACATATTTAAAATGTAGTAAAACTGTGAAATAAACTCATGTAAAAAGTATTAAGAAAGTTTTTGTTCCATAAAATATTTCATTTCAAATTAATGCATCATAGCAGATGATAGTTATTAGTGCTGCCGTCTAGGCAGGACTTGACTATGTCTAATGCCTGTATTCATAGTTGGTACTTTGCCTTGACTCATACTTGAGTATTTGTCAAACGCTGTCAAATTTACAAATATTCCCAATGGAATAACTACAATTTCTCCAAATCTCTATCTTGAGGTTATTACTTAGCCGAGAATTCACGTTTCAACTATGAAACATGTCACGTACTAAAAGACGAGTACAACCGGAATAATGCTTGGCGAAGTAACTTAAGTAAGCATTGACTATGAATACAGGCATAGCATAAGTCTAGATTAGTGTTTCATAAGACAAGATTTCTTGTCTTGTTTAGCAATTTCTTGTCTTGTCTCGAAAAGCCAGACAAGAAATTTAAGTATATCTTGTCCTTCATTACATTTGTACATAAATATCTTGTCTTGATCGTTATTTTTTTTGCATATTTCGTGTCTTGCATGTTCATATACGCATATTATCTTAAGCATACAAATAATCTTGTATCACACGTTCATAGATAATGTCAATGTCAATTATTATAATACAATTATGTATTAATATTAAATTATATATTATAAAAACAAAAATCGCATGGCTGCACATACTACACGTATTTTTTAGCACAACAGCGACATTTATACAAGCAGAGAAGTTTTTTTCAAAGCATCCCTGTATATAAAAAAGCATTATATGTCTTAATTGTTGGTTATAATATTATTTAAGCAATAATTATTACTATATATATTTATAAAATGAAATTTCCATATTCATAAAATTGTAGTAATTTTTTTAATACTTACCTACATATTTTTTGTGCTTTAATTATAGGTAGTTTCTTATAATAAATCTATATTTAAAATAAGCAAAAAAAATCAAGTACAAGAATTGAAGAAAGTATTGCTATTCTTGCACATTTCTTGCTTTGAAATTTGTCGCTCTTGTCTTGGTCCCGTCTTGCATTTTTTGCAAGACTGAGGCAAGACCAAGAAAAATGCAAGACTAAAAACCCTAGTCTAAATTAAGGAGGTTCACTGCCAATCCTAAACCATCAAGGTTTTGGAAGTGTATAGAGTGAGATAGCAAGTATATTGACCCTAAATCGTTCTCTCATTTCTTAAAATAAACATTTAATCTATTATATACACTACGCGGTCAAATAAATTATAAGGGTAACATGAAATTATGAATGATTTGTAAATTATTATGGTAACCTATTTTTTTCCAATTTCCCGGATTACCAGTAGCCTAGTGCAGATGCCGAATTTTAGATAGATTAACATCAAATATTCCAAATTTATGTTCGAAGTTCGAAGTTGTGCGTTATTGTAGATTTTTTTAAGTGATGTTTCGTAATATCGTTAAAAATGTAATCAATTTTATAACAATTGATACAGAATTGACATTATCTTTAAGGAAAATGATTAAACTTGGTCTTTCTAATAACATATTTTTGAAATTTTGTTTGAAACATGTAAGTACAGTATGCCTAATACAAGAAAACTTTAAATGAATAATAAAACTGGACAAAAAATTAAAAATGACAATGTTTTATTTATTTTGAAAATGTTAAGTTTTAAGAGAATTTTAATGGAATTACTAAACAGTATTTTGGCGTATTTCAAAGGCTAGTATTCAATTTGAACTAGAGTGACCATTCGTTGATGTACAAATGTACTGTATTTCTTTTTTATATAATTTAAGTATTTCTATCTACTAATTTCACTAATAAAACAAATGATTGAACTTTTGACTAGTAAAAAACTGTAAACTGTAGCAATAGCAATGAAATTATAGTAATAGTATCGCTGTAATTTTTCTATTTGTCCTAACGTATGATCTAATAAGACTATAAACATAATAATAGAGAGGCAGAGGTTTCTAAAGGTAATCTAGAAAAAGCAGAACTTAGGTTTTCATCAAATAATCTACTTCTAAACAAAAGAAAAACTCATGAATTGTTAATTTCATCAAATAATAATATAGTAAAAGTTATATTTCGATTTATAAAATATTTAGTCCGAGAATATGAAACACCACGAATAAATAAAATTTAAAAAAATTATAAAATTGTATATCAAATTTATTTTTTTATCACTTTTTTTAAACATTATATTAAATGACACTATAAACATTTCAATGTAATGTAGTCAATAAATAATGTAAATTTAGAACATAGGTTTTACAATGGTTTCATTAAAAACTGTATCATAAAGATATTTTAATTGAAATGAATTGGGATATATTTTTATTTTATTTATTATTTTACACACTTTATAACACATTCTAGGTTTTTAAAATGAGATTTCAAATAAGTACTGATACACTCCCTGCCCTGATAAATTTAAAATAAAACTACAGGTGTATAAATACAAAATTGTTCAGAATAAAATTTTACTTAAGAAAATTATAATTGATCCCACCCAACAGTACGTCTGTAGTACGAGTTATATTAAATATGAAATGTAACACTTTCGTTAAAAATCAGACAGCCTTGGAAATAAAAAAAAACGCAAAGAAAATATCTACGTGATACCGTGACAATTTAGTGAAGCATCACAGATTATAATTCTTATTGTCAGTATATTAATAGTATTAAGTTAAGTTCAGATTTACTAATTAATATCAAATTACATTAACTATAATGACAAGAAAAGAATGATAAACTGTCACGTAGATATTTTCTTTTATTTCTATGGTTGATTTTTAACAAAAGTGTTACATTTTCTATTTAATATATATCGTACTGCAAACATGCTGTTTGATCAAGTATGATCTTATTACATGTAAAATTTAAATCTAAGCAATTGATATAGTTTTCCTCTAAATTTATCAACAGAGGGATTATTCGCACTTTTTTGAAACCTCATGTTAAAGACCTATGTTCCACGTTTCAGTGTACAGCTGTATATTCAATTTCTCTTTTACCCTGCAAGTGTTGAGGTTGTTTGACGTTGAATATCTTTTATAGAATTATTATTTTTCTATCTTTAGCAATATTATGTTTCTCCTACTTACTACATGCCTTAAAGAATTACATTAAATAATAATACAATAATAGAAATGCAATTTGAATAAGTACTAATAAATGCAAATACAATTCTTCCTGGGTTCAATAAGAATAAAATCGTCATTAAACTGTACCTACATGCTTTGTACGGATACAGCGTAGCAAACAGCGATTACAAGCATGATATAATGATTCAAATTCTACATGAGACAAAGCATCAAATCATTAATTGAGTAATGTGAATATGTGCACTTATAAATTACGAACATCCGGAAAACAACAACATAAAATCAGAGAACCGTAAAATAAATGTGTATGTGTATTAACTTTTCTACGCAGGACATAAATACATCCCAAACCTTCTATTATAAATTCTATTTATAACGTACGCGCATTGCAGGTACATAGAAATTACGTATAAATATTTTAACATAAAATATATTAATTATTAAATATTATTAAATTAAAAAAATATTATTATATTGTAATATAAAAAAAGGTCAGCCCTGTGCAGTTGGATGGGTTACCGCACAACGGCTCTGTATGTGCTGACATTGCAGTGACTGTAGGATCAGTAAAATGCAAGTAATGTCTAATGCAGATGGAGAGAGTTTCCACAAATTTCTTTTCGGAAAGTTTTCGGCAAAATTTGATTCGTAATTTCTAATCCATTAAAATAACATTTTAAAATCTTGCTGTCTAATGGTAAGCAAATAATATATCATTGAATTCAGAATAAAACTCTTTATCAAATAAGCAATTAAAATAGATATGGCCTCATTTAAAATAATAAAGTTTGTTTCCTCAGTTTGAGAACCTCAGGTTAAAAAAATTAAATCTTGTAAAATAGAATTGCTATGCTAAGTTAACCGACATCGTAGCTATTATAGTTCTCGAGATAGCAATACTGTATACCTACTACTTAAAATGAACACTTTGTATAGAGTAACCGTTAAAAATATACCGGGTGTCCGATGTCTTACTTCGAACGACACATGGGAGATTAACATTAGGGTATTAGTTAATTGTGAATATAGTATTTCTCCAGCGCTAGATATTAACTTAAAATTGTGTACGTTTATTCGACGCTACCAATTCTAGTGTTGTCTCCTCTCGACTCACCACTGGTTTATCTCGCCTCGACAAGATTTTGTTTCGATTTTCGAGACGAGACGAGATGACCTGACGAAAAGTCTCGAATGTCTCGATCATGATAATGAATTATTTTTATTTATCAGATATTTTTGTATCACGCTTTGCGGTTGTTAATTTTTGTATTTTTTTGAACAGATTTATGACGATGAATGCTGGATAACTTCAATTCCAAAATTAATTGCAAATTTTCACGAAGTTAGCTGTAATGTGAAAATTTAAATGAAATACAAATAAATAAATAACTTATTTCGTTACTGTTTTTTCATAAACATGTCAGTAATAGTCATTTGTTTTGGGTTACATTCTTATTTTCAAAAAATAAATTATATTCTTTTTGATGCATTTTGGAAAGAAGATTTTTAAGTCCTTTTCTATTATCATCTTTCATTTTAATGTTTTCATATTCTATATATTTTTTCGGCATTGATATTGGTGTTGCTACTCTTTCTGGTGCTAGTCTTATTTTGTGTTCTATTGGATTTTTTTCTTATAATGATCCGTCTGGATGTGAATGACTTATTGTTAATAATTTTGCCGTTCTCAGACACACTATAACTGTCGGAAACAAAATTTTTATTTTTTGTCAATTTCACTACCCGCCTATTGTTAAATAATTTTTTTTTTTCTAATTTTGACTTACGAAGTTTCACTTTCAAAGTTGATTGACCGTATGCCGGTAATTATATTTGTTTTATTTAGTCTGCGATCTGCGAGACCGCGTGCTTATTGTTGTCCAGGGTTAAATCAGAATTTTCACAAAATAACCTTATTATATTATAAACATTTAGTACTGAAATTATAATCAACTACATTTATTTTCAGCATTTTTTTAAGTCATTACTCTATATACTCCTTAACATCAATGTAGGCACGCTTATGTTGCAATTATTTTATAAATAGATTTCTGGTGTTTGATTAGAATTGTATTCCAATTGATTATTATAAGGAAAAGTCAATGATATATCATACATTATAATACAAATAATTCTTTATCTACATACGAATATGTTTCATTTAAATGTAATGAGTTACATTTTATGTAGCATGAATATTTACCAATAATATAATAATCATCATTACCATATGCTGGTTATTGTACTCATATAATACATTATTTCTCTTCATAAAAATAAACACTAATTTTGTAAAAACAAATATAATATGAAATGTACATTTGCGACAGAAGATATACAATTAATGACATTTCTAAAAATAGAATATATAACCATGAAAAGATATAGATTATTTAATTCATATATATGCATGTGCATCTTTATATCACTCACATAAATATTTATATGAAATGAACTTTGTTTATTTTCATTCTTTTGATAAATAATAATAATAGGTCATTGATGGTTGAACTACTAGTGTGCAAAAATATTATATGTGATTATAAATATCACACTAGTAGAATTTCAATTTGGGAACACAACATTGGAAAAGTAACAAAAATTCAAAAGTTTCAAAAATCGAATTACAATACAAAAAATTCGGTATTTACAATGGATACAATATATTCTATATAACTAACTAAAAAATTTACGATTCACAAATGTTTAAATATTATGTAGGTAGATATGTTCTACGAGATAAATATAAAATATATATGTATTATTATCTATAATTTTATATTTCTAAATTCGTAAAATATAATAAGATAATTTTAAATGTAAATCTACATAAGATCTATTTCCTATTGATCAATATTATTATCAAAAACAAATCAGCTCTTCATAATAGTTGACGAAAAAATGATCATATACATGCAGTCCAATAAAAAAATTAGCGAAAACTCTACGGAAAAAATGCTCCAAAAACACTGCTTCCTTCCGTATAGAGTGTTTAATCGAAATGGAACTCTTCGATTTATTTTTAAACTATTGGTTGCAATCAAAAGTCAAATTCAAGATTTTTGCAAACGTACCTGCTTTGACGTCCACAGAGGGTAACATTTTAAATGGATTAGGGTCACCGAATGGGATTGTAATAAAATAATCGAATTAGGGTCGTTACATCTTTTTCTTCAATTTATTTTGAATTTGCTTGCAATCACAATTGCCAGACACGAGACGAATACTGGTTTTGCGCCAAGCCGAGGTTTCGGCTAATTTTTGGCTGAAACCGAAACTGCGGTAGACCCTATTGATATTGCATTTTCTAACTACAGTGGCAATGCAGTCTTAAACTTTTAGAAAATTTACGTACGATATGAAAGCATTATTTATTTTCCACAATAAACGTTGGAGAAGTTATATATTTAATATAATCAATATATGTGACATTTATTTTTAGATTTTTTTCTTCTTGTAACATTTACATTGAAGGTAATTGCTTAATTTTCATGATTTTATAATTTGGTCATTCGTCAATGAATGCAGTTGGTATTGACAAATTCTAGTATTTAATTGGAAGAAAGTAGAACGAATAAATAATTCAACAATCAAACGATAATGGGTAATACACGAGGAATGTCCCAGTTTTACAGGATAATTCATACAAGTTATGAAGGACGCGCATATGTTACAGTAAAGGTATAAAATAAATGGTTATCACTTGTTTTACAACTCACACCGACATTAATAATTAATAGTTTTTTTTTACATATTTACAATAAAACGTTGCAAACACTGTATTACGCTTTTCTAGTCATTTTAATCTAGATTTCTTGTTTTTGTTTTTTTAAATGTGCATATCAGATGATAAACACCATTACTATTCTAAAGATTTTTATCAAAATTCTTAACAGTAAGTTAAGTTACATCGTGATGTAAATGGAAAGTCGAAAAAAAGCGTGATATTTTAAATAGATGTCAAGGAGACGCAAATAGATAATAGCAATAAATATAAAAAGGGAAAAATATAATCAGAGCACTGAATGTTAATGTGATAGATTATTGATATTTAAGTTAAATACCCAATTTGTCTAATGCTAAAAAAAATAATTCGAAATTTCATTGGAAAAATAATTCGGAGTTCGAAATTCAAAAATGAAGTAGGTAATAAAAAATAGAAAAAATAAATAAAATACGTAAGGATTTTTTTCTCACTGCAAAATTAATAGAATAGGATAACTCTAATAATAAATAATAAAACATAGATTGCATATATACCGTTTTTGCTTAAAAGCAAAACTATTTTAATACTTAATTCAGACGATGACAACCATAAAACAAAAATGTTAGGTATCTGTCGCTCGCTATACGGAACACACCAGATATAAGTTTTACTTATATGATAATGCAATTATATATTTTTGTAATAGTATTAAAATGCATCTAGTTAAAAATTTGTTACTATGTACCGGTACATTGTAATTATTAATTTTTTGCACTACTTGACTGTTAATTATTGTTACAAGTTTCTTTCTAAATACAGCCCGTTTTGTTTAATTGGGATATCTACTAATTAGTATTGGTGTTTTGTGATCTACTCTCTCAACTCCTTATCTAAATAATAGTGTTCCTCAACAGACAAAATGAGAAGAGAAGTTTGCATTGCATTTTTGAACTTCAATTTTCTAGGAATTTTAAATTAAGCACGCAATGTATCCACAAGATCTAGTATCTAGTTTACAAATTCTCACTGTTTTCCTATAGTTTATAAGGACTCGTACGCTGAGTGCAGTGCCGACTACAGGAATGCAGTGCCGACTACAGAAGTGCAGAGGCAAAAATTCTCCTGCCTCAAATTTCATCAATGTATGTGTATGAGTGTACAGTTCATTGATTTTTCTTCCGTTGTACTATATGCTTCAGAAAAGGGAATCTTGAGGCATGCCTAAAGTGCTTTCTGATTGGTCTGTTTGTACTTGGACGAAGCAAACATGCGACCGAACTTAATGCTTTAAACATTTTGGCCGTTGCATTTGCAGTTGTTCAAATGTAGTGTAAGTGGGTGAAAGTGGTCACTGAATATCTTCGTATTTTAAATTTAATTTTTCTTTTAAAGAATGGTAGCAGGTTCTTATAGTATGCAGTTTATAGGTTTTATTCAATTTCTATCGCCTGCCTCACCAAAATTACATACAAGTCTTATCTGTGAACTATTATCTGTTCGGCATCTGGCCCCATAATTTTTATGACAAAGATGTCAACCTCTTGATGCCGATGACAGAATCATAGTTCACGGGAGAAATTCAGTAAAACAAGCAAGATAGTGGGCAGAGTCGTAATTTTTTTTCGTATTACAGTATTACGATTGAATATAAAATAAAAGATATAAGTACATTTTTTAAATGTAAATATTTACTTAAGGAGCTGAAATTTGTTATTTTGTCCAGAACTAAAAGGCTGATCTGGCACTGTGGCGAGTCGTATTTAATTTGAGTTAGAGGGTTAAACCAGGAACATAGTCAAAATATAGTCAGAATAAACCTATCCTTCTGAAAAATGCTTATCCGCTTTATATTTCACTTGTATTACAACAAAAACAATTTTAATATAAAGTAAACGTAAACGCACCTCATAATTTCCACGAAATTTTCTGATTATGTCCCACCACCTGTGTATTTTTAGAACATGATTTTGCTATTACAATTCAATCGTATCTGTATGTTTATACATTTATCTGTATCTGTGTATCAGTTTTTTCAGTTCTCGATTATTCTAGTACTCAAAACACTTGTTTATATTTTTTAAAAACTAACTAAAATGACAGATAAACAAATTAAACATAAGAATTATAATATCTTACAAAACTGAAAGACAAAATTCTATGAAAATCAATTACACCAGTTTTAAATATTTTCAATCAAAATTTTGTGGAAGTGTCAATATATTTGCTGGGTTTCCCAAATAACTTACAAATAAATAACCCATATCTTTTTCGGTTCTCGAGATCCCCATGCTTAACAAGTTATTTGGGTCACATGTATATCTCTACATATTGTGCCAAAAATTGTTATTTACCAGTTTTACAATAGAACTAGTAACTGACGACTTCAAGTCGTTTACTAAATTCACTCACGTCTCTTTATCGTACATTGGTCACATGGAACTTAACTTATGACTCATATATAGATTTATATACTCGTAAACCATGAATACAAATTACCAACCAAATGCATGCTAAATTATCAGACGAGGAATCTCAAAAATTGTAGATTTTTAGTTGAAGATGAAATGAAATAATTTATTTAATGTGTAGAGTTCATGTAAGTCATGTTTTATGTATAAATTTAAATTTATACTGTCCATTTGCCTTTATTTATAATACATATAAGAGAATAATCGAAATGTATTTATTAAATATAAATCTAAATAATACTTAAGTTTAGTAATAATTTATTTAATGCTGTAGTTCATAAATGTTTGTATTTAAAATGAAAAACATTCAAATAGTGTCATCCTTTAAAATACAACTGAACTAATATTAATTTTAAAATACTAATTTTTAATAATATATGTAATTAACAAAGCTAATTATTAATTGTAATTATTTTATTGCAGGCGAAATTCTACACTGGTCCCAAGTAGGTCTCGACTTGAATATCCAGACATCTACAGTGATCTCATATTTCATATTTCAAGACAAGACGTGAAGAAAACAAGAATAGTAACGTGGCAACACTACATTGAGACAAGAAAATATTTGAATTCAAACGTTTGTGCGTTTTATTCTATTACATATTAATTCGAGATACCGTAAGTTTATTTTAACGTGAAACATAGGATTTGCCATATTCATGGTTACGATTTCTCATTTGATTGACAGCAATGTATTAAAGCTTTCAATTTAAAATGAAACATAGGTTGACAAATTCGCGTCATGATTTACTGTTAAATTGTAATATTTTTTTAAACAACGTATTTCCACATCGTCGAAATCGGCGTGGTGGACAAATAGAATGGCCCGCTAAGTCTCCTCACAGTACTTGAGTTTTTTAAACTGGAGACTGGACACATCAAACTTACCTAAATTACAAATACCGATTATAAATGAGTTTTATTATTGTTTAATCTCAATATTACATCTGTTATGGTCGGGACCGTATTTTTATTCTTTTTTTTCAAATTAATGAAACTTAAGCTTCAGGGCCCCCGGACTGGGCTTTAAGATTTTTTTAAATTGAAAATTAATAAAACTATAAGATAAAATATGATGTAAATAAGTATTCGAAGCCATTCTATCATAGAATATATATTTTCTGCATTGTATTGATCAGGTATAGAGTTACAAGTTGGGGGATAGGAAAATGATCATAGCAGTCGATGCGAATAAAATAGATAAATTGACTGGCTTTGTCAAATATGTGCCTTCATTCTGTCAATCCCCATTGTTGTTATATAATATTATCTCTAATCTAACAATAATGTTTAATGTCATAATTGAATTCCTTTATAAAGAAAACAAGAAAACACAAATCATAGAGTACGAAGCTAAAGTGCTAAATATATCCAAATTTATAAAAAAAAAGTATTGTATTGTAAACATATGAATAAAAACAAAAAATTTTTCGGATAATGAGACAGGTAGAGATATATTCACTGGCCGCAAAAAAATCGTATAGAAACAAAAGAACTTAATTGGCATTTACCCAAATTATAACTACTATATTAAATTTTATATAAGCAGAAAAAAATATAAATTATCTATAATAAAAAATAAATACAGATCGACAATACTCAAAATGGTTTAATTCTACTACTGTAATGTCAATAGAAAATGACATATAATCGATAGATTATGATAAGACAATTATAGAATATATCATTGATAAGCGCAAAAAGAAGCAAATTGTGTAGAAGAGCAGGGTAAATTATATATACATGTTTTGTTTTTTAGGAAGACCCCAAAAAAATTTAGTTTCAGGACCTCAAAAAGCTAGATCCATCACTGGTGTTATATTTAATTCTAAAAGTTTATTTTTCTTAGTTTAGTAGAGGCCGGGGCACAATTATATTTAAAAAATATAACTGTCTGCCCGCTGTGTGAACTCAACATTTTCTTCTTCCTTTTTGTACCACTTTTATGTATAATTTTATCTATAATTATTAGATTCACTTTTACCAGTACTATCCTGTAAATTTATGTTTTATTTTTCAAAATAAATAATTATGCTAAAAATTCTTGACATAACAATATTTTTCTATTTAATTATATGCATGTTTATGGTACAAGAACATGTTATTCTCATGAGTTATTTATTGTAATAATATGTGTAATAATTGTAAATCATAGGCATAATATAAACACTGATAGTATGTACAATATTACACCTAATATTATAATAACATAAATAAATATTTTTTGCAATGGGAACCATAATGCCTGTTTTGAAATGTATAAAAATTTCTGTTTTCTAAACTTTACTAGGAAATATTTTAATAGCACAAATATTTACTCTAAAGCAGCAGTTTTAAATCATTTCAAAATGTCATTTTCAAAATAGCATTCTCAAAATAGGGCTTGTTATATTTGCCATTATTATTCTGTTACATATAAATTTACCTCCCGTTACGTACAAAGGTACATAATATTTAAATTTTATGTAATTTATTTTAAATGAGAAAACAAGGAAATATGCAGTGATTTGAAATACAAAAAAATAAAAATGTGTAAGTATAAGAATCAGTAAATTACAGGCGTAATAATGATAGGTGTAGTTCTCTTCAATTTTATTTCTTTGATTTTATCATCCCTAACAATAGGTTAACAATAATCAGGAATACTTTAGCAGTGGCGACTCGTGAACTAAAATTTTGGTGAGGCGGGCGATAGGAACTCAATAAAAACTTATGGAAATGACATTCATTTATCAGAAAATTATTAGAAGAACACGCTACCTTTGTTTAAAAGTAAATTTAAATTTAAGATCCAAAGATATCTGAAATCCACCTCCACCGACTTATACTATTGAACAACTGCAAATATAGCGCCCAAAATTTCAAAAGCCTTCAGTTCGGTCGCATGTTCTCTTCGACTATGTGCAAACAGACCAATTAGAAAGCACTTGAGGCATGCCTCAAGACTCCCTTTTCTGAAGCAGGTAGTGCAGCGAGAGAAAAAGCTTATAAACTCTGTAAGCATTGTGAAAACAGCACAGTCGTACACACACATTGATGAAAATTGAGGCAGGAGACTATTTGCCTCTGCACTTCTGTAAACGGCACTGCGCTGGGTATACGAATGCTTTATTCAAAAGTATATAAATATTTAGTACATATAGGATAGAAAAATAGAGGGTATTTGATAAATTTATTTTGTGGATATAGCGCGCTAAATTTAAAATGTCTAGATTGAAACTGAAAAATACAATGCAAAATTCTTCTCTCCTCATTTTATACGGTGACGAACTGCCTCCCCTGGCTCCCCTGAAGAGCCGCCACTGTACTTTAGTTATATAATTGCATGACCTAAAGATATTCACGGTGACAAATCTCACATGTTAGAATACATTGCAAGAATAATCAATATAGGAATGCATAGTATAACTGGATGTTTCATTCTTTTCAATTTCAAGGACCGTACTAGGTACTAAACTTGTATTTGTGGTTAAGGACAGGGCCGGACTGGGGCTTACCGTGCTTTACAAATATGTTGCCCGACCTAAACATTTTACAATCATAAAATTACTAATTACTAATCATAAGAATCAGGCAAAAAATGTTTATTCAAGATTTCTAACCCTTATGTCTTACGTCTCATTGTATTGAAATTGCGAAAAAAGTTGGTTTTCGGATTTCAACGACATTATCCATTTTGATCTTCTCTGAATCCATTTTGACTAGTTTCGGCGTGACGTCGGTACTTATATACATATGTATGTACGTAAATAAGGATCTCGCATAACTCAAAAATGGTTAGCCGTAGAATGTTAAAATTTTGGAGTTGCTTTTCTCGAAGGATAGTTTTTAATTTTTGCATAACTTCCAAATAGTAACCAACAAAGTATTGAAATTTTGTCCAATCGTCAATATCACATAATTCACAATTGGACCAAACATATCATTCAAAAGGCATTGCTCAGGAATTTTGAAGGGTAGGAACACACCAAGCGACAGTTACATCGACGTTTTTCAATAAAAATTAATAACGAAAAATATTAAATTATCGGTAAATTAAAAATTTATATTCTCTTAACGGCAAATAACGTTATCGTGTATAGTTATTTGTTACGTTACGGTTGCATTACGTTATTTTATTATTGTTATGTTATTAACTAAAAAAGCAATTGAAACGTTATCGGGTATCGTTTCGTTACGATTTCCATTTTTGGTTTACATAGATTTTTATATAAAAACTCTTTCAATGTAAACATACAAGTATAAAATGGGTTTTCTCTTCTTTATTTATATTGTCTCTTATTAAATAAAACAATATATTCATATTCTTAATATTAAATATATTTTTTAAAAAAAACGAAATATCTAAATACCAAAAAAAAAAAAAATATAACAATGGGGAAGTTTAGCGTGGTTGAAATTACATGTGAAATATCTTTTGGTCGCAAGAATATGAATAATTATAACTTAAAATGTAATTGAAAGTTAAAATGATGTTGCCAATTATTTGTAATTAATGATTTATCTTCGAGCCACTCTGACGTCACAAGTGAGATATGCGCTTGCTTAGAAGGGATGGTGGGACCTGACTTTTTGAACGTAGATTGTATCTTGGGGCATTACACTACACGCTTCTCTGTTGCCATGGGAACCCAGCGCGCTATCACTCTGACGTCATTTTTGTATAAAATTTCATTTTTTGAGAAATCTAGGCATCTTTGGGTTAAATAAAATGTAGAATGTCACTTTTGATAAAATAAAAAAATTATAAAAATACGCTAAACTTCCCCATTGGGGATTAAATACTTTTATGATAACCTAGTAGAGGGCGTGATCTTGCAAAGCAATCTTAAATTATGTTAAGCATTTAAAAGTCAAAGAAATGAACTTGATGAGAACTGTACATTTTAACTTTTTACAAAATGAAAATACATTGAAAAACCTAGTGAAACCATAAACCGTGGTGAGATCATGCGAGATAACGTTTTTCTTAATTGATTTGACCCCGGGTTCAGTTGAGCGAGGGCGAACCACGTGAGTGCTGTAACATGTGTGTATGTGTGTCACTACGCATGTGACAGAACTAGTGCATCCGCTATTAGCGAGATATGTCTTCAAATACCTCTTACTTTTAACTCACTCACACTGTTTCAACGTTATCGTTATATGTTCCCATTGTTTCTTAAAATCGTAAAATCGATATCAATTTAATGCAATATTTAATACTGTAGTAAAAATAGTTGGCAGAAAATTATTTTTCTAACGACTACAATTAAAATTCTGATACAATTATACAATCATATGGAAAGTTTTATCGAGATTTATAGACTATTATGTAACAACAATTTCGTTAAAATAATTAAAACAGATAGACATTTACTTACATCAATTATACAAATTCGCATTGTACTATAAGATTTTAAAACAAATTTATTATTTGAGGTTTAAATGATTTGTTCAAGAAATTCCAATTTACAACAAATCTTAAATTTCACGGTTTTTAATTACTTTTTTATTAAAACTATTGTATTTTAGATTTTTAAAGTTGATATAAGACGTTTTAACAAATGTTTTTGTTATATTATAAGTACAAAAAAAGAACTTTAAACATATTGAACAAGTGAAACATTTTTAATAGTAGAAAGTAATACAAATTGATAAGCATTCTATGTAAAATTAGTAAAAATTTGAAAATAAAACAGAAGAATTTGATAAAAAATTAAGTTACTATAAAACTTTGAATATGTTTTTATAGTTTAACTTGTATTTGTCATAGTTTCTGTTTATTAGAAATAGAAATTACTTATCACTTATTATACAATCATCGCAGCAGTGAAGAGAGCACCACAGGGTTAATTTTTGTATGGGAAATAGTGCAAATTTCTCCGAGGTCAATTGTTCATCAATTATTACATTAGTACAATCTATCAAGCAGTGACGTCGCCAGCCAATTTTATTTGGGTGGGCATAGGCCGATCTGACATTTTTTAGGGTGGGCACCCAGTATTAAAAACCAATATTTTTGTTAATAAATAAATATTATTTAACAAAAAATAAAAGAAAATTAAATTATAAACAACTGTGAGGGCCTGTTACCTTAACCATCGATTAAGAGAAAAATGGGCACAGCTGCTTTCAGGGTAGGCCAGTGCCCACCTTGGCCCACCCCTCGCGACGGCCCTGCTATCAAGTATATATTTAAAGGAATTGATTTTTTTACATATTTTATTACCCATTATTTTCGGCGTCATATAATAATAATATTTTATACGAGCACATTGATTTTATAGACGTGTGTGAGAACTACACTTTATTTTCTATTTTTTCAAATCTATTTTATCGGTTAAATCAGATAGTAAACCTTTTCATCGTGTTCGAGTACATTACAAAGTAACAAAATTGCAATAGAGTTGAAATGATTTCTCGTAACACGAAAGGATAGACGTGAAATAGTTATTTATGATGTAAGTGTAAAATGTCATTTTATTTTATGAGTTGAAAAGTTTGTGGCACGGAACGGCGGACATTGTGTATTGCATAACTTATGAATTCGCGTTAACTATGTAGTACCTAATTATTGTAAAGTTGATAGTTGAACAAAAAAAGAGTTATTTAAAATGCGAGGAATATAATGTCAGCGTACGAGACTAAGTTGTATTATGTACTTACATTCTGAGACTCTTGTATTTTTCACGACCCTAAGCAGCATTTAACTTCAAATACTGTTAAATGTTTAAATATTTGTGAAATGTTATTTTCTATAACATTCTGTTGACGATTATAAACCAAATAATAAATGTAATCAGAAGCTTAAGACTTTATGTAAAAATTAATGCAGTTTTTAATAGAGTTACCAGGTTGAAAGCTGAAAGTCCGAAAGTAACAGTACAAAATCGCCTACAATCTGTTTTTTAAAGGTGCAATCAGCACATATTTTATTTTTAACACTAATATTAAAAGTATTTGATATGTTGCAACAGTTGCCATAAAATAACAATTTTAATAAAAAATATTATAAAATCTCATTTTAATAGTGTTTTATAGTAGGTATAGTATGTATAGTATGTATATGAGGGTTTTTTAAGCGTTTTGTCGCTTTTTGTCAACGCGACCTAGAAGATCTATTGTGACACAGCCCTTACTTAGTTTTCCGGAAGTAGATCCAGATTTTTGATGAAGCCGATTAGGCCTCAAGTACCTGAAGTACTTGTTTCGTGACATGTTTTACTTGCATTTTAGTGATGCAGGTTGTCAGCCTACAGTCTCTGCAAGGCCAGCACACACCGAGCCGTTGTGCGGCAACCCATCCAATTGGAAAGGGCGGGCTATGTTGCTTATCTGCACGATCAGACAAGACACGCCACGACCACACAACCGTACTGGCTGGCTATAGTAGGTAATATTAATATTGTTATACTAAACCAGGCATTGATAA
This sequence comes from Stenolophus ochropezus, assembly GCA_035578165.1. NCBI lineage: Eukaryota > Metazoa > Arthropoda > Insecta > Coleoptera > Carabidae > Stenolophus > Stenolophus ochropezus. Next base: position 14,951,154 of record JAQOWZ010000002.1, read on the forward strand.
CTATTTTTATCTGCCGGTCAAAAACAATTAAAATGTGACCATTAAGGTTCAATGAGTTTCATTTTAAAAGTCTTTTAGTTTACAATAGGTCTAATTGATTGGTCTAAATGATGTCATTTTGTTTATTTACATTTTATGTTATACATATATTCTATGGTCCGAAACTTAACCAAAGTGATCTCGTTTATTTTTTTCAATAACCGGTTATTTTACGGACCGTGGTTCCTGAAAATTTTGGTTAGTTTTAAGTAACCAGACTAACCAGCTAGAAGTGTCTGTTAATGTGGTTAGTTTGGTCAGCGATACACTTTAATTCAAATTATTTGTTTGGGATTTTTATATAACAATATATCAGTCAATTGAAAAATGACAGATACATGACGTATGCATAGGATTAACCGCAGCGTTCTGAAAATTACCACAAATTCCAGTAACCACAAAGTAACCAGTTTCGTGGTCACGGTTACTTTGGTTAAGTTTCGAAACATACTATTAATATTGCTTTAACGTATTGTACTCATAAACAGTTGCAAAAATTGTGACGTCCATAGGTTCTGGTGTGAAGTTATCCACGTGTGGAGACCATATCTCAAATATTGTGCTTGGCGCGTTTGATCTTTGGTAAAGTATACAGTCTGTGATTTAAAGTATTGTAAGGTTTTTCTGTGCTACTATATTTGCAGAAAATTATTCTATTTATCAGTATGGAAGTTAAAACATTATATTTGATGTTTGAAACAAAGTGAAGTTGGGAAAGGACCTTGATACGTGTACGTCAGTTTTAATAGCATTATTTTCATTACTAAAAGTTTGTTTGGGGAAAAATAAAAAATACGGATTTAATATTTTTCATTATTCTATTGATTAAAGTCAAAAATGAAAAATCTTACAAGACTTCATTATGATAGTCATTATTCGCGAAGATGAAGACTACTCGTGACGCAAATCATTTGAGTGAATAATAACCATAATCCTGAATATGATATTATAATTAGTCTGTTCCTGTAAATTTGGAAAAACGCATAAATATTTTAGAAAATTACAATATAAAAATACATAATGACAAATGACTATACAGTACGGCAGATTTAAAATAAACGTGAATTATTGATTTCTGATTCTGCGATTAACCCGAGAAAAATGAATAATGAGTCATATATCACTGTACTGAAATATAGCTAATATAATTAATCGAAAGAATTTGAAATAATGGGAATTTATACAGGAGTATAAAAAATTAATTTTGTGGAGAAAATAAAAACAATATACTTTTAAACATTAAATATAACAAAGAAAAATGTCGCTCAATATTGAAAGTCCTTGGGTAATTATATCTTTACATAAAGTATACCTACATATCAATTTGTCACCATTCTCAATATATACAGACTACGCACTACTCATCTTGAAATAATCTATTCTTTTTTGATTTTTGTTTGTCCCTGGTAATAACAATTTATTTTCAGTAATAATATAACAAGAGTGTGAGAATAAATTGAACATAATTTGACAGATTTTTCAAAAACTTGTTGCCAAGCCCTTCGTGCTTTCGTGATTATTGCCAAGTGGCAAAAAGTTTGAGAAAAAACTGAAGAATTATTTTCTAATTTACCGAACTCTTGAGTTATATTTAATTAGATTTTTTTTATCCTCACACTAACAAATCTGTCTTTCGTTCATTTTTTTATATGATAACTATCTGACATAATTTGTTAACAAATACTATATACATTATACTCGAAAATAAGCTTTATTCTCACGTGACACACAATAAAACATTTCATTTGTTTAAAAAAATATCAAAAATAATCATAATAAATATGTATTTCAGTTAAGTAACTGTTCCGGCGCTACTGATCCGAGCAAGTATACTACAACTGAGAGATCCACACACTCTTCTAGTAATAATCAAAATATATACAAATTATTGCTCCTAGCACAACAAAATTGATAGACTAGGTATTGGTATCTTTGGGCTAGTGGCAAGGACCTCATTGATATGGGTTTCAATTGGTATGTCATTGTTTTCGTCGTACAAAAAAAAAATGATCGATCTTTTTGAAAAAAATATTTTTAAAAATTAAAACAGTGACTTATCATAATATATAATATACTGACTTATAAATTACGTAAAGTAGAATAAGACAATCATAAATTATAACATATTTTCAAAAACTGCAATACTATGCTAGTAATTCATTTATTTGTCTAAGCAGTTGATTATTTTCTTCCAATGAACGTAGTAAACTATTTTTATCTTCTTCAGTTCGCGCAGTTGTTCGTCCTTTCTTAAGATTTATATCTATATATCCATTACATTATTGAAACTGTGGAGGGATTTGGTTTAGGATGGTCAGCATATAAATTAGCGAAAATATAACGAATATTTCTCTAACTATAAGTAACCATAATTGTACCAAGTAACAATTCGATTTTTTCTCATAAGTAAATGTCTTTAAATTTTAAATTGTGATGACAATTTCATTTGATATCGATATAAGTGTAAATCAGCGCACAATAAATTTAAAAAGAAATTTGTTGTAGATTGATAAAATAACAACAACACTGTATTCGTTTACAAAAATAAAACTTTGGAAAACAAAATTAAAATGATTATTAGGTATTTTTATATTGATTATTATTCATCACATCAATACAATAACTTCTGCAGTTGATCGTCAAGTCATCATTTCTGGTGCACAAATTATTAAAAATGTATCTTGAATTTTTGTTGTATACGCATGGCATAGATGGGACTTTTATTCGCTATCTCATTATCGTACATGTTACAAAGGAGAATATATGCTATCTGCGTCTAACCATCGACAAAAATGAGATAGAAAATATAGTATGATTGCGGTGAGGGATATTTTCAAATATTTTGAAAAATTGAGTATGTTATTCATGTCATTAATTTCCTTTATGAAGGTTATTTTGGAGTTGACAATTTGTGCTTCATTGTATCTATGTTAGTAGTTTCGTTAATTTAATCTACACCTCTTTTGGTATGTTTCCTCCATTATATTTGTATATAATATTTCCAGATTTGACATTTGTTTACCCGACAAGATGATGTCCACAATCCCCCGTCCCCCCCAACGATTTGAATCACATGGTTACAAATGATGTAAGGATCAACAGCGGAAAATTGAGTGCAAGTGCAGGTAATAATTTAGAGGAAACATTAACTTGTATCCGTAGTAATAATGACTAATGACTTATTAGAACATACAACATCTGAAACTCACTGTATTAGTATATCTGGGTTAGAAAAATGAATTGAGATTGAGAGAAATGTTTTTATATTAGCATTCTGTGACAAAGGAAGTACTCAACATTTTAAAAATAATATTCTGGTCCAAAGACAATACAGAATGTAGGACAAAACACAAGAGTTATATTTATTTCAGCACACAAAAAATGTGCATTCTTCCTGGTCATTGTTCTAAATAGATTAAAAATTAATGACACACTCTAAAATAAGGGATCATGCCAACTGACTTGATGGGAAACAACATTAGTTTTGTTTCTGATTTATATTTAGAAGAGTTCTTTGAACTTCCATACATACATTTGTAGTCTATGTTAAGAGCCTTGATTAATATTAATAATTAATTTTCTCATTACTCATTGGATATTTAAAATGTCGAACGGAAACACAATCTCCGCGTCAAGGAAACCGAGTGTACTTTTTATTTTTGGCATAAATGCTGCGAGAAGGTGAACGCACCAGAAATCGAAAGTGGAAAGTGAATTCGCACTGACAATGACCCACATGATTTAAGTTGACGACTGACCCGCTAGCGGTTTTACTTGTTTTATGTCAAGGTCCCATGACCAGTAACGGACTACAACATTGATTTTTACGTTTTTATTCCCAATAAAAAATACGTACGTAGCTGTCCTTTTTATATTATTATTTCGAATTTCATACAATATTATAACCATATTACATATATTTTTTAATAATTAATGTCATACTTTTTTTACGAATGTGATTAAAACTATCACTTACTGTTTACAGTTCAATGTTAGTAGTAAGCTATGTGTGTATATGTTTTATTACCTGCATATTATTTTTAAATTTCTGTTCTAATTCTAATTAGGTATATATAGTTCTGAAAAAAAATATTTTTCACCCAATTCATTTTCAAAATATTCTCTTTCAGTTCCAAGTGCTTATCTACATATATTTTATCTGTTTTCTAATTGGGAATCCAATTTTTGATTGCTTTTAAACTTAAACAAATTGTAAAAAAATAATCTATACTTGCAAATAAAATACTTAATTCATTACAAAAAGAGAACATTGTCTTGATAATTTTTCAACTACATGAAATTTACTATTTACTTGTAATTCTCAAATTAAAAATGACAGAAATAAAAATAACGAACACTATTTAACGACACATGTACTTTGCTTTTGTGTTAACAATTTGTTCGTGACTTGCTATTTATTTAATGTATAAAATCGTTGCCTCTAGCTATTAGTTGTTTTATCAACTGCTTCTTAAAATTTATTTTTAATCTTTTCATATTGTACAATAAAATTTTGATTAAGAGCTCGTACTAATTTTATTAATAGCAGTGTGAGTACATAGCAAATAATTTTCACATGTATAATACAAAAATTTGTTTTTGACAAAATATTTGGAACTTCTTATCCTACTATATTCTAGAACAAGCTGTAGCCACCATAAAAACGACAGCCAGTACGAATGGGGTTTTCCAAGAGGACTTATACACCAAGGGAGAAAAGCACGGTTTTGTTATCGCGGATGAAGTGCTGTCAATTTACCCGAGAGGGTGTTAAGATAGTTCTTGTAACGTGTACAAAGAAAAATAGTTAGATAGAGCGTAATAATGTAAAAATTATAAAATGTTAATTAGTTTTAACAGAAATTCGAAAATTAAAAAAGGAGTGCCCTTGTGACTGCCTGCAACGTAGTATTCTGAACAGACCAGGTAGAGCAAATTTGAGAAAATGCTACCGTCTCTATTTCTACCTGGTTTATGTTTTCCTAAAAACACTAGTTACCTTTCTCTTAGCTATCGTTCGGGTAATGACGTCACGGTAAATTTAATAATTTATTCTCGTGTAGTGTTTTTAAATAAAAAAATAAACAGATGTAGATACACTCTGCAATCGCAATACGCTAAAAATGACACTAATTATTTTTTCTTAAAAATGGATTGTTATATGCCTATTTTAAATAACCTTTCTTGAAATATTTTTTTCTAAATCTTTACATATGAAATATTTGTTGAAAACTATTTCTCTCCACTTCAAAATTCATTACATTTCTTCCCGTGAGAAGAAATACTGTAATTTTTCTATTTATTACTTTCTTTAGAAAGGAATAAGTAGTGTAGTTACCGTAGTTTCATATTTTAATTTTGTTGCTGTATTGCTGTAGCAGTTTGTAGTGTAAATGTCTATGTAATTGACGTTGTTACAAATAGATACAAGATATGTGTTTTAATTTATTACGCACGTACATATGTATTTCTCATAGAACAAATTTGATCTGTGTAAGGTAGTTATAAGTTTAATTAAAAATAAACCATTACACCAACAGAGATCAGGGCTGGAAATTCCGATTTTGAAAAAACTAATAACAATGTAATCAAAAAGAAGTTCAATCTTTTGGGCTTATACCTATACACGATGATGCAAATATTGTTCTAGTTTTAGATTAAATAATCGTTTTTGTTAAAGTATTTATAGATTTTTGTGCACAATCATTTGTTATGAAAAAGTTAGAGCGTAAAAATTTGCCAGGTCATGTGGCTGGTTATTCTGACGTTGAATCAAATTGTTCCGGTAACATTTGCTAGCACTATCTGTTCCTATAAACTACATATTATAAATAAAAAGACTGGTTTTATATATGTTTCAGTTATTTATTAAAACTGACCAGCGTACAATTAAAGTAAAATTTAATATTATTATGAAGTTATGCGTAGTAATCTCAAAAACAAACATATCATCAGCATAATTTAATGAAAATGTTATTTCTATATGCTCTAAGTAGTCACAGAAAGAATGAAAAGCATTATCAATAAAATAAACATACAAGTGACATGTAGATATAAGTGTTTTCTACGGGAAATGAGAACAATAACATCGATTAGAGATATTTGTAGTCTTGTTTATCACCAAAAGATCATCAAATATGATATTTAAAGAATTTGGTGCAACACGGATTGCAATGAAATAGTCCACAAAAAATAAGTTAGGAAACTGTTAAAAAGGTTTATTGCTACTACAATTTCGTTAGCAAAATAAGATATTTCATTCAATTTTTAATTCATCTTTATTACCTCTTGTTCCAATGTTATTTCTTTTATATTCTTTATTGAGTTTCTAATCTTTAAACAATTTAAAATCTAGATTTATTATATTAACATATTTTTTTAATAATGTTACTTTTTCCCCTGGCCTCGACTAATCAATCATTTGATGATTTTAAATACATTTAATTCATATCGATATGTTTTTACGTCTTGCAGAAATATTCATCGGAACAACTTACCCTGGGAATTACCTGATCTCCCCTAATTTAATTTTATTTGAATATTTTTACATTACTTTATGTAGTTACAAATTTAAATTATGCAGAGTAAATGTGAATCTTTTCCAACATACCTGTTGACTATTGTTCACCAAAAAAAAAATAGTGTTGGTTAAAAACGTAAATAAAACAGAACAGTTGGTTATTTTATTTTACAAAAAAATTACTGACATTTATAAATTACAAAGAGACAACTGCAAGTACACGTTTTATTATTAGTTCTACTAACTTATTATTAAACACTAATTTAATTCAACCTACTTTATAAACCTAATAATATAATGTTGAGGCGATAATTTTATTACTTATACATTCGATTATATTCATATTAATTTTTTAATTGCACAATAAAACAATCTACATTTTATTTTCAATATAAACAAAAGATAATAAATGTAATTTACGTGAAAAATATTTATATATTTTTATTATGTAAGGACTTCCTGTAGCATTTTATATCCAGAATATTTTATAGAAAATATATTTCAAACTTTCAAATATTAGTATCTAATCTGTTTGCTTTTCACATAAAGTAAATATTTTTAATATTAAATCAGGTTATGCGGCTATATCAAAATAAATTTATGAAATAATCCAAGATTTATGAGTAATACTGATTCATGTTTTACAGCGTTTACTCCAAGAATATAAACACTCGAGGAAATTGTGGATAATTAATAAAGAAAATAATTTCTTTAAATAACTAGAACACTTTTCCAATAATAATGTGTTTAAAAATAGCCAGGGTCATTTCATATATGTAAATAAAATTACACTATGTCACACAACGATTGATAATTATATTATTTACTATGTGGGAATCATGTGACACTTATACAAAAAGTTAGAAATGAAGTGTAAATTTGCGGAAAATATATTCACGAGTTGTGTAAGATTCCGTGATGATGTTTCAAACAGTAACAAAATAATTATCTGAAGGACATGGTAATTATAAAGATATCATTGTTTTTAAAGTTCCGCGAATTTTTATGTAGAACAGGTAATACAACTAGCGAGGTAAGTGGAAAATTTATTTTGCACGAACATTAGATACACACAGAAGAGGAGTTTGGTGTTGGATACGAGAGCGTATTTTATTAGGTTAATAATAACAAAATATAGCGCTAAATAATTAATTTTTATCTTTAATAAAAAAAAAATCTAAAACAAACACAAATTTTTATTTGTAGAAAAATAAATTAACATGCATTCTATATAAATCTAACCTAATAAATGAAAGTCACTATATCTGCCCTAAGCACAATTAATTCATACATATTTTTTTGCAAAAGTATTTAATTAGATTGTAAAAGTAATGATTATATATAGAGGGTGGAGAATCGAACCCCCGAACATAGGAATTTACCATATAAAATCATATTTTCGTACTTTCCTGCTTCACTAATTATATTTAGTAAAAAATAACAGTTATAGAACATAAAATTCTGCAACTGAATCAATAAGGAAAATTAATTTTACGTACCTTGTAGCTTAGAAATTAGGTATGAAATAAATCCTCGCTAAAATAGCAGCCATAGAATTGAGACAAAAAAACAAAGTTATCTGCGTTAGTTTATTTTTATTATTATTTGTAATTACCGTTTTGTCAAGTTACGCCATAAAAATGTAGCAATATTATTTTGTTTTTATTTTTTAAATTCAAAATTAATTTATGTAATATTTGTACCCTAATGCCGTTAACTTGACAGATAAACCGTTAAACATTTGTTCATTTTGGACTCAATTGCATGGCTACCGCTATTACAGCAATTATTCTGTCATTTTTATACCTAATCCTGAGCTTGTAAGGCATGTAAAATTAATTTTTTTCAGTGATTCAAATGCAAAATTTTATTCTCTACAACTGATATTTAAAGTTTTTTATCTAAAATAATTAGAGAAGCAGGAAATTACGAAAATTTGTTCGGGTGTTCAAGTCACCACCCAGTATATTTTACTATTAAGTTTTTAAGAAAATGATCTCTATCTATGTTACGTAAAGAATCATTTGTACACGAAAATATTGTAAAAGAAACCCCTTAAATACTTTTTACAATTTTAAATAAAGAGAAATCCTATAATGCTATATCAGGGCTATAAGATAATGGTTGCTAATTCAATAAAACCACAGTATTTTTTTAGCTATTTCCTTCTTTTGTCAGAAATTTTATCGCATTCCGATATTTAATCTTAATTTGAGTCGGTAATAAATCTTTTCAAATGTACTTGAAAATATTACAACTATTTTATAACAATTTGTGTGTCATTGCTTTTTTTGTTTCATGGCTAGATACAGATAACAAAAAAATGCGCTTTTATTTAAAACGAGTTTATTTTAAATTATTTTTATTTGTAACAAACATATAATATTACAACGTTTCGACAACAAAAGATCTGCTATCGTTATCAGGTGAACTGATACTATTGACAATTCCTTATCATACGAGATTTAAATCTGGTGTTATGGGACTGTTCGTTAGTGATGGATGGATGGTCAGAAAAAAACGCCTTCGTAATTAGTAGAAAAATATTGTATCATGATGAAAGTATGTTATTGATATAAAAAAATATATACCAATATTTGAAAATGTTATAAGAATTAAGTTTTATACTATTTATAAGCAAAGGCAGTAAGAAAAGAAAAAGAGGTGCTATGTTTTACCTTTCTCTTACGGTTTGATTAGTTTTTAGTTTTTATTTTAGTAACTGAATTCCAGATTTATGAATCATAAAAATGAAACATTTTTGAATCAATAATTATGTAATTCATACTATTTATTCGTTAAATCATAAACATATTATACAAACACACTATAAATACATAGATACATTGAAATAGGAATATAATTTACAGTTAACAAAGTTAGTGAATTCCTTTTCATCTGATTCCTGAATATTTATTTGCGAAAAGACTCTCTACATCTGCATTATTTGCGGGTATAGCAAATAATTAATTATACAAAATTTTTAATTTAGGAGTTTACTATAGTGGCGGCTCGTGAACTAAAATTTTGGTGAGGCAGGAGATAGGAACTGAATAATGAACTGCACACCATGTCATTTTGTAAAAGTAAACTTAAATATAAAATCCAAAGATAATCGGTATCAACCCACTTATGCTACATTTGAACAATTGTAAATGGCAAAAATTTCAAAATTGTTCAGTTCAGTCGCATTTTTCGTCATTCCCGTGTAAACAGACCAATTAGAAAGCACTTGAGGAGTGCCTCAAGAATCCATTTTCTGAAGAGAAAAAAATCGGTAAACGCTGTGAGCATTATAAAAACAGCACACACACACATTGATGAAGTTTGAAGCAAGCGAATTTTTGCCTCTATACTTCTGTATTTCGACACTGCGTTGGGTATATGAATACTTCTATTGGATACTGAATTTTAATACATCTCATTTTGGATATTTTTTACTGATATTAAAGGAAATTTTATTTTAATAAGTGTAAAAAATTGTATAAGCATTACGAACGGTAAGGAATGCCGATCTCAGACAATAATTAGGGGCGTCGCTTCGCTCCTCCTCCAAACAATTGTCTTCGATCGGTAAAATGTTCTTACTGTTCTTAATACTTAATATACTATTTCATCAACTTATATATTTTTATTACTTTTAGTTTAAGTATTAAAATAAATATTACAAATGTCGATAGATAACTCAAACAGGAACGTATCCCGAAAATTCGGAACGTATGGTCAAGGAATTAAATATAAATTGGACCATAACATCGTACCTACCGTATTAATCGGATTTTTATACAAAGAGGATTACAAAGCTATGAGACATGTGTAATCAATTTTCAATAAGCACATAACATCTTTATATATTATCTAATTTTAATTTGTGTCGTTAAACGATGCGATAACAAGAACGTGTTTCATATCTTGATACATCTGCACAAGCTTGGTGCTTGGAATGTACTACGTTTATATATGTATGTTGTGTTCGTATCTATTTTAATTTTTCGAAAATAAATAAAATGTCTGGCAAATATTGAGCAAAATTTTGTAAAATCATGGTATGGTATTATATATTTTTCTTTTAGTCAAATTTTACGCAGGTATACATTAAATTTGTATAAATCACCGACAGATAATCATGTATCAGTAATAGATTGCACAAATTACTTATACTATCTAATCAGATACGACACTCGCGGATTTTGCTGGGGTATATTCGGAACTGCGCAGGTTGTTTGCGCATGACATTTTTTTTCCGTTATAACAATACCTAAAGCGAATTAAATCATATTTGCGGATTTCTACCGGACAAAAAGACTTGCTTCATTGGCGATTTTTAAAATAGAGTATGGAGAAGTTAAGTCTTTATTCATGGATTGTGCAATTAATAAATTAGCTAACGAATTGAATAGGCGACATCAATTAATACATCCATCGTCAATTTATATTCATTAAACATGTCATTTTTTTAAAACTATTTTTTAAATAGCTTTTTTTCTTGAATCGTTATTTTTTATTGACATTTGATCTTAAAACGTGTATTTGTTTTTATAGAACGAAAGCTATTTAACAAGTATTTAATTTATTTAAGAATTATTTATTGTTTGCTGTACATGTAGTTAATTTTGTTTCCATTCAAATTTGTTTGCTTTTTTTGGGGCAGTATATATTTGACATCGATATTATAGGTAAATATTGTATAGAATGTAGAATGTTGAGTGCCTGCAAATCTCCAATCATGGCTATGCTACTGGTATAAATAAAGTTGTTTAGGGGGACCCCAGGAAACAAGACGATAGATCATCCTGTCATAATGAAACTAGAAAAGTTTCGTAGTTCAAAAGTTGCAAAATGATGATGTTTTGAACAGAAAGGTTTAATGAAAAGAGGACGAAGATTAGTGTGATTGAAATTAAATGTGAAATATTTTTTAATCATAAATCGTAAATAATTATAATTTAAAATACGTTTCCCTTTATTTATAACTAATTATTTATTATTAAACTTATATTATGTCACAAGTGAGTGAGTTATGCGCTTATGCGCATGCCTAGAAGGGATGATGAGACCTGACTTTTTAAGTTAGGACGTACGTTAAAGTATTACATTACACACTTCTCCCTGTTCCCATGGGAACCAGAATATATATTCTCGGTAAACTTCTGACACCACAATTATAGAAAATTTCATTTTTGAGAAATCTAGGTATCTTTGAGTGAAATATAATATAGAATATTACTTATGAAGACAATTTTTCATAAGATAAAATAAAAAAACACTTAACTTCCACATTCACAGTGAATCATAATTTATTCATTATTTGATGTTATATTATTATAAATTAATTATACTCGTTATAATTTATAATTTCAATTGCTAATTACAATGATATTACATATTTATGTTATTGTTATTATGAAAAGCCATAAATGTTAATTATTTTCATTTTTTGTTTCTTTTAATTCAATTATAAAGTCATATTTCACATTTTGATTTGTATGGATTAATAAATTTTATTAGTGATAAAATCTGTTACTTTTATCTACATTAGGAAGTAAACAGTATTTATTAAGAGAGAAATATTTGAAAAAATAGAATATTTCACATAAGTTCTTATAAATTTTGCATTTACTAATTTTCGTTTCATTTCTTTTTATTTTGTTGCATTTTTTATTGTTTATCAAGCGTGCCTATATTTTGTGACAATTGTCATTCTCATTGTATGTTTGTATATAATAAAAGTTATTATTATTATTTTTCATTGAAATAGTTATACGCAAGAGTTATATATTGTAAGAAAATAAAGAAGAAATTATTAGAAAATTGTTAATTCGCATGTAAATACATGAGATGTTAGGTGTTAAAAGATTGTGTAAACATAGAAGTGTTAAGTGGAATGTATGTCGTAAAAATCAACAATAGTTATTTATATTACCAGGCTAGAAACTACTTGAATGCATTTTGACTTAATATACTGAATGTGTAATATTAATAGAAATCTAGAACATTGATTTGGAACAAATAAACTTTTCGATAAACTATATTGTACTACAATTAATCAATTTACATTTTCTTTAGTAATATTTAACACTTCTATTTTTTACTTATAATTATACTTACACTTTTTCCTTCCCAAAACCTCATTAATATCATCTTTTATTTATATACCTACATAATTTTATAAACAATGCACTTCAATAATCTAATTTGTTAAAAAATAGATAATTAAAATTTAAATTTACAGAGAAAATGCAAATTTTAAAAAAACATAAACATTGATATGCACAATTTATGGCCATATAAAAATTTAATTTGATCAAAAAATATGACACCACGAATGACATCCCTGTTAAATTAGGTAGGTATTTTATTTCTCTTATGTTATACTGACATTTCTAGGTAAGATACAAGGTCTAGAGAGCTTCGACTTTCGGCTTTTATACTTTAAATTTTATAATTAGGAAAAACAATTCTTACTTTAAATTCCGAATTACACTTATTAAGTATGTGTTATCTTGTTTCTATACTTGTTTAACATTTATTACGCTATAGATTTTTATATTAAATTTCACTTAAAATTAAAAATCTGTCAAAAAATAGATCTCTGGCCTAAAGTATGTCAACGTTTCAGACATCTGAACTGAACTAAAAACTAACTAAATGAGTCTGATGCTACAAACTACGACTAAAATTAAACTACAACTGAATTAAAACCTACAAACATTAATGGAGGCAGAAATCTACCCTCTCACTATGGGTGAAGCGGAGGAGGCCAGGTGGTGAATGCCCCCCTGGGAAATTTTACTTAGTTCATATTTTAATAAAGAACATATTTCAGCACATTTTCGAAATTAATTTTGCATTAAAATTTAAAGTAAAGTAAGAACTAGATGTAATTTTGATATTGAATAATAGATGACTGGCTCAACGTAGTTTAAATATTTAACCTGTAGATTACGTGAGAAACATACTTCTATAATACTTATCCTTAAAATTTATACTGGCTCACTTGAATTTTCAATAATCTTAAGTTAATTCTACTATTAAATATGGGTCAATGAAAATATTTCAAGTAGTAGGTAATTATGGTCAATATGATACTATTTAAAATAATAAACAAAAATACACAAAGATAACTCTGCAGAGCCAAAATTAAATACACTCACTGTTAATTAGATACTTTAGCAGATGAATAAGAAGTAAGAAAATATATTGCCCGTATTGAGAAATTAGGTTAAATATATCCAAAAGAAATTAATATTAAGAAATCGTGGATGTCAGAAAAAGAATATAATTACCTATACATATTTATGGTTAGTAAAAATAAATTATAATGAGCAAATTGTACTATGACAAAGATGTCAACGTCAAGATGCCAATAAAGGAATAATAGTTCACAGATAACATACAGAACTATACCAAAATGGAAAACAGGGCTGTAATTTCAATGTTGTTATAGACTATATACTGAGTAATTTAAATCTTCTTGCAGATTTGCTTTTTTGCGTTGCTCATAATAATATCCAAGTAAGTTTTATATAAATTATGTTAGGGCCGTAGTTAAGGAGCCCCCCTCTAACTTTTAAAAACCTCCTGAGCAAAATAAAATACTTATCTTATCAGAACAAAGTTAAAAAATTATTTTTTTTGAAATTTATGAAATTTCTTAATTGTGTAGGATGTACGTACTTACAAAGATGTAATCAAGGGCATCGCCAAGGGGGAGCAGGTAGGGGCAGTTGCCCCCCCTCCTAGAGACTCGAAATCATTGTGAAATTAAAATATTTTAATAATAAAGTTCTCGAAAAATTTACAAAAAGACCCAATAAAATTGTTTATATTTCTTTCTTGTATAGTAAATGATTAAACCTTTACAAATTGTATTTATTTTACCTACAATTCATATTTTCTATCCATTTATTTATTATTTACATAATGAATGGATGAGATTTTCTAATTCTTAAATTTCTTGACTAATATAATAAATTATAATTATATTTATTTAGTGGTTTATGATTATAGATTGTTTATCGATATTCTTATATAGGTAATATATAGCATTATTTTAATTTTTATTTTACAACACCCCCTACAATAATTTTATCCCCTTTGCTGAAAATTGTCCTAGTTAGTGACAATTTTATTTTTTAATTTATCTTTACAAAATCTTGAAATCGACTATTTTTAATAATATCACCTTAGATGTAATTAAGTGTCACTTGACGGAAAACAGTGCAAGATTAGTTCCAACTGACCTCCCACGAAGGTCGCAGGTCCGAACCGCGACCTCGCTGGTGGTCACATGACGAATAAACAGAAACAATTGCCGGGGATCATGTGCGTGCATGGAGTACCTGGCCCATGAAATATTGAGTTCGTCTCAATGCCGGTTCTGTATCGCCTGAAATTACAATGCTACTGAAGGTCTAAGACCATGTGATATGCACGGCACGTCATGATTATTTCATGAGCTTTCATGTTAGGTTAGTTGTTAGGATGATATATGGGCACCATGATGAAAGAGAGAGTATGGATTATATGTTTTTTAAAATGATTGATTATAATTACAAATGTGCGTAATACATGATTGCATAATCTTGCTTAGTAAATTTTAAAATAATTTTCAAATATACCGTGAGTACGGTTAGTTTTTTCTAGTGGATCTTTATGTCATCAATTTCTGTTGCAAGAATTATTAAAATCTTTTCTAGCATCGTTGTCCCGTTATCGTATATGTATGGCATAAATGAGAATTTTATTCACTTTCTCATTATGGTACATGTTACAGAGGGGTATCTATGCGATCTGGGACCAACCAACGACAAAAATAAAGAAGAAACAGTAGTATAACAACCAATGGCGGCTCGTGCTACATATTTGTGGATGTGCTGCATCAAATGAAAAAGGAAATAAAATACTAATCAAAGGAATTTTCTTTATGGTTTTAATTTAAATTTTAAACAAACATGTTTTTTCTTGATTTCTAAAAATGTATCTGTTAATTTTACATTGTACTTTTGTAGCAATAAATTTTCGGGTTTCTTTATTTTCTCAGTCAAGTGCAACAAATATTAGACGCTAGTTTCAGTTTATATTTTTTCATCATGATCGTTCGCAAACAACAACAGAAAACAACCCCAGTTGTTTCTTAAATTGGGCTTTAAAATTATTTTTTTTATGGTTTTTTCGCAACTTTTACAACCTGACTGTTTAATTGTTTAACTGCGAATTGTTCCTGATAAGTTTGGAAAATTAATTTTCATGTACTTTCATAGTAAAACATGTATATAAACGTCAAAGTCAAAACTAATTTAAGTTAAATTCTAATTTGTAACTAGTATTCTTACCGTTGCACGATAATCAATTTTCAAATAAGAAATAAGCGTGAATTGCGCCTGATATCTGCTTGTAAGCTGCAGTTTTTTCAGCTCATATTGAGCATAACATTGAGTACGCCGAATTTATTTCGAAGGTAGAAGACATCTATCGAATCGTGTAAAATATAGTAGCAGAACACCGTAATTAGACAGTAATATAATAGATGTAGCTGGACGATTATATATTCAGTATTCATTTGACAGACTGTATCATGTCTTAGCGGTCTTACGCTTATTAAGCCACAATATTGTAACGTTTTATTTATTTAGGTGAAGTGTAAAATTTGATTAAAACACTAATATTTATATAACTAAGTTTAATTAAAGAAATATGAATTATAAAGAATAATGAAAAATAACTAACACTAAGAATTAACAAATATAAACACTAATTTAAGAACTAATTATTATTACTAAAGACTTAAACACTAAGATAATTTATTTAAACAATTAAAACTACGCAATATTTATTTCAACACTATTTATATCAATGTCTATTTATTTATATCACCATCTGTACACTACGCGTATTAACACAAGACTGTCCTCGCGATCTTAAACTTGGGGTATTTATATAAAACGATTCATTCTCGAATATTCGGCGACCCTTCTCGAATATTCGCCGATTCTTCTCGGAATTAGAACAATGGGGAACGGACGGACTTGTTCTGACCTGCTCGCTAGCGGTCACCGCCCGCGCCGCCGCCCGCGCCGCGACCCTGGGTTCGCTACATTGCCCCCTCCTTAAGACTGTTTCGTCCCGGAACAGTTCGTTATGACGAAATCTGCATGCATCGCCCTTGGTGCATCTGGAAGTCTTGAAGAAGTAACAGTCGACGGTCCGTTTGGGCTCTTCTTGTCCGGTAGAGTTGAAGCTGCAGACTAGAATTTCCACTCCGGTAAAGCGGAAGATTGTTTCTAACATGCTTCTAACAATCCGCCAATCCAAACCATCTAGTCCACAGCCTATCTTCGGTACTGCCAGCTTCATGATGTCGTTCTGCAACAGATGGTCCTTCATATCGCACAGCGAGTCCCATAAATTGCGGTATGACGGCTTCTGATGTGAGTATTGTTTCGTAACGAGATAGTAAATGTATCGCTTGCGTTCCTCGTTCTCATCCTTCAGTTGTACCGTTTTTCCGACAGTTGGACGTTGATTGACCAGTTCTTGTACTCGTCCAAATTTTCTTTTAAAAACTGAAGCGATGCCGCGGGACATTTTAATGTCTTTCGCTACACAGTGAGCGAGGGAATATTCTGGGGATACGGTGAATAGATCTCGTTGTTCTTCTCGTGTCACGCCATACCGAGCCTTATGACCAGTAGAATGACTTTCCATGAAGTCTTCAAATGTAGGTTCCTCAGCTACAACCCGGCGTATCGTCGCTCCACGATGATCGTCAAAATTATCACCAGCGAAAGGGGCTAACCGATTGAAGTGGACTACTCTCGGCTTTCCATTAGGTGTTTTCCTAATTCTGTAGACCACATCATTTATTATTTTTACGATCTCGTAGGGACCTTCCCAATTCTTTTGCAGCTTCGGTGATAAGCCACGACGTCTTTGTGGATTGTAAAGCCACACCAAATTCCCAGGTTGAAAACCACCTTTTTCAGCCTTGACGTCATACTGGTCCTTCATCCGATCGCTGGCACCTTGAATGTTTGTGCGGACTTGTTCATGGATGTCATTCATTCTTCTCCGTAAGTCCGTTACATAGTCCTCCCCGGCTAGATCTTCACCGGGTTTACTGCCAAATACCAGGTCGCATGGTAAGCGCAACTCCCGCCCGAATAAGATGTTAGCTGGTGTCTGCCCTGTTGTCTCATGCACGGATGAACGGTAAGCCAACAAGAACAGATGAAGATGTCGGTCCCAGTCCCGTTGATGGTTAGAGACTACCTTTGACAAATACCGATTTATTGTTCTATTCATCCGTTCAACCATGCCATCAGACTGCGGGTGTAATGCAGTAGTTCTGGTTTTCTTTATTCCTAATATCTTGCAGATATTTTGGAACAGAGCAGACTCGAAATTCCTTCCTTGGTCGGAATGTATCTCTCGCGGTACTCCAAATCGGCAGATGCATTCTTTCACCAAAACTTCAGCGACCGTTACGGCTTCCTGGTTGGGTAATGGGTAGGCCTCAACCCACTTAGTGAAGTAGTCCATTACTACCACTATTTATTTATTTCCCTCGTCAGTTTCTGGGAATGGTCCGGCCACGTCAATCGCAATGCGTTCAAAGGGACTTCCAACGTTATATTGGCGCATTGGAGCTCTTCTTTTCCTATGTGGCCCGTTACTTCCCGCGCAAACCACACATTTCTTGCACCACTCCTTAACATCTTCTTTGCAATTTACCCAGTAAAATCGTTGGCGCACTCTCTCAAGGGTTTTATTCACTCCAAAATGTCCAGATCCGTCGTGGATCTCCTCCAATACTTCTGGTACTCTATTCCTAGGAATTATCAGCTGGGTCCTACTCACAGTACCTTCAGTATTCTCTATAACACGTTTCAGGAGGCCCTCTTCAACCACAATAGAGTCCCACTGCGCCCAGTACGATTTTACACTTTGTGAGTGTCGTGCAACATTTTCCCAAACTGGTCTGCTATCGCCACGTTTCCAATCCAGTATGATTTTCAAGTCCGAATCATTCTCTTGGTCCTTGCGAAGGTCTTCCGTTTGCCAACTATCATTTACTACTGTTGTTCTGGCGATGATAGAGAGTTTTTCTTCTAGACGACTGCAATGCTTGCATTCGTCCTGGCAAGGTCTTCTTGATAATGCGTCAGCATTACGATGGCTTGTACCTGCTCGATGCTCAATAACAAAGTTATATTCTTGCAATCTTTCAATCCATCTAGCTGCCTGACTTTCAGGATTCTTAAATTGTAGCAGCCATTTGAGAGCAGCGTGGTCAGTTCTTATAAGAAATCTTCTACCGTACAAATATTTGTAGAAGTGCTCCACGGATTTCACGACTGCCAAAAGTTCTTTTCTGGTGACGCAATAATTCCTCTCTGGTTTTGACAAGGTCTTACTAAAATAGGCAATAACCTTCTCTTGTCCGTCTTGTATCTGGGAAAGAACGCCACCAATTCCAACGTTGCTGGCATCTGTATCTAGAACGAATTCTCCTTCTGGTAAAGGATAACTTAGGACAGGTGCGCTTGTCAAGGAATATTTAAGTTGTTTGAACGCGGCTTGACAGTCCATCTCCCAGATAAATTTTCTGCCTTCTTCAGTAAGCCTTGTCAATGGCTTCGCTATGTTGGCAAATCCAGGTACATAACGTCGGTAGTATGTACAGAGACCAAGAAAACTTCTCAATTCATGTTTATCTCTCGGTACTGGCCAGTCACTCACAGCCTTTATTTTCTCCGGGTCAACTGCAATACCCTTACCAGAAACTACGTGTCCAAGACAATGAACTTCTTTTTGAAATAAGTGACACTTCTTTGGACTGAGTTTCAGATTAGCCTTTCTCAACCTTTGGAAAACCTCTTCCAAGTTCTTCATGTGGTCCTCGAACGTTTTTCCTACCACAATAATATCGTCGAGGTAAACCAAACATGTTTTCCATGACAGTCCAGCCAACACGGTTTCCATAAGTCGTTCAAATGTTGCAGGGGCATTGCAGAGCCCAAATGGCATAACAGTAAATTGCCAAAGACCGGTACCGATGGTAAATGCCGTCTTTTCTTTGTCTCTTGGATCTAAATCCACTTGCCAGTATCCGCTCTTTAGATCAAGAGTAGAGAAGATCTTTGATCCTGCCAATGTGTCCAGTGTATCGTCTATTCGGGGTAGCGGGTAGCTATCCTTCTTCGTCACGTTGTTAAGTTGACGATAATCGACGCAAAATCTTGTAGATCCATCCTTCTTCTTCACTAGCACCACTGGTGAAGCCCATGGACTGCTTGAAGGTTCAATCACACCTTCCATTCTCATGTCCTCTATAATTTCTTCCGCTACTTCCCGCTTAGCCAGTGGAAGTCTTCTTGCTGTTTGGCGGATGGGTCTTGCGTCTCCGGTGTCTATTTTATGATGGACAACATTGGTTCGTCCTTTGTCCTTCTTGTCAAATTGGAACACATCTTGAAAGGTCCCAATTAAGTTCTTAGCCTTGGTTTTCTGGTCGGCAGTCAAGTCCTGGAACGATGATGACAGCTCTTTGATTAGACTGTCTGGAACTTCGCAGGATGTGTTGTCTTTGGCCTTTACAGTTCGAATAATCGATGATACCGTTGAGCATTCTCCTACTATGGTCCCTTTCTTCAGTATAACGGGATAAAAATTTATGTTCATTACTCGAACTGGGATAACCTTGTCGGTTTTGAGCAAGGCTTTTCCAATTACAACTCCAGTCCCAGTTTTGGCATCATCATTTTTCGGCTGGAGCATGACAATGTTTCCCTCACAGAAGCTACCCTCTAGCTGTGCTTCCACGATTGATTCACTTCGTTCTGGGAGGGTTACATCTTCCGTTATTAGTACTCGCATAGCATTG
The DNA here is from genome assembly GCA_035578165.1 of Stenolophus ochropezus. Classification (NCBI taxonomy): domain Eukaryota; kingdom Metazoa; phylum Arthropoda; class Insecta; order Coleoptera; family Carabidae; genus Stenolophus; species Stenolophus ochropezus. Next base: position 14,971,598 of record JAQOWZ010000002.1, read on the forward strand.
TCGTCTCGTGGATTTAATACCAATTCTTCATCATTGACCATCATCACCCCATTCTTCAGGTCAAGTTTAAATCCATGCTTTTTCATAATGTCCATGCCGAGAATGAATTCATCTTCTGCATCAGCTACCAGCACACAATGTTTAATGCACGTTTTTCCAACAGTGATGCTCAGATCTATTTCTCCAGATGCGGTAGCTTGTTCTCCGGTGGCTGTGCGTATCTGCCACTTTGTTGGAAGTAGGTGTTTTCTGCATATTTCTCTTGCTACGTCGGGTCTGATTATTGTTTTTGTCGCACCCGTATCCAACAACATTTTAAGCGGCCTTCTGTCGATAGAGCCGTCTACATAGATGCTGTTAGCTTGATGATGAATGGATGCAACATAACTAATAGATTTTGGGGCTACTGGTTTACGGGTCGACGATTGCCCCTTCGCATCAACCCGGCTTAGTTTCCCGACTCCTTTTCATCTTTTCTTGCTTCTGCTTTCCTCTGTTGTTTTCTGCAGAGCCTTTGCGGGTGACCTAATTCACCGCAATTTCAACAGCGGAGTTTCTTTCTTCCAGTAGCATTAATTTCAGACGTAATTCGTCTTATCTTGTCTTCTAGATCTTCGGTGTCTTCGGGCCTCTCAGCATCGATATTTCGCACTCGCGATTGGTTGCGTGAAGCTTGTTTCGCAGCTTCATGGTCTAAGGCATATGAAAGTGCATCAACCAGCGTTTTTGGTCGAGCCAATCGTAGTGCCTGCTGAGTTTCATTGTCTCGGACCCCATATATAAATGCTTGTGTGGCTAGACATTCCAAAACACTGTCAGGAGCTGTGGGATGTGCGAGATGAACCAAACGAGCTATATCAGCTTCGAATTCTTGAAGGTTTTCTTTAGAACTCTGATGTCGGTTCCTCAGTTGCGTCTGGTACACTTGCTCCAGATGCGCATTGCCATATCGCATATACAATCTCTTAACAAGTTGTTCGTAATCTTCTTGTTCATATTCTTTTAGCGTTTGTAGGATATCTATGGCTTCTCCACGTAGCGAAACTGTCAGCGCAGTAGCTTTTTCTTTGGAAGTCCGGCCATTTGCTTTGGCAGCAGCTTCAAACTGTTTTAAATAATTCGGCCACGATGTCTTGCCGTCAAATTCTGGTGTTTTTATATGAATTCTGGAACTATTTTCTGTTTTCTTTCCCCGAATTTCATCAGTCTTAGCTGTATTTGAATTTAAAACCGCTGGTGACGTAATTTTTGAGACATTTTTTTGTAATTCTGCAATCCTCATATCGTATTCATCTTTCAAATTTTTCAAATTGTCTGCCATCTTTTCTTCCAATTTATCTTCTGAATTTCTAGAACTTTCTTTCAGTTGTTCATTCAGTTTTTCTTCCAAAACTCTAGAATTTTCCATCAACTCTTCTTTCAATATTCTGGAACTTTCTTCAAACTTTCTAGAATTTTCCATTAACTCTTCTTTTAATAATCTGGAATTTTCTATTAATTCTTCTTTCAAAGTTCGAGAATTATCCGTCAATTTTTGTTCTAAATTTTCTATCAGTTCTGCTTTCAATGCTCTAGAATTTTCTTCGGTTTTTTTAGAACTTTCCTCTAATTTTTGTTCTAATGTTTTAGAACTATCTTTCATTTGTTCCAAAGTTCTAGAATTTTCTTCTAGAATTTTAACAAAATCGGTGAAACCACCCGCAATTTCGAATCCAAACTCATCTGGATTTTCACCAGCTTCTACTAAAGCTTGCCGTAGACGAAGTTGCAGAACAGCCTTGGATCCCGATGTCTCTAACTCTCGTTCTTCCAACTCCCTCTTGAGATCGGCCACTTTTAATTCACTTAATTTTACTTGTTTAGTAGCCATTTTATTTATTTTTATTTTACACTTCACAGTTTTTAATAACCCTCACACCTGACACCAATTGTAACGTTTTATTTATTTAGGTGAAGTGTAAAATTTGATTAAAACACTAATATTTATATAACTAAGTTTAATTAAAGAAATATGAATTATAAAGAATAATGAAAAATAACTAACACTAAGAATTAACAAATATAAACACTAATTTAAGAACTAATTATTATTACTAAAGACTTAAACACTAAGATAATTTATTTAAACAATTAAAACTACGCAATATTTATTTCAACACTATTTATATCAATGTCTATTTATTTATATCACCATCTGTACACTACGCGTATTAACACAAGACTGTCCTCGCGATCTTAAACTTGGGGTATTTATATAAAACGATTCATTCTCGAATATTCGGCGACCCTTCTCAAATATTCGCCGATTCTTCTCGGAATTAGAACAATGGGGAACGGACGGACTTGTTCTGACCTGCTCGCTAGCGGTCACCGCCCGCGCCGCCGCCCGCGCCGCGACCCTGGGTTCGCTACAATATAATGTAATATAAAGAAGTAATTTGATTAATTGATTTTTACATATACTTTTATAATGTACTTATACTATTAGTTATTAATGGACATTTTTATTTCAAAATTTTGTTTTTTTGCAGGTCTGCAGTACTTAAGGACGAGCAGCCCTTCACCACCGCGTTCAAACCAGATGGCCCAAGTCCGACACTTGCCTTAAATTTGGATTATAATATGCTTAATACAACTTAATAGTTTACACTTTCTCTTGTACGGTATATACTATCGTATTTCATTTTGAAAAAATATTTATAACACAGAATTTGTTCGATGGCTTTGCGATATTCGTCCTTCACTAGATTACCATAGGACAGGGTTGCCATAATTTTAATTTAATAATATAGAACACTCTTGCCAACCTTTATCTACAAGAATTTATTGCACTTAATGTCTTGGCACAAAAAAAGAAACTCTATAAATTATAATTACTTTTACTACTACAAAATATAAATAATAAAGTAAATGATCGTAAATTAGAGTCTATATTCGCATTATGAGCAGAGGTACTACACATAAATTAACACAAACATAAGACCTCACTGTCGTCTGCCTAACTTTGCTGTTCAGTTCATCCATGATAGATAATAGATATTCACACATATGTAAAATAAAATCACTATTTGATTTAAGCACTTAATCAGTATTATTCCAACGTTAAATTCTAAAATACCAATCAAAGGACAATTAGAGTCGTGTACGACTTTGTTAAAGAGACATAAAAAATTAAAACCAAATAAAGGACAATCCTTTAAAAGGGACGTCTGTCAACCATATATCAACATAGTAGTATTTATTTAGTAGTCATTAGACCAGCAAGTAATGTTGCTTCATTTTTTAGCGCGCTCCGACTTGAATTGAGCTAAATGAGATTTGGGATTCAATTCTCAGTAGTGATGCCGCGAGACGAGACGAGACGAGAATTGATGTATTCTCGTCTCGTCTCAAATTTTCGAGACGAGTTTAAAGTCACTCTCGTCTCGAAAGAATTACTCTCGGACTCGTCTCTATCTCGAATCGAGAGTCTCGATCTCGATCGAGAGTCTCGAATATTATAATACCTTAGCAACGTTGGTGGTCTGCAGCAGACTAGTCGATTCCAGTTCACACAGAAAAATAAAGTGGGAAATCCTTCTAAATTGTAGTTCATCTACCTAGTGAAATTCTTTGATTTTCAGCCTGTACTTGCAAGTACAGGCGTGTCAAAGCTAATAAAGAACAGTTTTACATTTAGTTTAGTAAGCAGTTGCTCTGCGTTCTTTAAAGTACTGCTTTATATTATAATATAAAATGATTTTAACATCGATGAAGAACCATTTTCCAGCGATGTCAGCATAAAAGAAAGAACATATACACCAGATGACATGGAAAGCTCGATGGAAAGTATGGAATGTTCACAGCAATCGACTTCTGAATCTCAACAATCATCTTCGCAACCAAATGTAAATGTTGATAAGTTGATTGTAAATAAGAACAAAAGAAAAGCAGGTAGTGTTTCTTCATACTACAAAATATTTCAAACGAATGAAAATGAAAAATATGGCATTTGCAAAATTTGCGAGAAACGACATAAAGAAACTAAAATCAAAACGAAGATGTCTAATACTAGTCAGATAATATAAATAAAAACATTTTAAAAACTGAATTTTATACCTATATTTTAATAAAATTTTTCACATATTTGTAACTTGAATATGGTAGTTTATTCATAATATTTAGGTAGCAACCTACTAATTTTTTTTTAAATAACTCAATTTTTCGAGATCTCGAATTTTATTCTCGCCTAGTCTCGAAAAAATCGAGACGAGAGTAGTATAAGTCTCGTCTCGTCTCGAAAATCTCGAAATTTCGAGACGAGATCTCGTTTAAACGAGATCTCGCGGCATCACTAATTCTCAGCGTCGCCAGTTTTTAACCAAAAAATATACCACTATGTCCGAGTGGTTCAGAACCCACTATAAGCTTTATGTTCCTTGGAGAGGCAGAAAGCTAACAACATATTCTCTAAAATGCACCTGAAAATGTCTCCACACAAATGGAATTCTCGTTACGATTAAAAACAATTCTATCACATTAAAATGTGATTGACTGACTGACCTGATCCATAGTTTAGTTTGAGACCCATACTTTGGACACTAATAAGTAAAGTATAAGTAAACATTATACAATAATAAGCAACGTTATTGTTTGCCAATATTTTAAAGTAAAGAATCCCAGCATTTACCTACGAAAAATGGGAAAATTAGAAATTAGGTTTTCCATGTTTTATTATTTTTTAAATAAAAATATTTATATTTCGTAAAAGTCTCAATAGTAAAAGAGTGAAAAATTAATTAAATTTCATGACGTAACTATAGTACCCACTATAGTGAACCCAGTGACACTCTCACATTTTTATTTTATTTATTTATTTATAAATGTTGAGCGTACTTTTTTATAACGTTATACTCTATTTAAACCTAAAATAAATTTATGCGCTGATCTGATATTTTTTGAAACACTTTATTGTAATATCATCATAATAAATGATCTACTTAAGACGAATACACGAATATGTTAAAAATCTGTATTGTGTATTGTGTATCATTAACATTGCTATCAAGTCGCAGAAACGTTCATTAAATCATTGAACAGTTGTCGAATCATGAAAGTTGATGAGTCCATCAAAACTAATGCGACATACAAAACAATTTGTATTCTACAACGCAAGGAATGTATTTAATTTGCTACCACAATATTTATCCTTTATTAACCTTAACCTAACCACTGAAATACGTACTAAATAATTTAGAATATAATTCAGTGAATTAACTCAATATTGATTAAAGCAACAATTATTAACAAGCGTCCCACTCCTATAAAACCGTTTTGTTGTACCTAATCATGATGATTTTGACATTTCGAGAATTTAAGAATAAGGATTTTATAACAAAATTCGAGAATCTTTAAATCAGTAGTAACCTAAGTTACCAAAGCGCGAAAAGTTGTCTCAACTAAGTGATTAAATTTCGTATTCATGTTAGATTATTAGTGTTTTCCATTTTTTGAAATTTGACCCTAAAAAGCGGATACACTACTTAACCTGTTAAATTAAATGAAATTGACTGTATATAAGTTTGGAAAATGTACTGTATTATTCTTAGATTTCATGTAATAGTTTAATAACGCTTTTTAAAAGTATATTTTCCATTTATCAAATATGATTTATACGCACCTACAAAAAATAAATATTTAAAATAAATCATTTGCCTTATTACGAAATACATATAATAATATTTTTTAATTTCTTGATTTATTCGACAGTTTCCGAGAAATTACAAAAATTATTTACAATACTCGAGAAATAAAAAAACCCAAGAAAAGAAAAAACTCTAGTTTTGCAGTATATTGGTGGTAGCATTTGGTTCCGTAATGGTCACAACTAATTTTAACATGATACATAGCATGGGTATTCTTCAGTAATAGCTCGTTAATGTAAATCTAATTTGTATACCTATACCCCAGATCCTTTTAATTTGTAAGTAAATTACTTGTTTGTATATATACATATGTTTACTCGTATTTGCATTTAGGTGATTTCGTGTTAAATAAATATTTATCACCCGTATGCCACTAATGACAACTAGATACAGATAAATTTAGTGTTTTATTCGTGAACTAATAAAAAATGCTATAAAAAATTTACCAAGAACACATAAATTATTTAGGTTAGTAACCTGCTATCCAACTTTTTATTAAGTTGAACTTTTCACAGAATAGTTCACAGAAATCTATTATGTAAACATTCAATAATTATTTTATTTACTTTTTAGCTATAAAACGGCAAAGATAAAATAAATAAACATTTGATAACAAAAAATTCATAAGATACAAATATTTGAAATTTTCTTTAAGGTTCTTATTACTTAAAAGAATGTTAAATAAAAATAACTAGGACGAAGTTAAGTTAGATATAATGTGTTTTTAGTTTTTTTTTTACTAATGTACTCTTCTAAAGTGTCTAATAAATTACTAGATGTACTGAAATAGTATACTATGTATAGCTGTATAATAAAATATTTATTTACAACCATTATAAATAATATGTCTTTTATGTTGTTTATTTTAGTGTCAACGGAAAAGTGAAAAATTAATTCGTGATTTTTTTTAACTATTATACTTTCATTGGTGGTCGATTGTGAAATCAAGTGGTTCCCAAAGACAGAAAGATATACAGTGGCTCACAAAATTATTCGTACACCTAAGTTTTGTATTTAAAAAGTGAAAAATGGAGTACTTTCAAGAAAATATTGATATATTATTGACGGGATCAGATTCTCTTATTTTCCAGAAATAAAATACAATAGTCAATTATGAAAAAAATATTATTTTTCTTGTGTTAATTAAATAAAAACAAAATGTGTACAAGAAATAGGTACACAAAATTATTCGTACACTTATGAAATCTTGCATGTAACGAGTAGATATTTATATTTATAAATATGAAACAACTGTGATTACATAATTATCATTTGTCTGAGTATTTTGTATAAGATTTTTTTTAAAATAGGTCACAAAAACAAGAAACTACGGTAGTTGAAAAGCGAATCTACTTGAAATTACTTCTCCAGTGTAAATCTTTAAGGGAGGTTGTCAAAATTGAATGAAGATCGCACTCAAATGTTGAGAACCATATAAGTAAATATAAAAATGAGAACCATTACAAAAATATTCTCCGTGGAGGCCTTAAATTATTTTTAAGTCAGCAGAATAAACTATATATTGAGTGTTAAGTGAAATCAAATCCTAAAAATCCACTGAATAAATTAATATTAAGAATAACTAAAATTTTTAAGGGTCTATTGGAACATAGACTATTCAAAGAACTTTAAGAAATTTTGGTTCTAATAGTCTTATAGTAAAAAGTAGCCCATACAATTCCAAACAAAATAAAATAAAGAGACTCGCATTTGGAAATAGTATAGCATGGATTGTGTTTTTTGGAAATTGGTAATTTTGCGGATTTGAGTGAAATGGCAAATCTTTTGATTAGAGAAATCCAAATTCTGAGCTTAATAACTGCAATTTATGTAGTACAGTGAAACACGGCGGCAGGATCATAATAGATTGGGAATATGTAGGAGCACCTTATGACTATACGGCCATTAAAATAAAAATTTCTTAGAGTTCTTCGAAAAGTATATGTTTCAATATATCCTTAAAAAATTTCAGATATTTTTTTTGTTAATTTATTCAGGGGTTTTTAGTGTTTAATTTCATTTAATGTTCAATAAATTGTTCATTCTGCTGATTAAAAATTTTTTTACGGTCCCCACGGCAAATATTTTTCAACTACTCCTCATTTTTATATTTACTTCTAATGTTCTTAACAATTGAGAGCAATATTCTTACAATTTGGCAACCTCCCTTAAAGATTTACACTGGCAAAGTCATTTCAAATAGATTCGTCTTTCAACTACCGTAATTTCTTGTTTTTGCGACCCATTTTTGAAAAATCCTTTTACAAAATACTTAAACAAATGATAATTACGTAATCACAGATGTTTTATGTTTATAAATATAAATATTGACTCGTTATTTGTAAGATTTCATAAGTGTACGAATAATTTTGTGTACCTGTTTTTTGTATGCATTTTGTTTCCATTTAATTTACATAAGAAAAATAATATTTTTTTCATAAATGGCTATTGCATTTTATTTCTGGAATATGAGAGAACATGATCCCGTCAGTAAAATGTATATATTATTTTTGAAAGTACTCTATTTATCACATTTTAAATAGAAAACTTAGGTGTACGAATAATTCTGTGAGCCACTGTATGTATCTATAAGTGAAACTACGTCTTAAAATATAGTAAAGAAAGGTGTAAATAAGACACCTTGAAGCTTAAAATTGTAAAACTAAAATGACAGGCGAAGGATCATAGGCACATCCTAGGCTCGAGAACCCGACAGGATTACAGGAAGAAGTAATTTTCTGTTTTAAAATATTTTAAATTTACCTCAAAAAACTATAAGTTTTGTTTTATTCTTTGGAATCCTATGTAATTTTGTATTTGTTTTTTTTTCTCCAGTTCAAGAATCATTTAAACGCTGAATCTTGTGTTCTCTTATATACAGAGTACTTATTCATTTTAAATGGGCCACCATTGCTATCTTGAGAACTATAAGAGATATGAAGTTAGTTAAATTAGCAAACAATTTCTTTATTACAAGACTATTAAAATGACCAAATCAAAATTTTATTTCAACCAATGGTTCTCACGATTTGGGATCCAATTTTCCTATTTTAAACAACCTATACCTTTTTATTTATTTGGAATCTACATAAAAATGCAGATCCAATGATATGTTTCAAATTAATTGTTAAACTAAAAATATAATCTCTATAGTGACATTAAATTTGAAAAACTTTTACCTGAAATTAGCAGTTGTCATGTAAAAATGAAAATCACACGTCAAAAATCTGCGTTCGTTTCATTCTAATTTTACCTTATCTTATCTAAATCAGAGGAACGCAGATTTCGACGTTTGATATTTATATTTTTCATAACAATTAATAAATACATTTAATTTTTTTATTTGTATTACTGCTCAATTTATATTAATTGCATTTTTAATTTTTTGGACTATATAGAATATACTGTTTAGATTTTGAGTACCCGACAGAAATATAAAAAGTCGGCGCCATTGCGAAGGATAATATGAAAATAAAAATTTTGAATAATATTAAAAATAATACTAATGAGAAGGATGAACCTGGTACGCTGCTATCAATGTATCAATCCTCGACTCTATTTTTGTTAGCATTATTCTTAAATCACCGCGATTATCTATTTGCAGTCGTTTTTTTTTTGTTAATAGGTCGCCTATCGGTTATACCTTTATTTTTATTTGAAAAATATCTAATGTTCACAACAGATGAAATATGTACGACCCCCAAATACTCCCGAAACTATTATGGTCCCCCCTAGATCGTTTCAGCTTCTCCAAAGGGCGTTATCGCCCACTTTAGGAATCACTGGTCTAGCCGATTGTCGATTGGGTAAATGAATACTGATTTCGCTCCACTACCATAAAGTCGCGATTGTGTAACTCCCCGAAGTTGATATTATATTATCAGCATTTGAAAAAGTCCTAGAAAAAATATTAATAAAAGAAATAAAGTTGGATACCTATAAATAACTTAATTATATCCCAACAGTGTGGATTTTGTGAGGGTAAATCAGTTCTATCCAATTTAATAAATAAGTAAATTTTTCAAGACCATATAGATTCCATTGTCAGAAAGTCTTTTAAATTATTAGGATTTATATTATGTTCTACATAAGTATTTACAAACATAACCGTTAACTTTATTGTACAAATGTGTAAATCCGCAACTAGAATATGCAACAACAAATGGAACCCTCAGTACAACAAATATATAAATAGAGTAGAGTCTGTATAAAAAAAGTTCTTCCATATACTATGCTATAAAGTAAATGCCTTATTCTAATTATAGACATATTTCAAACAAACTGAATTTAGAAATACTTGTTCAAAGAAGATCAAAAGATTCATTTTACATCAATTTTTTTAAGAATTTGCATTTACTTCATTAAAATAAATTTACTGTGAAATAAATAAATGCAAATCAATCGGATGATATTTCACTTTCAAAGTACATAAATGATGGTTAGTGTGCTTCGAATCCAGACATAAATTAACACCACAATACAAAAAAGGGGGAGTGTCGCATTTTTGATAAAATAAGTCTTAGCATGCATCTTGCATATCATTTATGATAGAATTTAATGTATAAATGTACAATTATATACACTTCATAGATGTAGTAATATTTATCTTTGAAATATTGGCATACAACACGCATATATGGGGAAGATTCTAAGAAATACTGCTAAAGGTGAATGTCATTTTCATTCACTGCGCAATATTTATCATAAAGTAAAGTGTTTGCCGCAAGTCTTTTATAATATTATCTTCCTGGTTTATTAAATTCTAATTATTACTTTCTGTTATAAAAAAAAATGGATCTGCCTGATGATTGTGACAATTTTTTCTTATTTAATGAAGATTTTTTCAAAAAAAATATCAAACATTTAGCAATATATATTGCTTCTACAGTCTACGCTAATATGTAGACACATGAGAAGGAATTAAGTTAGTTATTTTGCTATGTTATGTTCATTTTATGACTACATTGTATTACTTTCTTTACAATATAAGCATTAAGCAGACAGCCAAACATCTGTTAATTTTATTCCCAGATTTCAAAAACTATTTGCTATTGCTTCTGTAAGTGATGTTTTTCTGAAAAATAGTGTAAACTAATTTCTTAGCTACGTAGCTCGTACACTGTGGTACGGAAAAATATCTCCACGTTACCATTACCATATTACGTTAATAAAATTATATATTAAACAATAGTATTCACAATTTATTTGCATTGAAAATAAACATACATGCATATATTAAAAACAAACTTATCCTCATTGTATTAGTTTGTATATTTTCCGCCAGAGACCAACTCTTTCGCCGCACGTTTCCTACTCAAAAACTTTAAAAAGTAAAATAGGGGCAGCATTTTTATATGCAAAAAAATTATTTTAAAAAGTGTAATTTCCCTCTCCACAGTAATCATTGCCGCTTATAAGGAAAATGAAGTAGATATTTTACATTTTAAAATAATAAGAAATCCAAATTAAAAAATTAAATGGATACATATTTTAGAGCAACCGGGCCCTAGGCTGTGGGTGGCCTTGTGGGCCTAGACGGTAAAAAGACTCTGAATACATATTTTGAATGGCACAAAAAATACGGTAATAATATACCGAATCTGAAAACTTAATTTCTCAAAAACTACAAAACAATAACAATCCTCTTATTTGCAGTGTGATATTTATATTCTATAATATCAATTTCATTAGTGATACATGTGAAGTATTCTTCAACAATTTAATTAACGGATTGAAGATTCTATATTCTTTGTATACATTAGTTAAAGCTATTATTAAATAATAATTTTAAAATGTATATAAAAATAACATTAATAATAATAATCTTTTGAATTATAAGTGTGTTTGGTTTTGTTTATTAATTTGTTTCGGATATATTGCTAGTAAAATTTTACATTATTTGAAACTCAAACGTTTATTGTTATTTTTAATTTGTTTGTTAGTACTTAATACAATTTTGTGAAGCGATATATGTATGTATTTGAGTAAAATCGTATATGTATGTAGGTACATACGTTTATTGTTTCCGCTTACTTTATTGTCATTGTTTGTTATACATTACACAATTATATATTATTTTCCAAATTTCGTCGTTAAAATATCTGGAAATAACTACTAACAGTTTTGTAGGTGATATATTTTACAGTAAACTATGTGTTTAGCACTTAAAACACCGGTATTTAAATTCTAATTCCTGGCAGAGTTCTTAGTTTACATGCAACCTTAAAATAGCTGTCTCCAGTAAGCTTGACACAAATATAACATTATTGTCTTAAACCACAACAAACAAAACACATAAATTTCTACGACACTTTCTAATCTGAGACAATAAGGAAAAATGAACAAGACTAAACAAAATACCGTTATGTAGAACTAGGAAAATAATGAAAATTACACAGAATGTGTTTTTAATTTTTGAATGTATTTAAATAATAATTTCGTTAATTATGACATAATAATACTACAATATTCAATTCATTCATGAGAAGATAAATGTATTTTTTCTATAGCAGATGTTAAAGTGCAATTTTATCAACACAAAATAGTGGATAAAGTAGCACTTTAACCGCAAGGGTAGATAAAGTAACACTTTAACAGCAAGGGTAGATAAAGTACTTTAACTTTTGTTTATTAGAAGTACATTACCATAACAACGCCCACTACTGACATTTTAAAATTGTTCTTAAATAATAATTTAATTTTGCTAATACTTTTCTCTTCAAAACCTGCTATAGAAAAAAATAGAATTTTATACACGACGATAAAATTAAATTATCGACTCGCGAAAAATAATTCACTCGCGATTATATCGCTCGTGAATTAACACTTTCCGCTTGTCGATAAAATATTATTTTATCGTCTTGTATAAAAAATAACTATTTTAACAAACTTGTTAAAAATACGAATTTTAACGATTGTTTTTGGACAATGGAGACATTTTATGTCTCCATTGTTAAAAATAACGATTTCTTTTGTTTCAAAATAGTAGATCAAATAGCATTTTAACCACAAGGGTAGATAAAGTACTTTAATTTTTATTTAATGGAAGTGCAATTCCTTAAAATCTCACTTGTCTGATATTTTAAAATTAATCTTAAATAATAAATTAATTATTCTAATTTTTTCCTTTTTGTAGAAAAAAATCCAATTTTATATATGACGATAAAATTAAATTATCGAAACGCAAAAAATAATTGATTAATAATTTCCGCTAGTCGATATAATATTATCTTATCGTCTTACAATATGTAATTCCAAATTGTATTAAAAAATATTTTAAAATATTTAAGATTATCAATTTAACATTTGCCGTGGGATCAGTACTTAAAAGTACAAAAAAGAATCAGTTTAATTTTATATAATAATAGTGCAATTGTTAACGTAAAGCATTTTTAACACGCGTTTCTCTGTTACTACGCAATAACTATTCGTAAATTTTTCCAATAAATTTATGGCTTTCGTTCTATTACTGATGATAAAAAAGGGATAAAGGTATCAGTTTAATGAAATGCATAAATAAAATAAAAATAACTGAGAAGAAAAAAAAAAGGATGCTGCAACTATTAAAGATAAAAATGGGGCATGGAAGGAAATTAAATATGCATTTAATTTTTGTAATGTTTTACTGGCAATAATTTAATGTTTATTTTTTATTTTTTTGACCTTTTGACATTAGTTTCTAATAAAAGTTTTATGGCAAGAAAATTTTATTCATCACTGTATATGTTTTGAAAACCGGAATCTGTGAGCAAATTCTTTAACTTTGCATAATTGTATACAATTTGGACGATCATAATTCTATAAAATCTTACATTGTATGTATGTATTTAATGGGAATTATATTATCATCGTCATCAACTAAATCATTAAATTCTACAAGATTCAAAATTGTAAAATGAATTGTCAAGCTTTCAATTATTTATAGGTCAGGAATAAAATGATTATTTATTTAAATTAAGTCGTAGCTGTTACAATCTGTAAAAAGAGTTCTGAAAAAGATTGTTTAAATAGAATTGACCGTTATTTTATTTGGAAGTAAAAGTACCGGCCCTAAATATTTTATAAAATGCAAATCCTAGTCGATCAAATAATTATTTCAACTTTTATCACGTATCAATTAATGATTCATAATTAGTTTCTATAAACTTCATTAAGAAAAATTAGATAAGGTTGGACTAATTAAATCAATCTGTAAAAAGAAGGAAAATCGACTAATGTAATATGTAATCTTTTAAAATACACAAATCTGAATTATCAGTTATTATAAAAGATAAGAATAAAATTAAATATCAAACTGCTATATTTCACAACACATTCGTATTATACAGGAATAACTTCAATTTAATTCGTGAATACAAATTTATTATACAACAGCCGTACCAATTGGTGCATACTTTCATATTCCTAGAATAGTTGAACAATGTGCCAAGTAAGAATCAAGTTTTTATGACATATTAGAAAAAGAGAATCGTTCTTCAATTTTGTTTATTTGCTGTAATGATATTTAAATTAATTTGACAAAAACAACTCACAAGTTTCAAGATTATTTTAATTTTTCCTTAAAACACATTATATTATATTGTTTCATTTGTTTTGATTGTAAAACGTTGGGGTTCTTGGGTTTAGACACAATCTATCAAACGATGTTTTGGAGCAGTGTTTCTTAAACTTTTTAATGTGAAGCCACCTCAAATCGATTATGTAAAATGTCAACATCATGGTCATGAAATTTTAAAGAAATTTTATTAATCTTACGTTTTCTAATTAAAAATATATTTTTTAAATAAGAACAAAAAATACATAAAAATAGTGTGATACATGAGCTAGATGTGGTTTATATAATTCCTTTATATTTGGGTGTATTTTGAACAAACATTCTTGCATTTCATGTTCCACCGACTTTTTAGTTTTGATGTTAGCGAACGTAGAAAATCTTAGATCACATTTACAGGTAATAAATTGATCTAAAACATGAAGTGCTCTGACTCATTCTGAATAAATATACAAAAGGATTCTAATGAAAATTCAGAGTATTTTTTGTTTTCGGTGTTCATGAAAACATATGCAACTTGCCTCCATTTTCGAATATTGTCTTTAAATGTTCTAATTTTATTGGAACCAGAATTCAAATTCTGTCAAATTCAATTTGTACACGCATGTAGGAATGTATTCGTGCTCAAGGTCATTTTAAACAATTTTTATAAAACAATACTAAAATTTTACATAAATACTTGATTGTTTCATAACTTTCAATCTAATTTTTCATATTTTTTTTAAAAAAATAAAAAAAAATAAAAATTTAAAACTACTGCGTTTATCACGTTTTACCCAGAGTACTTTTTTGTATATTTTTGTGTTATATATAATATTTTATAGACAAAAATGAAAAAATGTCAATCAAAAAATAACGACAAAAAATCTTCAAGACTCCTTCATATGAAACGCCTCTGGTTGAGACACAGAAACAAAAGAAAACATAAATATAGATTTATGTAAGTAGTATTCTCATACCAAGTTTCAAAAATTTAGTGCAACTAGTAACAGAGTTATTAATAAAAATGTGAACTTTCAAAGAGCTATAACTCTGTAACATACCTTCAATAATATCATGCAAATATTTATCCGATTTTATTGACAGTCGATATGAAAGTATAACGATTGTGAAATAAAATTAAATTATTTACTTTGTCAAAGATAAAATATCTAACACATTTTTAAATTCCTACAAAGGGTTCCCAGATTATTAGAATTTTAATCATATTTCTGTTCAAACTGCGACAAATTTCTGATACCATTTCCGTTTGTTTGAAGAAGATAAGTGAAAGATAAAATAGTTAAATGATTATGCATTCATACACAAGAATGTTTTAAGACGAAATATACTCTATGTTGAAATATTCTGTACACCTACATATTATATTTAATTAACTTTAATCCCAGAAAAAAAATAATAAACAATTGAATTTTTACGGTGTTATTTATATCTGATAATAGAAAAAATAATTGATAAAAATGTAATTTTAAAAAGAATTAACATTAAAAAAAGGTTTTACATTTTATATTATATTACCTAATTAAGTTGTTATTTATTTTAAAAAAGTCTAATCGACACTTAATGGCGTAAAAATCAACGTGTAGATTATTTGAATCTTTTTGTTATTTAAAAAATAAGAAATTAAAACTCAGTAACTAAGTACACGAGTTTTATGGTGGTGGTTTTTTCGAAAACCCAGACGATATTTTGTAAATTGAAAATATTACAGGAAAGTTTTTCAAATAAAACTTATAAATAAAGTAATATATAAAAATAATAATAATAAAGATAGATTACACACAGACAAGTAGTTGAAAGTTCAAAAAATGTGACAGTTGTGATATATATGACAGAATTTAATTTTGATTACCGTCTTAAATGTTGGTAGACAAAGGAAATCTCCTTTGTCGGTATATTCTGAACAAATGAAATCTTGTCAAGATAAATATTATCTCTACAGAATTGCTGTTCCTAATAGTGGATAGCATGACATTTTAACTATTTTCATATGTCAATAATGACTAACATAATCATAAAACAACTATTATTTCTTATTGGTTGATAACATCTAAACACAGGCCTTGCTCGTTGCATTCAATATCTGAATTGATCAATTGAAATATTTAGCAGTTCCTTGAAAACAGACAATGCATTTAGTATCAGAGATCAATATTTATAAATTCGATCGCCAAGTTTAAATGCGATAGAAATTATTTAAATCTGCATTGACACAATTAAATGAAAGAATAATCAATGAATTCAATGTAAAAACGGGAACAATGCAGTTGTTTCAAGATTTATTTATTTTATCTACATGCATATGTAATGCAAAGGACATTGCAATGCCAATTTGTATTGTTTATTAAACACATTCATTTAATATGTTGAAATGCTAAAACATTATCTTATATACAGATAAGTACCAATCCACTATTTACATTAGAATCAAAAGGATAATAGCATAAATATAATTTATTTTTATTTATAATTTATAAATGTAACAGTAAAATACCTATTAAATAATAATACAACAAATGAGTGAGAATAAATTTTTAAAAATGATTATTATTTTCCCGAACTCAAAAGTTTTATTCAATTATATTATTTTTGACCTATAAATTTATAAATAAGTTTATTTTTCGTTCATTTTACTTATACGTTGATAACTATCTAACATATGTCATCAAAAATGACTACTAATGAACTAATCTCTAGAGTTTTATTCCGACTATAATAATGATTAGAAAATGTAGACAATTATTAAGAATGAAGCATTGGTTTACAGAAAAGTCATAAAATAATCATAAAAATAAATTTTAATTTTCTCTTTAACGTACACGATATAAATGTTGAGACATTGCCGTAGCCAGAAGCAAATAGAGAGGGATTTCAGAAGATTAATAACTCAATAAACTTTAAACACACATTTCTTTCAGTTTCTCAAAAATTATAATTACAATGGCCCGTATTACGAGCTCAATTTTATAATAAAATCGCGATTTTAACGCTCACTTTTACATCAAAATCTTTTGTAAAAACGAACGTTAAAGTCGCGATTTTATTATAAAAGCGAACTACCTCACTTTTATAATAATATCGTCATTTTAACTTTCAATTTTACATAAGATTACGATGTAAAAGTGGGCGTTAAAATCGCGATTTTATTGTAAAAGTGAGCTCGTAATATGAGCCAATAACTCTACTAATTTAAAAGAAAATATTTATATTGTTTTTATTTTGGTTACTTCCGAGTTACTTCAGTATATTGAATTTAAATAGAAAAAAATAAGTATATAATTTACACTCAATGGAATGGATTGAGCCCATATCCCCCCCTTTTCTACTAACTTGAGTTGAGCTACCGAATCATTATTATGCAGTATGAAGCCCATGAAATGAAACTTACACCAATATTTTACCTCTACATTTTACTATTTTATGGAGTAGTCATATAGATCGTACTTATCCAAATCATATAATTGGATCATTTTATTAATTACCATCTTTCATACTGTTGGTTGCTACTGTTTTATTTATGACATATCCGATATTCTACCTTTCCGTATAGCATATATTACCTCTTATTTCACGAACAATACCACAGTTATTAGAAATTATAAAGAATAAGAACATTGCGAGGTTCATAAGTCGATTTTAATATTTTTACATTAATACAGATTTTTAAAAAAACGCAATGAAAAGATAAGAAGTGTGGAAATTATTCAAAATAAAAGAAATAGGAAAAAAATTTGCATAATTGACTTAGGTCAATAATAAAATGTCTTATTGACATCCGTTACCATGGTTAACAAGTAACGGTAATGGAAAACATAATGAGTGTCTAGACTGGTCACGAGTGCTGATTTTTTTTTAATGACCAAAATCTACAATTAAAATTTACCATCAATACCTTACAAAAAAAGAAATAATGGAAAGGGATAAAGGAACACTAAAAACCTAATTTTCAATGAAAAATATTTAAAATTATTTCTATTTTCTTTAATTTTCTACATAATGATTTAAGTCCCTCTAGTTTACGTAAATTAACGTAAAGATACAATGCACTGATCTTCTAGCTCATGTCATACCGCTCAGTAAATGATGTGAGCTCATCTTTAAAATAATAATTCGGTGCTTTATTACATACTAAAAAAATGCTACACTAAAGGAAATCAATCCTTGGGAGCATTGCCCCAAGAAAAACTTTGCCCCTGTATATTTAGCCCCAATGAGGCTAGTAGTAAAGAAATAAACTTCTGAAATTAACGACATTTCATTACAAAAATTATTGTAATTTATAATAATAATAATAATAATAAAATATGTACTACTTATGAATTTATATAAGATATACTTAGAGAAAGTATAAATGTTCAAATTAGTGAATTGTATTTTCCAATATCTATAAAAACATAAGTTACCAAAAACGATATTCAATTAATTTTTTTAAGCAAAAAATGTTGAGAACTTTTTTAAATAGTACTTTCAGTTGGGCAGTTTTGCGAAAACTATTCAGCTCCTAATATATGGATATTAAAATGAATTATTAAAATATTTATTTTCATTCACTGATGTATAAAAAATAAATCATCGTAAAATATCAAAAATTGATTGTAGTCATCATAAGTGCTACTTATTTATCAAAATGTCTTGACAATTCTGACCAATAACAATATCTCACTTACTTATGTAGGTCAGGATGTAAACACAATAAAATATTAAAAGGATAACGGCAGACGGAAATGTGTAAGAATTATCATTAATTTTTTTAATGCGTGATGATATAAATCTAAGTGATTCTTTACCTTTTATGGCTGTAAATATCATAATAGATGCCTAACAAATTATGTAACTAACATTTCGGATACAGTGTATCCTTGAATTAATATTCTTTCAATATGCAGGTTAATAATCAAAACTTTATGCTATTTAAAACAAAAAAAATATCTTTATATAACATTTACAACAGTGGAAAATAACAGTTAATTATTTTTTATTTTTACCTAATCATAAATTTTACGCATTCAGCAAACAATGAAAAATAAATTAAAATATAAAGATAAAGGTACAACAATATACACGATTGTATATTTAAGCTTATTCAAGACATCTTTATCAGTAGTGTTAGGTCATATGATAACAAAATTCCTCCTCGTTCAGTAAATGTAAATAAAAGCTAGTAAGATGCCTTACCGGGGAAAATACATGTTCAGACAATTTTCTCAGGGTTACGAAATTGCATTTATTAGGGTGAATCAATTGGTTCAATAACAAATGGTAGATTGATTAAACGATTATCAGAATAACTACTGCACATTGCATGATGACGGAACAATAATCGCTTTATTTAATACTGAAACTATCACATGTGAGAAATACGTTATTTGTACGCAAAATGTAAATTATGTGTTTGGTTAAGGAGTAATCTTGTTTGCAGCACGTATTACGTTTTGTAAATGAATTAATTACTTTTATATGACTTCTCAGCAAATGATTATTAATTATCATTTAGACAAGTCAAGACAATCATTAATGTTTTAATCACTGTATTATTTTCATTTAAGTATGTTTATGATGTGTGATATAATTACAATTCTTTGTTTACTACTTATATACGATTCATACTACACAAATCGTTTGTTGAAGAAACAAAAATGTATTTTTGCATAACGTAACCTTTACCTAAATGTTACACAATTTTATATAACAATGATATAATGAAAATCTTCATATTAATATTCATAAAATGTAAATGTCAATAGTTTTTGAATAGATTTAATAATAAGAAAAAAAAATGCCGATATAAAAAAAAAAGGAATGTAATAAAAAAATAGCCATTTGAGTTACATATTACTCTTAAAAATATCTCATATCAATATACATATTTTGTTTGATATAGTAGTAAGTAACGACGCTTGTATAAATATTGTTATCATTTGGTAGGCAATCTATCTTATAGAAACAATATACAAACGCAATATACTCTGCGATTTTGTTATTTGTTTACAGTATGCACTCATTTATTTTTTGACTAAATGTCTAATTATAACATATTATTTCACAAAACAAAAAAATCATATATTCTTTTACACATGTTCGTAATAAAATATATGCATTTGTTCATATTTATTATTTTGTTTTATGAACAATATTATTCATTATTACATTTTTATTCTAATATTACTGTTGTTTGTTACCTTTTGTATGCAATCCTTCTAGTTATCCTTGCACGAACTCACTGTCACTCAATTCCTTTGTAAATAAACAATTTTGCCGGTAATACACACAATCGCATATACAATACACGCGTAGCATACAACCACGACTGATTACTTCACTTGTTTGAATGTCGGGTTGCTGACAAAACCTGTAGAGGGCAGAACAAGTCGCGAGTAACCTTGATGACGTCATGACGGTACAACGCAACCAGCACGTGAGTTATGTCAGAGGGAAAGTTTTCAGTGTTTAAGTATTTTTATTATATTTGTATTGTGCATAATTTATTAACAAGTTAAGTGCCATGACAGACACCGGTGTCCTGTTGCCAAATCAAACACCGGTGTCTGCTTTATTTTTTTTTGTTTCACCGTGTTGAGGTGCTGACTGTTTCCAAAAACAGTGACGTCGCCAGCCAATTTTATTTGGGTGGGCACAGGCTGATCTGACATTTTTTAGGCTGGGCACCCAAACCATCGATTAACACGTTAACTGCCACCATTAAAAAAAGGTGGGTCCCTTGGGCCATTTTTTCTTTTTTACAGATTTAGGGTGTTTTCATATTAGAAAATACAAGTATGATAACAGAATTATTTTTTTTTAATGTTGTTCTATAATTTGAAGAATTTTATTGAGGCACAAAATTTGCAGTATTTTATTATTTCAGAGACTAAAAAACAAAAAAATCATGCGCTAAGAATAGGTTTTGGTCTGCCAGGCCACCGAGAATTAAATTACGTTCACAGATATGCGTTGCGAGGTACAAACGGTAGGCCACGAAGGATGTATATTCAAACACTGAGGCACAAACTATGGAGCATACGAGGATATTTTAGTGAGACACTTAAGATGGACCTCATTGCAGTTAACGTGTTAATAGAGAAATATCTCATCGGATAACTGTCGTAAATTGTCATAACTATTCGTTATTTATTTATTTTGAAGCGATATTTTTCTATTAACCGATGGTTAAGGTCCGGAACAAAACTTTAAATTACATTATATTTAGAATTATCCGTTTGAGATGTATTGAAGCAAAGCTGTTTATTACTTTGTCTAAATTTACTTTTTCGTAGTATTTCTCAAATAAGTCTTTATTCTTCTTAAACAAGAAAAGTTCTTTCGCGTCCTTCCCTTGAAACTGGAATAATAATAATTATACATGATATATATTACAGAAAAAAAAAGACGTTATGTCTTTTTCAGGGTGGGCCTGACCACCCTAGCCCACCCCTAGCGACGGCCCTGTGCAAAATTCGTGTCAATATAGGGAAGGGCTCTCAGACGTCCTAGAAAATCGAGATTGTCCCAATTTTAAAGTGTATGTCCCGGGGTCCCGAAACAGGGTCTCGGGATATCTATTTGTCCCGGATTTAAATATTTTCATAATTCACTACTTAATTTAATTTAAATATTTGTCAATTGTTACATTTTCTGATTTATTTCGACGGCCGCAGTACTTGATACTTGACGAAAATGGTCAAAGATTTTCCAGACTTATATTTAGATATATTGAAAATATGTGAATATATTTTATCTATTCCGGGCCACAATACCAATATACAAATAAAGTGGACAGATAAGCATAACTCATTTTGTGACACGGTAGAAGTAATTTTACATAGTAGAAATGTATGGTTCGTTATTAAAATAGTCAAATCTTACGAAAACTGTGTATGACTAAATGTAAAATATTTTGATTTTATTATTTTTATGGTCCTAAAGCAGCTTAATACATTAACTTCCCCGTTCCCCCTCTTGTCAAATTGTACCGGTTTGGTTAATTCAAAATGTGAAAGCTCTACATCAACACTGTATGAAAGTGTCTGCTATTTTTTTGATTTTTGTTTAAATATCATGAAAACTTTTATATTTTTATTAGTCATTTAAACAACATGTCATAACTAAACAATTATGGGTAGTTGGTCAATTTTGATTATAATTGTATTAATATATTTACAGATACTATTCAGAAATACATAAATAAAAAGATTTTTTGTAAATTTTCGTCCTTGGCACTCAACGTGTTAAATACCAAATTTAATAAACTGTGTTATTTACAATTTATTGTGTATTACATATTTCATTGTATTGCCATCGAATAGGGTCGTAAATCATTATCGAAATATTACCATTTTACAGAAGAATATTGTAACGTTTATTTATTTAGGTGAAATGTAAACATAAGTGAAAAGGAATATTTATATAAGTAGGTTTAATAAACGAATAACAAATTATAAACAGATAATAAAAGTGCGACCCTTATATACCTGTCGCCAATTAATCTCCAGAACATTCTAGAGCCTCTCGGACTATAAAATTCCCCGAACAATAACTGCGACGCTTCTACCCCACTTGAACTTTAATGCGATATCAATATGTATATCGCCTGGCAGTGTCAAAATGTTACTGCATGTTTTTGTTTTTGTAACGAAAAATAAATTTTATTTATTCCTAATAATAATTTTTTCATTCATATACATACAAATTTGTATATAAAAATAGTATAGCTATACGAATATGAAAATAACCAATACTCTGTACAACGAAGAGTTTGTTCATCACTGGCAACGACATAAAGCGTTAGAGGCCAAAATTTTCGCTTTCAAAATTTATATCTGGCTTACCACGACATATTTTTCAGTCGCGTTTTTACTATTATCCTTGTTTGAACTTGTTAAGATCAGATCAGTAAAATTAATTCAGTTTGGATCAGTTGGATCTTTCTGATCTACTTCGTCGATTGGATCACTTATACATGTTGTGTGGAAACTGATCCAGTCAATTGAAATAAAAAATAAGTAATTAAGATTCAAAAACGTAAGTTATATTTGATAGGTACCTATAGTGCTTGCATACATGTAGTAGAATCGTGACTTTTGATTTATAGGACGGAAAGGATAATCTCCTATAAACTCTGGTAGCAGAAGCAAGGACTCATTGGATTTTTTTTTTCATTTATATATGTAAAGATAAACCACAACATATAGTATACTATAATGCAAATATTTATTGTTTATATGAAATAGGCACTTGTAGTAGGTAATTTCATTACAAAATTGAATTTATAATTATGTACATAAAGGTAAAATATCTAATGGGAAATGTACTGTGTACGGTTCTATCTAGTCTACTGAGACACCCCCGCAGCGTAGGAGAACCAGACTTAAAGTCATGCGGTTCTACTACTCTGCAAACACTATAAAAGTAGTGGAAAATTGAATAGGCTTTATGCCTGAACGCTTCTAGGCAGCAGGGGCGGATCTACATAGGCAGTAATAAGTTCTAAGTTCCGCGTTTCATTGCAAACCTTGTACATGAAAAATAGTTAGTTGATATATTTCTGAATCTCCACACAATTTTAAAATTTTTCATAACTCTGCCAATTGCAAATTGTAAAGCGAAAATATATATCTCGATCAGCTACTTAAAAGGAAAATATCACAACACCACGAATAATGAAAGATTGGTAAATTTATGCATAATATACAACGATATTAACAGATCACCAGGGGTGGGATTCTGTAACTACATAACGCACTCAAATAACAATGCGTTATTTGAATTTTATGTTTATGTCTATTATTTCCATCGGTTATATAACGCACGTAAACCATAACGTACTTAGTTACAGAATCCCACCCCTGGCCGTTTACGTATGACGTGTTACAAAAACTATGTAAGTAAAAAATATAGAAAATTAAATTTTAATAAAAAAAAATAGGCTGAAGCACCCAGCAATGGGTAAATGGAGCAATGGTATATTTATTTTATAAAAAAATGTTTTCTAAATTAATTTTAAACTCCAATTTAAAGATTCTTAATCTATCAAAACATTGGCCCCCCATCGGACTTCAAGCCCTAGACGCCTAGACACCGAAAAACTTAGATGTGCCCTTGCTAAGCAGTATCTCATCTACTATTCACAGTTTTCGGCAAAGAGATTTTGATGATCTTGGAGCCAGCAACAGTCGAAAGGCTCAACGTATATTTTTGCAATTATATTTGTAGGCATGATACTTGTCGTATTAATGTGATCATATTTAGCTGTCTGGAAACCAATCGAACATGGATTACAAGTAAGATAAAAGTAAAACTAATTTCCTACTAATTGGTGTAAAAATATGCAGGTGTATATCTACAAAATTTATCTTTTTTATTAGATTTATACGTACTTAATTAGATTATTTTTTTTAAACAATTTTTTTTCTATCTATAATAATTTCCGAAGAAACACGTATTTCCAATTTTCGTTAGCGCTATATTCAATTAAGAGTATTTTAAATAGTAGATTATTCAAATGTGATTGTACGTTTGCCAAGTCATTATTGTTACTGTCACTATAAATTAAGTAACTAATTACGAACCAATTTATGACAAAGTTGTTGAATAGGAGCTTCCATAGGTACTAACTAAAATAGCTTATTTTCTTGAACTACAAAGGCAACTTTAAAATAATTTCTTCTGTTACAATAAACTCATCAAAAACATAAAATGTACAAAAATCCAAATCTCACAACTTTTTGCAGTGAAAGGACATTGTACATTTTATGTTTTTGATGGGTTTATTGTAACAGAAGAAATTATTTTAAAGTTGCCTTTGTAGTTCAAGAAACACATATTTACAGACAGACCAACGAAACTACTAACTTATTATAATATTAAAATATTTTCTTGTTTAAAAAAAACACTCACATTACATTACATTATTTTAATATTAAAATATAATTTCTTCGTGTGAATAGTACGAATAAGCAAATCAAATATCATATAATATACATTTTTCTTCTTTATTATAAAAAATAAATACAATAAATAAACAATACTCATTCAAATAAAAACACAGTTTAAATATACTCTGCAATTTTTGTAGCAACTTTCAAGCTAACTCTTTCATATTTTTCATTTGAAAATCTTTTGTATGATTCTCTGTACGGATATTTATCATTATTCATAAGTAAAACTTGTTCGATTATCAATTTATGAAGAATTAACATTTCTTTTTGTTCATAGTATCCACAATGATTTTTAATCATTAACCAATGACTATCAACAATGTTAAATAATTTCAAAGTTAACGAAACTGCTGAAGCTGCTTGCAAAGATAAAGGGTAACAATTACAATGATGAGCGAGAGATAAAATTTCCAAAAAGTAGTTGGCACAAAAAGATATGATCTAAAAAATAAAAAAAAAATATTATTATTCTTTCAGAATTGTCAGATTTGATTTTAACATTAATCTTACGTACGTTAGAGTTTGAAAGTTGCATAATATATATAAAATAGTAAACAAATATCATAGGCTCATCTATATTTATATTATAATCCAAATAGAGCAATACATTTTTTTCCATGATTAGAAAACGATCGAGAGAATATTTTTCATTGCACAATTTTAGTATATCTGGTGCCTAAAATCGTATTTTTTTAAATATTTTATTACATTTGTAAATATAAAATAATTTTTACAGTTATAATATCGCCACAGTTGTCTTTGAGTACTATCCAGTAAGTTGCCAATGCATACATTTGATAATTACTTTCAAGAATTTCGTAATTGGCTAATATTCTGTCGAACAGTCTTATTGTTAAAAATAGTACACATGTATCTGGTGCTAAATATTGCTGAAATAAAATAATATTTTATGTGCAAGTCATTTTCTTTGTACTATGTTTCTCAGAAAAACAGCCATTGAAAGTAACTTATTTAATTATACTTAAATTAATATTTTTGTAAATTAGGCTGACGGGCTAACAAAATATGGTTCAATCTTATAGTACTTCTAGTTCAACCAGAAATGACGTTAATTTTCGTATTTATGAAAAACCAATATATTTTTACATTTGGAATATATGTACATAAAATTAAAATTATTTGTATGAAATTCATTGTTCATAAAATAGTACTAATTAGAAATCATGTAACCAGGTAATCTAAGAAAATAATTAAAACAAGTAATACTAAATACTTAATAATTATTATTTTTGCAAAAAAAAGTATTTTTTTAGAAAAACATTTAAAGTACCATGCGTTAAACACTTTTAACTAAAATTCAGTGTTGTACATAGAGTATAAAAATATTAAAATATGTATAGGTATTTTAAATAAGTATACAGAGTGGTCCAATGAAAATTATCAGCGCAATTTTTGGCCACTTAACATCAATTTTGCAAAAAACGCTCGAACGTGGCAATTTAAGTATAAAGGGAGACACCTGAATGGATTAATAGCAATGCCATAACTTCAACCCTAAAATGGGCTCAAACATTTTAAAGGGAAAAGGGTATCAAATATGACAGTTCGAAAGGCCTTTCAATTCTCTTTTCAACAGTTTTTTTTATTTATGTAAGTATTTTGTGCCGTCATTTGTAGTCTCATTAGATCACGAAAGAATACACTAAAGTGCTTAGTTTTTGTATACTGAGACATCTACACGTATAATCCGAAGTATATAAATCCTTTTTTAGAATGCAAAGACCATATTGACATTAAATATAAGGGTGGTCTTGAAGCTAATGTCATAAATTTAAGTGTAAATAGTACGACATGTGCAGATTACGAAAGAGAAAGATTTTTTAAAAATTCACATATTTAATAAGTTAACTGCCATGAGGTACATCTTATGTGTCTCACTAAAATATCCTCGTATACTCTGAGATACATCGTTTGTGCCTCAGTGTTTGAATACACATTATGCTTCGTGGTCTAACGTTTGTACCTCGCAACGCATATCTGTGAACGTAGTTTAATTCTCGGTAGACCAAAACCTATTCTTAGCGCATGATTTTTTTGTTTTTTAGTCTCTGAAATGATAAAATACTGCAAATTTTATGCCTCAATAAAATTCTTCAAATTTTAGAGCAACATTAAAAAAAATTAATTCTGTTATCATACTTGTATTTTCTAATATGAAAACACCCTAAATCTGTAAAAAAGAAAAAATGGCCCAACGGACCCAACTTTTTTTTTAATGGTGGCAGTTAAAGTGTTAAGGTATCTTTCATGAAACTAACATTTTTAATACAACTGGACCACTGCCAACGCTTTTGTATTTTGTAAATAAAAATATAATTTATGTTAAAATTGCGATTTAATTTAATTATTAAGAATAATATTTACAACTAATTTTAAATTTTAAATGTATTTTTGATATGTATACTTTCAATGAAATATGAATTAAAACAGCAGTAAAAGAAAGTTTCCTTAAGAAAAGTGGAATTTCCTTTTTCCGAATATTTAAAAAAATCATTCTGTTTCATAATCTACACTAATCTTTGTATTAGCTTTATGTACAATAATTATTAATATTTCAAATACTATTGTAATATTTTAGTATTTGAAACTCCGAACATTTCAAACACAAAAAATGTTTTAACAAAGACTTGTAATACCTTTGTTAGTATTTTGTATTTGAAATACTTTTTTAAGTATACAATTTATGCTTAATTTTATCAACTCTTTCTAATATACTAAAACGTTTAAATTCAAATTGTGAACTATTTTCAAATAATCATCCACATCTACACAGACAGACACATTCGCAGATATCATTATAAAAATGTTTAAAGATATTTGAATTTTAGCACGATATGTAGCTCTCTCGTATCTAAATCATGGGAGGTATATATGAATTCTTTCCATAATGCTACATGACTTCATGGTATTTAATGGCTTTCTTCCTAATTTTATTGGTTTTTGTAATTAAAAATCATCTTTAACCAGATATATGAATTCGAGATTTTATATAAATTCCAAACAAGTAAAAATATATACGGATTATATTTTAAATTTGAAAGTAAATGCTACCTACTGTAATATGAATACAAATACCTTATTTTTAACATCTTTCAAAATCATTTATAAAATATATAAATAAAAAAATTTGGTTAGCCAAAGTCAGTCCGTCATAATACTGATCCTAATTTCATATATGATAAATTAATTTGCATACTTACATGTAATTTGACAAGCCAGTTAACTAAAATAGATCTCAATTCGCAATGTTCAATATTTTCTCCCAAAAATCCAAAATTTAGTTTATTTTTTATTTCTCGAGATATTACCTGGCTCATAATATCCTGAATAAACAGACCTTTGTAAAGATAGTTTTTAATAAATATACTTTCAACTTACATGTAACAGAGAGTCAGGGTACAGCAATAAATGATGAACTAAAATAAAAACAATTAAAATACTTGTAAAATTATGAGTGGGAATAATTTATATAAACCTTTATGAGTATTAGAATCCAAATTAACAATTCCCAGTGCCTCAGACGGTTTCAAAATTTCTTTCTTAAAAGTTTTCTTCTTTGGTATTCTGTCATAAATTTTATTTTGCTGTAAATTACCAGTTATATTTGTATTCGAATATATTTGAGTGTTTGAAATATCTAAGCTACTGTTCAAGTAATGTTTTATAGCTTTAAATTGTAACCAAAAATTATTAGAATCATCAATAACGCTGTCTTCCAGAAAATACTCCTCTTCAGTTTCTTCTTTAATTGTTTCCAAATTTTTGGTGGAATATATGATGATAGATTTCTCCAAAAATGTATCTTCAGGGATCGTGGTGTTTGTACATGATTCATTTTTAGATATTTTTGGATCAGTTTTAGGAGATAAAAGATTGTCTAATGTACTGATTGTTTTACAAGATCTATTACAATTTTCATCTGTAGTAAAACAATGTGAATCAAATGTAGTACATCCAGAATCAGAGTTTTCCATTGTATTAGCACATTCTACTTGATCCAAATCTATTTTCGTAGTTGTTGTGTTAAGAAAATTTTCTGTCTCATTTACTACTAAGTTCAGTTTTATAATATTAATATTACTATCTTCTTTTTCGTTAATATATTCACTTTTTTCACAATATGTCATATCATTACAGTTTATTTTCTCCACATATGTAACATTATTTGATTTTTCAGTTATGGGTTCAGTTTCTGTGGAAGTACAATTTTTAGAACTGCATAAAATATCTGAATTATTTAAGACTGGATTTTCTAAAATATTATTATTAATTGTTATTACGAAAGTATTTTCCCTTTTAATAACGATTGGACTACATTCAATTGCTATTTCAGTTCTATGAAATTCTGAAATATTTGTGCTTTTTTTTGGTACTTCTTTTTCTTCAATGCAGGAGGAACCAATTTCTCTTTTTGTTATGGGAGTACTCGTAGCAGGATCACTCTCAGATTCAGTAATTACAAAAGTGCATTTTTCGTTTGTAGATTTAGATAATTGTGTACTAACAATTGCATCAGTTTGTAATATTTCGGTATTATTTGTCAGTAAATTATTCAATTTTAAATTACCTGCTTCAATTTCGGCAATTATTGGTGTGTAAAGTGTTTCAATTTGATTTGCTTCAATATCATCTACTAAAACAGGGCTACTCGTTTCTGATATAGACTTTTTTATATCAATATTTACTTTTTGAACATCTATATTAATAGTTGTATTATTTTTTAATATATTACTATCTTTGGGTAAATTCAGATTTTTCGCTTTACTACATGAATTTTCTGTATTACTGCTTGAATTTGTGTTATTACGTATAATAGAAGAATATTCTGAAGAATTATTAGATATACTACTCGGAATAGTAGTAACTTTCCTGTTCTTGTAAAATGCGTCATATATTGAATCCAAATGTTTTGAAATATTTTTACTCCTCAGTACATTATAGTTATCAAGAATATTTGAAATATTATTTGAAATAGAGGTTTTTTTATCTGGCTCATTTTTATTAAATGTAGTATTTAGTTCGTTGGTTGGAACTTTTGAAATATTCTTAGTAGAAGTGCAACATTTTTGTGCAGTATTACTCATTTTCTGTGCACTTGAAATATTTATGGGTAAAACTTTAATGTTATTATTTGAGAAAGTAGATACTTGTGTAGATATATTGTCTGATCCAAAATTATGTGTTATAGTTTCACACTTACACTTGTTGTTCATGGTATCTGTAATATTATATAAAGCTGTGTCTTTATTACTCACATTTTTAGTTGCAATAACAGCCATGTTTTTAGAAGATCCTTTTATTGTGGAATTGGAAGATTTCCTAATTATTGTACTGTTGGCTGCAGGTTTAAATTTATTTATGATAGATTTGTCTTTAATTCTTTTACTTTTTATATCAACATTACTGTTACTAGGAATTATTTTTGTGTTAATTTTTGAAGCAGTTGTCGTATTTCTCGTAGTAGAATTTGAAATACGTCTAACATTACCACAGTTATTTACATTTTTGCAATTATTTATCGTTTTCTTCATAGTAGTTTGTGTTTGTCTTGTATCAGTGTATTTATTAGTTGTACTTGAAGTTGATTTAATGTCATTGTTACTAGCTATGTTTGTAGCAGAATTTGATTTGATAAGGGTATTTTTGGAAGATTTTGAAACTGATGTCGCATTCGAGTTATTAGATTTTGAAATAACCGGCCCTGTTATTTTCTCGGCAACAGAAGAATTGGTACAAGTAGATTTTTTTGAACTTAATTTAGTAGTAGTTTTATTGGATGATGATTCCGTATTAGCCAAATATCCATGAAATTGATTTGAAGACTTTAGGTCGGTTAACGGTTTTCTACTATTACTTGTGTTAGTAACAGATGTAACAATAGATTTTTTTGAAGTAATGGTGGAAGGTTGATGTTTGTTTGAATTTTCTTTTTCCTTAGGATTTCGCACTCTGTTTTTAGGTTTTGGATTAGAAGAACTGCGACAATTCATTTTGTTTTCCTTAAATTATCTGAAAAACATTAAATAAATATACTTAAAATATTTGCATACCAAGTTTATTTGTTATATCTATGCAATTCAATGCATATGAGTACAAGTAAATATTTTTATTTATTGTTTGACAACAAATTGAAACAATATATACAATATACTACGGTATAAATCTAAATAAAAAAATTGCATAAACATGTAACAAAAAACGAAAATTTGGAAGTCAAAAAAGTATTTGCACAGTCTTTAGATGCATGTACGTGCAATTAGAAGTATTCCACATTTATCAGTAGAAAAAAAGTAACTATCAATAATAAGTAAAGGTCAGGCCATCCGAAAGTTATAATTGATAAATAGCGTCGTCAAATTGTTAATAAACTAAGAAAAAAAAATTGATAATGATAAGTACTAACTTACTATCAGTAATATTGTAATAACGGCAATCACAAAAGTTACTTCACAGACAATAACAAACGTGCTTCAATTTTAAGGATAGAACTGCAAAAAATAATACCTAATGAAAAAAATACAACTTTTTCAAATATGTTAATCAAAAACAAAGAACTAAATAAAAAACATTCTACCTAATGTGCAAATACTTTTTAGACACTATATAAGACAATACTTACAATAGAGCATCCATAAAAATATATAGCAAATGTTTACTAGTTCACTCTCGATTAGTTTCTGTGCATGTATTGTTTAGATTTGCCATTAAATTAAAAATATTGTTTTGTGGTTCCCTCTGTTATTTAAATACGGAACAATATTTATTTGACACATATTCCAAAATACAGTTGTCCCATTTTCAATTATCGCAATTGGAATCTTGAGAACCAAAATAGTTACGAGGTCGGTCAAGTGGATCTTTTTATGAGCCTATGTTTCTAGATACAGGCGGAAAATGGTTTTTTATTTCTCAAATATTAAGAAAATAATTCCTTACAAAGCATTTTTTTTAAATAACAGATAGATATCTTACCTAATTTTTTTCCAAAATGTTTAATTAAATTTTTAAAAGATGTTTCTCTTTGACTCTATGAGTTGGATAGAAAGAAATTAGCTGTTAGTGATTTTATTTAATGGATTTTATTATATAAAATTGTACTTTTACTTTTCAGATTAATTTCATGATGTTTTATTACAAATGTTACAAATAATACTAATGGTTAAAACATAAGTGGGATATTCAAAATTAGTTGATAAATTAGATATTTTGAAGACAAATTATATTATTATTAACTAAACATAGAATAATTGTGTGTCTTATTAATTTATAGCCAAAATTTACTCAAATTTTTTCGTTTTACATATTTTATCGCCATATTTTGACATTTTAGGCAAAGACCTGGAATTAAATTATATTTCTTTTTCTTTCGACTCAGTTTCGATAAAAATAATTAGTTTCGTTTAATATCGTTCCTGTTTAAATAAAATTTAGTTTCCGTTGGAACGAAAAATAAATTTTGTTCCGAAACGCTTATTTCGTTTCAGAGTTTTTTATATTCTTATTTTTAACAATTTTATTTATTATTATAATAACTAAAAATTAAAATATAATTATGATTCACAAAAAATATATATTATGTTCATAAGAGTAATACATAAACTTTCACTAATTATAAACGAAAATATAATACAACTTTTAACATTTTTTTTGGTAATATTAGGTCTATTAGAAGAAAAAATAAATTTAAGGACCTAAAATGCTCTCTTAACTGTGACTAGAGTCACTAGAGATCGAAAAGAACAAAACAATAAAAATGATAGTTTTTTGACTGTTTTTAATAATTTTAATTATGTCACGAAGGCAAATTATCGTACAATTATGTATGATAGTAATGTTATTTTAGTATATCGTAAAAATGTCCAAATAATCGTTGATATACAATAATTATCGTTAATTGGAAACAATTTATGTATTTG
Source organism: Stenolophus ochropezus (assembly GCA_035578165.1). Taxonomy (NCBI): domain Eukaryota; kingdom Metazoa; phylum Arthropoda; class Insecta; order Coleoptera; family Carabidae; genus Stenolophus; species Stenolophus ochropezus. Next base: position 15,004,704 of record JAQOWZ010000002.1, read on the forward strand.
TTTGGGGATTGTCATGCTGCAAAAATATGAACTAACTTTAATATTATTATGTACGTAGGTTTGATAATTTGGTAAATATTTAAATTCTTTGCAAATAAAGTGCGAATTAGGAACAAAATAATAACGTTATTAATGGGAATTTTTATTTCGTTTATATTGTTTTCGCTCCAGAAATAAGATTTAGAATTGCATTTCGTGTCTGTTTCTGTTCCAGATTTTTTTTTGTCATTTATTTTGTTTATAGTTTTCGTTTCTTTTCCGTTCCGGATCCCTGATTTTAACATTTTAATCGATGTCCACAATCTTACAATCAGAGCTGGGAATAGTACTGTATAAAATTACTCGAGTACATAGTACAAATAATTATTTTGATAACCTAATACGAAGTACTTTTTCTACTTGTATCATTAGAGTAGTGAGTAGTTAAGACGTCACAATAAATTGACAAATAAACAAATAAAAAAGTAATACAACAAAACATAACAATTAGATTAAGGAAGAAAAAAATGTACATCTCATGTTGAAACGTTAGACTGAAAAGGCCACTTGTTTGTATACAAATTATCTTCATTTAAATAGTGCAATATAGTTGAAGGAAAAGTTGTATTAAAAATAAAACTAAGGAAACATTATCATGCCTACTGGTGTAATTACAATTAAATATTTCAAAGTACGTCTTTTTTTATAAGAATATGACCTCATTCTACAACTTAAACAATTTGATTTTAGTAACGTTTTTGAATTTTTGAAAACATTTTGGTTTTAAAATTATATACAATATTTCAAGCGTTTCCCAAAAATATCTACTCTCAGTGATAAATTAAATCTTGAAATTCTTATTAATCTTTAATTTCGACAAAAACAATAATAATTTTTCTTTAAGAGCCACTTTGTTGTAAACAATATTTCTAACGACTTTTTAACTAGATTGTTGCAATTTTCCACGACCAAAAAAAACCTACCTAAAAAACCCAAAAAAAAATAAACACCCAAAAAACTCACTTGAAAAAAAAAACATTGAAAAGCTCATATTAAAAAAAATATTCGATACGTCCAAAAAATTACGCAAAAATAAATAAACTATGATTATAAAATAAACATAATATAACACGCAAGCTAACACCGGCCAACTTTTTGCCAAATTTAATCAAAATCGAAGATGAAGTAACACATCGTAAGATTGATATAAGGAGAGATCAGAAACTTAGTGGTCAGGCGTCATAAATTATTCAAAATTGAAAGTAAAATAATGGGCGATATTAATTAAATTCTTACTAATTTTTCAATAACTGTTTACATTTCTTTGTCCCAATAATATTTTAATATCTTTTCAAATTACAAATTGATGTACATTTATAATGCATTATACTTTAATCTAGATTATTAGAAAATATCTTGAGCATAAATTCGGGTGCGGTGCATATTATTATACCTTCAAAATATTGAATACATTCCAGAATTTTTTTGTTCCATTCTACTCATCGACCAGTTAAGAAAATTTTCTATTCATATTCAATGCCATTTAAACTTTGTAATGGAAATGCGCAGATCCCATGTTCTTTATTTAAAAATGTCATTATGTTATATATGGTAATTATGAAATAAATGCTCTCTAATCTAACATTAACTATTGGAAACATTTTTTTCTAGTTGCAAGAGATAAGAAGTAACATAATTTCGCGAAAAATTATATTCATGTACAAGTTCTCCTTGTAACTAATTCTCGAATATGCGTTAACTGCACAATTCTCAACCTTTAAAATTGACTATTTCGCACAAATCTAGAATTATTTATATTTCCAAACCAGTTCTATTAAAAACAAAATTACAGGTACGTATTATTTAAGAGCAATGAAAACACGTAATAAAAAAATTAATCTCGTTTACATAATTATATGTTATCAAATAAGTTATTTTCAAAAAATATGTGAAAAAAGATTAAACCTTGATATAAGTAGTTTAATATTTTTTTAATTAAACTAAAAATAATTGAATTTTAAATGCGAATGCTTATAAAACATCTGTTTGCTTTTGAAGACGCGCAAAATTTTTCGATTTCCTCATTTTTCTAATTATATTTTTGAAGATGCTCCGCATTCTAAAATTATCATTGTAACTTATCAAAACATTAATATAGGTTACTGTTTTGAAATAAATTGAATACTGTTTGACATTTACCAATAGATTTTAATCCGGTCCTGATTAAATAAGTGAGAATCTAAAAAAAATTCATTGGTCTTTTATTTTTCGATCAGGAACACAATAGTGCGGTTAGTACAGTCACTGTTCAACGCGCTCAAAATATAGTGTCGTCGAAACTTAAAGTAAATATTTGAATGATATTTTGCATTCGTTTTAATTCTACTATAATTTTAAGGTAAGTACTAATGAAAATGTTGCTTTCTTATTACATATTTTAAAAATAAAATAGTATTTTAAATGTACTATTTATTATCGTTATCAGGTACTAATATGTAATAAATAATATTTTTATCGTACTCACATATATAATAATTTAGTATTTTATATCAAACCATATAAATAAAACAGCTAATAATTTTTAAATATTATATAGTATTTTGTAATTTTTAAATTGACATAGATATTTTCAGAATATCATTTTAAAATATGTAAATATTTATTTTACAATGCTATTGCAAAAATAAATAGTTCCAATTATGACAATGAGTAAAAATTGATTTAAATTGTACATTAATTGAACAAAACTTCACTATTATTTGTATTTTCAACAACTTCTTATAAAATTAGGTAAATGTATTCTTTTGTATTCAAATGACAGCTGTTGTACCGAATTTTTAAAATGCAATGAAACAGTTACATCCAATGAAGTAAAACGAAGTTGTATCCGTTAGATTTCTATTTTGAAATATATCTTAGTCACTATTGTCATTATTGTATGTTACGCAGGTAAGATTCGAAAATTGCTATATTTCTTAGACAAAAACTTAAACGTAAACAAAATTACTAACATCTTTTTAAATGCTTGACGTTTAAATTATATCTCAAAATAAAATTACATTCTAGTGTAATTGAAACATTTGCTGGATACAATAAAACAATGATATTATACGCCACTATATAGTATTACACATAGGCATTCATTACATACCTTATATTTTATCATTTTCTCAACAATCTCAGGTACGATAAGGTGTCCTTCAATATTGTTTCAATCATTTACAGATACGATGTCAGTGATAAAAGAATTTGAAAACGTAATTAAAGGAAGTTTCGGTGCAAATTGGAAGTATTTAAACCATTCTTCAGCCAATTTAACTGCACCTGGTGAAAACTATGGAAGTGTTATACTCAAAGTTGATGTTAATTATGAAGAAAATAACAATAAAAGTAAAGTTCAAGTCGTAGCCAAGTTGTGTCCGCCTTCTGATGTTTTAAAAGAAGCTTTTGTTTGCTGGTTAACATTTAAAAAGGAAATAAAAGCCTACTTGAATCTTTGTCCGCTGATAGAAGAAATCCAAAATGAATATAATGTCCCAAATCGTTTGGATTTTTTTGCGAAATGTTATGGAGCAAGAATGAATTTATCAAACGAAGATAAAATTGATGATGATGCGGTCATCATACTTGAAAACCTGAAAATTCAAGGTTTCTTCGTTGAAGATCGTATGAGAGGTTTAGATCTTCCCACAAGTGAATTAGTTTTGGAAAATCTGGCAAAATTACATGCAGTTGTAATTGTTTTGCGATTATTTAAACCAAGTGAATTTACTGAAAAAGTTATGCCATGTTTACAATCTGCTAATAATGGTGGTGTGATGATAGATGGTTTCGTAGGAGCTGCAATAAAAATGATGGAGACAATCGATGAATGCAAAGATTATATCGAAAAAATGAGAAAAATGAAAGTAGAAAGAGAAAAGCTAGGAGGGTTGATGTTTCCTGTACAAACTAATCAAGATTTTTACACTATTGTACATACAGATTTTTGGACCAATAACATGATGATACAAAAAAACGAAAAAGGAGAACCACTAAGAGTGAAAATGGTAGATTTACAACTAACTGATTATGGGTCAGGAATTAGAGATTTACTTTTTTTACTATACAGTAGTGTTCAAGTTGAAATTTGTGACCAATACTTTGATCATCTTATTGAAGTATATTACAAAACTTTTGTGAATTTTTTAAGTTATTTTAACTGTGATTTATCGAAATACTCTTGGGATATATTTCTAAAAGAAGTAAATGACGTAGCACCGCACGAATTATTTCACATAATATTTATGTTGAAACCGATTTTTTCGGAACGAGGTTCCATAGAAAGTTTAGAATCTCTTGACATTTCCGATTTTGGCCGAATTGATAATATTGGTCCAACATACCTGACTAAACTTCGACAAATTATTTTGTCTTATGCAAAGAGAAATTGGTTGTAAAAGTAAAAAATTAAAAAGTTTTTACGCCTAATTAAGTCTTATTAATAAGTAAAACTGTTTACAAGAACATAAATTTATTCCCCTTGTATAAAAGAAAGTATATATCAAACATAACAATTACAAAAATATGTTTAACTATTCTAAGAATGTCAAGTACTTGCAGATCACTCCATGTAACGTATAAGTTTGTATGGCAACAAATCAATAAATTGTATATTTTACCCATTTCTATTGTTTACTAGTGTAACTATTACTAAGGCCCATGGACCACAGCAAAGGTTTGTCAGTCTCTATGGTGACATAAGGCAGACCATTGTAAGTATTTGAAGTGCTTATTAATTCTCCAAATTTTATGGAACTGTTTTCTAAAAATACAAATACAATTAATTACTTATAACAACAAATGGCTATATTTTCGTTAAAATTTAAAAATATCATAAGGCTATGTTTACGGATGTTTATTTAAAATTATTTTATCATTTCGTGATTTTTTATCAATTCTTATCTTGTAATGAACTAAAAACATAGTTGTTTTTTGGCGACGAACCGTTTTCAACATGATTTTCAAACCATTTTCGTATCTGATGTCCTCGTTTTATGTCCCGCTAAAATGCATAGTTTCAAAACGGTTTCATATGGAAATATTATTAAAAAGTAGTAGAACAAATTAATTTATTGCATTTTTAAAAAGATAATTATAATATAGAAAACAAATTTATAATACTATTACTAAAATCCTCGTCAAGAGGAGTATTTTTGAATAAGAGAAAAAAAATTATTAATTTATATATGTATTATTGTCATTTTAAATATAACAGATAAATTACAAAAATTTATTAAGTACAATTTTGTTTTGATACCCTACTTCGAAAATGTTTCAATCCATTGCTGCCGACTGGTTTGACTTTTTCAACACAGCCTTAGTGTGACGTCATTATTTGCACAGTTTTCAATCGTTAAAATGACATGTTTCAAAACACTACGAACCAGCATCAAACCGGTGTGTCGCCAAAAACAGCTCAAATTTTGGCACTTTCGAGAGCAACGACCTATTTTATTCCTTATTTTTCAGGAGTAAGTTACTTTCGAGTCTTTACGGTTTTATATAAATAACAGATAAGAACCATTACTGCAGTAATTAGTAACCAATTTTCCAAATATATGGACTTTAAACCGTTCAAAAATAATGTTATTTTAAAATGCGTTGTTCTTACAAATGCAAAAAATTGTTTATAACCAAAACAATATGTTTGCATATCTTATGAAAAGTCGATATTAAAAAATCTAGTTGTAGAAGTCACCTAAACAATCATTTCATCAGCATGAAAAATAAATTTCTAATGAAAATAGTTCAAGATTTTTCTATTTAAATACAAAGATAAGCATAAGCAACATGTATATCAGCAAATTCTTCAAAGATACAAATTGTAAATTAATGTTTAATAAAAGTATAGTTAATTCGCTGAATTATGCAGTTAAATATAAACACTATTAACTTTTGAACTATGTGTAAGAATTGAATTATTTTGTCATTTGATTTTTGCTTACACTTTGATTTCAAAATATATATCTTTAGAAATTTATTTTTCTTGCTTTTAAATATTATACAGTTTTGTATAAAGTTGTACATTTTAAGTGGTACACTATTGCTATCAGGAGAAATAGAGCTGGATTTAGCATTAAGCGGATGAAGCGGCCGCTTCAGGCCCTGAAATTTAAGGGGCCTACATTTTTATTTTATATTACAGATTTTTTTAACTAATAACAAAATAAAAAGCGCTAAATAGAGCATGTGACAACAAAATGAATTTTGGTCCAATTTTTCTTTGAAATCAATAAAATTTTCACCCCTCAAACTAATAGCTATATTACTTGGAATTTTATACAAAAATATGTATGCGTATCTTAAAATTACATAATAAAGTTTAGATCATGTAAAGTCTAAGTGCTTATTAGAAACATAATTAAGTGTGACTGATGAAAATTAGCATCAAATTAAAAAAGAAATTACTTTAACTTGGTTATATATAGCATAATATAATGAACAGAAAGGAAAAGGTAATATTATCTATTTATCACACGTTATTTGTTCCAAATTTATTGATTTAATGGGAGAGAAATTGAAAAAGAAATTTAATGAGGAAGTGAAAGAATCAGTTTATTATTCCCTTATTTTAGATTCTACTCCAGATATTATAGTCTTATAGTTTTTTTAGGTTTAGGTACGTACATAACAAAAAAATAAAGTATCTACTGAGCTCAAATTTGATAACCGGTTCAAGAGACTATTTTAATTATATAAAGAAATTATGACCCCAACTTGTTTTAATTTAAATGGTGACATATTTTCATTACGTCATTCGATAGAGATTTTTTTATTTTAACGATATTTTCAGATTTTTGCGAACCACTAGTGAAATGATTTTTTTTTGTCTCTTGATACAAAAATTGTTTGCTAATTTAACCAACTCTGTAATTTTTATAGCACTTGAGAAAGCAATATTTTGTGTACCATTTAAAATTAACAGCCATTTTTGAAAAAATGGATGACACTCTTATAATCGCAAAAAGATGAAATAAATAGGTCATTAAAATAAGTAGATAATATGAAGGTTTTTAAATTGTAAAAGCCAAAAAGATAAGAGAAATATATAACGAATAAAAATTAAGACGTATAAAGGCGGGAGATTGTATCATATCTGATATTTTCTATTCAACGAAATGAATGTAATTAAAAATAATTTAATGAAATAATTAACTGGTTTAAAAGCTAAATGTAAACAAACAAAGTGTAATACTTATAAGATTCTTACTTAAATCCCATTTCAGTCCAGTTGTAGTGACATGTTTGCATGGTTCTCCTACAGGAATGAGAGCACACCAAATTTCATTGTCTCTAAGTTCATCAGGAACACTAATTCTATGTTTACCAGGAAATATAAGCCATGATAATGAGTCATTTGAGAGCTGGTACACATTACAATTATTACTTAAAATATTTCTAGCTTTGTACATAGTGTGTATATTTCCCATTATTTGGTCTAACCGCCCAGCAGTATCTACTACTGCAATTATATGATCAAGCTGCAATAATTACATAATTAAAATTATTCAATAACTAAAAGGTTAGAATACCTCTTGATTTTTTGCTGTCATTATTTTCTGCAATTCTTTTAAAGCTTTAGTAAAATCAGTTTCATTTTGGTCATCTGTAACAATTATACGACTTGCATGGTGATCTCTCAGTATTTCAAGGCGTTTTACATCGATTGAATCCATGTCACCAGTCACATACTGTGGACTTGCAGCTGATTCTGGGCTTATATTGTTATTTTCTAACCATTTGAACCACTCATTTGTACCGCCATCCACAGTAAGTCGTAAATTTGCTGTAAAGAAACATTATGTAACGTACTTCATTTATTGCGTTTTATTCTAATTTACCTTTTTGCCATATCGGCAGCAAATATTTGGGACTGAGGTTTATTTTAGTGTTTAGAATTATTACAGCAAATTGACTACTATGACCTGAGCTATTTCTATTCGTTAATATTTTTTGAGGATGCCATATCGTTTCTCTACTCATTGTCTGCACAGCAAAAACCGGCTGAATATGATATGGTTTGTACTTGACATTATATAGAACACGCTAACATTTTGAGGTTAAACGTCAACTGGAAGTTGTTAGAAAAATTGCTGCTAGATGTCACTACCATGTCATGTAACTAGCATTTTATATTTTTCCAACTTTCTTTCGTTATTAAATAAATATTGAATAAATCTATATATTATAAATTATTAACATAAATATAAATAATATTTTATATAGTTCATTTGGTCAACTCTACAATTTATTGTATTGTTATGCAATAACAATAAAAGTAATTTTAATTTCTGGACTATCGATTTCGGAATTGTCCATCCATAAATTAGGAAAGTAGTAGGAAGAATTAATTATTAAATAATTATTTTCACGAAAACCACAAAATTATGTTTTCAACCACAAATCATTTATTTTTATTTTACCAATAAACAGGAAGAGGAAAAGAAAAACTAAAGTGCCTATTAATTTAATTACTAGAAAATGTTTCATTATACAAATTACTTTTATTTGCAGTTATGCTAATTATATATAAGTAAACGGTAGCCTTAAGAATCTATTTAAATCATTTGAATATCATACATTCTAAATATATATTTTTACGTACCCTCAAAAATTTTTTAACTACTGAACAACCGTTTTTCTTAAACATATTTTTGAGATAGGAGACCAAAATTCTTATCAAGCTGACGGTTCAGAAATATTTTTTTAAATGATCTCAAATAATATGGAGTAATATATACATTACATTTTGACATTTTGCAATTCTAGAACACTGACACATTTTCAAAGTAGAACACTGACACATTTTCATAGTTGAAAGATGTCACAAAATTCTGTTTGCTACTTGAGGACAGAAGTGCGAGATAGGATTAACAATTCAATGGAGAATGTAATGACACAACTCAAAAATCAATGAAATTCGAATAGAATTTGTTTCTTTTCTCTTTTTTAAAATTTTTATTTTTGGAGTTTTACATTTACACTGAGCTTTTCCCACGGACAGTGACGCGCCGAAGGGTGGTTTTTTGGGAGTTCAAATTGCACCATCCGAAATTAGTTAGGTACTTTATTAAAGTAAAAAAATATATATTGATTATATAATGCATGTTAATTTTATGTTATTAATATATTATTTCTATGAAATGAACAAATTTTTTTCTTCTCCTGATTCCGAATTATGTGTTTTTTAATTCTAGCAGTCACTTTTAAACATCTGACTAAATTATAGTTTTAAGAAACCTATCTCTTTTTAATTCTACAATTTACAACAGAGGTTCGAAAAACAGTCAAGTTATTTAATAAATGGGTGAGACTAGTTGAATATTCACGCCCCCCGGACTTTTTCCCGTACGTATAATTTTTACATGGTCTTATAGAAAATTTTTCAACGGATCTAATGGTGGTGGGCGCTACATTCCATATCGTTGTGAACATTCAAAAATGGTGCGCCAATATTGGTTGAATAAACGGTTCAATTTTACATAGTTGATAGTTGTATGTTTAAAATGATACATTTTTTTATAATAAATTCAAATAAAAAACCATATTTGGTACCTTTTCTGAAAGTTTGTCACAGTATATGGGGGACTATCTCCTCAGACCGAAAAGTTTCCCGAAAAATGCACTGCATAATGCAAAATTGGCTTGTTCCACAGTTTTAATTTTTTTAAGTTCATATTCAACAAAGTCATTATATTTTTATATGTTAAATACATTCATAATACATATAGACATATTTTTTTGCAAAAATAATAAAAATATTCCAAGTAACATCCGAGATATAATAAGTTAAAAGTAAAAAATGTAAATACCAAGAAAATAAGATTTTTTTGTTGGAAAAATATGTATTTTTGAATGTTCGCAATGAGATGGAATGTCGTGCCAAAAACATTTAGATTTGTCGAAAATTTCATATAAGACTATGTAAAAATTATTTGTACGGGAAAAAATCCGGGTTATAGTGCACGATACGGACTACATCCATGACTGAAGAAGTGGACAGTGGCCAGAAGTTTATATGTTTTCCGAATGGCATATGAGATTTCAATAACTCAATTACAAATCGTGTTGTTTCATTATTCCGTTGAAACGGCTTCATAAACAAAATCGGTGGTATAAATGCATTACTTGAATCACCTAAATGGCGTGTTAATTCTAACATTTTTCTTCAACAAACAATAATTACATTTAGAAGTATATGTAACACAAAATTATTTATAAGTACTTCTTTTACATATTACACTCATATTCATGCATTACAATAATATTAATAATCCTATCTAATGCCATTTTCTATTATTTGACGTTTCAAATTATAATATTAAAGGGATGTTAATTTTTATGTCACCTAGAAACGTGCCTCTAATTTTTGTTCATTTAGTGGTTTTTTTAACAAGTTCTGTTAAAATTTTACAGATTTGCCGATACAGAATTGCAAAATAATTTTACAGTTACAGATGTATGTATCTTTGTTATATAATTTAATTATATAAACGAAACATACAATTTTTATTATTGTATTTTTAATAAATGAAGATATACCTGAATTATTTTGATAAAGCAACATATTAATTTGAAAATAATTGTGTTTAAACTAATGTTAACAATAACATAATAAGAAATTGTCCACCGTATTCGATCTATTTTTGAGTGTTGACCTTTTATTCTAATTTATTTTCATAAACTTATTACAATTTTATTATCATCATTTTATGAATTATTTATACAACTATTACTATAATTAAAAATTTAAGTTATTTTATAATAATATGTTATATTAGAAAATACCTAAACATACATATTCTAAATTAAAGATACATCTCATCGTAATTGTTTTCAGTCTTCACTTTTCATGTGAATTATAATAATTTAAGAAAATAACGATTATTCTGCTACAGTCAATTATGTCATTTAACTACCTTAATATGGTCAAAGAAAAAGAAATGAAGTTTTTTAGTACAAGCTGATTTTTTTTTTAGTAATCTGACATAAGTATATATTATCATTACAAGTTGTATTGTCATGGTCTCGAAAAATCGAAACGAGACTACACTTCTAGTGCCATGCCAAGCCATGTTGGGAATCATTTATTAAAAATAATAAAAGGAATATTTATTATAAAATATGAAATATATGAAACATAAAGTGTGATTCACGATTTCGTGCATTCATTTTAAGGACATGTAGTATTCACTGATTAAGAATCATTTTTTTTTATTTAGAACATTTTCAAACCTAAAGGTACTTTTCAAAAACTGGAGGTGTCGATGAAAATGATAAACGAATAATTAAATTATTATTATTTCAGTTTACGTTTAACACAGATTTTGTTTATTTGTAAATATTACTTAATAAACAAAAACGAGTCGAGAGTCTCGTCGAGTCTCGGGACCGAAAATCTCGTCTTCTCTCGTGGAAATACTAATTACAATACTTTGTTATACCAGCAAATATAATAAAGCTAATTAATGTTATTATTAACATTTCAGTTCTTTGAAATTTTAAAATAAAATAAATTATTTTTAGTTATGTTTTAAATTTTATTATGCTCAGCACATCTCTTAGGTACTACTTAACTTTTGCATAGATAAAATCGTCAAATATATTTTTAATTGGTACTTATTTTTAAATGCTAGTATTTATTGCATTTCTCAAAACTTAAGTGAAATGAAGTTGCCTAAGCTCGACAATGAATAAAAACTGATTTTAATTCTATGTATATTGGATAAACAGAAGTACTGCGCGTTATGAAAAACTTTGTTAAGCAAATTTTAAAATGTCAGTAGTGTGCGTTGTTATGGAAATGTAGTTCTAATAGACAAAACTTAAAGTACTTTATCTACCCTTGCTGTTAAAGTGTTACTTTATCTACCCTTGCAGTTAAAGTGCTACTTTATCCACTATTTTGAGTTGATAAAATTGCACTTTAACATCTGCTATAGAAAAAAATCATTTTATTTATATTTTTATTACGATGAATTTTCCGAATTTATTTTTATCAGCAAATAGTTTGAATATTATTATACATGTTTTTTTTTGAGTTACTTTATGCATTTATTTTTAATTATTAAAATCAGTTATTATTATTAAGTAGTAAGTAAAATTCTTCATTATACACAGTACTACCAGAGTTTGTATGCATTACCCAGTCATTTTTTAAATAGTATAACCATATAAACCGTCTATTAAAGTTTCCTCAGTAAATTTAGCTTATTTTTCCTCAAACGACATTTTCTTATAAATAAATTTCTAATTTCATGTAGCAACCCACTACCATAAAATGGTAGTCTTTAACACGTAAATATAAAACTCACTTATTTTACACACTTATATAATATTCTATTATTATTAAAAAAATATATTTTGTTTTGAATCTTAGCCGATTGGTTTTGAAACTTGGTATAAGTTCAGAGCTGTGTATTTTGTATACCTTCATATTTTTTTTCAATATCTGTAACGAAAACCTCATTACCGGAAGTGTAATTAATGTTTACTTGTGGTTGTATTTATGTGAATTACTGTTGCTGGAGGCATGATTTCGCAAATCCTGTGATACTATAAATTTTGAAACTTGATATTTAAATTTGTAGATACATTCCAATAGCTTATTAGTTTTTCGTATAATTATAACTAGTTAAGCGGATGTAGTATTTATAGCATTCATATCTATAATATTAGTTTGATTTTATTATATAACTTCCAGTTTCACAAATAAAAAACTATAGAATAACACTCTTTTCTGCATCGCGTTGCCCCATCAGCAACGTAAAGAAAACATTGAATTATTCATATGTTTAATAAAACACAGAAACGTTGCTTTCAGATACAGAAAATTAAATGCAAATTTGAAATAATAGTATCCAATTATTCCATTAAAAACATAGGTGTATAAATAATTTTACTTTCATTTTAACGGTGCAGGTTTTCAGCTTATATCCTCTACAAGGGATATAAAGAATATAGTGCAGTGGGGTGCGGTGGATTTTGTGATGTGTTGGGTGTGCACTCATTCTAGGATGGGTGTATGTAATGTGTTAAGCATTTAAATATTTTTTCTCATAAATTTGTCACATTTATTTTTGAAAAATGTTTGCTTTCATAAAATTAATAAAAAAAATAATAATTTTAAGTTTATTATAATAGCCATGCTATTATTGATTAATTAGAAATTCCATTTTTTGGCCTAGTTAGTTCTTCAAAAAATTTAATTATTAAAACTATTGTTGTGTTTTATTAACCATGTTTATCTTTTGTTACAGTTGACACAAATAATTATATTTAGGTTCTACAGGGTGTTAATACTAAGTTGTAATACCCGAAAACGGCAGTAAGAACTCATTGAAACAAAAAAGTTTTCTTTGTTCAAATTTTTGATTTGGAGCCCTATTTCAGAGCTAATGGCGTTTTTTTGTTTTTCGAAAAATCGTCATAGGCTAATAGGAACCCATATGACGGGCAATAATGCGCGTCTTAGGATATACTGGACATCCTGAGACGCTAGCACTCAGTTCTGCTCTGCGGGGCGCCGAGATTGGTAGTGGGCTCTCCGCCCTGCCTTCTAGTGTGTCTTATGCCCTTAAGGTGATCTAGTTCAGCCGACCGGCTATTGGAGCACGTTTCATCGTTTGCTCTAATTCTGGAGAAGTTTTGGCTGTTCTGATTTCAGTGGCTCAGGAATTAGAGCATTTTGAAGTGTTTGCTCTATTTCTTGACCTACTAAAACAAGAGTAAATTCTGGAGTAGTTTTCGCTGCTCTGGATTAGGACCTGGGTTGTCAGACTTTTTATTGTTTTAACATGTATTAGTATCAAAGTTGATATTTTCTTCTTTTTCTTGTTCAAGATCATGCACGCTCGCGAAATTAAAAACACAATTACAAGATTCCAACCGATCGTGTACGAAATTTTACACTGGACTCACAATTACTTACGCTCACGAATGCATTTTGATTTTCACCTCCGATCAAGCATGACGGGTCATATAATTTTGTATTTGAAATTTGGTTTACTAGATATAGTTACTTAGATGAAATATTTTCTAGTCACGTTGTCGTCCTTCCCCTCATTGTTGGGACCAGAGGGATTTGGCACACAGCGAACCTGCCACCATCGAGGTCCTCCAAAACTCAGTCACTTCGAAGCTCCTGTGTACATTCTATCCTGAGATCTGAAATATGGTATGTTGTTACACTGGATGCTAATGTTTCACGCCTCGTGTCGAGGACTAGTCCGCCCAGCAGCCCAGAGGACCCAGAGAGAAGAATTTGGGACCAGCCTCCCTCTACTTTTCTATCTAAATTTCATTCCTATAGGCGTCTCTTGCTAAGCGATACTCTATCTAATAGCGAATTTCAAAACTACAGGAGCTGTGATAAACGACGTTGTTTTAGATGCTTGGGTTGTTTGTAGAATTTATTTACACCTTTAATTTGTCATAATTGGTATTGTTTTTTATACCAATATAGTAATATAACTTTTCTCTCTTTTTCAAAAAGGGCAGAATACTGAAAATAAATTAGGAATAAATGAATAAATTGAGGGTCTAGAATTTAAACTAAAAATAAGAAAATCCGTAAGCAGATATTTGAGTGTATTCTCCATATTTTGAGAAGATTGGCTACTTTATAAAAATTATTTAAAATAAACGTATTTAATTTATTTATTAATTACCATTTGTTATATATAGAATTTCTCTCGGTATTTCCAACTTCCAAACAATAGTAAAGGATAACAAAACTAAATAAAATAGTGTTCACAAGCATATTACTTAATAACTTATATAAATTTGTATAAATAATTTGAACTTACATATTGACTCACCATATTTTGTTATGAGCAATCAAAGCTCAAAATACACCCAAATTATTACTAATCTTCCTTGCATACTTATGTTTTTGCACTGTAACTAATGTTGATACCATAATTTGTGGAAAAACTGATATTTGAAATATTTTTTTATATATTCTTATTATTTAAAATATCTCATAATAAAATAGGTCCAGAATCTAAAATTTCGTCCTATTTCATCCTATTTACACACATTTAAAATATTGTTTTTATTTCAGCTTTACCGAAGCCATAGAATAAATTCAGAAAGAATATCAATCAATATTATAAAAACTACTAGGAAAAAATTCTTATATTTTCTTTCACAAGAATTTCATACTTGTTTAAAGTTCTTAAACGATGCAGAGAAATCAGAGAATTTTTAAATTACAATAAAAAATAAAAAATGTAGGTAGGTACTAAACAATGAAAACTTTACTAATAAGCAATATTAAATAACTTAAACTTTATTGAATAGGAGTTTTTATTGAATAGGAGTTACTATAAATATGAAAACATCTAAAATTAAAAAAAAAACGCATTCTAAACAACAATTCTTCAAAACAAAAATTATCTCATCTTCGTTAGTTTTACAAATTCACACTTTGGCGCTGCGAGTTTAATCAGAGTCGCCTATACAAAATTTAGAGTACGATATATTATATATATTTTTACATCTAATTGAGAGGTGTCATATTCATGTAACCAAGTGACCGGGTTAGATCGAAAGCCATAATGTTGTATAATAATTTTATGAGATACAAATTTAAAAACAGTTAATAAACGATAATACATATCTGTGAAAACAACAAAATTTGTAGCAGAGTTTTGGAATTTTCAGAATTGTATTTCGAAACAGCACCACAAAAAAAATTGCAGGATAGTAGGATCCGTCAGCAGATTAAAGTTCGTACGTTGCATTAATTGAAAAAAAGAAAACAAAAAGAAAAACATATAATTATAATATTTAAATGTAAATACACATGTAATATATAATTCATATCCTATTATGTAACAATATTTAAAAAATTATCATTGAGATCACTGTATAATTATTATATAATGATGTATTGAATAAAATCACATCAGTAGATATATGTATGTATATTCTGACTAAGAAATTGTATCATTTATAAAAATAACAAAACCAAATTTTTTAACAATATATTTACATTGAGAATGCAATACCGAACAAAAATTTAATACCGGTTTTTCGATAATTTCATTTTAGAATATAATATAATGTAGGTTATAATACACTGAAAAAATTACTTGGTCCAGTATTTAAAAGTTTTGTGAATTTATGGTTTAGGACTAAACTCGATTTTCCTCTTTCCATTGTTTATGATTTGACAAGACGTAAAATTTGAACAACACATATCCTTCGTTTTCAAGCAGTGATTTTTTTCAGACAGTTTGCTCCAGGGGGCATTTTTGAAGACCGGGGGAGCAATAGTAAATGAACTCAAACCTATGAAAACAGTATAACTTTTAATTAAATTTGCTTTATACAATACACCGGTTATGGTGACCTTATGACACGCATATCAAATGTGTCAAGTCAAGACATTTTGGATGACATGCATTGTTCTCGGACAATCTTCGCTTTTTCTTGTACTTGATTTAATTGGATCTTATTTTCTGCGATAAATAATAGAAAATGAACTGACTGATGAAGTTAGTAGCGTTTGCTTATATTTCAATTATAAGAAATACCAATCTTCAACTCAAGATTTAGTAAATATTATTCAGCAATAAAAAGTTACTAATATGTCAAAAACATAACTCTTTTAAAATAGGGCTGCAGGGCTGGATTGGTTTGGAGGGATACTGGGAATTTAACAATAATCAAAAAATTACCTTAACAAAAAATAGAGCGAGCATTTCAGACCAAATACACCTCATTCCGCAACGAAAACTACCAATCACGTGTAACACAGTCGCTTGGCGGCTGTGCATTTTGGTAAATTTTGGTGTTGCAGTACTCCAGATGTTATGAAATGGACAGATTTATAGTTGAGGACGCACTTTTTGCGCCTTGAAGCTTGTTTTCAAATAAATAACTGTCCGTTTCTAGTACGTGATGCCCTCGGTGGACATCAATAGTTGGGTTATTTATAGCATAGTTCATACTTAGGGGATGAGAAGAGCCGGATAAACATAGGTTGAGAACTTCTGGATGTTTACCATTAAATGGCGCTCCAAAGTTTGAAATCTCTCTCTCTTGTGGTAATATTCGACTGTTATGGATGTCTTGATTAAATCGTCAGACATACCTTGGTATTTCTTAGTGAAATAACCAATTAGTAGTTTTACTGTGTGTAAAGGCTCTCTCATCGTGGTGTAAATTTGTAAATAGTTTTTATTATATTCTGTGTGGATTAATATTGATTTGTAGATCGATGTAAAAAGGTTTGTAAATTAGAAAAGTAAGAATTAGAGTTTATATAGCATCAAGTTACGCGTTGTAGTTTATTTGAATTATATAAATGTTTTTGATCTCGGTTGATACTCGTAATTAAAATTTATATAATTTTGTTATTGTTGGAATATCGTGTTTGATTCAGAGGGCTTCCTATTCCAACCCCTGTCTTTGTGACGTGGTAGCACAACGCGTAGGTAAAACTCTATTGCTCTAATATTATGTACTACCCTGCACCAATTTGACCATTTAGTAAACCGCGTCTGTTATCATTATTATCATTCCCTTGTCTGCTTCTATCACGGCAGACTTTTAAGTATAGTGATAGTGGTGGCAGCGACTATCGTTACCCTTGTCTCGTGTAAAAGTTGTTCATTAATATAATTCGTGGATTACTTTTGAGTCAAGTAAAACTCATAAAATTAAAACCCTTATATGTCAGGTACTAGATTTCGTCATAGGGCACTGTACCTGTTACACACGCTTTTAGGTGTACAAAAATATATTATTCGGTAATGCCGATTATTCGACTGAACTGTTATTCGTCACATTACTAGCCTTTAGTAAAATTTACAGAAATTTTAGGGATGCTAATTACAAATTTGGAGCTGCTTAGTACCCTTAAGTACCCCCTAACTAAGCTTTATACCGGTTGACACCGATCGGAGTAGAATTAAAGCCTTCCAAAATTGACTTAATCGAGCAGTCAAGCAAATCATCTAATCAATTCTTATAAATTTGAAGCATTACATAATCTTTAAATGGTAGCACTCTTTCACCAAACTAACTTCCATTTCAACGAGTTAATTCCGTTTGGTAAATGTAAGAGCGATTATGGCACTGGTGAGTTATCAGCAGCAATTTCTACTCTTACTGCAGTTACTTCCTCGGAAGTGGCTGGTATCTCACCACTACTAGCCGGCTAGCCAAGCGGATCGCCTCTCACCGAACGTCTACAGCCGACTCGGCGGTTTCTTCTGCAGTTACCGCGGTGTTGGTGAGCTCTTAACACTCCGCAAACTCGCACGGCTCTCACGTGTACAACGCGGACAGTGAACTAAGTGATGGACTATTCATTCAGTGTATTATTGATTTAATAAATTTATGTTTATTACTTAAAGTTCAGGTAATAAGGCAATTGAAATTTAAACATAAATTCACAATTTTATTAATTATATATTCTAACAATTGTAATATTGCAGTTTTTATACTAAACAATTTTTTGAATGTACAGAGTCAAAATACACAAAATTTACAGAAATTTTATTTAGTGGTGCTAATTCAAAACTTGGAGCTGCTTATATAGCATCCTCAAGTTTTTTTATTTGAAGAAATAGGAAAATGGGCAATGAAGTTGTACAATTTTTTGTGGCAAATTTAATTATGTAGAAGTCAAAATAACATTTTTTTTTAAATATGGAATTTCACATTAAAAACTATTTCATCAAATTTAAGAAAAGTTTCGCTTGGCTCCATAAAATAATTTAAATAAATGAGATATTATGCTTTGAAATGTATGTACCTATGTATGTATTAAGATAAAGCTACAAGATTTTTATACAAATCGTTGTATCTTTTACCGTTTGTTTATTATTTATCAAGTTTGATTATAATGTTTAACTTCAGTCAGAGCAATAATCATGAATAATTGAAACTTTAAATATATTACGGGACAAACATTTGAATATATGTATAAATAATAAACAAGATGTAACAAACGCTTTTATGATTATATCTTTTTTATTTTCAATTATCTTTATATGATGAAAAGAACTTTCATATCAGTTGTACAGTAAATTTCCATGAAAAAAGGATTTGTGTCATTTTCTTTATTAAAAATAGTAATATTATTTATTAGTCGTTTATTCGATGTTCAATTGATTTGATTAAAATTTGCACAAAAAAACAATTGTTCAGCTTTTCCCATTTAACCGCTTTTTTATTACTTCATATAAATAAATATCTGGGAGAAATTTATATTATCATTTTTATACACTTACGTCAATTTAAATGTTTTTAAAAATCATTATTAATTTAGTAAATTACTATTTAAAATTTTATTTATAAAAAATGTTAATATTTTTTTCGTTTTGAAATGAATGTCTCGAACGGTATCTGAATATTAAAACGTAATGATTATAGTGCCAGCAAGAATCAAACTGAGTGAAAAATTGAATTAGTGAGACCAAACAGTTTGACAAGTGAGTGACTGATTCAATCATTCGTTTATTTGGAAGAGGAACAGTTTTGACATCGCACACTGCATTGAACGGCCGTGTCTTCAAGGTATGTATCCTCACAAATCTCTGTTAGTGGGACAAGAACTGGAGGAAACTTGTATTGATGAAGAGAAAACTTTTGTTTAGTTCAACAATAGTTGCGTTTGGTAATATATGTATGTAGTATGAGAATTCTAATTTTATTTTTTAATTAATGTTTTGTATGATGCATAGATTGTTGAATGAAGGTCGGTTTGGGAAATATACTAAAGAGGCTAGAAAATCTTTATTGTTCGATGTACTTAACAAGTAGTAGTGATTTATTAGTAAGGTTAATAGTAGAAAATTTGATAGCTCTCAAGAATGATAAGAAAAAGCTGTAATAATGAATTATATTTAGTATAAATGTCAGAGGCATTTTCACTAAAGTTTGGAGAAAATATTATTTATTAGTACAAAAAATTATAATTATGTATATATACGAGTATCTTCACGTACAAAATGTTTTAATTAATAACATTTGGGATGTACAGTGGTGGCCAGAGAAATAAGACACAAATAGAAATTTGAAAACATTTCTCCGTAATTCATTTTTATTTAAACTTAAGAATAAAACATAAATAATACTTTTTGTTGTCATATTGAACTAAATTAGAAAAATATACTGAATAGCAAGATGTAATAACTAGAAATTCAAAAAATAAAAATAGTAAACAGTAAATATAGTGTCGCATTTTAATTGAGTGAAGCAGTGAAAACCAATATTTACAGTACTTCTACTTACTTTAATATTTATAGTTATTGCTCCTTGTAAGCAAATAGGTATATTCTGCTAATTTATTTCTAAAGGAGAAAGAAAATGCAATATTGTTCATCTCTCATTCTTAACTATGAACAAAATGTACGACAAAAATGTTTTCATATTTCTATTGATGTTCTATTTCTTCGGTCGACACTGTATACATATATAAATTACAAACATAAAAATCCAATGTTTACAATACATTAAAATCAGCTATTATACATTTATATGTATTTAATTATCGATCTTTACATATTTATTATATATTTTTGATTTTTACAGTGTAAAAACGTCATGTTTAATTATCGTATTTATTAAAATAAATCAAATTTACAGCTATATATTCATTAATTAACACAACGTATTTATTTTAAATTTAAATAGAGTAAAGATTGTCAGAAACAAGAAAATTCGAACAATATATCCTAAAATTAAGTAAAAAAATATATTTAAACGGATGTGTAACTAAATAGTTTTCTATAATAGTAAAACAATTAAAGATGGGATTTTTTTCTTAGTTTACAGTAAAGTTAAACAATTATACTCGAAATCAAATCAACTTTCTCTAGTAGATAAATTAAAACCATTTCCAAATTATTTGATTGTAGATTTCAACACACACCCACATACCGACATTACCAAGGAAATATAAAAATCGGGTTGAAGGAATGTCAAAAAATTTTCTCGATGTGCAATTTTTAGTACGTCTGTAGACCTCTTAAGTATGCAGCGGAAGCTAAAATTCCAAATTACTATCTTAATGATTTGAATTAAGAAAAATAAGAGAATATCTAAATAATTATATGTAGGTAATTTAAGTTAGAAAATTAATAAAAGAATTTAACGAAAATATTTTAAGTAAAAATAATTATTATACAAATATGTAAAGTAGTTTGCTTTACCAAATAATAAATGAAGAAAATCACAATGAATTGTAAAATCAAACAAATAATTATATAAATATAACTGTCAGCTTGAATATATTCCTTAAAAATACTGTGCTTAATATTTGTATATTTGTATCTCATTTAATCATGTTTACCATATTATTCGTCAATGACTAATAAATCTTCAGGATCATATAATTTTTTTAATACAAGATTTTTTTTGCAGTAATTGATACATAAACACAAAACTATACTCATATTATAATTAATGAATTTATAATTACATTTTACTTTTATATTATTATAATTTACAGTGTCTATTGTTAATATTTAATAATATTTAAAATGTAAATCACATTTATATGCACGATAAACAGTGTTAACATCTATAAAATGAAACATTAGATTATAGACATGCATATTCAATTGCATATAAATATCACTTGCATATCAATGTTTTTGTAAATATAAAACCAAAAGTAATACTAACACTGTTATTACCTTACCAAGCATTTTATTACCTTACCACAAACGATTTCACAACAGATCTCAATACACCTATGATTATTCATCAAAACAACAAAGAAACAAATATGTTAATACTGAAAGATTACTGCGATTCAAGTTTAGCCCAGCCTAGGTAAAAGTGCATCTAATGTTAACACTGCGTTTGCACGCTCTGAATCTGCTTATTGCGTTCTGATTCACAAAATTAGAATAACCTACCGCACTGGACAACAGCTTGATCGAAGAAAGAGAACGATATATAAAGGAAATGAGAAAATTATTATCTAGTGGCTAGATTTTCTAATAGGTAAAAACGTACTAGTTCTGGTTTTCTGACTGGTAGTGTGTAATTTATTTTATAGTTATAAGTTGTTTATAGAATAATGCTTCAGAAAACCAGTAAGATAAAAAAGAATAAACTGTTTAATATAACAAACACACAATTTCTAAAATAGTATATTTCCCTGTTATTATTTTTAAATGACTTTAATTCTTACTTAAATTTATCGAAAAATAATTTTTTCTACAATTCTCAAAAATGTTAACAATTTTATTTTAATAACAATACATAAAGTTCGCGATTTTTTCATAGTTATTAGGTTACCTTGACACCAACCTTTTTTCACGGTTTGGAAAATGTTTTTTACGGTTGTAGAAAATTTTTTGTTTGTATCTTGTGCGCGAAATCTCACGCACTAAAAACACAAACTTTGCGTATACTTGATACAAAAATAACTATTTCGTAGTTTATTTTGATTTTCACTTTAACTTATTTTTCACGCCACCGTTCACGTAACATAACTCGTGTAAAAAAATAGAAAAGGTAAATAATTTATTATTTTTAATTATCAATTATTGCCGAAAAGGTAGTTTTTAAAAATTGCTGCCACCAGGTTATTTTTAAAGTTAAAATAACCAAAACTAATTTTGAATATCAAATGGTAGATGACGGATGCAAGGTAATTAAATTTAACTAAAAACGTAACAAATATATATATTGAAATATTAAATAGAATATAAACAAATTATTAATAAACTTAAACTAGCAGAAACAGGACAAGTTACATGCACTCAAAATATATTTACAAAAACTTACTTACATGAAAAACACACACCATTTACACTTAACTAATTCTTACATTATTATAAATAATATTCTCGCAACTATTTTGTCATGACTCTAACATGACTCCTCTAAAACACTTCAGCTCATGATGACTGCTCAACTCTCAACCCTCGACTCTCAACTTTCAACTGTTTAAAATCTTGAAAATCTGCTTGAGATGGCCCCACTTCCTTCGAATTAGAAAATTCATCCCTGTTCCGTAATTCCCTTAACATACTGGTCATTTTCCTCCTGGGCGTGATTATGCACCAAAATCCCACAGTCCCAGGATTACAAAAAAACCAGCTTGTACCAGGAATTACAGAACGGTTTCCTGTTTCTGATTGATGGTTTATGACCATCCCAAGCAAACCTTCGAAGACAATACCGAAATGCCAAACGGAATTTGAAACTTTACAAAACTTAACTGTGAACTATTTATGACCAAAAGAAATTTAGAAAACATCGAATTTCCTGTCAGCATGAGCTCTACAAAGAATACTGTTTCATTTTACAATTATTTAACAATACTACAAATTCAAACAATAATTAAATTAATACAGATACTAAAAACTGTTACATATTCCTCTCCCTTTAGATTGTTATATTTTTTTTAATAAAAAAAAATATAATAATCAAAACATAATAACAACTATTAGATGATGGTTACCAGATGTTCCCCAGGTCGCTGAAGTCGCCGTTTCAATCCAAGTCCCTGACGTAGACAGCTGATCTGCATTGGCCTTTTCCTTACTCTAGGCCACGATGATGTTGGCTCCTGCTGCTACGTACTATGATCGGTTCTCTGCCTGTTGACGTAGACGCAGCAGCTTGTCGCCCGTGCACTTCTTTAGCCAGGTTCTTCCTGCTAGCTATGGTCGTCGCGTTTGCCATACGTGGGACTTGAACGAACCAATGGTTTCTTTTCAAGGCTGTCATCATTTGGGAACTCCGGGCCATCATACTAATAGAGTGATGTCTGGGCTGCAACAAAATTCCTCAGCAGTATCGCGGTTTCAAGCTTAATCCCTATTTATGCAATATTTAATTACTAGTATCTATTTTAAACTTTAACTAAGACATAAATTTTTAATGTATCTATTTCTTTAAACTTTTAAATCTATCTACTATCGAACGAAAACTAAATTACTGTTACAACTATAAACACCGAGGTTACACATCATATTTTCAAATTAAATTAATTCTTTCAATATGCTGTGCAACATTGGTTGGCTACCAATGGATAGGAGTGCCAAATTCCTAAGCCTCAACAACAATATGTGGCTTTGGCATCCAAAAAACCAAAACTAAACTCTACTAATAAAAACGCAATTTCAAAATCCATTTCATATCCATTAAATCAATCAAATACCCAAAAAATCAAATCTATTTCAAATAATCAAGCTAAATAAACAATTTTGAAAAATAAAACTTCTAAAATGTCATTAATAAGTACGATCAAAAATAATTTCTTGAAAATTTTCTATTACAAAAAAAAACTATGATAAAACAAAATTAAACATTTTTAGCTATGATTATGGCTCTGAGAATTATTTATATTATTTTCTTTTTCTCTGTTTGAACAGCAGAAATTTTAAAATTATTTCATCCATAAAATAAATTTTACAGATAATTTCTCTCAAAAAATTTCTCGTAAATAAGACATTACAATTAAAATCTTTGTCTATCTTATTTTTCTCAAATTTCTTGTAGAAATTGTAATTCTCTGACTTTTCTCGCATTAAATTAAATTCTGATTTTTTACCTTTCTCAATTACGTGGGTCTTCTTTTCCTCCACGATTTCAGGAACTTCTTGGGTCGACATCACGCTTTCTGGATGGGAGGCTATCTCGACCTCGCAGCTAAACTGGGCCTCTGAGTTCACCGCATCAGAGCCATTTTTCATCTCTAAAACCTTCGCTGCATCCACTACATCTTCGAAATGTATGACGTCGTCCAATCGGTTTTCCTTCATCGTTGATTCCAACTCTCTGTTCGGCCTAAAATCAAAAAACTCGTGCGCTGTTAATCTTTCTTTACTTACCTGTATTTCTTCCACTGTCTCTTCATTGTCTTGTCCGTGTAATAAACTTTCTTCTTCGGTTTGGGGTGGGACTTCCGCATTATGTGCCAGGGCAATGACCTTGGCTACATCTTCGGTTTCTCGATGATTGTCATTGTCCGTTCCAAATATACATTTCGCGCCCTCCTCTTTCTCGCACACCACATTGTCTCTTTTATCAGAGTGGATTAAACTCTTATCCACCTCTGTCACATCTATTGCGTTCCTTTCGAATTGCGCACTTTCCTTACTAACTTTTGCCGAATCGCGAGAATAGCTAATTACGGGGTTTTTGCCATTGGCCGACAACAACAATACATCTATACCTTTAACTTTATCTTGCCTTATCATATTATCCGTCCCATTATCACTCTCAAACTGCTCACGTTCAATATTTCCACATTCAGTCACTTCACACGCATATTCATCACATTCACTCTCAAATTTAACATTTTCATTAACACATGTAACTGTCTGCTCTGATTTCTGAGTTAACATCTTTACTGAACAAAATTTCTTTGTGTGTCCATTTTCTCCACAACTAAAGCACATGACCTTACTAAATTTTGTGGGACAATCCCGTTGAAAATGTCCCATCTGTTCGCAATTGAAACACATGATACTCGGTTTTACGTTTCTTTCTCGGTTATTTACTCTAACCTGGTACGAACCAAAATTTCTTTTAACATTCTTAGTGTTTTGATTTTGACTTGAAAAACTGATTTTTGTCTGATTTGCTTCTCGTGAGTTTACATTACTTACATTAGAATTTAAAAGAGACTCTACTTTAGTATTAACCGCGTTGATTGCTGCTAATAAATTATCTGAGGGCCAAGCGTTATTTTTATTAATACTATTGCTGACTCTGAGTTTATTTTCTATTAGATCAAATTTAATAGCTAGTTTTACTGCTTCTTCCAACGTTCGCGGGTCTGCGATTTTTAAGTCTCTGTGCAAATGTGGCCAGCATCCTCTTATAAACTGTCGTACTAATCGTCTTTGAATACACAGATTTCTATAATTTTGCCCATCCACAGTATCTGATTCGGGTTCTAATTTTTCAGAAAAAATTGTTAATCTATCTGCATAATCTCTTATACTTTCATTTCTTCTTTGATAACAATCACTGAATTGAGTTTCTAAAGCATCATAATCGTAAACTTCCGAAAACCTTTCGATTATGGCCTTACGAAGCTCAATCCAATCATTAGTATCTCTTAATTTCGGATATGAATGTAAAAAAAATTCTGCTTTACCTTTTAAATGAATTTTTGCTATAAATGCTGTATTTGCAGAAGAAATCTTAAAATTTGAACTATACTGGTCAATTTGCCAAACGAATTTACTAACAGATTCTTCTGATTCCCCACTAAAATTTTGAATATAATTTCCTACACCACTATTTGTTATTAAAAAGCTAGCATTTACATTTTGCTGATCCATTATCGTACCCAATGTAATTAATTACTTAAACACAGAAGCGAAAAGAATATACAATAAAGTTAAGAAACGAATAGGTGCTCTCACCAAAATATACCAAAACAAAACAATTTAAATTAAAAACTAAATCGCATCTACCAAATATATTTTAACCGAGCGTGGCTACTAATCGACTTTTCCAACGATTTCACCGAGCGTGGCTACCGGAATACTCGTATCCACACCGCTGCCAACCAAATGTAAAAGGATAGAAAAAGTAATTTATTTATTAATTTTACTCATTGCCGAAAGGTAGTTTTTTTTAAAAATTGCTGCCACCAGGTTATTTTTAAAGTTAAAATAACCAAAACTAATTTTGAATATCAAATGGTAGATGACGGATGCAAGGTAATTAAATTTAACTAAAAACGTAACAAATATATATATTGAAATATTAAATAGAATATAAACAAATTATTAATAAACTTAAACTAGCAGAAACAGGACAAGTTACATGCACTCAAAATATATTTACAAAAACTTACTTACATGAAAAACACACACCATTTACACTTAACTAATTCTTACATTATTATAAATAATATTCTCGCAACTATTTTGTCATGACTCTAACATGACTCCTCTAAAACACTTCAGCTCATGATGACTGCTCAACTCTCAACCCTCGACTCTCAACTTTCAACTGTTTAAAATCTTGAAAATCTGCTTGAGATGGCCCCACTTCCTTCGAATTAGAAAATTCATCCCTGTTCCGTAATTCCCTTAACATACTGGTCATTTTCCTCCTGGGCGTGATTATGCACCAAAATCCCACAGTCCCAGGATTACAAAAAAACCAGCTTGTACCAGGAATTACAGAACGGTTTCCTGTTTCTGATTGATGGTTTATGACCATCCCAAGCAAACCTTCGAAGACAATACCGAAATGCCAAACGGAATTTGAAACTTTACAAAACTTAACTGTGAACTATTTATGACCAAAAGAAATTTAGAAAACATCGAATTTCCTGTCAGCATGAGCTCTACAAAGAATACTGTTTCATTTTACAATTATTTAACAATACTACAAATTCAAACAATAATTAAATTAATACAGATACTAAAAACTGTTACACTCGTAAGTTTCTGATAGCATTTGTTATTTGATTACTACTATCAACGGAGTGTTATAGTAAATAAATGTTTTACTACCAGGGTAATTATAAAAATCATACGAATTTTTTATTCATTTGGTTGTCTAGCAACGGAAAAAATTAACTATAAAAGTTGCAAATAAATAAATTTGAACTATCAAGTGGCCTACATTTTACAAATATTTTAGCATTATTTAAAGTAAAATGCTGCTAGTGGTGCGAAAAATATAATAAGCGACTCGGAATATAAGTAGATACCTAATACAAATACTCTCTAACACGGGAACATAAACTTTGCAAGCTTCGCCTCAGTTCATACCTTCTCGAAGGTTATAATGTACTTATATATAAAAAATACAGACAATAATATGAATATTTTCTTTTATTTCCATTTCTGTCTGATTTTTTACCGAAAGTATTACATTTTATATTTAATATATCTCGTATTGCAAACATGTTGTTGCATCAATATGATCTTATATGATGTAGAATTTAATTTTGAATAACTTTGTACTCTTGTAGTTTTGCTCTAAATCTATCGGGAGAGAGAGTATCCGCAAATTTTCAAATCCTATGCACAGAATAGGTTTATACAGAAGCGACAGTAAGACATAGAAACAAGAATTAGAGAGAGATGGGGAATGTGCACAAATTTAAAGGCTCATTATTTAAAATCGGAAAGTTTCCTCACAACTTAGAGAGAGATAGGGGAAGGGTACAATTTTAAAGGTCTACATAATGCTTCAAGGTCATAGAACTGAATAGGGGAACATGAAAGGTACCGACACGGAGTTGCGCTTCTGTATAAATTGTTCTGTGTCCTATGTTAAAATTTTAGGTTCCGCGTTTCGTTACACCCTGTATATATTATAAAAGGGAGATATTATATTCAAACTGATTTTAACGTTTCGAGATTTTAATGGATGTCCGCGAATTAAGTCTGATATGTCTGTCCAGACATATGTATGTGTACAAGAGTAGAATAAATTTGGTTGAATTTTATGAAACATCATATTTAAGGTTTTGACGTCAATGGCACGAGTTGATCAACTTTTGGTAAAAATTGCACAACCGGAAGTGGCAGTTTAGTATTGTTACTTTTAATTTTTTTGCGATTATTTTGTTCCAGAAATTTTATTTCGAAATAAATTATTAAAAGAAAGTTATTGTAAAATATTCAAGTTGCAAACTATATATATATATATATATATATATATATATATATATATATATATATATATATATTTTATTTAATTTAGTGGCATTATTCGGTAGTGGTGTTCGGTTCTGCTGGTGGCTGTTTTTTTATTAGAATTTATTATTTATAGATTATGAGGAACAAATTATTAAAATATTTAAAAATAGTATGAGGTGTTACTAATTCTGTATTCTTGTGAGAAGTAACACATAACACTTGATACAAATATAGGTACGTATTTTCTTATTTCTTAAAAAAATACTGCATTTAGCCATAAAAAATTCACAAAATTCTAAAAATATAATCTGAAAAATAGTAGTATTTGGTGCTTAGAAAGAGAAGTCTGGAATGAGTGAAACAGGCTAGCGTTGAATTTAATAACGCTGTTTGTTTAGTGTTTTGTTGTATTTTCTTATTTTTAACTTTAATTATTAAGAAAAACTTTCGAATGATGTGTATAAAGACAAATGTTCTTCCCAACTACTTGTTTACGACTGTTGTGTGCATGCATTATTAGTCTACGAGTTACATAATCAAAATAGCGCTCGTTTCGAACTTGGTGAATTTTTAATTGGTAATTAGTAGTATTAAAATGTCAAAAATGGAACTTTTTTATATTTTATTATAATCTATTCGCAACAGAAATTAAGATACAACTTTTTTTTATAGATGTATGATGCTTAAAAGGGCCTATTGGTTTCCCTTTGAAATGAATTTTTTTTATTATATATCATAAATAATATAAATTTAACTATGTTAATAGGTACTTTATTTTCTTGTATTTTTAGAAAAACAAATATTTATATACGCCAATAAACTACTATTAATCTACATTCAAGTTACAATACAATAAACGATTAAATATATTTTTATTTATCAATCTTGTGCCGCTGAGCAACAATTATAGAAGGAACAGAGTTTCAAGTATCGTACGCTTTTAGTTTGTGATATTTTTCTGTATTATACATTGAGATACAATTTTGTTATTAAATTTAATTCTCATGATATTTACTACAATTTTAAACAATAATAACAAAATTGAAACAAAAAATATTATCAAAATTGCACGATAATTTAATATGTAATATATTTATTTATTGCTAATTTTACTATACATGTACAATAGACATTGTTGGTTTAATAAATTAGCATATGCATGATTTGGTCTCAGTTTGCAATATTGGTGTATAATATTGAAAATGTTGTGTTCAGCAAATAATTTATAATAGTTGAGATATTTATAATAACGGTACAT
The DNA here is from genome assembly GCA_035578165.1 of Stenolophus ochropezus. Taxonomy (NCBI): domain Eukaryota; kingdom Metazoa; phylum Arthropoda; class Insecta; order Coleoptera; family Carabidae; genus Stenolophus; species Stenolophus ochropezus. The sequence continues at coordinate 15,034,581 of JAQOWZ010000002.1, forward strand.
CACATATTATTTTCTGTTTCAACTTTTAACAATATATGGTGTCTATAATAATAAAAGACGTGAAATTGTGAAACTTGCCTTTGTCAATATTCGCTTCAAAATATACTATTTATTTGTACTACAGAAAACATAAAAAACAAGTAGACATACCTACATACCTTATTTTCAACTATTATTTTCAAATGCATTTTTTTTAATTTGCCGTATGCATGTCTCCCCTCCGCATGTTTCAAGAAATAAGGACGCGCGATTGCGTTTTTAAAATCAGGCAACCAACGAAATTGCTAAAGACAGATGAGAACACGGGACATTTAATTTCTTATAGCTTGCGAGCGAAATAATATTTAAATGGAATATTTTTATGTTCTTTGCAAAATGGAAATATTTCGAAAATGGATTAGGACTCTATTACTTATATTTTTTCAGAGATTCTGTAAAAGTTTTTCGTAATTTTTATATGAAATTTATGAATAAAAAAAAATAATAATAAAGCAGAAATTAACATCCTTATAAATCATGATGTAAAAATATACCTATTACATTTTTTAAAGTCAGAAGACGTGATTTCAATAGCTGATGGAAACACAAACCTTAGAAATCATTAAAGAGTTTTCATCTCTTATGTTAATGAAAATACATTTTTGACCGTAAAAGAATGAGAAAATATAAGCGAATTCTATTTAATTATTACTTTCTCTACTTACTGTTTAATTACTAATTGGTCATTTTCATTTCAATATTCAAGTAGATTATTTTAAATTAAATAATATTGTTGCAATGAGAAAGTATCGATGATTTGAATAATTTTTTTACGGTACATTACGAGCGGTTCTATGAAGCATAAAGAAAATGCCGTTACTGCTAATTTAATGAACTTTGACAGTTTCTTTTTTCTCCTCACTTGATTAATTATTTATCCTCGCATCTGTTTTTATAGGTTGCTAAGTTTATACAATTTTTTATCATTTGTTAAATAATAGAAAAACTGCAACGATGGCTTTGTTGATGAAGAAATATTTGTGAAATTTGATTGTGATAAATTAGGCAATACTGTTCGACATAATAATTACGGGATAATTAAAATTTCACTGCTTTCCTGAAATGTAAAGTGCATATTACATGCAATTTCTATGCATATGAATTGCTGCACATTAAAGGTAAGTTGCAGAATATTCCAGGGCAGAACTTTAACAAAGATATTGTTCATTTTAGACATATAGTATGTCTAATATTTATAAGAAGTTAGTATAAATGTAATTATTGTTTTGTTAATTTCTATATTATACATAATATTTAAAAATTTTCTCATTGCCGATACGAATAAAATATATAAATATTTCATTTAAATTCATTCAGTGACGTATTTTAAATTTAAATTGGTTTATCAGTTTTTCAAACGAATTACAAATCTATTTCGAAATCGTCGTTATTAAAACTTTGATAGGTACATTTCTATTTTATAGACATCGTATTGATATTAAATTTTAATTAATACAGATATAACAGTAATTTAACTTGGTATAAAATTTGTTTGGATATAATTTAAATTATTCTAAATGTGAGAACATGGATCCTGTTATTTTAAAATTCGTTATTTACATAAAATAATTACTTATCTATACTACTTTAACTTTTTTAAGAAAATTGTTGAAATAATTATTTGTTTTATAGGTAGGAACTATTATATAAAATAAATACAAATGAACGGTATATTGTAAGAAATAAAAGTGAAGCTTTTATAAACTCAAATAGACGTTATTTAATTTAAAATTAGTTATTGTAATTCCATATATAAAAGAATTAAGTATAGGTATATCACTATGATCAATTATATTAGTATTGTATCTAATGTTTTATTATAATTAAATTTAAATATAAATGAAGTCATTTATGGTCTTTCTTACGGCAGGTTTATGATGGATTTGATTTTCATATTTAGATTTACGAATTTACATTTATAAATATAAATTGTACGTATCTGCCTTTACTGGTTTATGATGAATTTAAGAAATTTATACTTTAGAATCTACATTTAATATATCGCCAAATTTTATATTTTAAATGTAAATTTGTGAATGTGTCCAATCATTTCACAGTATTTTACACAATAATTTTGGCGGGAAGAATGATAATTTCAAGTGCCAATGTGAGTGACAGTGGAATTCGAAAACATGGTTATGTTGTTAACATTATCCGTAATCCGTAAAACAATAAAGATTGATTTATGATAAATGTGATAAGCTTGTATTCTTTGAATCTTATTCTTTAAAAGGTTGTATAACTGTTATACCATTTGTGTCAAATCATGTGACCCAATATAAGAGGTTGATTGGACACATTTTATACCTGTAAGTCAGTATAAATCAACCCGGTAAATCCTAAATTTCAATTCTAAATTTAAAAATTAAATCCATCATAACCAGTCATTATTCATAATAGGTTATTCCAAACCTATGGCTTTAAAAAAAAACTTATTGGATGTCAATGTTCATTATGTATAAGTAATACTCTTATTAAGTGAATATAATCTTTAATTTTCTGGTTTTTATTACACTCATATCAAACTGGGTAGCTGACGTCACAGGCACCGTCGATTTTGTAGGGTGCAATTTATTGAAACTAAGAATTTTTTTCTGGTATGCTAGAAGTTGTTCAGCAAAAATAAAAAATGCGGGTCTAATATTTTTATATATAGATTTAAATATAAAAAAAATTGGAATATCCTATTACATTTTAATTTTTTGGGATAACGCGATATGAGTTGCCTCAACCTTCAAAAGCATGTAAAGATTATTACGATAAAAACAAAATATGTATTACAGAAGAATAATTATTAATTTCGTCGTTTTTAAAAAAAATGCTGTTGATATATTTTTTTTACACTTTTAATATTTGTGAGCATAATAATAATAGCACGAAGGCAATTTTTATAAGTTTCTATTATTATAATACATATACGGACTTACGGACAGCAGTAGCTCACATGGTTAGCGTGTTTCTGATCTCGAATTAAGCGGAATGTGAGATCTGGTGCACAAATTCCAGCTTCACAATCTTTATCTAATATCTATCTAAATATACCGCTGTGTACAAATGATTCGGAATCCAATATAAAAATACGAAAAGGTATACTTGAGGCCCTGTCCCATCTAGGAAAGTTGTACCACAGATGAAAATAAAAAAATAATTCTGTAGATGTTAACTTATTTATTTTTTACCACTAGAGGTGTACGGTTTAAATAACTTTGTAAAAACAATCTTTGTTTTTTTACTTCATCACCTTTTTTATACAATAACAGAATTTTAAAATAATAATTAGACTAAAGAGAATTGGACGTGAATGTTTTTTTTTTAGTTATTTAAAGTAGAAAGAATGAAAGTATATTATAACATTCCAGGTAGCATGACCTGAAGCAGAACTTACGAAGCTGAAGTTCGCGTTATCATATGAGAATCGCTATAATATTGTAACTGGCATGTCTCACTGCCGATGACTCATCGCGGCCGACTTATCTGGTCAAATATAGTCTTGCTAAATAGATCAAGTAAGATAATAGCGACGTCGCTGTGGTTTGTAAATTTTATAGTTTCTGGAAGATTTTTGCAAGATTCGAGAATAATTACAACAGATATAAATTTTGATATCTTATTAAAATAAAAAGCGTAGAAATAAATACTGTCGTGTGTTAATAAATGAATGTTAGTTAATAATTAGTATTTTACGAGTGTATTTACTAATCTTTAATAAATTTAATTTGTGTTTCATTTAAATCAGACTATTTATTATTTTTGTCGTTATTTAATAAGCTTATAATATAAATATTCATATTTTGTGACTTTTTACAATTTATCCATAAAAATAAACGTAACAATATTTTTTGCGTCACCAGCAGTAATTAACTTCACATATTGTTAAAGTTCATGTAAAATTTAGGCCACTCGATAGTTCAGATATACTTATTTGCAACTTTTTATAGTTATTTTTGTTCTTTGCTAGACGACCAAATGCATATGAAATTACTATAACTTTCATAATTAACTTACTATAAGTAGTAGGACAGACATTGCGTTGACAATGGTAAACTTACGATAACAAAGGTGCGAAAAATAATGAAATTAGTATTTTTTTTAAAATTATAAACAAAATATATTGCAAAATAATAAATGAATATACGCTCTCTACATATATTCCTTCTCACTTAATTGAATCGTATATTTTTGCCAGCTAAAAGTGAAACGAGCAATTTTCTCATTTATATTGAAAATCACGAGAAAAGAGAGAAGCCAGTACTGTTCTCAACGTCGCTTCCTTACTTTGCATGCAAAAATAATTGCTGCATAGAACTAACCTAAAATTAGATCCTTGTTACAGGTAATCAGTGTTGCAACATATTATACAATGACACTGAGAATCCGACACTTATAAAGGAATCTATGTAGTTTATCTTACAGTTATTTGCTGCAATTTAATGTAGTCAAGGATGGGAATCTCTGTCAAGATAACAGTCTGTATGCATTGTGAACACGAACAGATTTGACGACTATTAAACATATCCATCGTGTTTAAGGGAGGCAATATTTATGTGGGAATAATGGTACAACGAGCCTATGTTTGTTACGAAACATGGATGGATTTTGTAGTTTTGAACTTAATGTTCAAGGAGAGATAAGGTATACAATGGAATCTCGGTGAGGTTAATTAATTAAAGACGGAAATTATTCATTATTGTACAATATTAGCTAGTAGATAAATGATCAGACATGAATAGCTACTTAACATATCCTAGAAACATATTTTTCCATTGAAATACGAGGAAGTACAAGATTACATGATTCTAAATTATAAGATTGTACATTTCCTATTTTAAATAAACTACCTAAATACAAACAATAGATAAAAGTATTATGAACAATTTCGATAAGCAATCTAATCATCTAATTAGACGATTAACAACTTAAAGTGTAAAAAGGCAAAAAAAGAAAAACTACCTGTGGTTTACATACAGATACAGCAAGCAAAATCTACGACTTGCAATTTTGCAAACGACGTTGATGGTGATTTACTTTTCTTTACTGTTGTCTGACAATGATGATGACAAGTGGGCAGAATGCAACATAACATTCATAATATGGATGTACACACATTTTTACTTAACTTTTTGTTACATTTTTGCGAAGAAAAAACAGAAATATGCAAAACTAAACTGAACCTTAAAATGTCTAAATTTATGTGTTTATGGACAGATCCATTCATATCCAGGGCTGGTAACACTGGCCGAAAGTAAGTCTGAGACATTTCAGATGTTCTAATTGAATTTACGATTAACTGAACTTATAACAAATTATTATACGGATCAAGATTTTAATATGGTTTTCTAGAATCTGACCCCAAAAAAAGTAAAGTCTAGATCCCCCTCTGCTAGTGATTGCGACTACGACTGAACTAAAACTAAACTATAACAGCCAAATTCACAAAACAGGATTAGTTATTAAACAGTTTAAAATAAGTCAAATTCAAACTAAATTCGACATACTACAAACTTTATTTTTTATTTTTATGACAAAAATATCAATGTCACTAACAGAATCTTAATCCAAAGATAAATGCAGGACTACAACAAAGTCTGAGGTGGACACCACAAGACTTCCTTGCACGATAATGGGGTAGGTGACCAATTTCTAAATTTGGTATATGTGATAGCTTGTACAAAAATAATATTCCCGTATTTTTTTAAAATTGTTAATTATTTGTTGTTTTGAAGTAAATAAATAATATAGTACTTGGAAGGGGATTATGACGTCAACGAAGTTCATGAGAGCGGCGAAGGTAGACAGACGGAAATAGGTGGTGTGAGTGAGATAGTGCTAACTTAGTGAACGTCATAGTAAAAGACGCTGTTTCTATTTAACGCAAATTACTAAACAATTGCTGATAAATATTTAACTTTTTTAATGTCAACGTTAATAAATAAATATACTTTCTATAATTCAATAGTTTTTTCATTAAAATTCTACCTTGGTCACCTACCCCATTATACACATTTTCCTGCATCTTATTTAAACTTTATTTCACTGAAAAGTAAGATCATTCTTCGGCTAATCATTTTTCAACTTCGATTTCTTTCTTATCTTCGAACATCTTTTATTTTTTTAAAATGTTTATCACTATTCCTTATTGCATTATACAAAGTTATTTAAATTTTTTGCAATGACCCCAATGAAATAAATATTAATAAATTGAAAGATTGGGCGATTTTATGCAAGTCTTATTATTTTTTTCCGAAATATAATTAAATGATATGTATTTGATTCTAATTCTATTAATGACAGTAAAGGGTAAATACAAATTGAGTGAATTAATACATTTAGAACATAATAAAGTGAATTAACACAAATGTTTATTTCCCTTTCCTTTCTTAGCATTACGATATCTCTATATATTAATACCATTTCCTACAATTTTGTTTTACTACTTCTCGTAGAATGATAATTTGCTAATGCTGTTAGAAATTACATTGTTATATCCGTGAAGCAATTATAATTACAATAACCTGAGTAGTAAATGCATTTATCAGGTATATCGTGAAGTATAGCTGAGAAGAATAACCCATTGTATTTATAAACATTTTACTTTATTGTTGTAAATTATTATTATGCACATATGATTTATAAACCGTTAAGATTAAAGAAAATCTTCTGAATATTTTTACTTTTATTTTCTTCTAACTTGCAAATGTATTAACTACTTTTTATATATGTAACTTATGAAATGAAGTAAATATAATTTAATATAAATGTTATAAACTTTGAGGTCATATATAGTACAGCCAAATTTTAATTTTTAATATAATGTACTGAAATACTAACGATGATCCTTATTGTGTCTTTGTAGCAAAATGTTTAAAATTGTTTTGTAAATTGTAAATAGTGAATATTAAAAAAAAATGTCTTTTTGTTCGAGCATTAATAAGATGCACAAAATTTTTATTTATATAAAATCGTGTTTATGTTGAATTTTGAGACAATAGCGGAATACATTTTAAAAAAAATAATAATATTCATCAAGTAACAGGCATATTATCTGTTTTTTTTTTAATTTGACTATTTAGACACGGATGACTTTTATATTCATCTATTAATAGTGAGATATTTTCCTGTAACCAGGACATAATAATTTATACTTTGCGTTAACAATTGCTCTATTATTATATCGAAAATGGTTTAATAATATCGGATTTTGTTAAACAGTTTTTGGTATTTTTTTTGTGAAATTGGTACTTCTAAGTGCAGCACCCGACGGTAAATGTTAAATTGATAACCTCTATTTAAAAAAATAAATAATACAATTTGGGATCGTAAATAATAGATTTGATTTTTTTTTCACAATATAAATAAGTCAGGAGAGTATCCAACTTCATACAACAAGGTTTCCATATACATTAAATAAATCTCTAGCCTAGATTTTACTTGATTAATTTTTGTAATTAAAATTTTTGAGTTTTTTATAAAATAACTGGCGTAAGGTTTGAAATATAATGTTTCATCATATTAAACTCGTATAATAATATACTATATACACGGTACACTTTGACAGATTCTTATGATATTTAAAATTGAAAACAATAAATGGACATTAAAATGTACATAAAAGATGACCATGTCATATGGGCTTAAGGAACAGTAAACGCCTAATACATGAAGGTAAAACTTTTGTTTTCTCTCTATTCATACACCGAACAGCTCATGACATTAAAATACCTGTCATTTAAATTTTAAATTTTCGGTTTACCTGTTCTGATTATTTAGGTATTTTATAGAAGATTTTTTTGTTTCAATTTAAATAAGATAAATGTAAAAATAAATATTAATCTATTATTTCGGTAATTGTCGCAATGAGCAACGCATCGCAATAAATGTATTCATATATGCAGTAATTATTGAATTTTATGTTGTCTTATCTTAAACGGTAAATCACATATTTCTTTTCTTGATAATTAGTAAGTTTTGCAATAATATGCAATTTTTTCTCTATTCCGTTATCCAATCATTCACTTTCATTGCGAACGACGAATCATGTTACAGCAATAGTCATTTATATTTTCATGCACCGTTCTCACATCAGTCTCAATATCTGCTTGCTAAATCGATTTATTTTTATGGAAAACTGGAACTGTTAGGGTTGTTGACTTTATGATGTTGGAGACACTGCAAAGTGCAAACCGGAAGTGGCACCTCGAGATGAATGTTATGTTCCTGATTGATGAATTGAACACCAGTCGATTATACCGTTCAAATTGAGTCTAGTTTTATTAAGTGGTGCTGTATGAAGGTATTATTTGAATGTAATATGCGTTCCATATATGTACATAATACATATATAATTTCTTTATTATCTATCGATTTCAAACTAAGAAAAATTGAATGAAGACTTATTACCTATAATTGGTCTCAAATAGATATGGACATGTTAATCATTCTTCCGCATGTAATGCAACATACAAATGCAACGACTTAGGAATAAAATTTTGTTTTTTCCAATGATGTGCAATGTGCCGCACAGTACATACTTCAACTGGTGTAGTCTCTTGTTTGCTACTACAAGAACAAATTTGTTTTTTAAAATTCATGATTATGTTTACAAAAAATATCTCGTTTTCCAGTTCCAATTCGGCATTCATTTTTAAATTGTGAAGCAGTACTGCTAGCATGTATAATTTTGTTATTAATATTTAGAATAATGTTTGTTTAGATACAATAATTTTTTGAACAATTTATTGTATAGACATCTGTATTTTTAAACTCAGCATAGTGTAACAAATTTTTGTTATCTTAGTTTCATTATGACCTGCGAAGAATATGGGTCGACACTTTGCTACATGTAGGAATATTAGACACTTGAACATAGGCGTAGATTTCACAAATTTCTCTATGATATTCATATACTGCCATAGATAATTATATAAAATTATATCGTTGTTTAAATATGTTCGGATGTGCAAATCAAGTATTTTAAATAACAGAAATATCTATTTCAGTATCATTTTGGTAAAAACCATGTCCTTTCAGTTATCATTTAACTACAAATAACTTTAACAATATAAAGTTGATAAACTATTATTTATTTGAATCATTCTGAAATTCTCTAAAAGGATGTGTTATTACAACACATCAGTTCAAATATTCCTTAATAAAATACGTACTAAATAAATAGGATATTCGATTTTAACTAATATAAATTTACCTATGTCACGCTAGTACAGGTGACACAATATAATATTTGCAGATGGTACTGTTAATTTAAATAAATATGTAACATAACAGAGAATATAATGTTTTTGTTTATATTTTGAAATGCACCAAAGTACTAAAGGGATTATCCGCACGCCCATGGACTCCACGTCCTGGCGCTAACGCCAGATGGCCAAACCACTTGAAAGGGACACACTGCAAGACGCTGAGCCTGTACCTGCAGGGTTGATATGCAGATTCTAGAAGATTCCACGATCACGCGTCTGGATCGTCGTGGAGAGGGCAGACGCTACCCCCGAAACGCCCTCATTCTGAAGGAGAGAAGAGGGTTATTTTTGTATATAACCCGAGTCCAAAGCTGTACTCGAGGAGTCAGATCCAGGACTCCACTATGCTTGGCTTGTCCGAGGTAGTTACTCCTGGTCTTCTCGACTCCACTTCCCTACCTTCCTTCTGTCCCTCTGACACCGCTGTCGTGTGTAGCTTACTGGCACTGTCTGGCACCACGATAGTAATCCTCCACACTGGGAACGTCTATGTGTAGCTTACTGGCACTGTCTGGCACCAAGACCACCTAGTGATCCTATGAAACCACTGTCGTGTGTAGCTTACTGGCACTGTCTGGCACCACGATAGTAATCCTCCACACTGGGAACGTCTATGTGTAGCTTACTGGCACTGTCTGGCACCAAGACCACCTAGTGATCCTATGAAACCGCTGTCATGTGTAGCTTACTGGCACTGTCTGGCACCATGATAGTTTCCCTCCACACTAGGAACGTCTATGTGTAGCTTACTGGCTCTGTCTGGCACCAAGACCACCTAGTGCACCTATGAAACCGCTGTCGTGTGTAGCTTACTGGCACTGTCTGGCACCACGGTAGTTTTCCTCCATATTTATTACCAAATCCTATGAAATTCCTGTCAACTACGTCGCTGCTCTGACAAGCCAGGTATGTGTTATATATATTGTTTTCTAGTTGTCACAATGATATATTTTTATTAAATATAACCGATCTAATATTGTTTGCCTAACAACTGTAAATTCACTCAAACACAACAGATTCGCCAGCTCAGCTGGGTGTCTGCCTCAAATACAACTATCAATAAATATTTCTGATAGCTTTGACTGTGTGCTCGCCGTGGCCGGTTCGTTTGACCGAGAGCTATTGTGGCCGGGAGAACCGTGAGCTCAAGAGCCGGACATTGCGATTCAGACCATATAAAATATAAACAATGGCCCTCTGACAAAATAGAGCGCCCTATAAACCAAAGAACTCAGAGCAACGGTATGCCGACTCTGAAATAAACTCAAACAAATTACAACACACACAATTCTGATCGTTTTGACTGTGAACCCGCCGTGGCCGGTTCGTTTGACCGAGAGCTATTGTGGCCGGGAGAACCGTGAGCTCAAGGGCCGGACATTGCGATTCAGACCATACAAAATATAAACAATTGCCCTCTGACAAAACAGAGCGCTCTATAAACAAAAGAACCAACAAATATGATCTATACAAACCAGTACACACACAATTGCAGTTGTAAGCAACAATATCAGTTTGGTCTCAGTCACTCAATTTTACCATACATGATTATAATAGATTATTGGGACAACTCTTGCTGAATTGAATGCAAGCTTTTTATATAATTGTTATATTGTCAAATTGTCTCTCTATCTGGGGTTTTGGCTGTGGTTTCCCCCAGGTTATTAAGGTGAATGCCGGAGAGCATAATATTCCACAGCACTCTACGATTTTCTTAATTATAAATAAATGCACAAGTTAGATATTTTATCTATCTTTTGGAGTGAATATCATTCTTTTATTTTATCAAATACCTATCCCGATTCCTCCACTCTTAACAGCTACTCTGTATTACGACAATGAAGGGTTACTTATTTAAATAAACACAACGTAGGGTAAGTTAAACCTTCCACTAGACGATCTTTGGCTAAATATAATTGTATGTATCGGAGGAGGTGGGTACGTACTGTTACAATTGTATCATAGTATTTTATTTATCCCAAAATATAGTGAGCAGAATTGGTAGGCTATTAACAGTGAGCATTTTTATATTACGACTAACTCAATGCTATTAATCATGTACATAAGTACATTGTGTAGTGCAACTTTCGAATAGTTGTATTAGGTACTTACGAGTCGCTTATTATATTTTTCAATCAACGGTAGAAATTAAATTCAAATAATGTTAAAGTACTTGTCAAATACGGGATTCTTAATAGTTCATATTTATTTATTTGAACTTTTTATAATTAATTTTGACCGTTGATAAATTACCCAATGTATACATATAAAATTAGTATGATTTTCATACTAATTCTACTAGTATGAAATTTATTTTCTATAACACTCCATTGACAATGGTAACCATAAAGTAAATGTTTAAGAAACTTACGACTTATCTTGCTAGTTGCTGTGGAAGTAACTCGACGATGGCGCAAAAAATAAATTAAAAACGAATATTCTACTATTTAAAACCATATTTGTAGATAAAAATTAATAAAAGTAGTATTTGATTTTTTATTTATTTCATTTTTACACTTCCGTTTAAACTGGAAGTGGGTCAACTTTAAAATGTTAAATACAATCTGTACGATTTTTTCATGTAATTGGATTGTATTTTCGACAATATCAAATACCATATTTGCACTGGTGTTATTCTTTTGTTAAGAAAATATATTTTTCAGATTTCTATCATTCTAGGGCAATTTTGGAAGACAGTTGGCTGTTTTAATCTATAACAGCCAGATTTACAAAACTGGAATAGCACTGAAACCTGTTTAAATAAGTCTTAAGTTAAACCGTATTCACAAAAATAAAAATTGTGGATCTAGCTGTTATTGTTTTAATAATGACAATGAACTGATTCTGAAAATCATTAATAAACAAAAATAATTAAAAATAAAATTGATAACGCAAAAAACATAATTAATAAATACCGACTCATTATTTTAAAATATAATTTTTATTTAACAATAATGAAACACATAAAATACGAAATATTACTAAAAAAATATTAATTTATTTAACATGTGATTCATTTACGTCAATAAAGATGAAAAACGGAATATTATAGCTTACAGCTAACTGTGTTAGCAAATCATATCTCAAAATTATGGAAATTTTGGCTAAAATAATATTTTTTTAACAAAAGAATAATCTCAGTGCTATCATATTTGATATTGTCATAAAGAAAATGGAAAATGCAATTCATATACATGAAAAAAATTATATAGGTTGTATTTAAGATTTTATAAAGTTGACCCCACATCCGGTTTAACCGAAAGTGATTTTTTTTACATGACTCAATCACAATTTTTTCACTGATTAAATTATGTTCTGTAAATAAGATACGTATTTGTAATAACAAGCAAGATAAAAGGGTGTCTCTTATGTCCCCAAGGATCAAAACTATGTACTCAGGGGCGGATTTAGGCATGGGCTTTATGGGCTGCAGCCCAGGGCCCCGCGATACAAGGGGCCCCCTTCTTCGGAATAACCCCGTAGACATTAGCATTCTCTGCATGGATACTTAAATAAATTTCGACGTCACTTTCTTTTTAATCTAAATTTTAAATAGCTGAATAAAATAAAATTCACTAATCAAAAATTGAGGATTAGTTTTATCATATTTATGAATTTGCCCATATATGTATTTAAATTATTATTATTTATAAGAATAATGCCCGTATTCATAAAACGCATTATAACGATTCGTTACAGAACGAATTGTTAAAATTTAACGAACGTTAAATATTTAACCATATTTACAAACAATAAATGTCAAATATAACGATTTGTTTAAATATAATGATTGTTAAAATATCTAGTAACTTTTTGTGTTGAAAGCTAATTTCATGTTACAAATTTAACGTCAAAAAGAAATATATCAAAATGTCAATTATTAAAAAAAGGGTAAAAGTTCAAATATTACCGAAAATGGTATACAACTCTTCTTAAATATATTGGAAAACAAAAATTATTTAAAAGTAATAGAAAATAAGAAGAACAATGTTAAAGAAAAAAATGGTGCGTGTGAAAAAATTACAAGCGAATTTAATTGTGTTGCTGGTGGTACCCGATCTACATTACAATGAAAGACTTTTTATGATAATTTAAAAAGAAATTCTAAATTCTAAATTATCGAATATTTCTATTGGATTATTCCGATTTCTAAATAATCGTGGTCTGGGCATTGCCACCAATATGTTTGCTATAAGATTTTCGTCAGAATTTAACGAAAATGATGATGAAGAAGATATTGACGTTTCAGATGACGAAGACATTGCTAAAATTATATATTATGTTGATTACACCTACGTATTCATTACATTCGTATAATATCAGAAAAAAAATTATTTACTATTATCACAAAACTTATGCGACTTGACCATGACTTGACAGATGACAACTATATATAACGGTTTGTTATATTTTTAATGAAAGAAAATGCAGTCATTAAATATAACGAACAATTTAACGAATGTCATTGAAAACGAATGTTTATGAATATGAATATTCAATTTAATGATTCGTTTAAAGGATAACGAAGCGTTATAAATATAACGAACGTTTATGAATATGGGCATAAGTGTTATTTTTTGTTTCTTGTTAATGTTAATTCAGATTATAAAATAAAAAAAGTTCTACGCCCGTTGCCTTACATATTTTTTTTATTAAAAAAAACTTAAGGTGGGGCCCCCAAACAGTATAAGCCCAGGGCCCCCAATGTTCACGATCCGCCCCTGTATGTACTTATAGTTATTCTACTACTTATTAGGCACAACTGATATGAGTTGAATAAATATGATCTTTCTGACCAGATCTTACCCATATAATTTTTTACACTACTTAAACAATATAAATATTAATACAAATTAAAGTAATTAGATTACGAGTAAAAAATTGTAAATTTATTTTAAAAATATTTTGAAATTTATCATTAGTAATTTTAATTTTCCGGATATACATTCATATGTCAGTGAAATATGTAATTTTGTTTCCGTTTTCGTGATTCTTAAAATGCTTCTGGAAATCTAATAATTTCTAATTATTCAAGTAATAAATATGTAACATTAAAATAATTCATTTCACTTTCTTTGTATTTAATTCAAAAATTTACATGAAAATAAAACGTAAGTATATTATGTAAGTAACAAATGAATTTTAATATATGTATAAATTCAATTTTATTCTGAAAAAAATATTTTTATACCGTATATTATTATTGGGACAATGCGAAAATATTTATGTATATATATTGGATCTTTATTTAATTAAAATGTTATTTATAATTTTGAGATGATAATGCCGAAAAATGTACCTAGTTTTTTATGCTGCCGCTAGATTATATTTATAATTATAAATAAATAGTAATAAACAAAATAAATAGTAAGTTTAATAAGAATCATGACCGAAACGAAATTTAATTTTTAGCTTTTTTTCCATATTTACTTTTCGTCTTATTTTGTTTTACATTTTAACGCCCATACTATTACTCCCGTATAATTAAGTTGTAAATTCACTCATATCATCTACGTATTACACAAATATCTACATAGTAATTTTTATAAGTAACGGTTCCTTCAATCTTGCAATCTTTCTGTCAAAGTAAGTCAAATGTAACAATATAAACAGTTATATATCCACCGATATAGGTTAGAAACAACTACATGTCAAGATTGCATCAACATAATCCAACATAACTAGAAACAATAGCCACTCCGGCATTTGTTACGCCATCTGACCAATACGCACATAAAAATTGAACATCAGCAACGTAATGAAAGTGTAATCATAACGTGTGGTTGCCGTGCGTGACCACATCAACAATTTCATTGTTTTGTGGTCATCTTGAAGCAAGAAACATGGCTGATGTTAATATTTGCAGATATTAGCATAATGAGCGATGCACGCTATGAAAATTTCTATTAGACGTGCTCAATAACTGGAATAATGCTAGTGAAACTTTAATCATTATTATTTGATAAATTATTATGGTATGAAAAATCTAATGAAGTAGTAATAGCAAGGAAAATATAATTTTATGTACATTTAATTGCATCATTTAATTCAGTTATTCAAATGATTACATTCTAAAATTATCTATGCTGATTTTGTATTTGTTCTGCAAGTAATCAAGTAAAATAAATATAAATAAATAAGAAATCTGAAGGCCCTTAAGACAACTATAACATTACATTATCATCTTGTGATTTTACCCACTCAATGACTTTGAATCTGGAAATATTTTGGTAGTTATTTATAAATTTTGTAGTATGTTGAATGCTGATGCCTGTTAAATTAATAAAATATAATTATTTGATTAAGAAATTTAAATACTTGATCAGGACACAAACCTCAAACAGCACGAAACAATCAATTGAAAAAAAACTTAAAGGCAAACCAAGAACAAAATGGATTTTAAATAAATTAAATGTAATAAATTAGATAAAAAACAGGATACAGGATATTGTTAAAAGAAGCTAAAAATTATTCAAGAGTTATCTTTCTAGGAATAGGACAAATAGGAGAAAAGTGTTTGTTGCTTGTTAAAATTAATAAAATTTAAAAATCTTGACCATTTGTTTTCCGCAAATAAGTCCGCATTATAACTTTTACCACATTATAGATTTTTATTAAGTTCATAAGGAAAGAAAATAATCTGATACTAACATGTCAGACATTTATCCTTGCTTAAAAAAAATAGATGTTCATATGTAAATATTTTTCATATTATCATCTTCGTTATAAATTCCATAAATATTGATTTAATTAATTCATGATAAATGGTATCTCAGCAAAGAAAGCAAATAAATATTGATAAGTAATTTAAATTATTAATTTCTGTACACATATGTATGACGATCAGCAATGGCTCTCTTAATTAACGTTCGACTGAAACGTAAAGGGAGATTTTGGGTTCAAATACCAACTTTGCGAATTTTTAATAAAAGCCCTTAGTAGACGCAATAAACTCAACTAAAATGCCTTTAAAAATGGAAACCGGAAATTTCCAAATATCCATGTTTAATAATATGAGATCATTGGCATGAAAATATAGAATTTTCTTATTTAGTAACTCTATTTTAAATTTTATAATTAACAAAAAAAATGTAAATAATTACAGCAAATATTTTAATTTACACCAATTTAAAACAAGTTTTAAATGTTTTCTTATTCTTTCTAGCTCTAAAGGAAGTTATCCTGTCGTACAATTATATGAATGAATGACTACAACACTTGTAAGAGTTAAATGATGTCTATAAACATGCTGGGAATATACATACATACTCGTGTATATCTACGTACCTACATATAAGCTTCTGATATAGAAACGAGTGGGCGAACCGTGTATAACTAGATAAATACATGGTGTGGTTATAAGTAAGTAGTAATCAAAACTAATAAACAAGATAATAAAATAACTTGCATTAGTGGAATTTCAAATCTGACTGAAAGGAAAATTTATTTGCAGATGTAAATATGTTATTAGGTAATTATATAGTTCCAATATGGACAGCAAGCGTTTATTTACTTAGCATTCCGAGTGAGAGACTTGGGGTTCGACTCCCAATATTGCGCACTTTAAACAAAAAAATATTGTTGTGTCCAAATGATTTGGAACCTACTATTAGCTGTAAGTTTTTTGCAAAGGCTGTAACTTGATATCTTCATTGCTAAAATGCAAATAAAAACTTGTCATGATGAAACTTCAGTATCTTACAAAGTTATACGTATTTATAGAACCGTTAAAATGCCGTAAAAAAAGTATCGAAGAGCGGAACTGAACTTTGCAATATAAGTTGGCAGAAATTTTATTTTTGAAATGAATAACGCCTTGCTAATGACATAAGATAGGGCACTGCACTTATCAGCTATAATATCCCTATTTTATGACAGTTGCCGAAAGCTCGTTGCTTTGTAACAAAAGAAACATGCTTGAGGAAGTTGTTATATAATTTTATGAGTTCTTTTTCAATGATCGAGGGATATTAGGTGAGATTTTTTTTGCAATTTTTTTTCATTTCCATAATCTAAATATGACATTTTGAAAGTAAATCAGTAAAATAATTAATGTTTGACACACAACAATTGTCATTTTGCTAGCAACCTCATATGACAAAAGTGATAAAAGTCTTAGGGCTAGGACTAGTAACTACAATTTTACTTGCAATCTTTGTCTCTACGGTCACGATCGTCACGAATGATGGTTGCGACGAAAATTAGACCGCAGGGCAAGTGACGATTTTCTAAAGCGACAAGCAGGAGTAAGTCAGGCAAAAATTACAAGTAAAATTCTAGTTATGAATGGTATTCCGCATGACAATTTTTCGAAATATATATAAGACATTGTAAAAACCACATGACTACCTTGTAGGCTAAATTATGCACATTTTTACTGCGCATTATTTAAACTTATTTCGCTTGAAAGTGAGATCATTCTACGGCTAATCGTTTTTTAACTTTCATTTGTTTCATATCTTCAAACTCCTTTTCGAAATGGATCACCTTTTGAAAATATTAATAAACTTACACATTACTATTCCTTACTGCTCTACACAAAATTATTTTAACCGCTCAAAAATTTGTAAAGAATGAGATATTTTTTAAAATTTATTTTGTACTTATCTTTCTACAATATATCCTGACAGTTGTCAATGTCAATTTATTAACAAGAAATATAATGTATCGTACAAAACTTAAAAGCCATCTAAATAATTATTTTTATTAAGTTTTTGCCAAAAGTAAACTGCCCTTTTGAAAAATCCGATTGGAACAAAATTTCAACATTCTTCGGCTAATGGCTAATCGTTATTGAGTTATACGAAAGAAAAATAAAAAAAAACACTACAAGTAAAGTGCCCTTTTGGCACTGCCTATTGCAATAAAAAAGAAAGTGCACTTTAGATATTATAGCAGTTCCGTAAAAAAAAATTCAAAATTTTACGGTTAATCATTTTTGAGTTAGCGAGATACGGTAGTACGAAAAGACGTCACGCCGAAACTGGTCAAAATGGATGCAGGGTAGTTGTACAAGGAAGTAAAAAACAGACTGTTTGACAACCTGACATCAATATGATTATTTTTTTACCACATTTATCAATCTAAGTACCTACATTGCTATCTTATTATGTTAAACAGCTTGGTATTATTTTCCTAGGAATGTAAGTAAAAATATCTAGTTCCATCGCTAAAGAAAAAATTATAAACAAATGTTACAGTACAGGTAAAATAATACATAGCTATGGATGAAATACGTAATTATAATAGAAGTAGCGCGAAAATTTTATATAACTATGTTTAAAGATTTTCATTGGTCTCTATGAATATGAATAATCAAATTAATACTGTGTTGCCTAATCCGCTGTGGTAACTCTGAAAGTAAACAATAATCATGTAAAGGCTTCAATGTTTTTATGTTTAAATGAAAGCATGTATTTCAATAAAAGTAAAATGTAAAACATTGAGATAAAATTTTAAATGAATTCATAAATTCATTCCATAAAAATTTCGATTTTATCTGGTACGTGGAATACTGTTGTTTATATAAAAACCTACAGCGTAGAAAATTAGGCATCTTGTTGCATATTTACCTTCTGTTGTCAAATATTTAAAAACTTTTATGCGAAAACGGTGATTCCTCGCTTAACTGTATTCGCTATTTACATATTTATGCTCTCGTACAACATATGCAATGATAAAAAAGTACCATCCTGGATTTGAATTTCTATGTTATCATTTAATCATTCCGTTATCCTAGATAAGAGAAAATTCCTCGTTTTGTGTGTATTTCGCCATGGGAACATTGTATTCTAGTTTATTCATATTTAGGCCATACGCTAATTGTTTTATGTTCGAAATTTTGTTCTAATGTGGAATTTTAACTATAGAAAGTATTTGAGATAAAAAATTGATTGGATATGTTATTTTAAAAAGAGAAATTCCGTTCTTATTGGTAAAAATTGAAATTTCATCCATGTAAATTAATAATGTTTGATTTGATAAGTAAAAGTGTGAACCGAAAAAGAAATATGTAGTTAAGTATTTCCATTTAGTATTATAGTTCTTTCAATATCTACTTTTCTCTGTGCTAGTTTCAAAATAGTCAAAAATTTACAAGAAATGATATGTCATGGTAATAAATGAACTAATAATAACAACTAAAATATAAGAATATTTTTCTTATTTCTTATGACATATTAAGTATTTGCAAATATATCACAGAATTATATGAAGAAGTACTAAAGTTTCCAAGTTTTACTTTTAGGCGTGTATGTTATCAGCTTATAGATTGTACTCAGAAACGGCGAAATTTTTAATTTAGTAATATAAGCGAAGCTTGGCTATTAACCACTTGCTTTAATTCTTAGATCAAGATGCATTATAATAAGCAAATGTAAAATTTAGTTACCCATTTAAAATAAAGCTAGGTTCTATATTTTAAAATCCACTAGTTTTTTATTTATTTATTTAATTTATTAGTTCGTTGCATTATTCTTTTAAAATAGAAATTGTTTATTAATTTAATCATATCCGCTGCTCTTACAGGTATTGAGAATTGATATAGCAATAGTGGCCTATTTTAAATTATATATAACTATATTAACTATATAAAGTTACATAATTAATTACCAATGTTCTATGTCTATCACGATTTTCTGTGCTTATTGAATTGGAAACTTATTATTTAATAACTTTATAAATATTTACATTACTGAAGAAAAATGACAAAAAAGACATCTATGATACATCTATTTTATGAAAAATATTAACTAATTTCAGTATGATATATTATGCAAATGAGACAGTACTAACAAAGAAGCGTTAGTCGGCTTTAGAATTATTTATACCGCCTGTAAAAATTGAATTTTTCATTTAATCTCCTACGTGCATCTTGAAAAAAAGATCTGATGTGGATATTACATGTACGTAAATTTATACACTTTTTTGCTGCATTTTCATTTAAACTTATTTCAGTTGAAAGTGAGATTATTCTACGGCTAATCATTCTTCAACTTCCATTCGTTTCATAACTTTGAAGTTCCCTTCGAAATGGTAGCTTTCACGCATCTCGCAAAACTACTGTACTCGTAGATGGTAGTATTGTTTCAGTCTCAAAAGATAAAATATTGTAATATTTTGAAGTTAAAAGTGTAACACTTTTACGAAAAAAATTTTGTTTTTCCTGTTGTCCACATGCGTATTGTATCATTTTAGACGAGGGCGTCTTTTTGAATTTTTTATTATTAGTCAAGTTTTCATAAGTCCATTTGCTGAAAACTTATGTACCGTTTGTCCTACCTTTTAAAATTTTATATAGATTAATTTTAACTGACAATTCGTTTTTGACTTTTAAACTACAAATATATGGAGGGGGTTAAAAATTGTTTTGGGTCTGGAACACTAGCGCTCATCTTTTGAAAATTTAATTAAAATGTGTATCACTATTCCTTATTGCAATACCCAAAATTATTTTAATAACTCAAAAATTTGCAATCCCATAAAATTTCAAAATTTAACGTCTAATCATTTTTGTGTTATGCGAGATACGTACGTACGTTCATTAGTACGTAAAGACGTTGCGCCAAAACTAGTCAAAATGGATTCAGGGATAGTCAAATGGATATTTCCATTGAAATCTGAAAGCCGAATTTTTTCGCGATTACAATACTTTCTTTACTTCGTACAAAGAAGAAAAAAACACCTGGTATATACATATATATATGAATTAAATATTCAAAATCAACAGACTACGCAGTACAGAGAGAATGAAAGTAATTTTAATTTTTGATACAAATGTTAATTTTTCTAAATGCAAACAATGCATTTTATAACAAAGGACTACAAATTTTATACAAGAGTGTTACTTTTAATATAGTGGTTTCAGAAATTGGAATGAATATTAAATACTAAAACACCGTCACAAAATATAATATTTAATAATAGATTGTGTTATTAAGAGTAAAAGTGATACTTCCTGTGGCGAGCATGGAAGTTTGCACGACGAGCGAAGCGAGTCGGACAATTGCATGCGAGGCATACAAAGACACTTTTACTCTGAATAACACATTTTATGATTTCTTCAAATTTAGAAATTTTAAAAAATAAACTACTATTTGACGTTTAATATGTAAGTTACCTGTCAAGTATTCATAATTTTTAGTAACTTTATTCTTAGGTTATCTAGTTTCTATAGTGACATTTAGGGCGATATTACAGATTTCTATTGTACAAGTTACTTCTTATTGGCTGATTCTACATACGGCGGCGAAGAAATTAAACGGCGGCTAGAATAAGAAATTATATTACGGAGGCATAGAAATTAAACATCAACCTTGTTAATCACGTCACAGAAGATGTCACTTTTATGACGTTTGAAGAAAAAATAATATTTTTGTTATATTTTTATTTAGAAAAAAATTTCAAAACAACATTTCAAAATGTAAAACACACATTTGTATAAATAACGTCTTCATGTATTTTGTCTGAAATTCATAATTTAATAAAAATATAAATTTAAGACCAGACGCCCATAAATACGAAATTTGTTTACGGCATGTGTCTGCGACTGCGACGCGTCTCAAAATTTGCGACATAAAGATCAAGGCCGGTCGCGACGTGATTCGTTATAAAAGCGCTAGTTTGTGAATTAAGCAAAAATTTAAAAATATCTCGCTGGAACTGTGAAAAAATCGCTTACTTTATGCATTGCTATTATATTATTATAATTTTTTGATAGTTGTAGAAAAGACTTTTGCATCCTCTATTTCCTTAATCTATGCTGTAGACAAAAAGCAATCATTTAATAATTTCGTGTATTGAAAGTTATCAGTTGTCATGTGAATATTAACTTCTCATGGTAGTTTTCGAAAAAATATATTTGTAAAGTTGCTTGGAAAAGTCACAAATGATTTTTTTTCTTTGTTCGGTTGTCAAAAAGATGAATGAGTGACCAGATCCAATTAATCTATCCTGATACCAAAACTTACATTTTAGTTATTATAAATAACAGTAATACGACATCTGGGATTGAATTACTTAAAAAACTGCTCTTAAAGAGTACTACAAATATAAACTATTAGATCCCTTGCGAAGATAACTTTCATAACTACTAGTATTAAATTATTTTAATGTAAATTTGCTTTACAAATCAAGTACTAATTCAATTTTTCTATTCGCATTTGTGACACTTTTCTCGACAATTTTAAAACCTAACATGAATGAAATTACTTAATGAAATGTTTATAAATAGCTGTATAATATGTTTAAAAAAAATTGCAATAATTATATATATACAGATGTTTTAACATATTTAGGTACTCGTAACGTATGTAATTAAATATTTAAATTATATCATTAATAACAATGGTAGGTAGAATGAATGCTTAAAGGTGCAATAGCTGGTAACTATGAGTTGATTAAATTGATCTGATTGTTGAATCACGTGCTAATGAAAGATAAATAATGTGTACAGTCACTTGATAATCTGCAAATATACTACCGGACATCGTTTTTTATTTTGGATAAACAACAGAGATAGAGGAATGATCTCGAAACTAACATTTTATAGCGGAAAGAAATGCAATGATAGTATTTACATTAGATTTTTTAATACAGATGTTAATTAGCTTAACAAGACTTATATCAATATTTTAATTATATAAAACATGCTTGCTTCCGGTTACACATACAATATCTCCTAAAATCTTGACACATCTGTTATTGATATTTATCTTATTTATGCTTTACGCCTTTACGGCATTTTACCCATACATAAAATTTAATATCTAATATAAGCTCTTACATACTATTTGATGTACTTATTATTTAGTACTTAACATAAATGATATATGCATAAGTAAATCTTCAATGCATAAAACGGTATTCTAATTAAATACATCAAGTATCGCACATTCCTTCTGCATCTATTTTATTGACATAATTGTCAATATCATCTTTGTTTCTTTTTATTATTATCTCGTATCTTGTTCATTGGTAAGTGCGCTCTTAACCTATATCAAGAAAATGCAAATAAAATGTCATAAGAAGAGGAATAATATAAAATCACAAAACATATAAAATATAATAACCATGGTAACAAAAAACAATAGTAAAAATATGGTTAAGATCAAAATTGGTATATTTCCATTAGCGGCTCGTAAAGTAAAATTTTGGTGAGGTAGGCGATAGGAACTAAATAAACTCTGAACGTCATTTATTATCTGCTTGCTAGAAGATCTTGCTGCCATTTTTTTAAAAGTAAATATAAATTTAAAAAAAAATATCTGGTGTCGATGTCCGCCCACTTATTCTACAACTGCATTTGCATTATTCTATTTGAACAATTGCAAATGCAACGGCTAAAATTTTAAAATGTTCGCTCCGATCACGTGCAAATGGACCAATCAGAAAGTAGTTGAGGCATGCCTCAAAAATCTCTTTGTCGAGGCAGTTAGTGCAACGAGAAAAATCGATAAACGCTGTGAGCATTGTAAAAATAACACAGTCATACATAGACAAATTGATGAAGTATGGGGCAGGACAATTTTGCCTCTGCACTTCTGTAGTCGATAAATGTCGATATTATCAATAAATATCGATAACTATCGATAAATACTGATAAATCTCTAAATATTGGTAAATATCATTAATGCCAATAAATATTATAATTACTAATGAATTATACAAACACAAGAAATTAAAATATTGAAAATATAACAAGATAAAGAAGGTAAGGTGCTGGCTGCTGCAACATCAGATTGTTTGTTTCATTTCAAAAATACAATACAAATCTCTTCTCTTCTTAAATTTTTTTACCATACATCAATTTGGTCAGCATGGGCTGCCACAGAATCGACCATTATTTTTGAAAAAATTTTTTTAATGTGTGTCGATACTTACCAGCCTTAATTCATACATTAATACAATTATCGATATTTATAGATAATTAGAGATTTATCGGTAATTATCGATGTTTTCTATGGATGATTTTGTCTTTATTATCACATCATCCACATCACAGATTCATAAAAATAACAATGTTACAAAGAAAAGTTACTTCATACCCACATATGAAAATTTATATCATTGGAAAGCGATGTGTAGTTTAAGAAAGTCATAATTCTTCTTAAGCTCTAATATTTTCTAAATGTTCTGTGACGTAATTCGGTTTTTAAACAATGGGGTTTTGATAGCAAATGACATGATTTTGCTGCCTATGTCATTCAACATTTCTTTCATTACCATATCGTGAATAGTTTTTCCACAAATTTTCCTGATCGCACAGTATTTAAGAACTATTTTTTCTAAATTTAGATTAGCTCTCAAATATGCTTTGTACTTAATATTTTATTTATTATCCAAAATTCTATGAAGTTTACATTCAGTACAATTATGATTATTATTTAGTAAATAAATAGTTTAGAAATATATACAAAAGCATTTGATTTCTTACAAGTAAATTCGAACATTTGAAAAAAAAAACAATAAATTTAAAGTAAAATAACTGATGGTATATTGAACACCTCCGATTTTTTCTTTAATTTCCATTTTTATTCCTCAATCCTTCAATAAAAATGGATATGTTCAAAGTAATTTTCAAATCAAATTTACTCTCTAAAAAATTATAATGCAATTTGTAACTACTCCATGGTTACAGTAAGTAAACTTTTAAAACAATTATCCTCTAGGAAATAGTTTCCCTTTGTAATAAAGTAATTTATGTGGAAAATACAGTAACGAACAGAAAGTTTAAAACATCAATTTCAATAAATCCGGAAACTTCAATTAAAACCGTTTGACACATCATTAGATATAGGAATCATTATGCAAATAATTGAATTTTCACTAGCCACAAATTGTTCCGGATGTTTGATTTACTTTTAAAAATATCCCGCAATAATTTTGGCTTCACTTGTTTCAATTAAGTAACCATAGTTTCATCTATTGACCAACATGGATCGTAATCATTTTTTTGTTTTAGAGCTAGTAGCTGTTGTTTTTCTATCATTTCCGATATTTTTAATGTAAAAAAGTGAGTTTATTATGTAAGCTTTTCCTTTCAACCGATTAATGCACATTTTAAAATAAGCGAAAGGAAGTTATACTATGAGAATATTACTTTCTAGATACTGTCACTCAAATTTGATTAGTTCAAGATTACTGCAAATTTTCGCAATTTCAATTGTTTAATATTAGTTACAATTTAATGTGTTTATGTTGTCACTTTTACTTCCCTAAATCCATTTTAATACACTTTAATTCAAGCAAATTGCAATTGATATACTGGACTAAAACAAAGACTTATCCAAATTAAAATGACTACGATTTTGCTTCTACGAAACAAATTTCCACGTTAACAATTTTGCGCGTGTAATGTTAAAAAATGTAACAATGGGTTCTACTTTCTTTTAAGATTTTAACATTTTTCTGTGACAATTCAAGTTGTTTTTTTAATTATTTTTTGCAGTATTTAAAATTAAAGAAATGAATAAAAGTAAATTATACTTATAACGTACAAATTTAAACAAATACCTATGACATAAAATTAACATTTAAAAATTTGCTTCGACATGCGAGAGAAAAATATTTTATCAGATAATTTTCATTAGAATTTCAAAGCAAGACAATTTATTTATCCCTTGCAGTTGGATTAGGATGTTAATATGTAAATTGGTTGATTTTCTTCTTAAGGAATGAAAACAGAAATATAAATTTAGTACAAAATCTAATTTAAAGAAATATTTGTTATTAAAAAACCAAAATTAGAAAAGTAATTTCACATATTTCTTCAATATTAGTATTGTGTACATTTTTTCTTCACCTGATAATTTTATGGCCCTATTTGTATTAGAAGTAAGTAATAATTTATCTTTTTTAGTATTCAAAAATCGTTATCAATAATAAATTTGAATCACTAATTGTTTTCATTATATTGAATATTTAAATTTCCTTGTATAATTATTTAAATGGGAAAGATATTAAAAACAATTAATGTTCTTCAAGTAATAATATTTGCTTTAACTTTTATTTTTATTACTAATAAGCTCTTGGAATAAATACTATGATTTTGAATTATATTCACAGTTTTAAGTTTTAATTTTTAACACAAAAATATATCCCTACCCTGGTATTTTCAAACGGTGCTTATTTATAAAATTACATAAATGAAACATGATGTAGAATAATATAATATTCCTGTTAACCCTTCAAAACCAAGTCTGACAGACCCGATGTCTTTTCAATTACGTGTCATTTCTCGCTTATCGAATGTTAAATGCCGTACGGCCAGGTAACTTCACCATTTGTTATTAGTATTGTTTCATGAAGCTTGCAATACGTAAGTGTTATATATCAAAAATCCCCATCTCTGGTGTTATTATTTACTTGCAGTCTTTAGACCAAAATGTACCAAGAGTAGTGAGAAAACGAAGAAATTCAAGTAATTACTTTAGAGACCCGAAAGAGATTTTTTTTTGTGAGAGAAAGACTCAAAAGCTAGGTTCCATTCCCACCCTAAACCGTTGTACCCCATATGCGTAGATTCTTTATAACTTTAAAATTTAACTATTCTTCTAAAGATATGTGAAGATATAATTATAATAAGTTCATACATTTATTTTTCATATATTTTTTGAATACTGTAAATTTCTTTCTCTGTTTCGGAATTAGAATATCATATTCCAGCACGCTTATTGATGTTAGAAGGAGGTTCATTCTTAAACGATTTTTGGTTATATTTTGTTATTTGAGATTGGCATGACTGCATTAAATACACAAAATATCTAGACAACTGACAAAGTAATTCTAATTTACCTAGGCAACAGACGAAACAGAAATCACTGTCACCAACCTAACTATTCTATCAAAAAATCCCTTAATGGAAATTGTCAAATATTATTTTAAAAAATAATGTAAATAAAAGCCGAAACAGAGAAAATAGTATAAAACATTCGTTATAGAAGACAATTCAAGCACTCGTTCGTTCGGGCACTCGCAGCTTCGCGCTCGTTCCCGAAATTCAAACTCGTGGTTGAAAAGGTTGCCTTCTACAACTTATGTTTTAATATACGAGTACTATTCTTGTTGTATATTTTAAGAGTTAAAGTTTTATTTGTTTTAGATATTTTTTATGTAAAAGTATTAATTTTTATAGAATGAAACGTTGAATTCACCACCCTATACTATCATTTTATAAAAAAAATACCATAGTAGTACAATATTTGACATGGATCTCTCAGACCTGGCGTCACCTCCCGTGTCATAGAAAAGACCGCTACTTCCGATCATTTTACGATCACTATTGAAACCTTTTTTTCATATTGTTCTTCATGTTACATATGTTTGGTGAATAATTAAACATCAATTTACACAAATTTTTATGAAATTTTAAAAAGACACAGTTATAAATAACTACTCAATACTTGTAAATAATCTCCTATTTCTATTTCCATATTTATAATTTTTTTGACATTAACCGTGGCAATAGAAATAATTCGTTAATAAAAAACAAGAAAAGCAAAACTAATTATGTATTTAGTTAATATAATAAATAAATTTTTATTAAATAAAATGTATATTTTTTACATTTTCTATTTCTGTTAATGAAAAAAAAATCAGAAGTGTTCTAGTTTATAATAAATAAAATGTATATACAAATAGTTTTTTTAGTTACCTCAAGTAACTTACTAATACCAATTTATTTACAATAATAAAATTTGCGCACATAATGACAATTGTAAACACTGATTTTTTATTTAAAAAGGGCATAAATGGGCAAATAGTAAATTCATTTCATAATAGTAGATTATTTTGTTCTAAGTGATCCTTGTTACAAAATAATATGACATTAAGAAACTTGTGCTTTAATACAACATTTTAGCACGAATACAATATCACCAATATCTCATTTATGTAATTCTAAGCAGGATGTGAAAATAAAAAAATCACTATACGATGATTTTAAGTTTATAATGTATGAATGTGTATATTTAAAAAAATCCTAATAACCCATTTTCCTAACAAGTAAATTTTCATGGATGTAAGTATCCACATAAGATCAGATAAATATAAATTGCTATTCAATGAGTATAATAAGTATTACAATGTTTCAAAAAGAAAATTTTACACCTATATTTCATCTAATATGGAAATGTGATTCTATATCTTTATGTCTCTTTTGTAAATAAAGTCATTATCGTGAATAAATCTAACGTCTATCAATCAATAATATATAATGTAAATCGTACGCTCTGATAATCTTTTAGGCGCGCAAATTAAATCACAACAATACAACATATGAAAAGTAAACATAATTCCACATCTGAGATGTGAAAGTGTAACTGGTAAAAACAGAACTTGGTTAAAAATGGGCAAAATAATTGTATTGAGAAACGAGAAAGTGTATCATCTAATTCAATTATAATTACTACAATATGCGAAGTTAAAAATATTTCTTATGCAAGGAAAAGTTATTGCATGAAGAGGTTTTGCTCGTTCTAAACCAACATGCAAGATAAAGATATGAAATCTCTAAGAAAATTATTGTCGGGTTAGAAATTATTATTTTACAAATCTTACTAATTTAATAAGTAGAATTATATTACAAAATATATAGGTAGATACATTAAAAGTAATTATAAAGAATGATAAAACTATATATTTATTTAGGTAGGTACTATTGTATTATTAACTTATAAATATATCGTACTTTCGAGTACTTATTTATATATAAGGTGGAATCGAAAGTTGGGCACATGGTTTTACTCGGAAGTTATAATAAATACACATATATGCTAAAGAACAAAGTTGTAGAAGACCAAAGGATCCATTTGATTATAGTATAAAATATTTTTTTAAAGCAGTGGTTCTCAAATTTCAGCACATAGTTATTTTTTTTTAATTGAATTATATATATATATATATATATATATATATATATATATATATATATTATGCCTATTTGAGAGAGTATTTTTTTTTAATTCAACCATGTAATAGTTTATATCCTTAAATAATAAAAATATTAAAAAAATGCGATAGAAATTTAAAGAAATTTTTATCTTTAAAATTAATATACAAATAAATGGAAAACAACAACAAATTTTAACGACTATAAATAGTATTACTGTTTTATTTCTAAAATTACTTACATACCTATCTACCTACAAAGGATACGAAACTAATTTTACATAATAAAAATATTGAGGAAAATGCGTCGGAAAATTAAATAAATTTTTATTTTTAAAATCTAGCTTCTCGTTAATTGAATATTCGGCCATTATTAAAATTAATAATGTAAATATGTATAAGTAATATTTAAAAAAAAGAACAACAATATTACTTACAGTCGCTAGATTTTGTTATTGATTTTTTCCACAGCGTAATTTTAATTTATTTAACTTATTTTTTTCAATATTTTTATTATGTAAGAAGATTAAAAAATAACTTTAATTGAGAACCACTGGTTTAAAAATATATTTTCTTCTCTGATAGAATGTTTCTCTTAGACTCCTACAACGTTATATACATGTATTATAAGTAGAAGTATTGATGTCTTCGATTAGTTATCATAAGCGTATAATAATTCCGATCTCTAACAAGGGATGCGGTGTTACAGAGTATTTCTAAATTTAATTATTTATTTATAAAGGTTGAATAATTTTTATATATGTATACGTTATTTAATCGTTAATTATCTTCCAATGTATATATATATATATATATATATATATATATATATATATATATATATATATTTAAATTATTCTCTCGAAGAACCCTATTCTCTGTCTAGGTCTAGGCAGAGAATTAGTGCAATATTGTTATTTTTTTCACCTATTTAACAGTTGTAAATGATTATAAATATGTGTTTATAAATAAGTATGTAAAAATGTAAATTGCGTTATTTAATTAATATACATATATGTAATTAAAATTAATGAGCAAATGAATGATATCCTATATTTATTTAGTTTTATATCTTGTACAAATTTAGAAAATATATATTTTTCACTTTATGACATTAATTAAGTAAAGTATCGTATTTTATTTTAATTTAATTTTTCTAATATCCTCCTAGGATGGTAATAGCTTGTGTGTTCTGAGAAATAAATGACAAAATTAGTAGAATTTTTTTTTGTAAATATTTTAGCTGAAATAAACATAAATATTTAAAAAATAGGTATCACATATCACGTGTTTAAATATAGGCATTGCAAAATTAATCATAATTAATATAATAAAAGACATTCATGAATATATTGGAAAAATTAACGAATAGTAGTTGCGTAGTAACAGACAAACGAGTGTCAAAAATGACATTTAGATCACGACAGCTAGTGTTGCCACGAGACTCGAGACCAGTCTCGGTCTCGTCTCGTCTCGTCTCGAAAAGTCGAGACGAGACCATTGAGCAAGTCTCGGCATTTAAGTCGAGACCGAGACGAGACCGTGGTTGAGTCTCGTCGAGACTCTCGAGTCTCGCTTAGAAAATTGCAATTGTTTATTAAGAACAATTAATAGTGCTATTTCATATAAAACATGTTTGACAAATCACTTCGTGATTGTGTTATCAGTCGATCTGCGACTTACTGAAAATTCAACATCTGTATTTCATTCGCTTTAAGAAGATAGTGTAGGCTACTGACTGGGATTCTAGGTTTGCGATTGGCCGAAACAGTAAACAAAATTTACTCAGGGAAAATTTAAACTGCTCATAAATTAAAAACAAATAAAACACTTAAATGAAATGCATTGAGAGTATTTTTAGAAAAACGAGTTCTCAAATCTGTTATCAGAAAATCTAACATAAGAATAAAAACGCTTTTTCAGTAGTATTTTTCCGTGCTACATGATGTATAATTATTTTGATGAATTAGATTTTTAGTTTCTCAAATTGAAAAATTGCGCAAGCGAACTTTGGCTAAGCGCTAAATGTGCCGTCGACTATTTTTTAATATTATTTTAATAAAATTTCCCAATACCAATGCCAAATTTGCGAGAGCACATATGGATCTTACAAATTTATTTATCCAACATTGATTAATAATATTCTTGTTACTTAGGCTCTTTGAAATAAATAATGTAAAATATTACTCACATGTGAGCTAATGATTAAGAAGTCACAGAAATTATTGTTACTGATTTTTCAATTTATTTTTTAAAATGTAATTTTTAATATGAATAAAAACAAGTTTACAAATTATCTTTTTAATAATAAACAAATAAACATTTAACACAGTCAAAAGAGATGCATATCAGAAATATGCCTATTTTTGGTGTCAGAAATGGTCACGCAAGTTATAGAATCATCTCCCTAGTTAAAATTTTAGAAATTACTGTGAAAAAAAGTTATAGAAAGAAATTACTTGAGAAATAAAATAATAATTTAATTAGAGAAATTATATTTGTTTGCAAAATAATCAAAAAATTTGATAATAAATTTTGAAAAGTCGAGACTCTCGTCGAGACTCGAGACCGAGACGAGACCAAGCTACTCGAGACCGACTCGAGACCGAGACGAGACCACGCTACTCGAGACCAACTCGAGACCGAGACGAGACCAAGCTAAAGTCTCGTCTCGTCTCGTCTCGTGGCAACACTAACGACAGCGAATCTGGAGTGATTTAGAGTCACTTTTGACCCCGTGTTGTAGTTACTTCGCAGGAATTATAAGTAAATTTTTCCAATTAAATTCATAGCTTGAATTACATATACTTGATTATTTCACGAATTACAACTATTCAAACAAATTTTTTGTTATCAAGAAAATGTAACCATGACTATGTACTGTGATCTTATCAAATTTATTCATTGAAAAACTAACTTCGGCCATCAAATGAAGCATTCCGATTGGGTGAAAATAATGTGTTTGGTATAATCATAAAAATACAATTTAAAAAAACAAATATATAATTAATAATTTTATTAGTAGAAAATTTTAAAACATATATTTTATTTGTCAACCTCAAATAAATGAATTTATCATTATTTGTTTGTAATTCATATTTTAATTTGTTTCAGGAATGTTGCCGGCTTAAACCCAATGAATCAAAAATGAAAACACATTTGGAAATTTTGGTTTTCTTTTTGTCTACTATATCATTTACTAAGGGTAAGTAAAAATATTTCCATGTCTACCTTATGTATGTACATATGATAAAATAAGAGTTCTGAATTAAAATTTCAAAACTGCAGCAGTACTTTTCTTGCCTTTCATGAAATATACATGAAATAAAATAACAAATATATGAATTATAAATTTAACAATTAAAATTAAACTAGTAGTAGTATTCATGTAATTGTACATAAGTTGTGATATAAAATTATATTTTATGTACTCATAAGAATTAACAATAAATTGACGTTCTGAACTACCTTTTCCATATTATAGGCAATGAACATTGAGTAACATATTGCTATTTAGTAAAAAGATATTTGATAAAAAAGAACTATTAGCTATATCTCTTTTAGTTAGCGTGGGCACAGTAACTTCCTTACTTTCAATACGTAATTGTGAAGCGAGGATATGTCGTAGATGTTATGTTTATAATTCCCCTTAATCGTAAATACCAAAAAACTACCAAATTGTCGACTGGCGATCTATTCTGTTGAACGGGTGACAACTTCAAAGAATCAGAAAGTGGTCCATACTTTCTATGAAGGAAATCGCGCCTTACAGTGAATTTTATTCGTTATGTCACCATGATACAAGAATTTTGACTACAGCTCTTGAAGAATTTAATGCAGAATTGTTTGGTTTCAACAGGTTTCAATTACTCCTTTTTAGAGGGAGATGTTCTCCGACCAACTGACCTCTGTATAAGAGGCGACATTCGTGCCCTGCGCTCGCCGGATTTAACGCCCTGTGACTATTTCTTGTCGGGGTATCTAAAGACTGAAGTATTTAAGCATCGTCTCAGAACCCTGCATACCCTGGACACAGAATAGGTTTACACAGAAGCGACAGTAAGACAGAGAAACGAAAATTAGAGAGAGATGGAGAATGTGCACAAATTTAAAGGGCTCATTGTTTAAAATCGGAAAGTTTCCTCACATCTTAGAGAGAGATAGGAAAAGAGCATAAATTTAAAGGTCTACACAATGCTTCAAGGTCATAGAACTGACTAGGGGAATATGAAAGGTACCTACACGGATTGTCGCTTCTGTATGTAACTATTCCGTGCCCTGGAGAAACCAATTCGCTTGGACATATTCCTCATATGAAAATATATGCTTCATAGAGCTTTGCAAAATCTTAGAATTTCCCTGCAGGAGAATATTGACAATAACGGCCCCGACTTAAAGAAATTATTTTTAAAACTAAGGTGATAACAGGTGGCGCAAAAGTAATCACCCTATTGAAACATGCTATAATTTTTGCAAATAGCGGCAAATGTCAAATCTGCTTTGACATTTCTGAAGTAAACAAATGCAAAATACATGTCCATAAAACATGAATCGCTATATTCCTCAAAAACGCGGTTTAATTACTTCGATTTTTTCGCGGAATAATTCGTCGTTGGTGTTGGTGCAGCGTGAATTTACGCGCAGATTTCCCGGTCGCCTGACACCAACTGGGCAAACACTGCGGCGTTTAGCCGCTCGCCTAGAAGAATATGGTACAACACGAGATGCTGCCAGGTCTGGCCGGCCCCGGAGGAGCCGTTCTGCTCAGAATATCGCGGCTGTGGCTGAAGACGACTACTGTGGACGGCGAGCGCTACAGAGCCATGCTCAACGACTTTCTTCTTCCTCAATTGCATGAATTTGAACTGGAGAACATGTGGTTCCAACAGGATGGAGCAACGGCGCATACTGCACGAGCTACAACGGAAATTCTGAGGGCTACATTTCCGGGTCGCCTAATGCCTCGTTTTGGTGATTTGCACTGGCCGGCATAGAACTTATAATACTTCGTAAATGGAAGGGGCTTAAAGAGAGACAGTCTGTGGTTAGCATAGTGCAACAAAGACAGAGAGAAAACCACGTGACTTGTGGCAAGAAACGTGTTATCTTCAGTCATTACGCTGTCGAATTTTAAAATATTTTGCTTAATCTCTCTTAAATAGTTTATATCGACAGTTATTATTGTTAGGTATATTTAGCAACCTAGTTTATAAAAATTACCATTGCCAAAATTTAGTTTGAGATTAAAATCTCTTCGAAAATTTATCTTTCCAAGGAAATCGTTCTCTAAACTATACTTAACAATTTATTACTCCAGTACAATTTCTCATAAATTGTTTATATCGAGAATTATTATTGTTGGGTATATTTAGCAACTTGATTTATAAAAATTACTATTGCCAAAATGTAGTTCCAGATTAAAACCTATTCGAAAATCTATCTTTCAATCTAAACCGTTCGCTAAACATTATTTGACCATTTATTACTCCAACACAATCTCTTCTAAATAGTTTATTTCTACAATTATTGTTGTTAGGTACAGTTGTCAACTTCATTTATTTTATATTCGAAGCATTTTCACATAGGAATATGTTCTTTCGCGTTCGTGCGCTAGCTTCGTTTGGAAATTTGGAAAAGTTGCATTTTCTCGTGAATGATAATGGTAATTCATTTTTGCTTGTAGTAATTAATAGTAATTAATTAGTACTAAATAATAACATAAAAATTACTCTTTTTTTGGTGGTGTGCTAGCTTCACTGAGAAGCTGGCACAGCCACTATTTTTTTTTAAACGGCAAGGGTAATAATTTTATTTTTGGGGTAATTAATTAGTTATTAATTAGTACGAAATAATACGATAGTTTTTTTTTAATTGTGCCAATATGGCAATGGAAGACCAGTAGAAACAATATCTAAGTTCATTACTGGAGTAATTTATAAGTAATTAATTATCAATTAATTAGTAAATATGTAGTAATTAATTAGTAATAAATTTGTAATCAATGAATATTAAGGAATTTGTTATATTTACTTTTTTTTTGGGTTGTGCTAGCTTAACGGTTAAGCTGGCACAACCCCATTTATTTTTAAAAAAATAATAGTAATATTTTTTTTGTAATTAATTAGTAATTAATGAGTACTAAATATTCTCATATTTTTTTTTTTGGTTGTGCTGCAATGGTTTTGCTGGCTTAACGTATTTGTCGAACAGCCTTAATGCTTTCTTGCCACAAGTCACGTGGTACAAATCATCTATCTCTCTCCCACTGCAAAACTTTATATATAACCATCTCTCTCTTATGTTAGCCACACCAATCACTGTGTGCAGCTATTCGTATAGCTCCATCCATGTATATTTATTAAATCAATGCTGGCCGGCAAGGTCGTCCGATTTAACCGTTCCAAACTTCTTTTTGGGGAGTTTCTTTAAGTCACGAGACTATGTCAACAAGCCTCAGATTTTTTAAGCCCTCAAAGAGAATATCCGTCAAGAATGCGAGAACCTATCGCCGGAAGTACTGGCAAGAGTAATGGAAAATGCTATAAATCGGGCCCGTATGATCATTCATTCTGGCGGCGGCTAATTGGCCGATATCATTTTCTCGAATTAATAGGAAAAATATTAAGACATCAACTAAACATAATCAAAAAGCAGAACCAAAGTTTTTCGTTCATAAAAAAAATTGCAGCCAAAGAACATCGGGTGACAATTTTTGCGCCACCCAGTATAAAACTTCTCGTGCTGTAGCTTCAAAACGAGTTTGTTTTGCCCTACTCTGTACTTTTTATTTAATTTCAAACATTTTATTTTATTATTACGTGTTTATTATTATGTGTTCCTTACTGAATAAATAAAAGTAAAATGTAGTTAAACAGCCGATTGTTTCAGTTTAGAAACTCAGTACAAAGTATGAGTACATTGCGGCACATTATCATGATTTTATATTCCTCCGATTTCTGGGTTTACGCTATCCAAATCTTTAGAATTATTAGTATAATAAAACGATATGGGGATGAGTCGATTTATTAAAATTTTATCTACCTTTTGGCCCCATTTGAATCATCATCATCATAAGGAGGTGATTATCAGTATTATTGTTAAACAATATATAAATAATTATATTAATAGCGTATGTAACTATGGAAAGTGAAACATAACACTCCCTATCGTTATTTGTATCACATTTTAAGTTTTAATTTATGTGTTACTTTAGAGGTTGATAATATACAATAGTTTTCATGAATGGCGAACAAGAATACAACTGAAAATATTAGAATTTAAAAATTGTAAACCGCATTTAAACCGATCAACATAATTTTGTATGAACCCTTGTATATAAAAATAAACGATTTTTTTCAAGTACTTTTTAGTAAATAGAGTGATTAACGATAAAATAATATATAGTCGTACATACGTTGGTTTGGTAGTAAATTATTTTAATTATTTCTTAGTTTTGTGAAACCATATGCAGCATTTATTTTATGTGAACTTCCATTTTTTAAATTTGACAATACAACTAATCTTAAAATAGTTCATTTGACATTTTATTCCGATGTGATGTGATGTAAGGGAAACTTGAAATTTAAGTAATATTGAAACTTAGGACAACCGTTCATAATAATTGAATTTCAATTTAAATTTTTAATAATAAAAAATTGAAATAGAAACCTAAACTGAACCTTTTAAATTAAATCGGTTATTAAATCGTCTTAATTTTGCAACTATAAACCGGAATGAAAAACTGAACCAAAGAAAAAATTCAAACCGCAAACGGAACCTGAAGTTTCTAATAAATTTCATGCATCCATTTGGCTCAATAAGCATCTATAATGACCATTTTTTATATTTTAGTAATAATTTCGTAATAATAAAATTGATAAATAATAGTTATTTATGATATAAGTGTTAAAAGTGACATTTTATGAGTGAGTGGGGAAGTTTGAAACGAGGCGAAGCCGAGTGTAACAAACCCCACGAACGAAATAAAATCACTTTTAACACAAATATCATACACTATTTTTCCTACGACCACAGT
Source organism: Stenolophus ochropezus (assembly GCA_035578165.1). Taxonomy (NCBI): domain Eukaryota; kingdom Metazoa; phylum Arthropoda; class Insecta; order Coleoptera; family Carabidae; genus Stenolophus; species Stenolophus ochropezus. The sequence goes on from JAQOWZ010000002.1 coordinate 15,071,799, forward strand.
TATGTACCTATTAGTAAATAAAAACTAAGCATTTGAATGACATTTATGACAGGTCATGATGTATTTGTTATGAACAACTGAACATAAGACGTGTTAAAAGTAAATTTGTTTTTTACTTTTAACACGTTGTCAATGGCAACGTTTTAAAAGTATTTACTGTGTTATAAACTGTTATTTTTAACTTGCTAAGCAACCGTTAAAAATACTATATTTAACAGTGGTCGTAGGAAAAATGTGTTATTATAGGTATTTAGGATTCAAGTTTGATATGGCGTTCATAATCACACAAGTTTCATTATAAGGCTATATAAAATGTGTATCCTTCAATATTTGTTTACGATTGTTGAAAATCTTAAAATACATTTTTCATTTAATTTTTCACATAATGAGAAACATTAAAGTGATTATTTTATTCATGTTATGAGTGCTAGGTACGTTTGTTCGAAGAAAAAAAATCTTTTAGTCAGTCAAATTCTTTAAAACGGGTACATTTCACCTCAGTTTTCAAGATAAAATGTGTGAATCTGAGTCAGGTGTTCCATAAGACATAGATAATATAAATTTTGATCGAATATCTATTTTTATTTGTCATCCAAAATAAATAATTCATAATGACAATCAGTTTACTAATTACATATTGGTGCACAGTCGTATATAAAAATATAAGTAAATAAAATAATTAAAAATAATGATTTTTTTTCCTTCCATATTGAAATTTCTCGATATACTACTACACATATACGAGACTATAAGTATAGTATTTATCATATATTTTTCTTGTTGGACTGGTAAGCTAATAATCAAAGGTAATTATAAAGATTGAAATGATTATACCTTTGTATTAAATTACAACAAATGTAATACAATATTTTTCAATTTAAATGTTTCTGTAACCCGTTCAAAATTATTGGTAACAAATGAAAGGTTGAACATTTCAAGAAATGTATATACAATATCCTTATATAACAATTACTGCCTGAGTAAAACTGCACGTATCTGTATAATTATAAACTTAATCCTATAATTTGAAATACAAACCATTTGCGAGATACAATAGTTGAGAAGTTTTGAGTAACACTTATCTCCATCTCAAGAGTAGTGCTAAGTTGAGTTGATTTCAAATAGCTTCGGGCCACATTTAACGAGTAGAAGTTTCATTCATGGAAGTAAGAGTGTCATTAGCATATTGAAATTAATTCAACTCGCTCTTCAAATAATCTAAACGGAAATTCTATTTTATTGAACAACAATCTATTAATTGATATCACAAATAGAATATAATCTTAATTGTATGAAGTGGAAGTACGTCCATACACTACACATAATAATAATATATTTTGTATATCATTATTTTGGGCAGTGGTGACTTAGATGGTTAGCGCACTTTGACTCGCTAAGTGTTAGATCTGGGGTTCAAATCCTAGTGACGGAAAACCTGTAACCAAAAGTTAATAGCACTGTGTACGAGTGGTTTGGAACCCTCTATAAGCTGTAGGTCCCCTGTCCTCTATTTGAACTTCGGTCTGTTGGACAGAGTAAATTAAATAAATAAATATGTACAATAACACACAATATTTCTAACTGAAACATACATTCTATTTCCCTCAATCCATCACAATTCATTATAACCATGTGATTCAAATCATTAGTGAAGAACTGAGGAAGGAGGATTGATAATATTATCGTGTGATTTCTGAAGCATAGATTAAGGAAATATATTTGTAGAAGATTGGATATCTACCTTATCATCTGTGAAAACAAATTTTAGCGCCCCTTAGGATCGGCTTTGGGAACTAAATTTGACAAGCTCGGTAATGGCGGGAATTTTAAATACATTTTATTTTATATTTATAAAAAATATTTCTTAATGTTATAATTATGGAAATACATATATAAATGCTTAAACGTATATTTCCATAATTATAATAATATACAGAAATTAAATGAAACAATGTAACATTTGTTATTATAATATTTTTATTTATACTTGCTTTAAATATATACAAAATGATCATTTTCAAAATGTATTTCGCATACTCTAAAATTGTTTTTAAATTGTTCTGTGCTAAAATTGGCCAAATCCGTTATGTTGAGTGTCTCCAGCCAGATATTTCTCAATATTTCCTGTTTTGGAAAATAAAATAATCGTCCATGGGGATTAGGACATACCACACATAATTTAATTGACTGAAAATGACAATAAGAAATTGAATTAAAATTTTTATTTTAATATAATCTGGCCAACAGATTGAAGTCCAGTTTAAAGACATGGGAATTTTGAATGAAAACTGTACTACTTACTTGATACATTTGAAGTGCTTCTTCCTTCAATATTATTAATCTTGTTTATGAATAAAATGATGACACTGTCACAAGTCACAATAGTCACAATATTCAATTATTAAATAGGTATAGGTATCCACAAACCACTACATAGGTAGGAATATCTAAATGAGCATAGACCACTAAATTCAAATTTATTGAATTTTGATTTTTGTAGAGCTATCACGGTACTACTAACGACATCTATAATCGGCTTCGGAAAAGTTTTTCAACGAGATCTAGATTGAAATTTGGTTTCACGCATTGCAATACTGTTTCAGCCCCCTGTTCTGAAGTAAATAAATGTCAAAACTGACAGTATACAAATATAAAAGTGGATGAAACATATGAAAATAGTTGTAGAATAAACTAACGACACTGCCAACGAACTGCAACGAACAATGAAGCACTAATTGTCGTCGCCAAAATCACATTGATAAATGACATGAATGACATATTCCATTTTTGTAAATATTTGAAAATATTCGTTACCGTAGTTACACTACTTTTTCTATTTCGTTTTTATCGTTGGTTAGACCCATTTGAAATACGTACGATAATGAAATAGCGAATAAAAGTCTCATCTATGCTATGCTTATACAACAAAGATGCACGATAGAAGATTAATAATTCTTGCAACAGAAATTGATGAGGTGAGGATCAACTGCGGAAAATAGTTGTATTTAAATGGTGTATGTGACAGTTTACTAAGACAACGCGGGATATTTTTGTGTGCCAATTAAACATAAGGTGCAAAAAATGGTTAATTGAATAAATTGCATTGTGAAAAAAAATGTTGACGATATTAAATACTTGATAGATTTGATATTATATTAAAATAGCTCGCCATATAACAGGGGGATAAGTTTTTACAATAATAAGCATCCATTAAAATAAAAATAAAATGCTGGTTTCGTTAGCCCTGTACCTACAGCACCGGAATAAGCAGTAGATATCTGCACGGTACAAGTGGGACACTTGGAAAAAAATGACAACATTGCACTTTACCATTGCCTAGGCAGGGAAATCAATTTCCTTGCCGATTTTGGGGCAGCCGTGTGATAGATTACTGCAGTGACACGAATATTTTCTTTTACAAGCTGCTAACTTGTACAAATTGTACCAGTTTGTAGTATCATTGTATACATTATTAAAAGTTGTGTTTTGTTATTATTTGATTATAATTTTAATTTTACTATCAAGAAGGTGATAGGTTCGCCTAAACGTACTAATCAGTAAAGAAAAAACTTTTTATTTTGCTAAATAATGTAAAATACTATTGATAGTACAGTCCTACTGTCCTAGTGAAATTTACATTTGTAAATCGAGCTTTTAAAACATGACAATACCTATAATTCAAGATATTTGAATAAAAAGTGTAGTAAAAGTAAAAGGTTTTTTTACGAATTAATGAATTAGATATCTAATTTAAATAAACATTGTAGCATTCTTTTCCATTGTTTGTTTCTGAAATTAGTTGTTCAATGACATTCATTCGTGAATCCGAGAGAAATTCATCAACAAAGACTTTGCTAATTATCACAGGCTTAATTTAGCAGGTTGGTAATGTAGTGCACTATTAGTTTGCTTGAACCGCTAATCAGGTCATGAGACTCCGAATGAGATGCCTTTCTCAAGGTCAATGCTTAGATCACGACAATCCTACTACAATATCTTATATGAACGAATAGAAAAATAAAAAATATTTTTATTGTACTTTGTGACAGAAACATTAATTGAAAAATATTATTTCATATTTAAAACCTTCTGATAAATAAATATTTTATTCTGTATATATTTTGTGCCAGTGGTATACTATATTTTTTCTATGATGACACTATTAAATGATAAAAGACAAATACATGCACGAAAGCTATTTGACATAAAAAACAATATGACGTAGATAAATTTACTTAGAGTAACCTTCGCAGTATTGGAAATTACTCTGAGAAATGATATTTCTCATACTGCACATGCGTAGTGTTCAAGACCTTACCCAGCAGGTATTCAAAATCCCTTCCGAAATTTTCAACGATATCATAACTTTTTATTTTTAACCTGAAGAAATAATAATTGACCGATTTGTGGTTGAAAAATCTAATCTGAATATTTATGACATCTTGACTTATGACTTTTTCTAAAATTAGTGATATATACTAATTAGGTACCTATGTAACATATGGTTCGTATGTATGCAAATCATACGAGTATGAAATAGATATTCCATGCAAGTTGTACACTATACTTTTTCTACGACCACGATATTATTTTCTAATTAATTAAATTTGGAACAATTTATTTTTGACAGAACTGTGAGATATGAATAATTTTTGACAGAACTGTTGTCTATGGTTACCGTGGGAAATGAAAATGTGTTTACAATATACTAAGTATCCGTAGCAATAACAAACATACAACAAGCAAATTTCTTAACGGTCTTAGGAAAATATCATTATTTGTCACAACAACTATAAAATTTGACAGTTATTGAAAGCAAGCAACTCGTATATTTTTACAGCTAATAGGAGATTAAATGAAATAAAAACAAAAAAAGCATATGCACTTGTTATTTAAAAGTTTGAGTTGTAAACAGGAAATGTATGAAAAAATGTATTATTTACTACACGTACGAGTAAAAGGTATAATATAGGTTATTTATATATTATAAAAACATAATATTTAAAGACAACTAATCATTTAAATGATTTATAGATAATAAGTAAAAGTCCAATATATCTAAATTTAATAAATGAAATCAATGTAATAAATGTAATACTTTTCCACTTCTGTAATAAATAACGAAGTTATTCTGTGGGTAGGTAAGCTACACATTGGTGCTGATATCCGTAATTACGTACAGGAAACACTCTCACCTTATAAATAACAGATAGAGCTGTATCAAGAAATCTGTTCTATTAAATATGCTTATTCTCTGAATAATGCAACAAGTACAACAAGTAATTAACTTAATTACACTGACGAATAGATTGCGCTTGCAAAATTTATTTCTTGGGAAACAATACGCACTTAAAACAAAATCGCCGATCGCTTCAAATTTTACGGAAAACAATAGAAACTTTTCTATACTTGCATGTTGCATATAGGATATGTTTCTCGTAATTTTCCTTTTTATAGAATATGATTCATCATTATAATTATATTATGAACTATTTCACCAAATAATATAAATATCTTTTTATTTTCTTAAAATTATAAATATAAATATATCACTTACAAGATATTACCTATATCTTTGGAGGCAAAATTTCTTATAATGAACAAAATCAAAAGATAAAATTACAAGAAAAAATAAATACTAGAAAGGGATGAAGAAAAACTAAAAGTCGTATTTTTAATAAAAAATATTTAAAATTATTTTTAGTTTCTTTACATATAAGTATAAGTCGAGGTATAAGTACTTATGTTCGTGTAGTCTACTATAACAAGTTTCAGTGCACTGAGTTTCTAGCTCATGTCATATCGCTCAGTAAATGATGTAAACTCAATTTTAAATAATAACAGTTCAGAGATTTATTACCGATGTAAAAAAAAATGCTGCCCTAAGGGAAATGTCTCCTTTCTGGCGTGATTGGTGTAAATTTAATTGATTGATATTCATGAGTTAATATTAGCACAATTCATAGCTTTAGAACATACTTTAGTTTCAGATGGTCAAGAATCAAAACATTGTGAAGTACTTGCTTTAATTTTTTAACTACTAAAACTAAACAAAATTCAAAACATCAGTACTTTAGAATGTGCTCTGGTTTAAGTGTTAAAGAATTCTGAATATTTGCTCTAATTTTTGGTTCACTGAGAACAATCCAGAGCTACAGCAAACATTTTAGAATGCTCTAATTCTTGATTTACAGTAACTGAAGCACAATTCATAGCATGCAAATTCCTCTAGAATGTGCTCTAGTTTCAGTAATAAAAATATTTCTCTACCCTATTTTAGGCTATTTGAAATTAGTAAGGTTGGATAAGATAGGTTTACTAGAAGAAGTAAAGGTTTTAATATTTTAAATAATTATCTTAGGGCTTTAAATCAATCTAGAAAGAGGTTTTAGTAAAACTATTCAAGAAACAATGAATTGAGGCACGGACGCCGATTTTTAAAAATTTCCTCTGGGCAAATTTTTTATAATGGTCAGTTGTTCAGCATGTGGTCGAACGCAGTCCAGCAGATCTAAGAAAAGAAATATAACATTTTAATATATCATACTAATGGTAAATGCCAACATCAACAGCCGCTATATTGAGACCGCTACTTTTGGTTGCAATTTTTGTAACCTCTGTATTATATTACCTCTATGGTTAGTTTGAGCTGCCAATATGTTTCTCTCATTTAAACGTCAATTTTAATGAGGGCGAGGAGATAAAAATATTGTTTTGGGTCTGAAATATTAGTGCTCACTATAAGTTAATGCAGAATTTCTTAAAATTTTATATCTATTTTTATGCCATGATTAGAATTAGAAGAAAAAAGTATAAAATTTTTCTTTACAAACATTTTAAGATCATTACTTGAATTAAGAGGATTCCCGGTGCCTATTGGTGTGTGGTAAAATACACGCAAATCATTTTTCTTTTTATTCAAAAACCAGAAAAGAATTTAATACGTAATAAATTCAGATGAATTTTTCAAATTGAGATTTATCCGCCTATATCACATATATTTTAAAATTTGTAATAGAATCGCGAAAAAGAATGATTAAATAATTATCAGACCTAGATGTACTACTTTATTTTTTTTTAAAGGATATCTGAAGTATTTTTTCGACATATTAGAGTCATAAACTTGTTTAATAGAGACCTACAATTCAGTATTTTTAATCAGAAAATTATTTGAATTAACACTTTTTCTTAAAAAAGAAAAATTGTAACATACAAATTTCTGGTATTTTTCTCCAGTTTAACTTGTAGGGGTTATGTTCTCTCCCTCCTAGCTTTTCTACTCCCCTCGATAAGTTCGGTTGACCGAATAGTAAAATATTTTTTATTGATGCGTTGATGCGTTCAATCTGATAATTATTATTTGTAAAATTCTAAAGCATGTTATGTATAGTTACAACTGCACAACCTGATGTAAGAATATGTTGGCTTAAGTGTTACGACAGACATTTAGAAAATGAAATATTAAAACATACAATTTATTAAGTTAATTAAACAAACATCTCATTATTATTATGCCCTTTACTCTTTATCTATTTCATAATATCATTTCCTTTCACTCACTACAATGTTTTCCATAAAATGTTCTAAATCTTGCCACACCTATTTTACCAGCGGTTATCAAAAACTCGCCCAAGAAGCTGTCGCTACTCACTGAGTTACGTAACAAAGTAATGGTAATAATAAATTGTTCACCTGCTTTGTTGATGTAAAATTAATTACGCGATGCAAAAATGCCGCCGCATTGCACATTCACTGCTCTATTTTGATAGTGGTGGCAGTAAATAATTTGTTAAGGTAATTACACCAGGGTCTGTCCAATCGATCGTTATTAATTGTTCGTAATATAATTGATTAGTTCCTGAAGAATAAATTATAACTTTGTGGTTTTCCACATTGGAAAACCGATATATTTTGTAAAATTGCAACATTATTGCGTAGTTACATAAAACATTGTGAAGGTATAGTAATTATAGAGAAATTATTTATTGAAATAATATCGGAGTAAAGTATCTTATCGATATTTTTTATTATTTAAAATAATATGGGTACTATTGAATAATGTCATTAAATAAGGCAAGTATCTGGTTAACATGGCTTCTCCGGAATTTAATAAATAAATATAAAATTGTGAATATAATGACTAGGACAGAGAAACGAAAATTAGAGAGAGATAGGGAAAGTCCACAAATTTAAAGGGCTCATTGTTTAAAATCGGAAAGTTTCGTCACATCTTAGTGAGAGATAGGGGAAGTGAACAAATTTAAAGGTCTACACAATGCTCCAAGAACTGAGTAGGGTAACATAAAAGGTACCGACACGGAGTGTCGCTTCTGTATGTAACTATTCTGTGCCATGTCACTAAAATACACTATAGGAAAGGTGGACACGTGAGCAACTTTCAACTCACAATCACGTCGAACCACGACTGAATAATTCGGAACACGCTTACTCACGCACAACCAAACTCGGAAAAACTCACGATCACGCCCATGGGTCATGTGCCTCGATTATAATTAATTTTTTAATTCCTTAGTTTTTTATTATAAACATTATTATCTATATTCTTACATTTTTAAATTAAAATATTTTTTTATGTGTTTTATATATGAATGTATAGTTAGTAAAAATCATCAAAACAATAAGAAATAAATCGAGTAAGGTTAATTTGTGAACATTCACGTTCACGCACGATCACGAAAAAACTGAAAAACAATCACGCTCACGTGGGTAATGTTGTGAACCGCAAAAATTCACGATCCTTGTCCATTTCTACAGTAGATCGTCTGCGCATGATTTAAATTAACAAACCAAAGAAATCAACTAAAAATTAAAAATTGCATTAATTACCAAATTCACAATAACTAGCACACCGACATATTTACTTACATAACATATTGACTTACCGGTTGCTGATTTTCAGTGTCATAATACGAAAATTTTTTTTTAAATCTAAATAGGGGAAATTTAGATTTAAAAAAAATCGGCTCGACTATAAAAATGTAAAACCGAGCCTGTGGCTAATCAGGTTGGCGAACATTTCATAACTTTTCGTTACGTCATCCAGAATCAGAGATCGCTGGTTCAAATCCCGCCGACCGACAATTTGTGTGATTTGTCGTTAAATAAAAATCATGCTCGCATGTAGGCTTGCCACTTATACACCTTAAAAATGTAATGGTAATGGCTGAATCGCACCGGTAGTACGGTAGTTTCAATAACTACGGCTCGGTGAATATTCAATCCGATTAGGAGGGTAAGTGGCGTTCACCTGTATAAGCCCTCAGATAGATAGTTCCATATTTTATTATTACATTCAATTAGTTTTGGACATATCGGACGTTCATTGGTCAACCATCAGTATAGTTAAATGTAGATTACAATCTCTTGTAGACGTTATATTTATTTTGAAAATGCTATAGTACCTATTGTTGGTAATGTTCAGTAAAAAATGTAAGATAAAAAAGCATCAAGATAATGATGTAAGAAGATGGGAAATACGGCCCTGCTTTCCATTTTGTTTGTAGAACGGCATCTATACATTGACATTTTTGTCACAAAAATTTAAAATTATTGGGCCAGACGCTGATGAAACAAAATTTATAAGTTTAGATATAAAGTTGAGGGTAGATCTCAGCCAAGTATTGTAGCCTTTCTTAGTTTATTTTCATTTTAATGAACATGTGATTTATATGTCTGGAAAGAAGAAAAAATCTCTATTTAAGAGTATTAAAGACAACTTTGAGCTCCATATGAAAATTGAAAGTTAGTATGAATTTCTCAAAAAGTGTTCGAGCAACAAAAGATTTTGAGGATGAGGAGAAACTTCTATGAATTGAAATAAGAAAGTTATAAGTCAAAAAATAAATTTGCCAAATCAGTATTTTGCTCATATATAGTGCATTTTTTCGGAAAAGCAAATACCTGATTAAAATGGTCTACAATTGCGGTCCCAATTTAACCGACTTAGTATCTCACAGTTCTCAAGATCCCAAAATGGTTAGCCTCTTAAAATGGACACCCTGTATGTATGATCCCATCCTCATCGCATTATGTTGTATGTGTTCTGTATTCATCAGTTCATAGAAAAATATTATTCGTTATTTACTATTTCGTTGTGATATATTTTTCCATTAACCATTGGTTAAGGTATCGCAAGGTTGTGCTTGCTAAGTTTTCAAAATATAACTTGAAGAATGGAGTTAATCTAGGATACGTTTAGATAATTCAAAGTCCAATCCAATTGAAGTTTTATCTTTGTAGCGCTACAATCGTATGACATCGTTACAGTGTTTTTATGGGGATGTGTGCGCCCACCCTGTTTGAATTTCCTTCCCCTCCGTTTTATAGTTACATTATTTTTATATACAAATCTTTTTGAAATTATTTTTTTATAACAACCATAATGTCGTTAGTCATTAACAAAGAAGAAATAAAAGCTGAGAATAACCGTAACAAAAGTCAAATCAATCAACTAATGATCTAGAATTAGATCTATGCGCTATTTCGAAATTTATGAGTTACAATTAATACAACAAATAAATGATTAACCCTAAAAGTCATACTAAATAATAAATAGTCGAAGTAACTTATACGGAAACTCGTATACTCTCGTGAAATAATTTGTAATCGAGCAAAACATACTTCATTTTACAGAAATTTACAGAATGTTGTTTTTGTTATTTTCTAAATATTTATTTACATATTTAGTTTTGTACATTTGCTAATGAAATGAGTTAATGATTAATAAGTATAATTATGTGATTTATAATTAGCTATTTATGTGTATATTCAATATAAATTTGTACATGATATATTATATTACTATAATATTGGAAAGTATAAGCATTTAGTGGAGCATAAAAATGTATGTATTTAACATAACCATTTCTTTTTATTTGTATTTAATTGATGCAAACTAAACTAAATGTAAATTAAATAATAATAATAATAATAAAAAATAATCACTAAGTAATACATATATTTGTAGGAAGTTTTTAAAACTTCGTTGTATGGATATATTTTTGATGATAACCACATATCCAAAGTAAGCATTGGTGATTTCTCCATATGGGAACATTTTTTAAATTCCATGAACCATTCAACTCGTTGTCTAAGATGCACCAAATGTTAACTGAAGTGTTTCAAAAGATTCTTACGGCTGCAGAAAAATGTTAAAGTATTTATTAAATATGGGCCACTTGACAGCTAGCTTTATTTGCAAGTTTTTATAATTAATGTATACGAAATTCATATGTGTGGGGATGGCCTTGGGATTCAATAATCAGTACACATTTATTAATGTCTTCTTCATTCGAGAAACATAACTCGTGGTACATAGCAAATCCAGGCTGCCACTAACTAAACTGGAACGTGCAACCACAAAACATTGTGCAACGTGCATCTAAAGAGGATATCCCTGCCCTGCCATCTCACATCGGAAGAAAACCAACCTGCCATTGGCGCGAATATTTGAAATGAAACAGAAAGATTACATATGATTTTTATAATTATAAAAGTGTCTTTGTGTGCCTCGCATGCTCGTCGTGCAAACTTCCATGCTCGCCACACAAAGTATCACTTTTACTCTTAATAACACAATATACTATTATCTACAACTATTGAAATATGGGTACATTATACGTGTGATACTACATATAATATACTACTCATATTACACAAGTGTAATATGAAAAGTTATATTACACGCTACACTTTTCTGTAATAAATAGAGCATGTAATGTAACATATAACATTTTAATAATCTGTTAATTTATTAATAATATATTTTTTATCATAAATATCAATATAAATGATTATAAAAGTATAATAAATACAATTTGAATAGTTATTTTGACATTTAAGTGCTACTGTGGCGCCATCTGTTAAGCTATATATGAACTACTCACACCTAACTGAATATTTAACAAATAATATCAGATTTTTTATATGCCTGATAGTTGTAGATAAAGTATAGTATTTAACTCGCATAATATGGCTACATTACACGCGGATGATAATATACTATTTTTCATTTAGGTTTGGTTATTCTATACAGAATTGATTTTATAATGGATGAAGTAGAAATTTGTACACCTCCACAAATAGCTCAAATAGCAAACTGAAACAAAATAACTTCAAATTTGCTGCTTATGAAAATTTTTACATTTCTGTTTATTTTTTTCTAATTCGCTACCGCTCGTATTTTTAATTACATCCTCGTGTAATATAGCCTACATATTATGCTTGTTAAATAATATACTATTTTTCATTTAGGTTTGGTTATTCTATACAGAATTGATTTTATAATGGATGAAGTAGAAATTTGTACACCTTCTCAAATAGCTCAAATAGCAAACAAAATAACTTCAAATTTGCTGCTTATGTACATTTTTACATTTCTGTTTATTTTTTTCTAATTGGTAAGGTAAATGATATTTATCTAAAGAAAAAAAGTATTGGAATGTCGGCACTCATCATACAAGTTTATTTTATATTAAAAGCGAATATAAGCTCGATTCGGGACCAGTGTTGCTATATGTTCAAAAAATTTGTGCTAGATTAGGAGAATTATTTACTAGACTTGGTAAAATTGTACTAAATAATAATGAATGGCGGAAAAATTTCAAAACGGATGTCTCTATAAACACATTCTTGACTCAAAATTAAATAAAGAAATTTATTTTATTTCCGGTTAAAAAGCTGAACTTTTTTATTAATTTTGTTTATTTTTACAGAGCGAGTAAAATTTCGTGGTGACGAAAATATTACAATGTTAAAATATTTTTTTTCAACAATGATAGAATAGAATAATTATTGCAAAAAACAATTTTTGTTTTCTCTAAAATTTGATTCTTATGATATTTCTTTTTCAGTAATGTTGTTTCTCATGTGAACATTAAATTCTAATCTATATTTCAATTTCATTATTGTGTAGTGATTTCATATCCAATTTTTTTGGAACCGGATATAATTAAAGAAACTCTATAGAATGCTGCATATTTCCGCATATACTTTTTCTTCCATATGATAATAGTAATGCAGTTGCGTATTAACCATAATCAGCTTTCGTAAATACTGCATCTTTCCTTATGTAGTTTTTCTTCTATTTCTTCATTTTCCAGATTTTAACAATTGGTATACATACATACAAATATACGCAAATAGTCTGACAATATGCTGTATTTATTCATAAGAACATAATGAATGCAGTTTATTTAAATGTAAATTAGTGCATGTTTTGCGAGAAAAACCGTAAATTACTCATTGTTATTAAAATAGAACAAGAAAATACTACCTTTATCCATAATTCATTCTAACGTTTCTACCTCACATAACTTTTATATAAATTTTACAGAAAGTTACAATTATTACGCAATATGTATAACATCAACCATATATTCGTCTAGCTCTAGGCAAGCATGAAGAATGAAAGTGAAATGACTAAAAATTTGAAATAGAAATTTGACAAAATGTCATCAACTCAACGATGTTACCGGTTTTACTTTCGTTAGGAATTTGTACAAAAAAGCCAGTTATTTTTTATGATAAACGAAGGTAATTCGTTGTATGCAGTGAGACATATGTTGCAGCTATTAATTTTTAATTATAAATTATTGATTTACTTTCGTATGATAAATGACTGTTTAATGGGCATTAAAATTTGATGAGTTGTAAAATTTTAATTAAAACGAAATTGCCAATTTTGGCCGCAATTTATTAACATTCAATCTTCAAATATATTCTTACCGAAATATTAAGGCAAAAGTTTAAATATAAGAGAAAAAGTATAAAGTTTAAATTGTGTAATTGCAAATAGAAGGCAGCCTATAAAATATTGACAACTCAGTAGTTTTCATTGAAGTAAAGTAAGTGGAAAACTATAGATAATAAAATTAATAAGTAATATTTTTATTATGTTCTGTTCTAATCTTCTAGTAAATAGATAAATAATTCTGCTAGAAGTCTAGAACTTCCATTTTTTTGTTGGATTATAATTTTTGCCTATGATGGTTAGACGTTTGGTTTTGATCATTTGATTTCGAATCTGATTGCGATTAATTAAAAACTAATTATTTAGTCTATACAAAATCCGTATAATAGCAGTATTTACAAAGTCATCTAGTAAACAACTTTTATGATAATTATTTTACACTCGTCATTTTCTCCCAATCAGAATATTTGATTTGATGAAGGAAGGCAATTTTTAAGCGATATAATCCACAACAGGATAGTTATGTTTTGTTTATAAGATTTTTTTTTGTGCTGTTACCATTATTGAAAAAACTACGCAAATTTCTGCGAAGTAACGACAACTCGAGTAAAAAAATACTCAGAAATCACGACAGTAAATCTTTGATTAAGGTTATAATATTTCATTCATAGTTTTGCACCAACCATCTTGGCGAGTAGATAAATTTTCTTGACATTATTTATCCAAAATTTAACGATTAAATTCATAGCTTGAATCAAATTTGCTTGATTATTTTACGAATGACAACAAAATGTACCCATGACATACATTTTTATGCCCTCTTTTAAGTTTGTAAAGAGTTACTTTTCACGCAATAGTGCTTGAAAAGTACATTTCAGGCACTAGGCAACGTAAACACATTTATTAATAGTTTTAATTAATATTTCGGTTATAGGAAAAATGTTGAATGCAACATGTGTGTAACATAGTGTTTTTTTATATGGTGCTATAATTTCCGCTTTCAGCTACGCCTCACGCGTTAAACACCACTAGACTAAAAACACTTACTTTACACATTAGTTGCAGAAATAATTAATATAATTTTCATTATTGTTTACATATTCTTAAACGTGGTTCCAATAGTATTATATAATAATATATTTATTTCAGGTAATGCTAAAAATTTTAAATAATGGATATATACGAGTAAATATGTATTATAGTGACGATAGTACACCGCCAAATTTACGAACAACATTAAATTTATTACCGAATAAATCAAGACAAACTTATGAAAAAAATGAGACAAATTCGTTAATACTGTTACCTACTTAAACTTATTATTATTATTTAAATAAATAAAATATTACCTTTTTTGTTTTGTTAACAGCAGAAATGTAATACTATATTAAAATATAAGTTAGATCAAGTTTGATAGATGAGTCGTTAAGTTAAATTTTGACATAGGAGTCTGTAAAGTTTTACTTTAGCTAC
This sequence comes from Stenolophus ochropezus, assembly GCA_035578165.1. NCBI lineage: Eukaryota > Metazoa > Arthropoda > Insecta > Coleoptera > Carabidae > Stenolophus > Stenolophus ochropezus. The sequence goes on from JAQOWZ010000002.1 coordinate 15,086,983, forward strand.
TATTTCGGCTAACTTCGCAGAGTGATATCGTGCACTTTAATATCGATTTCGAAAAAAAATATTAAATATCATTAAGATAGTTGCTGTAAAATATTTCAATCGGATGCGCACACATTTGGCAATCGAAATAGTGACAGATTCTTAAGTAGCCATACATACTTATATAAAATTTTATTTTATAAATATGACTATTTTATTCTAATCTATATTGTGCTATTTGCTTTTTGGAATAGACAGTATTTGTAATAAATTAACATATTTCGCTTTTAACAAGTTAGGATAATAAACATGTTACGTAGTATGTAAATATACCTGTATACGAGAGTAGAGAATAGCAAAATGTTTTATGTCAGCTATAAAAAATATGATTATGATTGTAATTCACACAGTATAATACTTTCTGTTACAATCAGTCATCACTTCTTCGTTCCGCAAGAGATAACCCGTTGTTTCTTCATGATTGCAACAGCTTGGACGCTATTGAAAGCAAAACTTGTTGACAAACTGTTCATTTGCACCCAACATATTCTTTCTCGTGCTCTACTTTCGACACTGACATATTACTGCTCAAATTTGTATCAAGAAAGTGTTAATTCTTCTTAGTCCAACACTCCTATTGTCTATTCATCTCTTTCTCACATGTGAAAAATAAGCCAGATACCATCAAAATGTTGTAACTAAGTACAGTACATTTGTACACGGAAGTAATGGATGTTAGTTGATGATGACAGCCTTAATTTGTTTTTTGTAACACGTAGAATGTTGATGAATTTTTGTATTTGATATTTTTCATCATAAATATGTGACATTTAAGGATAAAATATTTTGCCGCTAGGATATATAAATCTTTAAAAGGTTTTCTTGAGAAATTATAAATTTGGTAGTCAAATTCTCATTGTAACATCATAAGAAATCTCAGAGTGACATTTTGACAAATCAATTAAGTTTTTCCATAAACAAAGATTCCGTAAATACAAATTTATCAAATTTGGAGAAGGTTAAGGTTAGATACACACATATTCTATTATATTTCTTTTATTTGTTTTTACGATCATTTAACTAATATTACATTATAGTCGAATGAAGTAGGATTTCATTTTCTAAGATGACATACATAAAACTAAAATTAATAGCATACATTAAGCTAGACACATAAGAATTTATTCCCGTTATCTCGGTTACTATAAGAAGTTATTGTAAACAAGCTAAAAATTATTTAATCCTGAATGCCGGAAATCGTTCAGTAGTCTGTCAAATGGCTGCCGTAAAATCGGCAGAGAAATCCAATTACCCTGCCTAGGCAGTGGTAAACTGCAATGTTTTGAAATCTATTTTGATATGTACATTTAATATTTCAATACGAAACACGACGAAATATATGAACCAAATTTTAATCAATCACAGCACATAAAACTCGAACCAAGTTTACAACAGCGAAATATTTGGAAGTATTTTGTTGTTACTGTCAAGAGTGTCAGATTGAAATCGTAAGGAACGATAAAGTCATCTAGCTGATAATAAAGGTTTTATTTTTACTCCCTCTTAGTAAGTACGTTGTTAAGTAATTGTAATTCACATTTTTAATTATACTTTATATTATATATTGTAAAAACGGCTCTCTGGATCATTCTTATAAAAGATAGAATATAAAAAATAATAATAATTAAAAAAAAAATTGTGATCTGCCAGCAGTGCTTAAATTTTATATTTTTAATAATTAATTCGAGTTAGTTGAAAAATTGTAAAATAACAATTTACGTTAATAAAACAAATTAATATAGGTATTAATGCATACAATTAAAATAAATTATAGAATCTTAATAGAAATTCTGTTCAGAATTCAATTGTTTTTAATGACAGTTACTAGTGAAATACATATACACATGTTATATTATTCATTGATTTAAATTCTTATATATGATTTCAGAACAAATATAATACTGTCTCTTCAAGATAGTTCCTTTTCATGACTCATTCAACTTTTTTATATCGGCCTGCGCCTCGGCAAACAATCTTTGTATTCGTCCTGAAAAGAAACTCCCATGCTTTGTTAAATAAATAACTATTTTTTTTATTTCCATGGCTGTCTGATTTTGAACGAAAATGTTACACTTTATATTTAATAAATCTCGTACTGCAGACGTGGTGTTGTATTAACTATGACCTTATCTGATGTAGAATTCAATCAACTTTTTGTAGGAGAGAGAGTATCAGCAATTTTTTGAAATCCCATGTTAAAGTTCTATGTTCCGCATTTCGTTGCACGCACTGTATATATTTCAGTTATAATATATTTGATTTTAACTAACACATTACATGTTGGAAATTTCCTTATTTTATTTTCCTGTCATGCCCTACTTGTACCGAAAAGTTTTAAACTTAATATGAAGATTATCAGCAGCCACGTAGGAATGTGATCCTTGAATTAATTTTGGGGCCTAAGTGTAATGCGTGTTTTGGCCAAGGTTAGAGCAATGTATGTATTCAAGGTACATACAGAGATACATGTATGCGCGCATTTACATACTCGTGTTATTGTAGTTCCGCACAAATGTGAAACGTGCGAGACGCATAATTCGTTATGTATCGTAAATACAAACATTTCACGTACTGGATAACCATTTGCAAACGCATCATGCCACTAATCAAATCAACTGCAACGGAAAACTACACAAGAAACAGAGTGTTTGCCAAGCAGTTAAAATTAAATGTGTGTACAGTTTTTCACTTTTTAGATAAACTGTACTATTACTAGTGTGTACTTTCGACAGATTTTGTTAAAAATACATGCTCCGTTTGAAAGCAAAATTTAAAAAAATGTGATGTGTGCTATATACTTTTTTTGTATTTATTTCGAATTAAGGAACTCGTTTAATATCAGGTAATCTGCAATGATCTAATGTTTATTTTATTATAATTCTTATTATTAAATGCAATTTATAGAATTTTACCAGAAAATACAGTTTAGAGTTTGTAGTTAAGTACACCTTCTGGTTTATCACTTGTAGTAAAATTCTAATCAAGTCATTTAATTTTGTAAAGTTAGTGTATATCTTTATATGAAATAAAGAAATAACATTAATTAAAAAACGGGGTTAATACATAAGTCTGTCTGTATGATGTGTATTTCGTCACTTCCGATTTTAGCGGAAATGTGTATTTTAATAAGGAATTGGCATTTTTATTGGTTACCTCCAATAGGGGAATACATTTAGGCGAAGAATGCTAGCAGCACTGTGTTTATCGCAGTGTCATATCATATAGCAAGATAGCTTATATCGATACGCGCGCAAGCATTTACACTCGCGGTGAGAAGCGTAATTCGGCACTGTAAAACAAGCAGTTCCTTTACTAAATCAGTAGTGTATAGCAGCGTGCTCATATTTATCGTTATTTCCTACCTTTACATATTTGGACATTACAATTAATAACAAAATATTTCATACTTTAAATTTTAGAACATTATTAGAATTATTCACAATTATGACCTCAGAAATGCAATCTCAAGTAATAACAAAACAAACCAAATAAAAAATAACCCAAATATTGTCTATTGATTAAATATGAGTTCTGAAAGCTTCTTTCAATATTTAAAACAAATAGGATATGTTCTTTCACGTTTATAGGTATTTTTATGATGATTTTGATATTTTATCGAAACACGCATTTACACTGTTTTTGAAAATTTCGTAAGTTAGAGCACCCCACAATTTAAAGAGCTGCAACTGTCTATAAATTATTATTTAATTTTAATTATTATTATCTTATCAATTAACAATTAGATTCGCATTTTTTAGTCTTAGAATGTTGCTGCTTACTGGTCTCATCAAGCTTCGTCCACCTTTGAATCCAATGAGAAATAAGAAGTGATATGATATTGTAGTAACAAATTTATTATTAAAAACATTTATTTCAAAATATATGTATTTATGCATAAAATAAACAAAATTTCAATATACGTTCACTAACATTTGGACAAACAACAGTTATGAAATCCTGAAAAATAGAAATTGTATTTGAAATATGAATGGGTAAGTATAAAAATCAACTTACAAGTCTGCAAATATACTGCAAAACAAGAAAAAAATGCAGGTAAATGGTAAAATCCATTTTCGACTATGTTTCACTTGACTTGCTTTAATAGTGTCTGTTGTTTTCATCTTTTTCCTAGTTATTTCTTTGTATACATATACATCCGGCTTATGTGTGATTTTTCTATTCATTACTACAGAGGTTTCAGTACTCATAGTTTTCTTTACTACTGGCTCATTCTTTTTAGAAAAAAACGATTTAGATGTTTTTTTCTTCTCTGGTATTATTTTCTCTTCCACTACTTTAATTTCTTGAACTGGTTCACTTTTAGTAAATAAATTATTGGCAAATTTTCTCTCGGGTAAATGATCTAGTATTGATGTTTTGCCTTCTACAGCTTTTTTATGTTCTTCTTCCTTCTTTCTCAAGAGGTATTCCATAGCAGGCGTTCGAAATGAGTTTGTGTGTTTGTTAAGTTTTTCTTCCACGGCAAATATTGGTCCACTATTTATTTCGGTATTTTTGGCCGTAGAATATTTACTCAAATTTTGACAAGTTGTCAAATATAACTTATTCGTTGGAACTTTGAATAATATAAATAATGTCCTTAAATGATTTAAATAAATTAATGAATTTGTATTGAATTTTGCTACAGGCATTTTTCATTTAAATTTTGAAAACTAGTTTTTGACATTTGTAAAATATGATTTTGTTTTATAAGGAAATCATTTTGTCAATTTTGTTATTTTTTATTATTTCATTTTACGCTGTCCAACAGACCGAAGTCCAGTAAGAGGACAGGGGACCTACAGCTTATAGTGGGTTTTGGGTTTCGAACCATTCGGACAAAGCGGTGTTCATTTTTGATTACAGATTTGTCGTCACTGCCTTCACTGCCCGTAATCGTCATATACTTTTCCCAATTTTGTTAAATTTTTCTTACAATTTAATTTAAAAATTCTACTATTTAATTAGAAGCAATTATAAAATGCTAGTACACAGTAAAGTGTATCAAGTGTATCAAGTGCATCATCATCTAAATAACATTTAAATGTGATGCTAACTTTTGTTTCTTTATCGTAAAATGGTAGATGGATTTTCTTGACTGGTGTAGAAGATAAGGGAAGAAATTACTATGGAGTATGGAATTCAGTCAGTTAAAAAATTTTTTCGACTAATGTGTCTTCGATACAACATTATCTGACTTTCACTCCGTGAAGAAGACCCAAGTGGGGTTGTAACCGTTGGGAGAGGAAATAAAACCTTTTTAAAATGACTAAATTCCAGTAATTTCTTCCCTTATCTATCGTAAAAGCCATAGAAACTGAACTTTAACGGGAGTACACATTTGATTGATAAATGAAATATCAGAGAAAGACTTGACAGTACAATAAAATTTACTTGTAGCTAGTAGCCACCTTTCCTCACCTTATTAAACTATACGATGAATAGTATTGCCTGTACCACCACTTTGAATATAAAATCTTTTTATTTTGTATTCAAAACAATACTCTATTTGCCGAGACAAAGTTTTTTCTGTTAAAATAAGTGTGGTTAATGTGCTGGTTTAACAAGAATCATGTTAGAAATATATTGGCGGAAAATTCAAAATATTGAAATATTAAAAAGTATAATAATAAGTACATACAAATCAAACAAATTCAAAATATTGAAATATTAAAAAGTATTATAATAAGTACATACAAATCAAACATGTATTTGTACAAGATAGTATAGACATACAAATTCGAAAAATAACATAATAGGAAGTCAAGACAAAATAACCAAAAATTTTGAACAATAGCACAAATTTTATTTTTGTAATCCTGTCTTACAAACAAACAATATCAAGATTCTCTATTACTTTGAAATTTGAATTTCTCTCCTCTCAGGGACTGGAATATAGCATTTTGGAATAGATCAATATCAGCTTACTTACAAATAATGATAACATCCTAATATTTGCCAATAGGGTTTTCAGGTAACATATGTTAACGTGTCTATGTATATTAACAACGTTGTAGTAATTATTTAAAAAGAATAAAATAAAATAAAATCACAGTTTTTGCTATATTTATTATTTTTATTATTTATTGTAGAATATTTATATAACATAATTGAAAAAATAAAAGGTGAAATACGTAGCTCAATATTTGCAATAACTTTGATATTTTGGTACTAGTTCTGCACATCCACATGGTTTATGAACATATGTAAAAGCATCTTCCTTATAACTTCCTCTGTGACGAAGAGAAACCCTAAAAATAGAAAACATAATTACACAGAAAATATAACTTGATGCATACATAGTAACGGTTTATGAGATTATATGAATGTAAACGATATGGGACATCACATTTTTAAAAATTGTGGTGCTGGGCAAACCGTCGATCGTTTTGAATGGTTAACAGGACCCACAAATTTGAAAGAAATAGAAAGAAACTTTAAAGAAACGCCAGGGAGATACAAAAAATTTTAACGGTTAGGTTCTAAATAGTGCTAAATTAAAATTTTCGAACTTCCTGTCATATATTTACTATTTCTCGCCATATTGTCCACTGTTATCAAGTTTCTATCGCAATACTATCATACGCCTGCAGGTTCTAACGGTCTTGGGTCTTAATAAGAAACTGAATTTTAATTCAACCCACTTGGTCCTTCTTTAGAAAGAAAAATAAAAACTTTTTTAAATTACAAATACCCCAATGGAGTTGGTAATAGTTGGATTACAATAAAAAAAATCCCGAATTGTCTAAATTCTAGAAACTGCATTATCATTTTTAATTAAACCAAAAATTAAGAATTCCAATCATATTTCATTAATGTTAAATATTGCTGTATAGTACAGCGGTCGGCAACCAACCAAATGGCACGAGATGACTTTTGAAATGACACTAAGATTTTAGCTCAAATCAGTGTTGCCAGATTCTAGAAATTTTCTTAAAATTTTAAGAATTTACCAGGTTAATTTAGGAAAATGATTTACAGTAAATATTTCAAAAGATTTTACAGATTGGTATTCTGAAAGATTTTATTGTCTATAAACATTATGTAAAGCGTATCTTGGAATTCCATCATCTGCTCAATAATGATCTTGATTGTGTTTGTGTCTTGTGCAAGATCTGCTTTCTCGAGTATTCTATGAGTAAATTTTTTGATAAAGTTACTGAGCAAGTTTATTTTTTTCAGTCAACCTGGTTAAAGTCACCCTTTTGTAGTACCAAAAAATGAGATTTAATTTATCTCCCTAAAGAGTATAATTTATTTTATTTTTCACTTTAGTTGCACGTGACATAGCTGGAAAGAAATCATAAAATGTGACACTTCAGTACATAATGGTTGCCGAACGCTGGTATAGTACTATTCATGAATATGTGAATTATATTATCTTTTAACTTACGCATCTCTGAATATGCTACAAAACAGGAAAAATATACAAGAAAAAGGAATTATCCACTTATTGTCGTATTCTGTTGCACAAGGCCAGTCGAATTCACGTTGACATGGTGGTGGTGGAGGAGGACATTTCAAATCACAACAACATTTCGGTTTTTCTTCTTTAACTTCTTCACAGCAAAAATTATTTTTTTCATGTTTCTTTTTCAGGAAGTACTGCAATGTAGGAGATATTTTTTTGTTATTAGTCTTACAGTCTTTGTAACTAGGCCGCTGTATTATGATTGACGGTCCAAGACGGTATTTATGATCTGCCGGTGGCAATAATTTGGGAAATGAACCTATTTTATAGCTAATATTTGTGCAGGTATTATAATATCTTGGTATTAAAAACGTGAATTTTGTAGGGAATGACATGCTGACTGAAAATTTAGTACTTGACGTTATGATTCAGTTTGTTTACTTAAATTGGTTTCTATGGTTGCAAAGATAAAATTTATCATTTTACCACAAAACAATAAATAAAGATTTATTTTAAGTTTAAGTTCTTCAAGTTGCATTCTAAAGACCGTTGGAATACTTTTACAAAATTCAAAAAAATTCTTCCCCTTTTTCTTTCGACAGCTTATTCTTTAGTGGTGTAAATTCGCAAAAAAAATGTAATGTCTCTACTAACCGCAATAATGGAAAATATTTCTCTAATAAATTGTAACATATTTTTAATCATTTCTATATAAAAAATACCAGCAATGTTGTGTCATTGGATATTTCGAGATAAATACAGAAAAGTGGTTGATTTCTAGTGTCGCCAGCTAATAATAAAATGTTTTCCAGTTTTAACGTAATAAGGAAATGTTTCCGTAAGGTATCTCTAAGATTAGCTTAGGTTTTTTTTAATTTCTTCAAATTCTCTACCTTTTTAACCCTTCGTTAGTGTGGTGGGGTATACCATACCCCAGCACCTCTATTTACGTTTCTAAAATCACAATTAAACAAACTAGTGACATCTGACGCTCAGTACCTTCAAATTAAACATATTTTCACATAATGAGCTCACTAGTAGATGTCTATGAACTTTCAGTACGGTGTCAGAACTTGTTGAAGTCGGACGGGGTATGTCATACCCCAGTACACTACTAACGTAACTTTTTGTGTGCTTCTACTTTCAAGGTAAATTACACTGTTTTTTTATTATATTTCACAATATATATTAAATATTTTAGTATTTTTTAACAAAACTAGTGCAATGTCATACGAAGAGGAGCAGCGCAGGCTACAAAAGCTTTGGGATGAGTATGGTGGGCTTTCTGAAGAGGAATCTTTTATAGATAGCCTGTCCGAAGGAGAAGAAACAGAAGAAATAGTAGAAATAGATAAAATAAGAGTAATAACGGATTTAACAGGAAACGAATTAAATGTGGAATCGGAAGAAGAACACATGATACAATCTGATGATGATGCAAATTCGGACGCTAGAGGAAGTTATTATTTAGATAAAGACAAATCAAAATGGTCAAAGCTTCTAAGCACTAGAAACGTAAGAACTAGATCTGAGAATATAATTACTCACTTACCTGGCGTGAAGGGAATTGCAAAACAAAAGAATACCGCGCTTGAGTGCTGGCTACTATTTTTCCCCGAAAATGTACTAGATGATATTGCCTACGTGAAAACCAGCCAGCAGAACGTCACAAACCTGCATCTAAGCGCCGTAGGACTAGCATTAGATGCTCTGTTTGTCCAAGAAATAAAGACAGAAAAACATTTTATGGTTGTATGCAATGCGATACTCCACTTTGCATGGAACATGCATTTTTGAGTTGCAAAGAATGTGCCACATTGGAGACGTCGTAACTTTTTTTCTGTTGTTTTCATTATTATAAATCTTTTTTTATTTAGTTTACTAAAGATATATCTTTAAAGTGTGTTTAAGTTATTTGTTAAATTAAATACATAAATAATTTGTATGCAATAATATTAAACCATGTTTTTTCCAAAGCAGAATTGCTATTGTTTTAAATAATTATTTCTATTTTTAAAATAATTGTTACTAAGTACCATTTGTTGATTTTATTTAACCTGAAATGATGCTTAGAAACATATTTAATGGCTTATTTAATAAAATTTCAAAATTTTCGATTGTTTTAGTGAATTTTTGTTTGGGGTATGACATACCCCACAACACTAACCGTGTGACTTTTTTCCACCACACTAACGGAGGGTTAATATCCGCGAGGAACATTAACTCGTAGCCACCTAGCGACAAAATCTAGAAATCGGCAAAGTAGTAATCGTCAGCTGATAGCTGCATAGTGTTTTTACCGGTTTGTGTATCATAGTCTTCATTATTGTACTAGTTAGTATCTTTTTTTACCTTTACCTTTAAAATAATATTTTACTATAATCATTTTTTCATTATTCCTTTTCTTTCTGGATTTTATCCACATTTTTACAAAAATTGTAACCTAAACCTTCTCTAAAAATCAGTCTTTATGAAGACTACTTTATAGAAATTTTCTTTAATTTTATCTTCCTGTTCTGAATTGTTATCCTTCATTATGACAAGCAAAGTAAAAGTAAAATATCAAAACATGAATTGCTGTGTGTATGACTGATACTCTAAAGACAGCAAAAAGTTAATAATCAGTTTCCATTTATTTCCGCAAAAAACGAAAGGAAGGTTCGCTTGTGCAATAAATTCGATGAAACGGAACTAGTTGATAAACGAAAAGCATGAATTAAACTTACGTGAAAAAGACAGATTATAAAAATACAAATATATGTGTATAATACTTGCCGTAAAATATGTAAAATGATATTATAATAAGATGATTTACAGTAATTTATATTTGTATTTATTTGAATAAGATAGATTACAAAAGTAAAAAGTATACAAAACTTTGAAATTAAACAAAGTCATACAGGGCCGTCGCGAGGGGTGAGCCAGAGTGGTCACTGGTCCACCCTGAAAGCATGGCAGTCATATTTTTCTAATATCCGTTTACTATCGTCATTTTTCCTCTATTCCTTTTCTTTCTGAATTTTATCCACATTTCTGCAAAACTTCTAATATAAACTTTTTCTAAAAATCTTTCGAAGGACTACTTTATAGAATTTTTCTATCATTTTATTATCCTGTCTTGCATTGTTATCCTTTATTTATGACGAGCTACGTAAAAGGTAATTGGCACAAAAGTGAACATGGACAAAGTAATAGACAACTTTGCTTCAAGACAATCTAGACGAATAATTCTAAATTGAATGTAATTTAAAGTTTTGTACTAGGTACCTTAACTATCGGTTAATAGAAAAATATCGCATCGAAATAGTAATTTTTCTATTAATCGATAGTTAAGGTAACAAGCTCTCATTCTTGTTTAATTTTTTGTTTTTAAAGTGTTCAAATTTAATAGAATAGAATCAGATATCTGAATTTCTGGCGGTCAAGAAGTTTGTAATTAAAGAGAGGGATTGAGGTTATAATTTTAACATTGTAAAATACACGTAATTATCGTGAAAATTTTCGAGGAAAAATATGAATGTATTACATAGATAGATTTTTTAATAGATTAATTATTATTCACAGCACAATTTTAACAGAATATCGAAACACACAAGAAGTAAATTTTATTTAGAAAACTACAGCAGTTTTTTGTTTCTCCATAATTAATAGTTATAAAATAGAATATTTACATTTTCAGAAACCAAAAAATGACAACTTAGACTTTGAAATAGAGAAAATAACTGTAAATCTGGCTACTTCTGTGAAGATGTTTATATCTTTGACTGAAGAAAATCAGCGTTTAAAGGAAGAAATACAAAAAAGTAAAATATCTCCGAATTATTCATTTTTGTGTCTAAGAATGTTGATAATTAAACATAATTGGAGAAATAATTATGGTGAACAATTGTATTTTTTTCTGAAAAAAATGTTTCAATAACAGAAAAGATAATTAAGCACATTTTTTATACATGTTTTCAACATTTAGTTTTAAATATTTCTTATTTTGCTTTTCTATTATTTATATTTTACATAAATGTATTTTTTTAACCTTACTACGAATTGTCAGTATTTGCTAGTTTTTGTATGTATAATTTGAAATTTCCGAAATTTCACTATAAACAAATTTAAGTATCTACAGGGTTTAACTTAATTTTTAATGTACTACAAACTCATTATTATTACATTATTTTTATACAAACACTTACTAAAAGACACTGTAACAATCTTGTGTCGCTATATACTACACCTGTCATAATGATCCAAAATCACATCCACATCCGAAGTAGCACTATTTCAGCAATGTCAAATTTCGAGATGTCAGTTCTTGACATTAAATATAATTCTCTCTCTTGAATAGATTGTATGTTCGTTTAAATGAAATATATATTAGTCCAAATAAATAATACTTGAAATGTAATTCACGATACAATTCAGAATTTCTTAATTGAAAGTTGACATAGTGAAAATTTAAGGAGCGCTACTTCAATGCATGTGAGCATACGGGTCTATATATGTAGATCTCTACTAGTACAAGTACATTATTGCAGTATTGGTAATGATACATGTATTTAGAATACCGTAAAGAACGTTTACCACACGTCATCTTTTGAGCATTAAGTAGATAGTATTTGACTTTGACACATGACAGAAGTCTTTGAAAGCAAATAAAAAAATCTATTTGAGACTATATTCTAGGAATGTCAAGCCTCTGGAAAGATCTGTGTTTTAAATAATTAAAAAAGGTACAATATACATTTTTTATTTTTCTAATGTCATCTTTACAGGAAAATGTTTACATTATTTTTTCTTCTCTTGGAACGCTAATTTGCATCTTTGTTTATCTTGCTCTTTCTGGCGTTTCAGGATTGCGGAGTCATGAGTACTGCAACGGTCTGCTCTGGAACACACTCTATTTTCTTTCTCGATTTTCTTCTTCAAAAAATATGCCAGAGTTTTTGATATTTTAGGTTTCAAATATTCATCATCGTCTTGTGATCTACGGCTTTTTTTTCTTTCTGGAGTTTGAAGTAGGTTTACAGGAATTACATTAATATGGTCTTTAGGAAGTGTGGCTATGGTACGAAGAACATTTTTGGACACGAATAATGATCTGATGAGATGTTTTGATGATGACATTGGAATTTTATTTTACGATAAATTTGATGAAAATGTTTTATGTTTTGTGTATGTTGTTATGGTTACGGTGGTATGGCATGCCAACTTATATTTTACTTTTACGATCAAAATACATTTGAAAATTTTTATATTAAAAAACGAGTTTTATAATTATTGTTTTCAAATAAATAACAGACAATTATAAAATGAGGTCTTCATGTTTTATTTATTGTACGCATTTTATGTTCTGTTTAAATAAAAATAAACATAGTTTTAAAATTCAAGTAAATTAACACTACTATTATTATTATTATTAATGTAATTGTGTATAAGATTTATTGCTCAATTTTTCTTATAAAGGCGCCACTATCGATTCGTCAATAACAATTATTTTTAAAATTTTGCATAGAAATAAATTTGATACATATTTTAATAATTTCAAAAACGATAATTAAATTTAGACCATTTAATAGTTATTTACATATCATGGCAGGGAGGTTAATCTTTTCATGACGAATATGGAGATTGTTTGCCGAGGCGCAGGCCGAGGCAAATAACCATGAATGAGTCATGAAAAGGTACCTCCCTGACGAGATATGTATTATATTTTTTCTGAAATCGTACAAAATTTTAAAATCAACGAATAATATATGTATTTATACATCACCTATATGTATTTTACGAGTAACTGTCATTAAAAACAATTGAATTTTGATCATAATTTATTTTAGTTTTAATTAATTAGTTTTATTATTATTAATAATTATTTTATTTTTTTATTGTTACTGATATTGATCGGTGCCTGTTTACTGGTTAACACTATATCCGATGTGGACGTTTATGATATGTCTCCTGAGAGTATTCTCGTTTTCACTCTCCATGTTATTATTTATTGCTGGCTTTTCAACTAAAATTAATTATTAAAAATATAAAATTTAATATTTCGAACTGAACTAATACTTACATACTAGGCTACTGAGGTTATGTGTCAACCCGCTCTGTTGTTTGTTTAGCTAGCACATGGCACGCAGGGCAAACTCATGGTTGCCAGATCACAAATTAAGAAACTAATTTTTTTTATTATAATTTGTTAAATGCATTGATCTTCTAAATTTAGTTTATTTAGTATAAATACTACATGTTATAAACATTTGAATTTTATTTATTGTTCACGTAAACAATGTTTCGTATTGAAATAAAAATATACCTACTTGTCAAAATAGAGTTGGCAACATTGCATTTTACCACTGCCTAGGCAGGGAAATTGGATTTCCCTGCCTATTTTGCGGCAGCCATTTGATAGATTACTGGCCGATTTCAGGAAAACGCATTTTTCTGTTTTGCTTTTTCTCAAAATAGTACATTTTTGTTTCATTCTTTTTATTATATTTTTTGTTCACGAAAATAAAATTCCGTGAAATGGGAGCGTACAGTGGAAATTTGAGAAATAAGAACCAATTCGAAATTATTTTAAGTAAATTTTTACTGTCTTTAATTCACTTTTTACTTTATAACATCAAAACTAAAAAGTTTTTGGCGGATCATAGTATCATTAATATTCTAGAGTATATTGTCCAATAAATAATAGATTCGATTATTTGAGGTGTTTTTCGCTACAGGTTGATTTAATGTTGCTTCGAAGTCTATTAAAACTTACTATTTTCTTGAAGGAAAACAGTACGAACAATACCAATGACGTAACAATAAGGCCCATTTGAAAGTTTGAACAAACCGGCAGCGGTGGTTTAAATTTGAAATGGGTAACCTTAGAGTGACAAATATTATTTTGAAACTATACACTTAGATTTAATGAAATAAGTATAAAGTGATGATATCAGATAAGGAAACACAAGAAGAAAGAGTAATTAAAAATAAGTTCAGTAGCGATTTAAAAAAACATTCAACTTAACATAATGTTTATATATTTTTTTCATAACTTTGTAATAAGTATCACTTAACAATTGTTTTTTATGATTCAAACAAAATCAAGTGTTTTTAAAGGAAACAGAAATTATACGTATCATAAAAATGTTGTTAAAACACAAAGAAAATTGTAGTTTTTTCTCGTAAAGTTGTGGTAATAGTGAGTGTGATTTTAGCTTGGGTAAATATTTTGAATTCTTCATAAATGTTTTAAAGTGTTCTTGAAATCTCACTCCAGTGAAAACAGTTAAACATATGGTTAAATTTCCAAGAATTTTGTAAATGATGTTACATTTACTATAGTCTCAGTAGATACTTTACCTAATATCTATGTAAATTTATGCTAAAAAGAAACTTCACTTTAAGTAAATAAATAAAACGTCCTACCAAATTATTCTTTGTATTTAAACAAATTGAAATTGATAGATAATGGTCATCTATTTTACTATTTGTTCAGTACTTAAATGATATTTATAACCAAAGGTACTTAAAAGATTTATTTATTTATTATTATTGACCTCCTTACAGGAGTATAAATTAATTACAAAAATACATGTTTGACGTAGACAATAAACAATATAAACGTAGGTATACACATTTATCCAGAAATATGAAACAGTTACAATGAGAGAGAAAAATAGTTTACAATAAAATATCTTACTATCAAAATGTACGAATATATGAAAACAAAATGTTTTTAAATTCATTATAACAGTATATTTATAAAAAATAAATTTATTTCTGTAACAAAGTTAATAATTTTGAAAAATTATTATAATTTCTTTTGTAATGTTGGTGTTTATATTTTGCACAATGTTTTATTTTATATTTCATTTCCTCATTATAACACTAGTTAATGTAGTCAGAGTCAAATTAAGCCGAGTATGATATTTCGGATTCATTTCTCAGCTACGCCAATCTTTAAAATGAATTATCGCTGTTCTAGTGTTTCAGCTTACTCTACACTGTATGTACTATGCAGACGATGTACCTGATAACCGACAACAAGAAAATGCAAGTAATTAAGTAATATTGTATTTTAGGTTCTTGTAGACTTGTTTCATAAAGGATTATTGTGCCACAGATGCTTATAAGAATTACAAACATTTAAAATTCAGGATTGATGCAACTTTAAAACTACATACAAATAAACAATCAAAATTCGCCATATTTTAAATTTTCTTTTCAACTAAATAAATATAATTTCCAGGTTCAATCCAATATATGTCAGTAAATGAATTATATTTTATAAGTAATTTAGATAAATTAATATATTTTTAAAATATTTAATGACAGTTGAACCGTTATTAGTAATATAAGGTCGTGAATGTGAATGACGAGATGTAATGATAAAGTAATGTTACCATTAATTGGTATTTGTACTATCTCTATGTGTCAAAAATTTAAAAGCATTTAGCACATTTTTTTAAAACTGTGACTAATTGTAACCTTCTTGTCTATTTAATGGTTACTTTCGTCTATAGTTAATTTGCTCTCTATGATTTTGCATTTTTTTGTGCCTCCGTCTGGTAAGAATATATTTACATAACTCGAAATTGTTCTATATTCAAATCGCATTTGCCGGATTGAGTGGTGGAATTTGAATTTAGTGAAAGACGGAGTCTTGCCTCATCTCGAATTTCTCGTTTTAATACAAAAATAGAATATCAATATTAATTATACATATTATTATAATGATCGGTACTGTGATAGACCTCGTCGAGAGCAAGAATATTTATTAGTAATTTTTCTCGAAACCTGAACTTTTTTTAACATTTTTACCACCTTCACCTTATAAATTAACGAGTCATTATTTTCAAAATAATTTGATCCAGGAGCGGTTACAATAGTTACAATGAAACATTTGTTTTTGACAAAAGTACGTTGTCACATTTTACAAATAAATTTTGATCAATTTTGATATTAAGATATGAATCGTTTGTTAATTATTATAAAAACTATAATCTGTAAAAATACCACTAGCGAGGATACAGAAATTGTGCTGCCATATGGTGAACCAGTTTTGAAAAATGACATTATTCTGACAATATTTATCTCGTCTCTTCTTGTCTTGAAAATAGAGACAAATCTTGTCAAGACGAGATAAACTAATAGAGAGACGAGATATTTGTAACACACCTGTGAATTTTTAAAATTTTTTTTCTAATTCATTGTATGACATTTTATCTTCCATTATTTCATTTTATAAAATTATAAAATATGCATGACTAATGTGACATAATTATATCAAATTTTCGCGATTGTTCGTATTTTTTTTAACTACCTGTTAAAATAATGTCGTCATTATTGGGGTAATGATATCTATTTTAAACTTTATGATACAAACAACTGTTTCCATCAATTATTCATATGAGTGATGAGCGATATTTTACGAACTGAAAAACTACAGCTCATGGTTGCTGCTTAATATATTATAAACTTGTGATTTGTGAACACAATCACCATTCGTTATTGTATAAGTTAAACGTATTACAAAGTTACAATATCGATTAGTATCTAAAATATCCGATTTTAATCGTCAATAAAATGTGATTACAATCATACTTCCAAATTACGCATATTGGAAAGTAGCCAAGTAGCAGTTTCACTCATTACTAATTCAAATGTATAAGATTGCCAAAAAGCTAATGTAAAAAATCTGATGTGTCCAACACATTACCTCCCACTACTGTAGTAATATATTGTATATAAGTTTTTCAGTACATTCAATTTATAGTTTTAAAATTAGTTTGCTTTTGCAGTTTTTATCTAGCTAGTAATTATATATAAATGTAATTATGCAAAGGGGTAGAAAATTAAAAAATCCTTATATTTAATAATAACAAAATTTGCGAAAAAATGGTATTTAGAGGTATTTTTAGAAAAACGGTTTAAAGCTTCAAACAAAGTACTACTTCCGGTTAACCAACTATAGTCAAAAGCTAATCAGTTCATAATATTTATATATAACTCTTAAATACCAAATATTATTATTTTTACATGTATCGTATTGCAGTTATCGTGGACGAAAAATCGTCACAGATATACTCATGCACACAGACACATACACGGACTTACAGACATCACGGTAAAAATAGTAAAATCGTATTCGAGGGACCCTAATTCGTGCTCATATGTTGATAACTCACATTCGAGAAATTTGACCATAAACAATACCTCCCTTATCTATATAGGTATTGATAGGCGGGAGGTAAAAAGTATGTAAGTGTAAGTACATAAATAATACAATATTTTTCTAAAGTATAAAAATCCAAATGGATTGGTGATTGGAGGTTCTCAATAAAAAAACTTTAGCAATTACAATGAAGTCCGAACATAATGCAGTTTGAAACTGTGAAAAATCTGTTCACGGCTGCACAGTAAATCGGTATTTAAGTGAAAAGAGTAGAAACAAAAGTAACCGCATACCGCACGAAACTGAATTTTCAACGTGGAGTTATCAAGTATGAAAAGCGGAACATCGAGTGAAAACGTTTAAATCGCTTAGACATGAAGATCAGTCGGGCCGCAGCCGCAATCTGATGCACCATCCAGAGCGGAACCGGCACGGAGGTACTCCTTGCATCACTCTCGGTGCAATCTCAACCGCAAAATAAGTGCGATTTTTACTCTGAACTTGAAATAACCGTAATTGGCTACTGACGTCATACGCATCAATCACAAATAAATGATAATATGATGAGAAAATGGAAATAACCAGCTAAATATAGATGAGAAATGGTCTATTCATATTTTATCCCGAAAATAAAATCGACCATCACTCCTACTATCCACTAGGAATTAGGGCTTCAATTTATGCATGTGATGAAGGTCACTATGGACGTGATAAACTACAAATCTTTGTAATAGTTATTTGTGTACCAAAGGTGCAAAATGCTATATTTCGCACGCGCATACAGAGTTTTATATTGTTGAAAAGAGAAAAAAACTATTTAACGGTCTCACAGTCTACTTTGAGGCTTATATGAAAATTGAAAGTTGGTGTCAATTTCTCGAAAGCGGTATGAAAAATAAAAATTTTGAGTACTACAGTGAATTCTTCATTAAGTGCCTCATGTAAGTAAGTAAATAATATTATATGGTTTAAAAAAAAAGTGTAAGTAAAAGAAGATAACTGAAAAATTTACATTTTAGTTTATATTTAGTCACCTATGAAACATATATAAAATAGGTGACCTCCACAAGAGACAATTTTTTTTTAATTTAACTGACAGTAATAGCCCTTTCATTTAGAATTGCATTCTTATTATCAAAAAAGAAATTATATTCTATTTGGAGCATTTTTGAAATATTAAAGATAAGTCCTTTTGTATTACAATCTTTTATTTTAATATTCGTCACCATATTTGTTGCCTTCTTTTTTTTATGTTTATAAATAGGGTAAGTATTTTTGTTTTGCATTGATGTTGGTGAAATGATGCTGATAGGCTGATACTCTGTCTAATTGCTGCTAGTCTTAATATTTTGTGTTTTATTGGGTTTTCCGTTTAATGATCCGTTTGGATGTAGATGGCTTATTTATATCAAAATTGCCGTTCTCAAACACATTACTGCTTTGAAAACAATTTTTTTTTACCGCATATTTCTCGTAAACTACGAATAATTAATCGTTTTAAAAAGTACGGGTATTTTATTTTTTTGACTATTATAATATGTATTATGTGATCTTGTGGTTATCGAAAAATAATCAAACAGAGGTCGTAGAAAAAGTATAGTATATAATTCGAGTTGTAAAGCAATTATGCACTTGTGGAATTACAAATTCGTCTCTTCGCGGCTCTTGTGTACCTCTTCCATGTCTTTTGTAATATGCATTTTACAACTCTTCATATATAATATACTATTAACATCTTGTATTGATATTTATAATACGTTCCGTATATTTAATCTAATGGAAGTTAATTTAACCAAATGTATTTGACCCCAAATGAACATACTGTATGTGAAAATAACCTCATTTTAAATATAACTTAATCGACATGTATAATTACCGTTGTGTAATTGCATATTGTAAGTCTAAAGTGTATCTAAAATTATATCTTTACTACTATTGATATAGACATCATATGTCAGTTAATAACAATATTAAGGAAGCAAATTACATACATGTATGTATATGTTTTCTATTCAAATGTGGATAAGTGACAAAGTGACTCGAGTAAAAGATATTCACAGCAATGTAATTATATTCTAAATGTTAGATACGCTGAAATATATGCCACTATTCAAAGGTAATTTTTCATTGTACCAAGGTGCTATTAATCTACTGTTAATATTAATTACTCTAATTATAAGGAACATATCCTTTCACAGCATATGCCACGGAAAGGTTTTGCATAGAGGATGTGTTAATTATTAATTGGAAATGTATAGGTAATAGTGTAACATCGTGTAATTTACATACCTACAAGATTCTTTAATTGTTTCCTTAAACATTTATTCATTGAATACAAGTATATCATTCCACTCTATCTTATTACGTTATTATGTACAACGATTGGAAGAAAGTAGAAATCAGAAGAATTTATTTTTAATATCTAGTTTCATTCTGATTAGAAATAGAACAGTAAGGATGATGATGTACAATTATATTAATGCGCTAGATGTCTATCAAATATCATCCAGCAATGGCATGTAAAATAGTTTTGCAGAGTGCATCAAAGACAGATTTTCTGATTTTTTTACTTAGGTTTTTTTAATTTCCTTAAACGAATGGTAAACATAATTTATAATGCGCGCATATACCGTTCGTTCGATCGTATGAAAAACAATTTATCAATTTACTCTGTCATAAACGCAGTCTGTGAATTAATAGTATTAATAGATATTAAAAAACCGGGAAATGATTATATAAAAAGGTCAACTACGTATGTGAAAAAACACATTTGACATTAACTAAATGTAATATTTTTTTATGTATAAAATATTAAGTTGCACCATTCTTAACGCGAATTAGTTATCAAATTTTTTTTTTTTTGTTAAAGTTTAATGATGTACTTACATACTATTTTTCACAGACATTAATAATCTTATTCAATTGCGCTTGAATGTATATCGAACATTTTTACAATAACAAATTGTCAATAATATTATTTGTTATATTTAAATTTGGACGAGACGAAAAAAAGTGTTCTTGAATAGAAATGTGTGGGGCTATATGACACAAGCGCACCGTTTATATTTTTAAACATTTCAAAAACAAATTTAGGAATTTAGTGCGTGTGTGTACGTGCATCCGATTAGATAAAAAACACGTGAATTCGTTCCGCTCGGGGATAGCATATTTAAATAGATATTCGCAGATGTATACCTCCAAGTCTTTCTCTTCCGTCCTAAATCTCACCACCCTAACCTAAGTTAACCTAATGTAATGTAACCTAACCTAACTTAACCTGACTTAACCCATCTTAACCTGACATAATCTAACCTATCCTGACCTAACCTAACGTAGCCTGACTTAACCTAACCTATCCTGACCTAAACTAACCTAGCCTGACCTAACCTAACTTAGCCTGACCTAAATTAATGTAACCAGACATAAACTAATCTAACCTGATCTAACCTAACCTAACCTAATTTGATCTAATCTAGGCTAGCCTAACCTAACCTAACCTAACCTACTCTAATCTGACCTAACCTAACCTAAGGAGAAAACTAGCTGCTAACTAACAAGATACAAATACATTTTGTACGAATTTAAGTCATGGATTTACAAAACTAGACCTACATATTCATTCTGACTTCTACATCTACTCGATATAAAAGATATATTTCATCTTTGAATAAATAATTATATGAAATTCATTAATTTATGAACATTTTAATTACAAACTCTGGTGCGCTTATGAACATACTTTGATGCGTTTTTGTAACAAAAAATATTATTTGATGCGCTTTTGTCATACGCCGATGTGTGGGAGAAGGATAATTGTTACATAAAAGAATTTGTGTGTGTCGTATAATGTAGTAATATTTATATTGAAAAACAAAACAAAGGCACTACTTCTCTTATTTTCATTGATGCTTTCTTTACATATTTTGACAATAATTTAAATATATACACTAACATATTTGCGACTGTTTGTAGTAATATTTTTTTCATAAATGCTGCTGTATTGAATTTTAATTTACATTTATCGCTGTAAAATTTTCACATAAGATTTATTATGATTATTTAAAAATATGTTTATATCTTTCCAGGTTGCCAATTTCAACCAGCTGGCGAATATCTCCGCTTTGTCCGAGTCCCCGAGAACCTCCCCGTAGGGGACGACATCCTGCAAGTGCAGGTGTACCCACGGAAGAACCTCAGCGTCCGTGCTGTCGATAAAGTAAGTCACTGTAACACCTACATTTACCCAGTCGGTAATCTGATGCTCTGTACCGTTACTGAAGGTTGTCAGGTGCAAGAGGCTGTGATTTAATCTCCTGTTTGTTATTTGTGTTTTAGGCAGAAGATGTGCAATACTTCAACTACCGGGATGTGAACGAGACTACGGTTGCGGTGCAGCTGATAAAGAGCTTGGAGGATCTTGTGGATAGGGATAACCCACAAAATGTTCTCAAGTTTCGGCTTAGCTGTGATTATATTGATGGCGAAGATACGGTAAGAAAACATATATAAAATGCGTTACTTAAACGCGACACCACAGGGTATATGATTACAAATGTTTTACGAAAATATTGCATTTGGAAAACTTCTGTGCAAGTAAATCCACAAATTTTGTTCGAACGAATGAACATTTAAAATAACGTGTTTAATTAATGAACTTAAACAGCAAACAGGTGATTTCGAATCAATTTTAAAGATATCATACGACTAAAAATATCTAGGGAATTTTATTTGAAATAGAATTTACCATTGAATCGGACATATTACATTCATAGACCATAGAATTTAACATATTCTTAAAACTCCGTCTCTTTGTAAATTACTTACGAACAAAAAAAGTTATGAATTGTTTATCATTGATTTAATTTATTTATCCACCGCCTTGTAATTATAACGCCATTTACTATGGTGTTTTTAGATAAATAAATTTGGTCATAAAACACATGTGGGTTACAAATTATAACTCACTGTTTGTTAGTTTGTATCACGTTCGTATCATTGTAACTACATTATAAAACCCTATTTACCCATTTTTTTTTTATTAAATGTCATTTTAAAATATCAACTGCCAAAAGAACTTTTATAAATTTTATATCAATGATTAAAAGGTGTTGGATAAAATGTTCTATGGCGCACGTCTGTTAATTACCTAAGTCACTTGAGAGATATATGATATATTCCACACGGCCTAACGGCCTCGTGGTCTAAACATTTGTCACGTGACTTATTTGTAATGTAACACACTTGTACCATAAATAACTATTATTTTAATTTAAAAATTTTGATTTTTTTTTCTGGTTTATGATAGATTTTAGTATCCTAAATTTATTCAATCAGAAGAAAACACATGATATTATATTTAGTTTTGATGCTTGACTGTTGGTTTGATATTTCTTTGAAGTGAGGTGAAATTGTTTTTGTACAATATGAATTTGATGACTGATTATTTTTATTTTATTAAAAAATTCAAAATAACACGCACAAACTGTCATTTTCTAATTGTATTATCTTAACTTGTAAACGTCAGTTCATTGCTTTCTTGTTATTGGCTTGATTAGTAATAAAAATTGGTTATATTCCAACACTAAATTTTAAATTTCTAAATTTGTATATCGTTATTAAACCACCACATTTTTTTGAGTATGTTTATATTTTAAAATCTAAATCATAAATTGAAAATTTGTAAATTATATCAATCATAAACCAGCCTGATTTATTAGCTTTAAGGTCTAACGGTATATATGTGGCTGTCAGTATTTTTTTTGTAATAAAGAACAGATTGTATATGTAATATTATAAAAAATTAAATGCATATAATCTTTATATATGGTTTTCAAGATAAAAAAATGTGGAATATAATAAATTAAATATCTTTTTCTAAAAAAAAACTTGTACGATAATTTAAAAATATTTATTAGTAAAAGAATACTTCCTGTGGCATAAATTAGCATATGCATTTCTTTTCACATTTATAACATTTCAGTAGAAACAGTGTAAGATATTTCTAGATCTAGTTGATTAAATCATGCATCTTCTTCCGATAAAATCACGTATTTCGTATTATATGGTTTTTTTAATTTTCATGTATTTTCATATTTTTCAAAAAAAAATATTACAGACGAATAAAACAAAACAATGTGTTTAAATTTCAAAATAAATGATTTTTGCACAACTTAATTTGCGACAGAGATAATACTTCTTTGTGTGAATATTATGATTATTATATGTTAATTTAACAGTTTCAATACCTATGTACATCCAGGGGCTTGCATTCGCACCGCTATTATAAAGATTAATAAATGCAATCTTGTTTTATGTTAGGAAGAAGTAAGAATAATATTTAAAAAATATTCTATATTAAAATTTGAAAATAGAGATTAGACATTTGAAAAAGAAATTATATCTACTCGTATTAATATTATATTACAACTAAAAAAATATATTAATACATTATTTCTTTAAAAGGATTCTTGGTTTCTATGAATCGTAGATATATCAAACACATATCTATTAAGGATAAGGAACAAATAAATATTCTAAAATCTATTTCAGAATTTATAGAAGAAAATCAACAATAGTCTACTAATGAATATTCCGAAAATGTTTTTCACAGCTACTCGTAAAATGCATCAATACAAGAGTAATGTTATTATTAAATCGTCTTTTAACTTTTTTAATTAACTTTTCAATGGCTGAAAAATACGAATACTTCATTTAAAATTACTAAAGGGCGGAATCAGAGCTGGACAAAGTATTGTATCGAATTCTATAAAGTAATTTGGTGGATTAGGTATTTATATATGAATGTACTTTGGGTATCGAGTTCTTCTTCTACTTGAATCATTATAGAGCTTAGAATATTTATGTCAACATAATAAATTAAAAAATATAATAAACATACTTAACTGTACGAATGACTTAATATTGGACTATTCACATATTCTGACCCCTGCTGCTTAAACTTACATGGTGTATTATGCAGATTTAATAAATTTATTAAATGTTTTTAAATAAAATTTTATTTAGTATGCTATAAGTATTCCAAGTGTTGTGTACTGCTTACATTAGCAGCAATAAAACAAAGTTTAGAATTTTGTCTAACTAATTTATTCAATAACGAGAAGTGTTTCTGTTGATTCTTTTTGTGGAGATATGGACCAGTTGCAGAATCGGAAATGAATGAGGAAGAGTTTACTTGGCTAGGAGGTTATATAGCAAAAATCGGGAAGAGAGACGGGAAGGGATTGCAATGACCTGCAGATAAGGGTTGAAACTTAGACCTTGAAATTTAGAAAGTTAGGATATGGAATAATAGTTAGGAATGTACAGAGAGTTAGGATATGGAAGAATACTTAGGAATGTACAGCATTTTTAAAATATACACAACTGGTACAAATAAATACAATTTAGAAATAAACATTATCCTAGCCTAACATGCAACTATAACTAAACATGTACAATGTACATAAAATAAGAATATACAACACAAGTTTAAAATAATACTCAAAGTAGTTGATATTGATAACATTATACTATTGAGTATTTAGGTATTTAGCGTACAAGACAATTTTCAGAGTATTGCAAAATACTTAAGAGTACAATATTGAAGTGTAATATATAAGTATTTAAAAAATGTAAACAAAGTACGAATACAATTAGGTACATATTTTTGAAATGTATATTCCTAGCAAATTTACTCTTATCCTAGATGTACCGTTTCATGTTTATTTAAAATTCTTTCTTTATAATACAAAAATAAATTTAAAGTTTTTATTTTAATAAAGAGATAAAAAAACAAAGCATTCTTGCAATCTAAAAATTGCTTTGAAGATAACTTTCATTTACCAAATAGTGATCTACATAAACATACGTAAAACAATTTGATGTAAAGTAACAAGAGCATTGCGAAAGTAGCGATATCATCTGCCGTTTCCCGATAGCTGTCGAGTGTCGAGGAACTGGTTGTCGGTCAGGTTCAAGTCCTCACCTTACCTCACGTATGTCACCGTGAAATACTAGAATCACGCGCCGTGCTCGTCGAGAAAACAGTTACAACAGACTCGGCTGCGAGCAACAACACAAACACCAGTGCATGATGAAATGCTAAAACCAAATTCCCGGTTTCTCTTGTTAAAAACAACTAAATGCTTCTTTTCTACCCATAACGACTCTAGTTTACTCAAACTATGGGAAAAGTGACAGTAGGTTTTTATAAATGTGGCATGTTGGTTATAAATGGTGTATGAATAATTTTATGTTTTACCAAGTACTCTCTATTTTGCAAGAGCAAATAAAACAAACATTATGTATGTAATAAAGGTACAATAACATTCAACATCGACAACTAGTAAATTTATGTTAGAACTGAATTTTTATACATATTGTTCTTTATTAAAACGATTCAATCTAAAATTATGTAAAATATAATTTACATTTTATCAGTATATTTTTAAGTACTAAATTTGCAAGAAAATGTTTAAATTACATAATATATTTGTAGCACAGGCGCTCCAAGATATTTTTTTCGGAAAAAATTTTCAATTACAGATTGTTCATTTAAAGTTGTACACTATTGCTATCTTGTAGGAATTTATTACAAAATAATAAATAAAAAAAACCTATCGCAGCATGAAGAGCCACTGTATTCTACCTTGGTCCTTATCATGATATTTTTTCTTATTTTTTCGAAAGTTTTCAGGCTAATACTCTTTTTTGAGTATATTTGCAGGCTTTTCTCTTTTTAGGTATGTATTAAATATATTTTGCAAATTTTTAACAAATTTCAGCAACTCATCCTAAACATTAATAACTTCAACTAGGCTCATATCGATTTCCTGTAGTTTTTCCTGCTGAATGGATCCTCGAAAGTAAAAATTCTCATATTATTTTCATGAACAAAGTTACTATAAGTTCTATTTGACTCCAAATTAATTTTCTAGATGTGTCATTTTCAATCTTCAATAATGATTAATAAATTTTTGCTTTTTAGTTTAAATGATATCTTAAAATCCTGTGTTATAAATCTATGTATTTGAACTGCACATTTTTTCTCTTTGTAGTTGTATATCATATATATGAAGTTGTACGTACAACCAAATTTAAGATCGTTCAGTCAATTGTTATCTAGTTAGAATTAAAAACAATAACAACATAATTCGGAGTCAGGAGAACAAAAAAAAGAGTTCATTTTATGGAAATAATATATTAACGAAAATAAAAAATTTACTCCCTCCCTTGGGTGCACCACCTAGTTGTTGATATATTCTTGTAAATGTAAAGCAAATGAAGTATATATTTATTTAAAAAATTTAATTAAATAATTATGAATATTTCAATAATTATGTTTTTGTTGTAAATAACTATATTAATTAAATTATATATTATAAATCAATTACAACCTTTTGTATATTTGTAACATTTCGAACAATGTGTTTCATTAAAAAAAAATTCACTTCACATTTCACAAGAATGTCAAAAATCTTGTAAATATTATACCAATACATCTAAAAGCCGTTATAGAAAGAAAAAGTAAGAGAATGGTACTTAAAATGAAAGGAACTATTTTCAATAATTTTCACTATTTTTTTCAAAGGTTCTTACTTGGATATGTATATTACAGTAACTTACTTCAAATATACGCTTCCACTTCCGGTTATTAAAACGGTTTAATAACATTTACTTTGGTATATTTTTCTATATGATTAGAGTAATCTATTTTAATTAATTTTCCACTTCATTTAATACTAATTAATTGTATACAAACAATATAAACAAACGAAAAGACAAAAAGGAAATAACAGTATTGATAAACAAGTAAAATTATATACCAATTTGCCCAATCATTCGATCTATAGTCTATTTTTTTATAAACGTATTGTTGAGTAAGATAGAAGCGAAATTTTAACCAAATTATTTAACAATAAATTGAGTACGATTGAAAAAATTGCGACAACTTTTTTTTTGAAAGCTTTTGAGCGATAAAAATATTAATAAAATTTTGTAAAAGGTGATCCATTTGAAAGGGAAGTTTGAAGATATAAAACGAATAGAAGTAGAAGTGATGAAACATCTTGCTAAAAGTTTTCAACTGAACCAACTGATCTACTTCGGCGAGTGGATTACTTAGGATCAGCTGTTTCAGTAGAGGGGATAAAGTGATCCAGTCAAATGGAATGAAAAATAAGTGATCCGGATACAAAGTGTACGTTGGATCAGTTCAAAGTGGCAAATGGAATAGGCCTCACATCATCAGAAATCAAAATCAGGAAAACAGTTAGAACATTTTACATATAAATGGAAATGTAATATTAATGTTTAAATAAATTATGTATTAAAAATTAAATATTTATTTGTTTCTGAAATTATTTTTTATAATATAAATTGAACAAGGTATATATAATAATAACTTAAAAGCATATATGGTTGCCTGCCTATAATGTATATTGCTCGGTTGCCTATATATCAATTAGTTGGGGGAGTAAACACCGTGTGGCGCTGAAAGCAGTCACAATTGATATCATTACAGTTTCGCATCTATAGTAGACAAAAATACTATATATACCGGGTGTCCCAGCTCGACCGACACATGGGAGTTTTACATGGGAAATCAGTTAATTATGAATAGTATCTCCCCAGTGCAAGATAGAAACTTGAAATTTTGTATGCTTATTGGGGAATATTATTTCTATGGGTTACAGTTATTTGAAATATGTAATTTCGTCTGCAAGACGAGATTTATTAAATTATAGAATCTAACATTTCCGTTCAAAATCAGTCAGCTATGGAAATAATAGGAAATATCTATGTGACAGTTCTGACAGTTAATGACATGCCATTGTAGATATTTATATTTTTGTAATATTGGTATATTATTTAACAAAAAGAAATTAAGTTCAACTTAAATAATATACATATATGATGTAAATGTTAGTTTCCCTAGCATAAAACAGTTCAAATAAATTACAATTTATAAGTTAGTAATCAGTAAAATTATATGCACTGTCAAAACCAGAAAAAAAATCAGTGAATCAAGTTGATGAATTTGGTGTCCATATGTTGATTTATAGATCAGTTTGATTTTTAAATCAGCTGATCTTTAATCAAGAGACTAATAATGGTGAATTCGACAGTTAGAGTTACAAAATTATGATTAATTTACTTTCGTATCTACCAAAATGATGAATATCAATTTCATTGAATTTCATTTCCTCAGTAACAAATATAATATAAAAATGCACAGGTACCCACTAAATTTAAAATTAGTTTTTGATGCTTCTCAAAAAATATACTATAGTAAAGCAATTCTTGAAATGTGTAGGTTGGTCAAAGGTTGTGGAATTTTTTTGAAATATTAAAAACATTGCTTTATGCTTATGCATCACCACTGCCAAGAATTGGTTTAACTATTATATTTTTTGCAAATACCTATCTGGGGATTGAAATTTCGGAATAGAACCACAGAATAGGTTTATACAAAAACGACAGTTAGACAGAGGAACGAAAATTAGAGAGGGATGGGGAAAGGCAATAAATTTAAAAGGCACATTGTATAAAATCGGCGAGTTTTGTCACATCTTAGAGAGAGATAGGGGAAGTCAACAAATTTAAAGGTTTACACAATTCTCCAAGGTCATAGAACTGAATAGGCTAACATGAAAGGTACCGACACGGAGTGTCGCTTCTGTATGTAACTATTCTGAGGGTAGAACCACAGATTAGTTTTATACAGAAGCGACAGTAATCAGAGGAACGAAAATTAGAGAGAGATGGGAAAAGGCAACAAATTTAAAGGGGTCATTGTTTAAAATCGGAACGTTTCCTCACATCTTAGGGAGAGATGGGGGAAGGCACAAATTTAAAGGTCTATACAATGCTTCAAGGTCATAGAACTGAATAGGGTAACATGAAAGTACCGACACGGAGTGTCGTTTCTGTGTGTAACTATTCTGTGGTGGCAGTCTATCTATCATAAGTCACCAATGACGGAATAGCTGTGGTACAGTCTCTACAAATTTTGTTTAGATATGTCATGAGTCCCACGTACGTCACAACCAACGTGATACCTGTTCAGCGCCAAAATTAAATAAAAGAAAACTCATGTTAGGAATAGCTTTTTTTCATAATTCAGTCATTTTATAGCATAATTCACAATGTTATAACATTTTTTACCTTAAATTTTACTACATTAGAATACCTCAGTTGTTTAACTATAATATTTTTTGCAAATACCTATGTGGGGATTGAAATTTCGGAGTAGATCTAAGTGCAGCGCATCCAATAAAGAATAAAAAGAATGATTTTGTTTCAGGTAACTTCGTATCTGTCTGTGACGGTGTACGTGGAAGACATCAACGACCATTCGCCGAAGTTTGTCGACGCTCCTTACAAAGTAGTCGTGGATGAATTAACACCGACAGGTTCGTTTTCTTCACTATAATTTATCACCCGTTAACTGCGATTAATTCCATATTATGTAAAGACTACTCATCTCAACGCTAATGTTACATTTATTGAGAGATTGTTAGTCATCTGTCATATATGAAATTGCACATGAAGTAATGTAGTGAAAGTTATAATTAAATTTATGTTAAGCGCAGCACGCGATATTACAATAAAATACACATAATAAATGTTTGTACTATTTCATCTCGGTTTACTGTTTCTGCGAATAATTATAACAACTTTTACCTTTCATTTTTACAACCATACTTTTTTCCAAGTTCAGAGAAATTAAATATGGTAGAAGTTGCTCTAGTTTTAATATCTATAATCTCTAAAAATTAAGATTTTTTTATATAAGTTACATACTTAACTGAATATTTTTAAAGTATCACTATCACCCAATCAGAATGATATATTTGATTTTATCACCGAAAAACTTTGATAAATCCACAATAGAATCATCATGGTTACATTTTATTGATAGGAAATATTTTATATTTGTACAGCTCTCATTCCTAAAATAATCATAGGTAATATACTAAGAGCCATTTACGAATAGCAAATATAAATTGAGCTACGAATTTAATCGGTAATTTCTGCGAAGTAGGGCTGTTAAAATCCGGGAAAAATTGTATCTGGATATCGGATATTAAATCGGTATCCGAATGTATCCGATATCCGAATATTCAGACAAAACCGGTGTCCGAATGAATCCGATATCCGAATATTCGGACAAAACCGGTATCCGAATAGATCCGATATTCAGAGAAACGAATTAAACAAGTATCCTAAAATATCCGATATCAGGATGAACGGATTAAACCTGTATCCAGATTTCATTCGGATACCGGTTTCATCCGGATACCGGTTCCATCTGGATAACGGTTTCATCGGGATAGTTAATTTATCCGGATTGAAAAATAACGGATACCGGATATTAATAAAACCGGATATCCGGAAACCGTTGACAGCCCCGCTGCGAAGTAACGCTAACTCGGGTCAAAAATTATTTTTAAATCGTTGCAGCTTCTCTGTCGGAATTTAAATGTCGTTTTTGGCACTCGTTTGTGTGTTACAACGCAACAATTACTTCTTCTTATTACATTACTTACAAACAAATCAATAAATAGTATAATTGTGTAATTCGTAGGAAAAGTTATGTATAATTTATTTTTGGAATACAAAAACAAGTCAAAAAGATATCAATTTTTTTACAACCGGAGAAAACATTTTTTCACAATGAAATTTGCTATATTTAAAGCATGTAATCACACTGTGAAATTGTATACAGGGTGTTTGGCGAAAGGCCTGCGCCCAAAACATTTCGTTTATTTTGAGAGATACAAGAAAATGTTACGGAGCAAAGGTAAATAGACAAAGGGACTTATAAAATGATCCTAGTACAAATATTGCGTCACTTCCGGTTTTAGCGGAAATGGGTCCAACTTTAATTCTAGCATAGGGAATCGGTATTTTTATATTTTTTTACGGAATGTATATAAAATTAGCTTTACAAAATTACAAAATATCATAGTTTTATTTCATCCAGTTCAAAATGGCGACAATTTATTTTTATAATATTTACTAATAAAATTCTTAAAAAAGTAAAACATAGCAAGCTATATGAAAATAATTATGTTACCTGAAAGCAAATCATATATCAAAAAGTATTCCTTATGACGACAAAATGTATGGAAAATGACGGCGGCCATATTAAGCATTTGTAATTTTTATATTGTTTCTCATATTTACTCTGTGTTTCTGTTTTGTTTTGTTTCTTATTATTCTCTTTTCATTCCTTAGTTACCTAGTTGTAAATACATATTATTAAAATAAATTGTCGTCATTTTGAATTGGTGGAAGTAAAACTATAATATTAATAAGTGACACAAAATTGTTAATACCACCATTTTATGAGCCCGTTTGCCTAGTTTAATTTTGTTCCTTAACATTTATTGTATCTCTCAAAATGAACTAAATATTTTGGGTGCCAGCCTTCCGCCAAACACCCTGTATATGTATATTATTAGCGCATGAGACTTCACTATTCTGGTACTTGAGTTCGAATCCTGCGGAGCTATGAATGAATCTGTATGTATGTGTGTATGTCTTTCATTTCACAGTATCATACTCATTCGATTGCATAATGACCTTAGTAGTTAAGCGGTCGTTAAAGAAGAAGAATATATTATCAAAAGTTTGTGCATTGTGACTTTACAATTGTGGGAGTTAATTAGCAAACTTGAATTACAATGACTAACATCATTGTCATTGTCACTATCACTATTTTAATTGTTCTTTAGAATTTAATTTAAAAAAATATGTACTATATAAGATCAACAGAAACAATTGAAATAAGAAAACATATAAGAGGCGTTTTTTCCACTTCTGGTTATAAGATTAATAGAAAAATGTCGTAAAAATATAACAGATAAGTAATTATAGATATAAATTTTAAGATAATTAATAGATTTAAAAATTAATAAATATGTATGGAATAGTATATTAAAACATAAGTTGTAGAAGGCAACCTTTTCAAGTACGAGTTTGAATTTCGGGAACGAGCGCGAAGCAGTGAGTGCCCGAACGAACGAGTGCTTGAATTGCCTTCTATAACGAATGTTTTATACTATTTTCTCTGTTTCGGTTTTTATTTACATTATTTTTTATAATAATATTTGACAATTTCCATTAAGGGATTTTTTTTTATAGAATAGTTAGGTTGGTGACAGTGATTTCTGTTTAATCATCTGTCAAAATTTTCACTTACTTTGTCAGTTGCCTAGATATTTTGTGTATTTAATGCAGTCATGCCAATCTCAAATAACAAAATATAACCAAAAATCATTTAAGAATGAAGCTCCTTCTAACATCAATAAGCGTGCTGGAATATGATATTCTAATTCCGAAACAGAGAAAGAGTTTTCCAAAACACTATTTGTTCATATTTATAAAAAATAGTCGCCTAATATAATTTTAAAATCATTATCATATAAAAAGTTTATATGAAAATAAAATGATAATAAAAATTTATATTATACTTGAGTGATTTAAATTCTACTTATAAATAAACTATAATTGATTTTCGATTTGATATGCATGAAGTTTACGAAATTTTTATTTATTCATTGCAGTGTTTAACAGCATTTTATAATTTAAACCATTTTATTTTATTGATCATTATATTTTAGTTAACCACATATTCAAAAATGTTACTCCATGGATTTTTTTACCGCAGTTACAAAATAAATAATTTGATATCACTTTTTAGAAATTACAATTAAAACTGTAAATATTATTGGGATAATGGTACTCAAGAATACGTATATAAGTAGTGCATTATTTTAATAATTATAGGAACAGCACTATTACTCTAAATATTATTTTTTTTTAAGTAATAGTAATTGTGTTATTACATAAAATCAATTTACAAATCAATAAAACTACAAGGCATACATTTCTCTTTTGTTAACGGTTTCTCTAGATAAATAATATATTCTTAATTATACAATATATAATATATTACGTATATTACAATGGCCCCAGAGTATTAAATTAAATGAATTTAAAATTTGAAAATTATTATGGGTAATAATTTTGAATATCACCCAAACCCAATACAAAAGTATCATTTTAGCGGTAAATTACGCCAAAATTAAGTATTTATTATACATTGTTATATATCTTATACATTACGCAATAAAATATGAAAATATACCATTGAATAATGTAATAAAGTGCAGGTAATAAAAAAATAATTAACATATAATGCACTGATCTTAATAGATGCAATTAAAAGTCCAACGTTGCCCAAGTTTTTTCGGGTTTTTTTTGGGGGGATTTAGATGTTCGGGGGCCTTAAACAAGTTTTTCTGAGTTTAAAGTGTTTTTAAAAATTTTAATGAATTAGAATGAATTGTTTTATTCAATGAGAGAAAATATAAATACTGAAGAGGAAGTTTGAAAACAAATTGAAACAGTTTTTATATAAATGTATACAAACTAAATAATTTGAACACTTATTTTTTTGTGTTTACTTCCATAGAAGTCTTATTTTTATTTTCTGTTTCTTCTTTTTGAATAAATGTGGTTATATTTAAAGAAAGTATTTATTAATCAATTTTAGCATTACGTTAGAGCTGCGTTTTTTATTTGGATGTTATTGGGTTTTTAAAAAACTCCAGTTAAAAAGGGAGGTATTGTTTTTGGTCAAATTTCTCGAGTGTGAGTTTTTAACATATATGAGCACGAATTAGGGTCCCTAGAATAAGATTCCTTATCGTGATGTCTGTATGTCCGTGTCTGTTTGTCTGTGACGATTTTTCGTCTACGATAACTCGAATTTAATGTTTATATTCAAAAATGATAAAGGGATTAGATTTTGATTAGAAATGGTTAACCGGAAGTAATACTTAACATGAAGCATCAAACCATTTTTTCTACAAAGCACCTTTAAATTACTTTTTCTCGCAAATTACGTAATTATTAAACATAAAGATAATTTAATTTGCTACCGGCATTCATAATTACACTTTATATATAACTTCTGGCGAAACAGAAAAATATATTAATTATATTAACTTTGCACATCATTCATGCTGAGGAATTTCTGTAAAACAGATTAGTTTGACGTAAATAATGTTCAAAGATAAAATAAGTAAATATAACGTATATTATTGTAAAATAGAAAAAGGTGGAAGAAATATACAAGGAATAGATTTTAGTTACGCTAAAAATAACTGTTTTGCTCGGTTTCCGATACAGTATTAGAAAATTGGTGCAAGGAAATTTCAGCTATGAATTGAATTAAAAATATTCCGAACAAACTAATTTTAAAACTATGTACTAAATAATTTTTTTGTAGAATACAGTAGCGGGAGGTAATGTTGGATCAGATTTTTTTTGATCGGGTAATATTACAACAACCTTGAGACAAGGCTACCTTTACCTTTATGTTCAAAAGGGCTGTAGTGTAAGCTTTAAAGCAACCTGCTTTCAAAGGTGATACGAACTAAGAACCGTGTTTGTTGAAACATGTTTTTCTAATTTGGAATAAATACCTGTAATTGAAAATGGCTTTAAAATTTAATGAAAACTAATATTAACATTTTTATACAGTTATAAAGCTTCATTCAACTTTTCAATAATATTTCTAATATAATTGAATGCTATAGATTTCTTCTCTAACAGAATTTATACTTATTTGAAAAATGGTTGATGAAATGTAAAATACTATATCAAAAATGTCTATTTTTAAGGGATTAATTGGTACTTTTTTAATTTATGTCTCAATTTTATATGATTAAGGAGTCACTTTTTAAATTAAGACGTCCAAATAAGTTGCAATTTGAATTAATTTAATGTTAATTTATTATACATTTTTCTCTAGACATTTTTAATGTGAGGGTATAACGGTATTAAACATTGAATTCAGAATAAAATTCTGTTATGAAGTAAATGGGTGTAGTTTAACCTTAACAAACTAAACAAATGCATGATTTATATTAAAATTGATAATCTGTTTGATAAAGATATGCTTTGAGTGGTTAGTGTTATTAAGTTGTTAAATTTACACAGAATTACACACAAACCTCATGTATATTTCGGTCAGAAAGTCAGTTATAATTTTGAATCTACATCTTGGCATGAAAAATGACGTCAGAAATAAAAATCTTGTTGAATACGATCCGGTGTTAAATTCCACCTTTAGAAAAATGACTAATAATAATATTCATTTTCACATGTACATAAATATTCGTATATTATATACGTTTTATAAATAAATCAAAATATCAATTACATCAAAATCTTAACGTTTATCGACCACGCAAATCTTTCAAATACTAAAATCACATGCAGTCGAATTATGATATCATGAAATTTTTAAAAATATGAATATCAGATTAGAAATATTTGAATTAAAAATGAGCAAAGATTTCTCTTATATTTCTGTAATATATAAGTCCTTAGAAAGTTAATGTTGTACTATCGTATTTTATTTTTGTTATAGGATTGACAATATTTCGCGGTATTCTTGCCCTCGATCGTGATAAACCAAATACACCAAACTCTGATGTTCAGTATTCCATAGTTGGTGGTAACGAAAGAGGAAAATTCTCGTTGGACAATAGTCACCGGCCAGCCCTGCAAATCCGTCGTCAGCTGGATTATGATACCGGAGACCGCGAGTTTACACTCACTCTGGCTGCTTCGGTAAGTTATAAAACCACTTTTTATATTGAATGTAATTTACTCGTTCTCACAAGAGTAAATAATATTGAGCAGGTGAATACTGCATCTAGAAATATAAAAGAAAAATAGAATAAATAATGAAATGTGTTAGGTTTATATATTTATAATTTTATTAACAATCAGATGTGAATATAGATTTTATTTTTCATTAGCATTTATTTGTTGATAATGTCTTAACAGTAATACACTTTTTAAATTGTATAGAAGATAAATAATAATAATTAATTTAGAGGGTTGCGTTCAAGAATATAAAATTCTAATACAAAATTTACATTACTAGCTACGACCTTACTTTTTTCAATACAATTACAAAATAATGGCATAGATTACAGTGAAGGTATATCAATGACAATGGTACTAAATATCAAATTAGCATTAATATCAATAAGAGAAAAAACAGAAGCTAAATTTAAAAACCCTTTAACCAATGTAAACATTTTACTGAAGAACTGAATATGGGAATTAAAACTTCCTAGAGTTAAAAAAGCCAGAAAAATCGTCCAAATATATGTACAAATAATTCAAAGGCATATTGCAGAATAAGGATATTTTTGCCATACTTGGACGTCTTAATTTTGGAATTAAATTTTTTAAATCAAAATAAATATATTTGTTTATTTTATGTATCGTAATAAACATTACAAAATGTATATTTTTTTTTTGAAAACTGTGTTGAGAAGTTAATATTTACAGGACAATTATCATCACGCGAAATGAATGTTTTTTTGTCTACTTTTTTTTGGTAAAATAAGGGATCACAATTTAATCATTGTAGATATATTGAAATATTTCACATTAAAATTGATATAATTTAAAACATTCGTTTGATTTCTGCTGTCAACTAACTTTCAAATGTTAAAGAATATCTGATTTGATAAACTTCAGAATTTTCTCTTCGCATTTTTAATAATTTTAGTACATAGATTTCGAAAAAATGTTGTTTGATACTTAATTGCGAAATGCTTCTGCATTCTGAAATAGTTTTTTCTTGTTCGCTGTACTCGCAAAAAATTAATTCAATAAACCACAAGTACTATTTTATTTTGCAAACTAGAATAAGAAAGAACTATTTTTCTAATCTAGTAAAATATCAGACTCAATATGATTACAATAAATTCCCCATTATGGTGATATTATTGCTATAAAAATATATAATTTCTTATTTAAAAAATTCTTATATGTTTTAAAGCAACTTGTTTTAGTTACAAAATGATAAAAGTTTGAATATGATGTCTATCTATATCATTTAACGAAATTTGCTCTCCTTTCGTCAGAAAAATCGACAGTTATTACACTGAAAATTTTTAGCCTAAAAATCGATCATTAATAAATAATTTTATGACAACTTCCTCAAGCACGTTGCTTGTAGGTAAAAGTCCTTCGCCTTCGGCCTCGGGTGGTTACTAAGCAAGGTGCTTTCGTCAACTGTCATAAAATTATTGCGTAATTATCAATGATCTAGGGATATTATAGCTGAAATTAACCAAAATATAATGTAAAGACCTCAATTCCTGGATGTGTGTTGAAATCTTAAAATATCAAAATCGACCTAAAAAATATCTCCCTTAATTTCATTTTCTACAAATATATTAATTTATAATGAAATGTTATTGTAACTACGACAAATAAGCAATGTACGGGACAATGAATTTCTTGAGGTATTTGTAACGTCAATAAAAATTCAAGTACAATTTTCAGCAATGTAATCAGACATCTGTGTTATTGATAGTATAAAAATGTAGCGGTGTTTCTAACGATGATATACAAGTAGCTTTCAAATGTATACGTCAATAAGGCAATACTAGATGCACCATTTAATATACCGCAATTTTCCATATGGTAATGATTGGATGAAGTATAGTAGAATATACAGTAACATAGTTATAACCTTTTATAAAATGTAGAGCATCTAGTATTTGTATCTGACACCATCATGTGCCGCATTTATCTCAACACATCAGACAGTTTGGTGAATGTTACCCAAAGATTATAGTGAAGGGAATGAGAAAGGTGACTCTAAAATATGTGATATGAATTTCTTATTGACAGTATGGTAGACAAAAAAGTTTTTACCTAAAAATATGCATTAAGTATTTTTATTGTTATTTCTTTTTCATCATTTAAGTTTTTACGCGATTATAATAGTTAATTATTAATGTAATTAATGTAGTAAGAAAATATTTGCAGGAAATTTTAATTTCAAATATAAATAAGTATGGTAATAGAAAAAAAAAGAATAATGAGGTTTTGGCGAGGGTTTTGGAAATTTTGGAACAAAAATAATAGTTATTTATGTAATAAGTAAGGAAACAAAGGTGGTTATTTAACGCATGCAAAATTTACAAAACGAGTCGCAGGCGAGTTTTGTAAGAGCAGAATTTAAATAGCCATCCACTTTCTTTACGTGTTTCATACAATATTTCTTCTTCTGTTTGAATAAATACAAACAGTTGTATTTAAAATTATGAATTTTGACATCTTTGCAAAATAAACAAAAAGACAATACCAAAGACTCCTTAATTTTGTGCGTCACTAGTGTTGCCAGACTTGGCCATTTGGGCGATATTTTATAGTATTCGGCGACAAAATTTTCAATTTGGCGATTGGCGATTAAATTTGCGATTAATTAGAAATGTTTGGCGATATTTGGCGACATAATGAAAAACTGTTTGGCTGGTTGTATTTGGGTTAACATCAGGCGTGATAGTCAAATATAAAGAAAAAATGTAAAGTCAAATAATTAATAAATATACCAATGAATTATTGAAAGAACTTTTTTCATAGATACAACACAAAATACAGTAAATATGTAAAACATTTTTATTTAACAGAAATTTTGTAAGTTCAATTCTGCAAAGTAGTTCATGGAACCACGAACTAGATGGCTCCGTCAAATCTGATGCCAAAATAGCGACACGCAAAAACATACAAGCTTGCCTATCTATGTGTAGGTATGTAGTAATGAAATGATACAAATTTTAGATGAAGAGGGATCTTATCAGTAGTAATAACTTATTATTATTGGTGAGATCCTTCTTCATCTAAAATTTATTATTACTAATAAATAGTTTATATAAATATATTTTCGTTAGGAGTGTATTTTTGTTAAAGTATTACTAAGCTTATCTTAAAAGAAAATTTTATTTATTTGACAAATCATAAGCAACGAACTTGGCGATTTTTGGCGATATTTTAAGTTTGACAAGGCGACTTCGCATCACGGCGATCTGGCAACACTGTGCGTCACTATAAGTTACTACAATAAAATTGTGGGTAATATATAAATATAAAATAAAATTGTCATTTTTTTTTAATTGTAAAATACGAATCTCTATGACTCTGAAAAATGTAATATCTATGTTCTATTTTTGTAGCTGTTCATGTTTATGTATCAACTTTCTTTTCAATATAATTTCGCGTGAAATAACGATATCATTATTTCACTAGTAAAATAATGGAATCAATAACCGAATTGAAATTAGTGAAATAAAGAGCCTCTTATTAAAGGAAAGTAAAACAAAAAATTGAAACGTGAGGATCCACATGATCTGTCATTAACGTTCTCGTCCTCTTGTCAACTTTAGTTCCCGAAGCCTATCGTAAAGGGCGCTAAAATTTGTTTTCACAGATGATAAGCTCGATATCCAATCTTCTACAAATATATTGCCTTAATCTATGGTATGGATGTTGTAAGTGTCTTTTCATGTTTTATTCCTATTAATATGAACAGCACATGTAAATGATATGTAAAATGTACGAAAAATTGTCATCCCCATTAAATATCATCGCTTTATATACAATATGTGATAGAAAAGCGTAATAAATATTTATTATTATATAAATCATTAAATGAACATGAACAGTGCTATATTACATATCAATATAAAATTGTATACTTTTACGAAATTGTTTTATGAAGTATAATTTCAAAATATAGGAAATATATGGCGTTAATATGGGAGTATAATAAGCTAACTACTGTTAAATTTATCTTTTACGGAAATCAATCATTATCATGACGGAATATTTCATGTTTAAAATCTATTAAGGATAAGTATCTAATGAAATCTAAGAATATAATACATGAAAGCAATACAGTTCATCTTTGAAAAAAAATGTAATCATACAGTAAACATAACATAAATGCAAATTTAAGACTATATTAGCCGTTACCGCATCCGTTATAAAATAACGCTTATCCCGAGATAATAATAACCAGTGCAGCGCAGTTTTACGGCTATAGTTCACAACTTCCCCATTAGTGAAACCGCGAATACTTTATTTTGTGGGAAAATCATAATACGTTACTACATCCACTTTCGTTTTCTAGAAAAGACTAATAAAATAGGAGATTTTTGACCTTTGTGAAAAAATAAACGGTTTAGAAGCATAATGTTTGTGTAATCGCCACTTTCTACTTTTACAGCGACAGTTTAAAAATGAATTAGATCGAGTATTGTCACCGGCAGAAGTTCAGGGAACCCTTATGATGCATTGCTCGAATGTCCTCGACAAAGTCACAAAAAACACTCGTAATATTAATAGCGTTCAACCCGGAAGTCGAACATTTAAATCTACCGCTGTTTGTCATAAATATTTAAAACAAGGGTATTACTTTCATTTTATATCAATTACAATAAACTTACAACTGAAAAAAAAAGAACAGTGGCTCTGAAGTCGAACCCCTGAAAATTTTATTTACAATTCTGTTCATTTATTTGAAAATAAAATTTAATGGTTAATTAAATTAAGTACGTTTTTAATTTGAATATCGTAAAACTGATTAAACAAAAAATAATTATAATTTTTAAATTTATACATTATTTTCGAACTGCCTATACAGGTGACAAATGAAACTATTTAAGCATGGGGATCTCGAGAACTATAAGAAATATGTCGGCTGAATTAGACAAAATTACCTCGTGGGGGTCATATTACACACAAGTTTTTGTTTTTCCCAAAAAAATGCACAGTTGACTAGTTATAAACAAAAATGTAAATTTTTCAATTTTCGGTTTTTGCTTAGAAAGTTTTTATTTCAATACAAAAAATATTTTGACTTACACATTATTCAGGAACTTCTTAACGTCGAATTCACTGCAGTACTCAAAATATTTATTTCTTATACCGTTTTCGAGAAATTGATACCAACTTTCAATTCTCATATAGATCTTAAAGAAGGTTGTGGAAACGTTAAATATAGATTTTTTCTCTTTTCAATGATATAAAATACATGCAAATTAAAAATAATAATTTAACCGACTTCGTATCTCTTACAGTTCTCGAAATCCCCATGCTTAAACAGTTTCATTGGTCACCTGTACCGTAATTTAAAAATAATACACAAAAATAACAATAAACTAAAAAGATATAAATATGCCGCAAAATCAAATAAGTTATAAATGATTTATTATTAAAAAAATGGGTAAATTATTTTCAAAGCTTATTAAAATATTATTATACGTAGTTATATTTTATTTGTTCGTAAATTTCTTGTATTTTTTTGTTAATTAACAGTTTTATTCATTGCATTTATAATTTTATATAGATTCTAAAATTTATTTTTTTATTTGAAATATTACATGTTATTTTACTGACGTACCTACATTGAACTGACACATGAAAATATCAGTTGATAAATACATGTTAATACTATGTATGTGTTTACTGAAAAAGCAGAAATATTATTGTAAGTATAAAATATCCACGCGTTTTCTAATTGACATGAAAACTTTTACAATAATATTTTTGACATAAATAAACGAGCATATATCAATCCAATTATTTGTTTATTACATGAATTTTATTTATTTATCTATAAATTTTTATTTTTATTTATAAATTTCTGTGAATTCTCGCAATTAGTGTGTCAACTTCAACATACACTTTCTAATTAAGTACTCATAGTCGATACTATAGTTCTCGTAATTACTTTTTATGTCATTTTATCTGTTGTGAGATGTTTACATTTTAATTTGCAATTATATTCTGAAAATAATATCGCTGTATATCTTCATTTTAATTCAAATATAATTAAAAACTAGACAAGACAAGCAACAAATAATTAAAACTTTTATTTAAGTACATACATACATGTATCCGTATACGAGCATAAAATTTTAATTCGAAGAAGGGATAAAGATGAAAAAATAATTGTTACATACAAAAAAAAACTGTTATGATGTAACTATAAATAAGAAATTAATAATAATTTATACTTATTTGTTTTATGAATATTAAAGATATATTTATTACAGGTAATGAATGTTAACACATAAAATAATGGGTAATAAATAAAAAGACTTTGCAGAATAAAGCTATAAATAGCGTAAAATGAATTTTTTCTTTTATAAATATAGGAAGACCCCACTTTTCTTAACATATAAGTTACTGTGAATAAGACAGAGAATAAGAAAACTTATATTTTTTTGTATATTTATTATTAAAAAGTAATATAGATTTTTATTCATAAAACATTAAAAAATGGAGTAAATAATTTATGATTCTGATGAGAGAGGTTCTTCCTCCATAGACCAAAAACTGCACCAGAGTACGAGGGTTGCCTTTTATGTTTCGAGATTTGGTAACCCTAGTTTTGCAATCTGTCAACTGATAGCTTTATCGTGAAGTTGGACATTTTTGAAGTTATAAGTACTCAGAACGTTTTGACATACGAGCGCTATTTGTGTTGTTTACAGTAACTTAAAAGATTCATCTCGGCCCAAAAATGGAATTAAATCGTGAACATTTTCGTGCGATCATTTTTTACAACTTTCGACGTGGATTAACTCAGCAACAGTGCATGGATGAACTTAATTCAATTTTTTGCGATGAAGCTCCATCAAGGACCAGTGTTTATCGATGGTATGGTGAATTTAATCGTGGTCGTAGTTCACTCCAAGACGAATTTCGTGAAGGTCGTCCAAAATCAGTTGTTGTTCCGAAAACCATTGATGCTGTGCGCGAACTGATATTGCAAGATCGTCATGTGACCTATCGTGAGATTGAGACAACCTTAGGCATTAGTGGGACCAGCATACATTCAATATTGCATAACCATTTGACTGTTATAAAAATTTGTTCGCGTGGGATCCCACACAATTTGTCAATCGCTCAAAAAAAGGCTCGTGTCGATTGGTCGAAGGAAATGTTCAAAAAATACGATCGCGGTGCTTCGAAACACGTCTATGACATCGTGACAGGTGATGAATCGTGGATTTACGCGTATGAGCCCGAAAGTAAACAGCAGTCGACTATATGGGTGTTTCAAGATGAGCCAAATCCAACAAAAGTTGTTCGCGCACGAAGCACTTCCAAGCAAATGGTCGCCTGTTTTTTCGGAAAAACTGGACATGTCGCAACCGTACCACTAGAACAACGCAGAACAGTCAATTCTGAGTGGTACATAACTATTTGTTTACCAGTTGTCCTCCAAGAAATCAGGAAAACCAACCGCCGAAGACGGATCACTCTTCACCACGACAATGCGAGTTCTCACACATCGGCTCAAACAACTGCATTTTTGAGCACCCAAAACATCGATTTGATGAGTCATCCGCCGTACAGTCCTGACTTGGCACCAAATGACTTCTTTTTATTCCCCTACGTAAAAAACAAATTGAGAGGTCAACGGTTTTCGACACCTGAAGAAGCGGTTGCTGCATTCAGAATGCATGTTTTGGAGATACCTCAATCAGAGTGGCAAAATTGCTTCAAACGCATGCAAAAGTGTATAGATTTTCATGGGGAATATTTTGAAAAACAATAAAGTGATTTTCGATGATTAATATTTGTTTTTGTTCTCTAATCCCGAAATATAAAAGGCAACCCTCGTATTAAAGCAACAAAGTCTTGCGATATCCAAAAAAATCTAAATTTTACTGCTCTTTTATGATAGAAAAACCACAATAAAATAAGTCTATACAAAATAATACTCCTATATGACTTTTTTTAAAGAAATTTCCGTCCCTAGATTTTGTAGCCCTGGGCTATAGCCCCTGAATCCCTCCCCTA
Organism: Stenolophus ochropezus; assembly: GCA_035578165.1. NCBI lineage: Eukaryota > Metazoa > Arthropoda > Insecta > Coleoptera > Carabidae > Stenolophus > Stenolophus ochropezus. Next base: position 15,131,292 of record JAQOWZ010000002.1, read on the forward strand.
AGATATTGGTAATACCGCAACAGCATTAATCGGGCTCTTACTTTTTTTATTTTTACTAATGAATCTTGTAAAACCCTAAATATTGTGTGCTTAATTTTAGATGAAGTACGTTACTATAATGATCATGCATTACTATTTACAAGCTTACATGGTAATGTAAATATTCGCGGCGTAGCTTATACAAGATAGTATAACTTTTTTATTACATCGAGACACCACATTCGCTCTATGAACAGCTGTAATTTGAGTCGATTTGCCAAGTAGTTAGAAGTAACAGTTTAAACTTTAAATATAAAAACTTACACATCTTAGTGCAATGTTGAAAATGAAAAAATAAACAGTGTATTGGTACTAAATATTTAATTTACAATAGGTTTATCGACATCTAAATTGTTTGATTAAATAAAAGCTGTATTACAACAGTAAACTGAGCTTAAACATGGCTATGGAAGCTAGGAAATTAAGCGGCCTAAAAACTATATCTATATATTTTTTGTGTTACGTTTAATATCTATTAAATTTAAAAGAAATAAAATTTCCAATTTTAATTGTGGTATCCATTTGACCGATTTTAATATTTTTTTTTTTAATCAAAGCTTTACATCAACAGATGTCATTATGAATTATTTTATAAGTAGCGTAAACCTGTTGAAATTTATTTCAATATTTGAATATATAAACCTGTTGGTATGGTTATGTGTATACAGGATGAATACTGAAAACCTTGACTTAGGAAAATAACATGGGAAAACAGTTTTTCGCTGTTTCCATCTGTCTCGCTAAATAAAATCGGGTGTATATGGTATCGTTAGTTAGAATACTTAATTTTGTATCTAATAAAACCAAATGTTGTGTAATATGACCTTTTCTAACTGAAATATTTGATAAAATTAAATAAAAATATTTTAAGTATAATTTAATTAAAAAAAATAGGGCCGAGGTTATTTATATTATGAATCCGCCCTCTTATCCACTCGGCTATGGAGCATTTTGTTTTAGACGATTCTTATTCGAAAATATGAAGGATAACCTTCAAAATACAATTTATTTTATCAAACATTTCAGTTAGAAAAGGCCATATTACACAACATTTGGTTTTATTAGATGCAAAATTAAGTAATCTAACTAACGATACCATATACACCCGACTTTATTTAGCGGGACAGATGAAAACAGCAAAAAACTGTTTTCCCATGTTATTTCCCTATGTCAAGGTTTTCAGTATTCATATTCACCCTGTATATGAATCTACTGGATCAGTGTAGATCAGCAACAGCACCATACCATTGAATCTTAAATTCTACATTGGTTCCGTGTAACATTGCAGAGGCTGTTGGCTGACAATTTAAATAATGTAAATCTTGCTAGTAAAATGCGATACAAGTAGCTCAGGACAGGACGTGTTCAAACGTACGACAGAAAATGAATTTAAAGTTATAGATGTTATAGGGAGGTATACTATTAATTGATTATAATTAATTCTAAAATTTATTACAAGTACAACACACATGTGCTTGCACCATTGCAGAATAGTATGATATGAAAAATGAGTTGATGCATGTCGTTAGTAGGTACAGTAGATACTTTCTTCAAATGTAGACTAGACAAAATTTGATTCTAACAAACGGTACTAAGTATATACAACATATATGTATATCGATACTTGGGTATAAAAAATATCGAATGAAAATTGTCTATACCGTATCAAATAGAACGAAAAGTATTGATACTTTCAAATATCGAAAAAAAGAAATAGGAAACAATGAAAAAAATTATCAAACGTAAACATATTTTATTATTTTTATGTTTTACAATGAAATTAAATGCTTCATTCTTCTTTGTTGCAAACACCAAGAAAATACAGTGTAATACGAGATTTAATAAGCTATTTTTTCCCAAAAAAAAACTAATATATTTTACACTTACTTCAATAATTTTTACACAAACAATCAGTTTGTTATCAAACAGTCAATAGAGGTAACCATAGCAACAATAAAGAGAAGAGAGGACATTGGCCCTTGACTTGTTAATTGGTTTTGAACCGATTGGAAATAATTTTACTTTACCGGTTTCAGGATATTAAACCTTTGTTTACATAGACAAAGGTAAGCAGGGTAACTAAATCATAATTACATCCCATATCATTTTGACAAGTCAGTATGGTAAAAATATTATCCTATATATTTGTCAAAATAATTTGGGACAATTGAATAATACAGCTGCCATATCAACCCATACAGATACACAGGAGAATTTTATAAATTAATATTTATTAATAATGTGAAATCGGTAAACTATTGAACAAACCATGGCTGTTATGTATCATACTAGGCCTTAGACACAGAATAGTTACATACAGAAGCGACACTCAGTGTCGGTACCTTTCATATTCCCCTATACATTTCTACGACCTTGAAGCATTGTGTAGACCTTTAAATTTGTGCTCTTCCCCTATCTCTCTCTAAGATGTGAGGAAACTTTCCGATGTTAAACAATGAGCCTTTTAAATTTGTGCACATTCTCCATCTCTCTCTAATTTTCGTTTCTCTGTCTTACTGTCGCTTCTGTATAAACCTATTCTGTGCCTTGGATGTCTTAAAATCAATTGAGATCAGCGGCGGTTATGATACTCATAACTATCCTAGCTATGTTACAGCTATAAATATGATTGGTTTTGGTCAAGATGGATTATTAAATAAAAATGAATAATTTTCTGTTGTTTAAAATTTACCGATAATGGGTTAAATGTACTGGTAATAATAAAATTTCGAAAAATAGGTATCTATACTAATTACCGGTATTGAAAAAACTGGTACCGTATCGATCGTATCGGATCTGAGCATCCCTAGATGTCGTGTGCCGAATTATACTAGGACTAAAATCTACGATTGTAATACATACCAAAAGAAACCAATCTACCTAGATTACTAAATTCTGCCGATTATTCATGCGTTCATTAAAGTCTTTTACGTGTGACATTAGTTTATTTGAATTTCATTAGGTGGATTCCATTATCCATTACTTATAAGTGAATTATGATAAACGCCAAAACGAAACCGTTTGCGAACTAAATTTGAAATTTAAGTTAGGGCACATAATCCCTGTATAACAATAATACATAAAAAAAATTATATTTTATAGAAGGTATGATCTAATTAAAATACAAAGTACTAATAAATAAAGTTTAAAACCAAAATGCTGTTTTGCCACGTAAGGTAGCTTGCCTAGCCTGCTATGATCTAGAATTCTAGATATAGCTTTGAGCAAAACTAAGAAGTCGTATGTTATATAAAAAATTAGTCAATAACAATAATAGAGCTGTAATCATGTCATTTACTAATGTCAGCATCAATAAAAATCATAGAAATATTGCACATATCTGCCAAAAATGTTAGGAAGATTTAGATCATATATTTCTACATATATTATTATTATTTCAATTTTAAAACGCAACAAATCTTTTAGCTGTCATGGTCTACATTTTCTAATAACTCTACTATATATAAAATATTAAAAATAGCCATTGACGTAATTAAAATACCCTTTAGTTACCTTATAGATTTCAAGTTAATATAATAAATATAAATTTAAGAGTGCTAGTACACGTACATGTATATGTGTCTTCATTCAATGACAAAAATGTTATTAGCTAAAAAATTTAATTAATCACTCTTTCCGCTTTATGTTTTTTCTTCTAACCAGAAATAATTATGTAGATAATTCGAAGTAAAAGTGAATATTTACTTTATTAAACAGACCTTACAAGGAACTAGTTTAAAATTATTATTAGTGGTCTCTGATGAGAATAATTAGATTACACGTTATTGTAAAATAACCAATATTCATGAAAGGCGGTCTTATTTTAATATACTTTATCATTTTCAGGATCGTGGTGTACCTCCAAGGTCAACAAACACTACAATCAAGGTCATCGTGAATGACAATGATGACCTGCCGCCCAAATTCACGAAAGGAGTTTACAGAACGAGAATAACAGAATTCTATCCCATTAAGGTGAGCTCAATTTCCAATTCTTTGTATAGCAAACAACATACAAGTTTCACGTATAATAAAGTGATACAGTTTCTCCTCGAGACAATAAATCCGCTTTGTCACTTTTCTAGCTACTTTACTCCAGAAAACCACAATAAGTGATAAAATTTTAAGACAATTATGAGAATTTAGATAGAAAGTATCAATCGGTTTGCATGTTTGTTTATGCAAAAATTAAGGGAAAGTGAAGGAAATAGCAATTATTTTTTTGCTTAGTATTGTTATCTTTTAAATCTCTATTCGTAAATAATTATCTCTCTGGTAAAATCATTTGGGAAACTAAGATTTCTAATATTATAAATATGCAGCTATATGGAAAATTAATTTGCATATATAAACAGTTGCTATCACGTAAGGTGAATATTAAAGTATAGTTTTTAGTTAATTGTGGATATAAATAAATAAACATTATAGCTCAGGAAGAGTGAAATGTATATGTTAATGTCAATGACTTGTCATCATAGTTATGTAGACAAGTACAATAAAACCTCTTGTATATTGTCTTCATTCGTGCATCAAGCATAGACGTACAAAGAGATTTTACCATTGATAATTTTTATTGTTTCTAGTATATTTCTTTCTGCTACATTTTTTTATTATTATTTAAATTTTTAAAGAATAAGAACTACCTAAATGAAATTCAATGGATTGCACTTACACCGTGAAGATTTTTTAATGTGAAACATGGGATTTATCATATCTACGGTTACGACTTGATATTTGATTGGCAGCAATGTATACTCTATTTCTCGCAGTTGATCCTCATGTCATTAATGTACCCATGTGATTCAAATCGCTAGGGGAGGAAGATGGATTAATGACATCATGACAGTAAATAAATGACAAAACTGACAGTATTGTATAAAAATACAATAATGGATGAAACATGCAAAGAAAGTTACAGATTAAACTAAAGACGAGTTTATGATTGATTTAATTTAGAAATTTGAATTTAAAATTTTGATTTTTTCTTCCGGTTTATGATAGAATTTAGTTTCCTAAATTTATCTAATCAGAAGGTGATCTAAACATTTCTCACGTGACTTATTTGTAATATAACTCACTTCTACTATAAATAACTATAATTTTAATTTAAAAAAAAATATTTAAAATTTTGCAGGGTAGGACTGAACCCACCAAGATGCCGAAAAATTTCTCGGGCCCTAGCCTTCTTTTGGGTGTTGGGCGAGACAATTTTTTTAAATTGAATTTTATACACTTACTCAAGTAAAAGCCACCGTTTCACATAGAGAATAGGGCCCTGAACTCTATTTTTCTCGGTGAGCCTTTTTTTCTTCAGTCCGTAGAAATAAACCCTAAAACATGAAAAATTCACTTTTTGAAGTTGTAATATTGCAATTACCTATAAGTCGAGAGAAAAAACTTAATATGATAAATAAATAGTATTATTACTTTTATTCAATGATTTAAGCGGTAAACGCTTCTATCACTGCAACTTTAAAAATCTATATGTATCTATATTAATAAATATATCCCTATCTTAGTTTTCTGGAAATAGTGTAAGAATTTTTATGAAGCTGATTTTTGTCTAGGAGTCAGTTTCTCAATCTCATTTGCCGTAAATAATAAGGTTGGTTTAAATACACAACAAATCATAGTTACATACTTACTTCATATTACTAAGCCGGAGGACAATACGACTGATTTTCTGTTAATAATGTTATTCCTATTATAAAACTTGTTAAAAATACGAAAACAATCGAAAGTAATTACTAGTACAACATGCATTATTATATTGTAGAAAATTACTCCGTACATTGATTTCAATTTTACGCAAGAAATTGCATTATACAGAAACATGTTTCATTCGATGTATAAAAGTTGTCTGTATTGTAATCTCAAGCTGAACTAATTTATTTTGCCTAATAATTATGTATACATGAATACACTTTTCAATACCATTTATAAATGATATATTTTTCTCAACATATGGGTACCATCTGTCATTTTCTTAGAGATGAATTATGGAGCGATATTACTGTATATAAAGTATCAGATGTAATATTAATCTAAATTTGTTTTGACCCAAATTATTAAAACAAGTTCAAGGTTATGCCTTTATATAATACATTTTCAGGATTCTTAAATAAGTAGTAATTGTAATTGTAATTGTGTGTCATGGAATATTGAATAATGGATAAATGTACTCAAGAAAATAATATATTACGATTTTTTGATTGTGCGCAAAAAAATATTATATTCCGAATAACAGCCACTACTTTTTCTCTGACATTTCCTAAGTAAAATTCACTTAATTTAAAAAAAAATGCAGACTATATAACTTTTAAATAACAATTACAATTATGGTATTATTATTATTAAACCTGTATAACTATGACAACTACATTACCTGGAAAGGCTGGTAAATATCCACACCATATACCCATCTTTGCGAAGTAGAATAGCATATGTACCCAGCAATTGGTCGGCTGGTTTATTCAAATTTTTATAAGGATTAACAAAAAATTAAAATTAAATGTACTTATAAACACTTAATAGCAGTGGCGGATTTCAGCAATATTATTGAAGGACAATATCGGGGTTTTTGTATCAATTTTAAAATATATGGAAGATAATAAAATTGTCTGGATTTTAGTCACACATATAGTTTTATTACGGCTCCATCTAGTTTTTTTGTGATATATCTAATAAACTAAGTATAAGTTAAATTTTGTTTTATAAAAAATTTACATTTGACATAAGTTTTATGTACACAATTGATTTTCTGTTTTTTTTTTAAATCATTTTAACAACACCATATGATTCATCTATGATTCACCGTATTTTTATTTTTTGCTGATTCAATTTTTCAATTTTGACTTTCACTCCCTGAGGAAGACGCTTGTAGGGTCGAAACCGGTTGGAGCTGAAATAAAGTCTTCGAATAACGACTGAATTCCAGTACTTTATTATCTTACCCATTCATTTAATAGTCGAGAAAATCCTTCGATTACTCGCAGTAAATATTTTTGTAAATGTCTATATTTTATACGCAAATTGTAATATATTTTCTCTCATTGTTTAGAATTTATTTTATTAAAATGCTTGAATTTATTTTATCAAAATTTGTTTTATATCATACCGGCAATTATAAGCCTTGATTGATTTATTTTATTAATTTATTTATTTAGTAGTGACAAGATTATTTTTCAAATAAAATGTATGTATGTATATACTTTCATTAAACATATTATGTAATATTGTTAAAATAATTTTATGTACAGTAATCATCGTATTTATTTGTAATTAAAATGTATATTATTTATTTACTACATTAAGAAATATTGTATTTGAGTAATTACTAATAACTAAATAACAGTAAATATTTTAACATAAAAATGCAAGTATAAAAAAGAAACAGTAGGATTTTAAAAGATGAGAATAATCTTCATAATGATGCAGTTGTGAATAAATTACAAAGAACAATTAGGAAAAATTTCCAGAGTGAGACGCCTCTGTTAAAATAGTTTAGTAAGCATGCCTTCTGTAAAATGTCGCATGTTAATGACTGCAGATAGAACTGGCCGTATAATGTATGCAAAGCAAATTTCACTTTCATTGATATTTTGGATGAGAGTGAGTCACTGCATTATTTTGTAAAAATTAAACATAATATGAAATAAAACATTAAATTATCTACACAAATATTAATAGTATATAGTCAGGGCCGAATTTACCTATAAGCTAAGTAAACTATAGTTTAGGGCGGCAGAATTTTAGGGGCGGCAAATTTCAGACGAATTTATTTTTTAAAGTACGTGACGTGACATGTCTTGGAATTGGAAGCTGGAACGATCGATGTAATTATAATTCCAATACAGTAACTTGTAAGTCTTATTACAAAGTGTGTATGCATACTTACATACTTACATACGTATATGTTACGTGCTCTTTGATTATTTAAGACTACTCGAATATTTCACAGTGATTATAATTAGAAAAAGATAAAATTTCTATTTTGTCAAAAGTTCAATTTGATAATATTTTAAAATATTAATTAAATAATTTATGTCTTTATTTAGAAATGAGTGACTGCCGAAAACGTTTGAGTGGGTCCCAATATAGAAAAAAAGTTCATAGGTTAGGACGGCAAAAACCTAAATTCGGCCCTGTATATAGTATATCTAGTAGGAAAAGTGATGGGGGAAATCGCGGGACGAACCGCAGGCGAGGCCAGTAACACCAGAAGTCCGGGAAGTCACTTTTCCTACGTGATACACATACTATTTTTATTTTCGATCGGTTTATAATTATTCAATAATAATGAAATAAATGTGGTTGTTCTTATATTTACGGAAAAAAATGGACTGCGTACTGTAAGGGTATGCTTTGTCACCGACCGGAAAAAATTCTTGGATTGTTATTTTTCGTAGTCTAGCAATTACACTAAAATATCTGAATAATGCATTTTATGATTCAAAAACACACCAGAAAAGTGTTAGGTTTTGTACGGTTGATTGATATTTATCATAAAATTAGTACTGGACATCCAGTGGCGGCGTAGCAGGTGTCTCCGTAAAATAGATGAAACTTTAATAAAGAATGTTTACCAGTTTCGATATATTAAGCTATTGTATACATAGATAAAAGTAAAAAGGGTAACTAAGTAATAATTATATACCATGTAATTTAATTTGGCAAGTCAGTATGGTAATTAATATTTACCGTACTCGTTCAGAAGTGTCAAAATAACATGGGATAATTGACATATCATTTCAACTCATACAGATTTGATCACGAAAACTTTGCTCACAAGAAAATTTTATAAAATAATTAATTTATTAATAACGTGAAACCGATTAATTATTGAACAAACCACGAATGTTATAAATCATAACTATGTAAATACGCAAATGTTTACTAAAAAAAATTAGAAGCTAACTAAATTATTATTTTTATTAGGTTTTTCCAAAAGTATGCTGCCCTTTTGGAAAGCTGATTGTAACAAAAAATGGATGTATATAATTACGGTAATTCTATAAAAAATTTAAAAAACTCCACGAACAAAGTGCCCTTTTGCAGTGAAAACGGGAGGTGTACAACAAGATGTTATACCAGTTCCATATACAAAATTTCAAAATTTTACGGCTATTTGTGAGGTATGCGAAATACGTACGTACAGACATAACGCCGAAACTAGTTAAAATGGATTCCGGAATTACAATACTTTCTTTACTTTGTACATGGAAGTAAAAAAGGTTCAATAAATATTATTTGTTTTTTTTTTGTTCTCAAAAATACATTTTCTAAAGGCAGTTTACTTTTGGCAGAAACTTAATAAAAATAATAATTTAGTTGCCTTATGATTTTTGTAGGAAACATTTAATAATAAATTGATCCATTTCGAAGGGAAGTTCGAAGATATGAAACGAATGTAAGTTGAAGAATGATTAGCCGTAGAATGATCTCACTTTCAAATGAAATAAGTTAAAATGAAGTGCAGCAAAAATTGTGTATAATTTAGCGTATAAGGAAGTCGTGTGGTGCCCTCATAAGATTTTTTAATATAGAAATTTGAAAAAGTCAAAACCAGTGTTCTTAAAATTTGTTCTGAAAAAATTAAATGTATCAAAAATAAATATGAACTAAAATTTTGTGTTTCTATTTTAAAAATATTTCCTTCTTTAATTACATATTTAAATTTATACGAATTTAAAATAAATATCTGTTTATAATTGCAGTATCTTGTGATGTTATACAAATTTTTATCATGATGACTATATGAATTTGTATAAGATCACTTATAATTCGTATCTTTTCAACTCAATGTTGAAAAACTGCAATACAAATAGACTATTAAACGAAAGTTTATAGTTTCAATTTTAATTTAATTTGTCTCAATCTAAAATTGATTAATTCGAATTTGAAATGTACTATTCCCAATGCATAATAGATTTCTATTTGAAGTATGAAATTGTTATTTCAAATGTAAATTCGAAATTATTCACTCTAAATTAAAAAAAATACATTCAAAAAATAAATAAAACAATTTGAAACCACTCGTCAGAAAACAGAGTACATTGCTTGCATGTGACGTCTATTCATAACGAGATCTCAGCATCATTATCAAGGGCATTCACGTATGAAAGTGGAGAGTACAGTATTTAACAACCAGAAATTAAAAGAAACTGAATGTTTTCATTATTATCCGTTGGTTTGCGTGTATTTCTCTTTGAGTGTTTTTTGCCTTAAATGTATCATTTGACAATTAACGTATCTCTTGCTCTCGTGATAATGATAGTAACCTACTCTGCTGTGTGCAGAACGTTTGGTTTCTAGATCAAGTTCAGGAAGTCCGGGCACTAGGACGCGAGCACTCGCCGTGAATAATCACCAAAATAATTGTGACATAATGTAGAATGCTCAGTTTTTGCAACTGGGGAAATTGGATGCTTTACGGCGACTATTTGTGATGGTATCTTACACTAATTTTAATTTAATTTTAGTTAGTTACCAGTTTTTTTACTATTTTCTTGCATTTGTAATAAGTATTTGTCCCATATAACGTTAAACGTTAATGTTACATATTTTACCGGTTTAAGAATATTAAGCCTTTGTTTACACATATGAATGCAAAAGTAAGCTGGTAACTAAGTCAAAACTGTATCTGTATGGTAACATTATTACCATACTTGTCAAAAATGCAAGACAATATAGTAACCATGGCGTTATCAAGACTTAATCACGAAAACGTTATTAATATAAGAACCTTTCTACCTCTCTTCAGGTGTAAGGTTATTGATAAGAAAATTTTATAAAATAATATATAACGACATCAGTTTCTGCAATCGGTAAACTATTGTACAAACCATGGATGTTATAAATCATACCAGGCCTTAGATGTCTTTCAAACATCAAACCTACATCTGCGGCTGAAGTAATAACAATCCTAGGTGTTTTCATAGGTATAGACTAGTACGATAACATTATTAAAATTTACCTAGAATATATTAAGTAAATTCTTACATCTACGCGAACTAATAGTCAAAATAATAGAATAATATTTTTTTTTCATTAATACTTAAATATTCCGTGTCGAAACTAGAGGTTGCTTTTGGGGAGGGTTCAACTAATGTCTTAGTTTAGATTTTACTTTTTTGGGTCTTTTATAATAATTTATTCGAACTTGAAATAATGAGTTTCAATTTTTTTAATTTATAATTTAATTTCGGCAGAGGTTCCAACCCCAACCCCCTTATCTACGCCACTGTAAATACTTACTTTCTTATCTATTTCTGGGTACGTCAGATCTGCTTTATAACAGTTATTGTTATTATACCATAACGGGCGTTTACCAGAGGTCATATTATAGGTACTTTAAGTGCGCGAAGAGTGCATTACATTAAAATTAGAATTTTTATGTAAAAAATAGATAGTAAAGAATTTGCCTCGGAGGGATATTAATTCCATTTCACTACGCTAATAAAATATTAAAACATTTTATGATAAGTAATTTCTCATAATATGAGTTGGATTACTTTGGTTATTATTAATTTATGTATTTTAATATTATGATAAATAATTAAAAAAATAAATTACCTATTAAAAGCATTTACAAAAAATCTGATGTGTCCAATACAATACCTCCCACAACTGTAGTAATACATATATTCTATATAAGTTTTTCAATACATTTAATTTGTAGTTTTAAAATTAGTTTGTTATTGCAGTTTAGAATATTTTTAATTCATTTCATACCTGAAATTTCCTTCATAAAATTTGTATGACCTATATGACAGATATTTTTGACGTTACTAAAACCGGAACCGAACTTACCTTGATTCACGCATGCAAATGTATGCCTTATATATTTCTTCCACCTTTTCTAATTTTACAATAAAATTACTTCATATTTACTTATGTTATCTTTTACATTTACTTACATCAAATTTGACATCATATGTCAAATTTTGTGAACATATAAATAACTCATCTGTTTTATCGAAATTTCTCAGCCTAAACGATATGTAAAATTATTATAATTTATATATTTTTTTTTCTATCTAGCTAGAAGTTATATATAATCGTAATTATGCAGATCGGTAGAAAATGAAAAAGTCTATATTTAATAATATCGTAATTAGCGAAAAAAATGTATTAGAGGTATTTTCTTTGAAAAACGGTTTAAAGCTTCAAATAAAGTACTACTTCCTGTGAACCAATTATAGTCAAAATCTAATCAGTTCATCATATTTGAATATAAGTCATAAATACCAAATATTATATTTTTTACATGTCTCGTATTGGAGTTATCGTGGACGAAAAATCGTCACAGACACACACACGCACACACACACGGACATACAGACATCACGTTAAAAATAGTAAAATAGTATTCTAGGGACCCTAATTCGTGCTCGTATGTTGAAAACCCACACTCGAGAAATCTGACCAAAAACAATAACTCCCTTATCTATATATTGATAGGCGGGAGGTAAAAACGAAAAGTACATATACTAGATACGTATGAAGTTCTCATCATCAGATTCAAAGAATCGTTTAGACCTCTGGGTTCATAATATTGAATAATCTAAACTTTTCTCTTATTTTTGCAAGTATACTAGAATAGGTAAGTCAGTTCGCGAAAAACGTGTATTTTTTATAAATACTTTAACGTTTTAATTTTATTTTTACAATCCAATCATTAAAATTGGGTAACACATAGTATTTATTTTGAGTCAGATTAAGTAAAATAAAAAGTACCTACTTGAAATTATAAAATAGTAGAAAATAAAAAAAAAACTGACCATCGATATTTGTACTTTCTTTTGGTCGTAAGTAATAGGAAAAGTATGTATTTTAAATTTACAAGCTACTTGTGTAATATAACTGCATTTACATATTTGCAATATCTATTTGCATCTTAGCCAAATTCAACAAACTATTTTAATAAAGTTGGCAGATTTATTCGCAGTTAATACTTCGTAAAAAATTTGAAAAATAAAAAAAGGATAATGCATATATTTCATAAATATGTATTTAAATATCTTGATCGATTTTTGATTCGTTAGAACAAAATAGTGTAACAGTAATGTACTCCTTAAATTTATATTAATTATATTTCTCCCTTTTAAAATGACGGAATATTCTTTTTAATAATTTAAATTTGAATTTTCTTTTCAGGGAATCAAAATTCATCAACCTCTCAAATTCGACCCTCCAATTTACGCTTTCGACCAGGACCTAGCAATCGATGCGCCTATCCGATATGACATCATCGCCGGAAACGATCGTCGTATGTTCGCCCTGGACCCTAACAATGGCTCTCTGTTTCTGGAGAAGGAAATAGACTTGGATCAGGAAAGAACTCTGCCTGGAAACACCTTCGTGTTGCAGATTCAAGCGGCCCAGGTTGATAACCCGCTCAAGACAGGCGTGGCCAGATTGGAAATAGAAGTTATGGATTTGAATGACAATTTACCTGAATTTGAAGTGGATTTTTACAATATTAGTATTGTGGAGAATCTGCCCAATGGATTTAGTGTACTACAGGTAATTTAAAATAGTTTTGTAATTGGCATTCACAAGTGACACGAAGCAGTGTATCCCAACCATTGAATAAAATATTCGGCAATTACAAAATAAGTTCTTAATACAATTTTTTATTTGCTTTTAATCTTAATATTTACGCTATACGATAAAAATGAGATCTTTTTTTTTACCGAAAATATTGTTTATTTTACAGTAACTTTAAATATATTTTTTCTCAAAATGTATGTTATGAAATATTCGTAAAAGTACTAAAAATGAATTAATTGTCGATTTTTATAAAAAAGTTAATCAAGTCGTGTCATTTATGTCAGAAGCTTAAATATCTCCGTAGTTTTATCCACTCGGTTATGGAACATTTTGATGATTAATTTTTCAATAATATGAATACACGTGCATACATACATTCGGATAACGGACCGACAGATATCTTAAAATCGGTATGACTACGCAATACATATTATATGTCGATAAAAATCGTACTTACTTTCAAAACTTAAGAAATTTTGTTTTGGTTATTAATATTACTTTAAAAAATTCAATTGTTATTTCATTTAATTTTATTTCTCTCACACCAATTTTTGGCATTATCGACTTTTCTAAATCTTCTGCGCTGTCTCTTCTCTTTGTGTTCTTATTACTACTTTTTAATATAACGTAATTACACAAAAGTAAAATTCTTACCAAAAGTTTTACATTCGATATCTTTTTAAATTAATATCGCAGCCCAACCACCAACCTTAAAAAAATTATACTAAGCTTGATTAAGTTATATTTATTTATATTTTATATTTATTTTATATTTATTAAGTGATCTGTAAACGAATTAGTTTTGATGGTGTTATAGCTCTTTTACAGAAATATTAATTTATATTTGTAATTGAAAATGCACTGAATTTCTTTTTCAATTAATTCTTTTGATTGCCAAAGTAATTTTCTATTACTTGCGGAACCGAAAATGATCAGATTTAATTACAAACAACGCGGGACATCAAATAAATAATTAGTTTATTTTTATATATATTTCCCATTATCATTTTTATCCTTGTATATTTGATTAATACAAACAATACATAAAAATACCGTTACAAGTAATCTATAAAAATTAATTTTATTAGGAGAAGTTCAAGTTTAATTAATTATTTAATTAAATATTTGACATTCTTTGTTCTTTTCATGATGGATAGATAATGTTAAAATGAATTATAAAAACAGTTTTCTCAAAATTATTCAGTAAATCGCATTCACTGTTAAACTTTTTTGTGTTTTAAGAAATAATTTCAATTTATATTGCTAATTAAAATATACATAGAAGATATTTATTGAATTTGTCAAAATCTGCTTATAGTCACGAGAACACAGGTTCTGATACCGAATAAAAAGTCCTAAAGTCAAAAACCATCGATCTTTTTATCTTAATATACGTGATTTTGAAATTTAAAATTTTTCTTTTATTTTATTTATTTCAACCTTTTAAGCCAAGCTTTTTTATGGCTTGGGTGAATTACCTGAAAGTAGGTTCTTCTATGTTTTTGTGTTGCTGAACACGAATCTGCCGTCAATATTATAAATTCAAAATGGTGGATCCAATATAGCTGACTAAATATTTCAAAATATTTTATTTTTTATGAAAATAAATTGACGTCGGAAAAAAGATATTCCAAATTAATATCGCTTTGGTATCTATTGATGTTCCCTTGTGAATGGTCGTCTGATAAATTTCTATTAGTTTATGATATCCAACTGGTACATAAGAAATGCAAGAGAAAAATTTTACTTTGCTTTTGTAGCGCATTAATCGATGACAATATTGCGTTTTATTACATTTTATATTCTTTTTATTGCAAAAATAATATTTTTACAGAATCACAGTTACAATAAAATTATTAATTTTTGTTAGCATTTATAATTTTTCTAATGATATTACCAGTTAAAATGTTTGCATATTTTTATTTGCATTTTAGTAGGAAGAATATGTGCAAGAATTTATTTTTATGTTATTATTGTCCACTAGGTGATAGCGACGGATCAGGACCAAGGGGATAACGGAGAATTCACATACATCCTGCAGGACAAAAGCGGAGCCTTTAGCCTGGACTCCCGCACTGGCTGGCTTACGGTGAGAACTAAAAACTAAAGTAATTACATACACGACGTTTTCATTATCTGCCACTTTTCTACACTAGCAGTCAGATAAACAACGCCGTCCGACTAACAAGTACAACTATACATTATTTTAATTGCAGCTTTGTTGACGGAAAGATTTAGGACCGGTATTCAGACAGTGAAATTTCTAAGAGTGAAATTTTACGGAATGATTATTTAGTTCTAAAAAGAAAACAAAGATAATACAAAATTGGAACAAAGTACTACCTCTATTGCAAGTGTCAATTTACAGATATTATAATGTTGGAAAACTACCACTTCGAATATACATTTTTGAAAATACGATATAATGTTTCAGTAATTTATTATACTTTCATTACAGTAAGAAATATATAATTAAGAATATTGCAGAGTGTAATATTAGTACTATTACTATAATAAAATAGTTGCTAGTAAAATAAAGAATCTTGAAATTTTGTAAAATTATTAATTTTTCAAAAAGACCATGTACATAAGTGTGCTCGTATATTATAATGGGTAATTTAATTAAATTGTTCATATTAAGAAGGAAGATAAATAAAAATGATTGTAATAATAAATTAAGTTTTTGATATTTAATACAGAATGTGCAAAACATAGAACTTGGAATTTTAACATGTTTTGGAAAAAATACGGTTATGGGTTTTACTTAAATTTTAGAGCAAACTATGAAATTTTTAAAATTTAGTTAAATATTTATAAAAAATTAAATTTAATTTTACATCAAAGTCTGTAATGTGAGATAGATTAGAAATGAAATATAAAAGGTTAATTTATAAAGGACTTAGAACACGAACATAATTTAGCACAGAAAACATTTAAATCAGGAAGTTGATGCATCGGTGCAATTCGGTATACTTTCTGTTTAGTGTATGATGCCGTGTTTGAGTAAGAAAATTGACGACTTAAATAAATAAGCTGAGTTTAGAAAATCAACCAATTGTGTATTATAATATATATTTATAAAACCCCCAGACAAAATTCTGTTTTCTGTGCTAATCAAGATTCTACGTTCTGTGTCAGGTATAAATTTAACTTAACATTTTCATCAATAATTAGACAGTCACAGAAATAGAAGAAAATGTTAATATGGCCGTATTTTTATCAAACTTGAACTAATTTAAATTTGTGTCATGCCTGAATTAATTTATACACTATAAAGATATCAAAATAAGTAATCAGTAAATATTAACTATCATTTATAATTCTTTTTCATATGCGTATAATTATTGACGAAATGTTTCATTTAATTTCTAAATATTTTATTGTAATGAAATTTTTAAAGAACTTTGTATTGTTAAAGTTTAATTCTAACTCACAAGACAACTAGTGTCCAAACTATTTTTAAATTTCATATTGAACTCGAACTTACGTATTTTACGTAATAGCAATATTTGTTAGCATTATTTTATCTAAATCTATATAACTCAAATAAATTGTCTAGATTTATAAGAACATAACTGAAATAGCAGTAAATAGATAATAGTAACTCGCGGAATTTAAATTATTTTAATTGGTACAATTATTATTTAAATTAAAATATAAATTATTACGACAATAATAAATATAATGAGACCATGTACTTGAAGATGAGCAACAAAACACAAATATGTACTTTGCTCTGTGCAATCCTTAGACTATTATTTCAATTACTAAACGAATAAGAAAATTGCAAAACTAATTGTACAATTATTTTAGTAGAAGACAAATACAAATTGGATCACAGAGATGAAATAATAATTTATAAGTCGTGCTTAACGAATGTTACAGGTTCGCGACCAGACCATACTAGATCGTGAACAACGTTCTTCTATTCAAATGCGAGTATTAGCAAAAGAAAAGGTACCCAGTGTAATCACCAATCAACAAGGGGCTTCTTTTGTCTCTATAGAGGTAAGAACAGTTTTCAAAAATGAAATTTATTTCTAATTAAAATTTTGAAACTAATGTACATATCTATTATCTTCTATATGTAAACAAGGAAATGTAAAGTTGAGACAGTAGATGCCATTTTTTGCTTTTCGAATGAATAATATTTCCAATTCCAATAAAAATTGATTTAATGAACTTAGAAAGTTGATGAAAATTGTTAATACTTTTAGGCACAAAAAAAAACATGATACCAAATTTCGATTTGATCAAACCTGTGGAAGTTGCTCTCATTTCCTCATCAACTAGAAAAGAGCTGATAATCTTCAAACAGCTAAATAAGTTAATGTTAACACCTTATTTTTTTTTAATGAATACAAAAGATATTACAAAGAAATATATATAATTATATAAAATTTAAATAGTTTGTTTTTTTTTGTTAGATTTTCGCAAAACAAAAATGCTTTAAACTTCAATCCTTTTATTTCATTGGCATCTAAAAATTTACTCTACATTCCAACAATTTAATGTTTCAAAATGAAGTGTGTTTTTACTCTTTCTCGATTTCATAGGAATGATATATCCTCCATATCCCCTCCCGTCAATACGCCACTGGGCGAAGCTGGTATTTGAACCCTAGTAGTGAATACTAGTCATTATTTTTTCAATATCAAAAAATTCCAAAATTTTCAACTGCGTTCTTAACTTTAAAAGACATCGCTTAATTTAAACGCAACTTTTGCAGCTTCATTGTCTGTTTTTTTTTAAATTTATATTTCGAAGTCCAAACTACTACTTAACCTGAGAGTACCTTTATAATTTTTAGTTACATATTTTGTAATAAAAAAATCTTACCTATTTTCCTTTACTTTACTCCTACAAATGATGTAGAAATTGTCAATAGATTTTTTTTAAATTAATTTTAGTGAAAATAAAAGGCTCTTATCAGTTTTATTCATACACTGCAACAAAAGAAGCACAAGTTGATGTTAGATTTTTGAAAATATTATTTACAGGTTACTCTTCTGGACGCAAACGACAACAATCCTACGTTTGTTCCAAGCAATCTGTACGAATTTACTACAATTCCCACTGCCCGATTAGGAGAAGTAGTCGGTATAGTCAAAGCAGTTGACCCAGATTTGGGTCGAAATGGAGTTGTTCTTTACGATATTCAACGCACAAGTAACAGTTCCAGACCTACACCGTTTGTTGTAGAACCCCAAAGCGGAAGAGTAATAGTTAATGATGTCCTACAAGAGGGAAGGTAAGATAAAAAACAAAAGTGACTATAAAAATATTTCTTGCAACTATAGAGTTACTTGCAGGAACAAATTAAAATTTCTGCTTGTGGTAATGTTTACAGGTACGCTCTGTTTGTGGAAGCAAGTGATCAACCCTTAAATCCAAGTGAAAGAAGGTACTCGTTGGCAGTGGTTACCATAGAGGTGGCAAGACCTGGTGGAAAAGGTAAGAGATATTCCAGAAATAATATTATATAACATATTATTAGACATGCGTCTATACGGATTACCGTTTACGGCGATATGCGAAAACGACAAGAAGAAAACAATAAAATAATAGTATACCACAAGTACTGAAAGTCGCCTCTTTTCCATTAGACGTGAAAGTCTCGTGCCAGAAGTACACAAGGTGGGAAATTGGTGATTCTGCGCGAGTGGCACACTAATAATTTTTCTATGACCACAATTTTTGGGATGACTAAATCAATAATTCATTTCAAAGTAGAACATAATTTTTGTATGAGTAATTAATTAAACTTATAAGTATTTCTATGAATACAAACACTTGACGTACTCGTCAAGGACAATATGGCGTAGATATTAGCGGTTATAGGTAATCATATGAAATGCAAGTGCAGTAACTATTGTGAGAAATTATATTTGTCATATTGCACATGTGCAGTGTTGGCAAATATTTTTATAAATGATGTCTCACATTTTAACCCACATTTGTGAAAATATAGTTTGTTTGCACTAGTTCATCATCACATCATCAATTTCTACTATGAGAATTATTAAAATTTTATATAGAATCTTTGTTGTATACACATAACATATAGATGAGACTTTTATTCGCTATCTCATTATCGTACCTGGTAACAGAAAAATATACACAGAGCCGGATTACCATATTTAGCGCCCCAAGTACCAGAATTGTAAATTTTGTTGTGTTGAAAAACCTTAAAACGTGTGTTTTATGAAAGCAGGAACGTTTTTTACAATCCAAACAGTTTTTTTTATTTACTTATTGTATAGAAACTAACGAATTTGTTAGTTAAATGTTAGCTAATAATTTTAGATTATAAGTATTTTTTACTAAACTATGTATTTAATTATATTTATCTCTTTTCCTAAATCATTTTCATTTAATTTTTTGGGGTTTTGAAGTTTCGTAAATTTAAAAGGAATACATAACTATCATTTTTTATTTATTATTATTCGAATATACATTTTTTAAATTATAAATAATTCGACGCCCCCTAAAATTTGACGCCCTAAACCATAGTTTTGTTGGCATAGGCGGAAATATGACATTGAGTATAAATGCTGTTTGCGTTCAACCAACGACAAAAGTGAAATATAAAAAGAATTGTATCGTAATTCTTCAATTGATTTAAATAAATGGTTATTTTTTGCATTTTTATGAATAACAAAATTTACATAGTGTAAATTGTAATGCTATCAGTTTTGACATTTGTGGACTTCGAGCTTCAGAAATCGCATGATTTCATCCGACAATCTCCTTTTTCTCTTCAATTTGAATCAACTAGTAGAAACAACGCCATCCTAAGTAGTAGTGTTTCCAGTTTCCTTCAGTTGGATAAACGCGATCGAACAGACATTGTACAGGCTAGCACATTAAAATAATCAATTATGACTAAAAATATAGATAATCAAGTTGCAATAATGTTAATCATCATATTCATCATAATTTACAAAATTTGAAAAAAAAAAAACATTAAAACGTTAGTCAAAAATAATGTGAGGAATAAGATTGTTGCACTTGTTAATATTCAAACATATAACTATGTAATAAATATTAACATAACATAAATACTACATTAATTTAATAATACAATTTTGCAAAGAAAACTTTCAAGACGAATTGAGAAAATTATATTAATCCGCCAAATAGTGTTTACTTCATGATCTTGATCTTGAATGGGATAAAGTCCACAGAAAGATTTTTTGTTTACTGTTGGGCAGTTATATGTTATGTGAATAGCTTTAGCCGTCGAAGACTTTATTTTATGATTTCTGTTGATAAGAAGATTATCCAGTGTTAAGGCGTTACTAAAAATAGAAAACACTTCCGTGTCGGGGACATCGAGCAGTAAACTCACTGGAGTATCCCAATCCTTAATAACTTCCGTTTATTTAATGTTACGTTCTTCATATACAACGCGTCGCCTTGCCATAACCTCTATTGCGAACTGGATTTTCCGCATCATTTGTTCTCCAGCGCCCACGCCGATACAAACCCTTCAATGAGCGACGAATTTACGACCAACTAAATACAAATAAAACACTAATTGCCAAATAAAATTAAGCGCCAATCAATTGGTCTGTAAAAAAATGAATTTACCTGCTTCTGCAGAGAAGTGAATAATTTTGATACATAGGCACATGCAGTTTTATGACAATTAATTTCACAAATACTTTTAATACTAATTACTGTCATACATTCCAAATATGAAATTAAAGAACGAGTAATATTAATTATTTTATTATTTGAGAATAAAATATATTGTGATCAGCAGAGGTCTTTTATAAAATTAAATTTTTCGTGCCTTTTTAATGAAAAATATTTATTCAAAATTTAGGCAATTTTGTTTGTTAGTTAAACTACTAAGAAAATTCAATAGTCATCTAATCTTATTTACTCAATATCAATATAAAATTTCTTTCTCTGTCTACTCTAACTGTACTAGTCTATAATCGCCGTATATATTTTAGGTATAAATATTGCTATTATTAATAAAAAGAAATTGACATAACCTAAAAGACAAATAAGCTCCACCCCTTAGACAAACTATAAGTCAGGCTTATACGACCTTTGAATATAAAACCTCAGGAAGAAGGGTTTGGGAAATATCTTTGCGACCGGGATGGGTTTTGCATATGGCGGATAGTTATTCGTCATTTCCGGTCGACAGTGGCGTACCATCCTAAAAAAAATACTTGATTGCAATTTTGAACACCTGATAAAATTTGTTTTAATCGATATTTCTCTGGAACTAATGATCGGATTTGAAAAATAAAAAAACTGTTGAAAAAAGAATTGAGAGGCCTTTCGAACTGTCATTTTTGACACCCTTTTCCATTTAAAATTTTTGTAGTGCAGTCCACCCCCATTTTAGGGTTGAAGTTATGCCATTGGTACTAATCCATTCAGACAGGGGCGGATTTAGGCATGGGCTTTATGGGCTTAACCCCACAGACATTAGCATTCTATGCATGGATAAATTTCAACGTCGCTCTCTTTTTAATCTAATCCTAGTATCTATCTTTTTATATAACAGAGTGATTATTACACACTTCTCATTTTCACCCAATCAGAATGCTCCATTTGATGGCCATAAATAGTTTTTCAGTGAAGAAATTTGATAAAACCACAGTATCGTAGTCATGGTTACATTTTGTTGATATCATAAATTTTATGTATAACTGTTGTCATTCGTGAAATAATTAAGCAAATATAAATCGAACTATGAATTTCATAGGTAAAATTTTCTCATAATTCCTGTGAAGTAACGACAACTCGGGTCAAAAATGATTCTAAAATCACTCCAGCTTCGCTGTCGTGATCTAAATGTCATTTTTGACACTCGTTTGTCTGTTACCACGCAACAACTATTCGTAAATTTTTCCAATAAATTCATGGCTCTTATTATATTACTTATGAATATTAAATTTTAAATACCTGAATAAAATAGAATTCACTAATCAAAAATTGAGGATTAGTTTTATAATTTTTATGAATTTGCCCATATATGTATTTAAATTATTATTATTTATAAGAATAAGTGTTATTTTTTGTTTTTTGTTAATGCTAATTTAGAATATAAAATAAAAAAGTTCTACGCCTGTTGCCTTACATATTTTTTTATTAAAAAAACTTAAGATAGGGCCCCCAAACCGTACAAGCCCAGGGCCCCCAAAGTTCACGGTCCGCCCCTGCATTCAGATGTCCCCCTTTATACTAAAATTGACGTGTTCGAGCGTTTTTTGCAAAATTGATGTTAAGTGGCCAAAAATTGCGCTGATAATTTTCATTGGGCCACCCTGTAAATAAAGTGTTAGAAAAATCGCAGACAATAATATCCAGGGATGTCAAATTTCTAGATGGGCTGCCAAATCAAGTGAGTAAAATTCCAAATAATTCGTCCACTTTTGAACTTGATTTAGAAAGCAGCCGCAACCAAATAAAAGAAAAAGCAGACGACAGACAGAAACAAGAAGATGAAGAAGACGATTTCCTGGGGTTTACTCCTCCTCATCGATCCGACTTGGAAGAAACGACCGGACGTGGTGACAGAGAACAGGCAGACATGGCATTTTTGACAGAAATTCCAGTAGACAGGGCACTAACCAGCTCAGATTCGAACGAGTGGATGCGTGCAATGGCAGAAGAGGTGAAATCCATTCTGAAAAATGAAACCTGGGAATTGGTAAAACGACCAGAAGGGCGCGATGTAGTCGGAAGTCGTTTCATACTTAGAAACAAGTATGGTACCAACGGGAAACTGGAGAAACGAAAAGCCAGAATCATCGCAAAGGGGTTCTCTCAACAGCCAGGCAGAGATTTCAACGAGACCTACGCTCCGGTGGCACGTCTGAGTTCCATTAGACTAGCTGTGGCGATCGCAGCGAGCAGAAGAATGCACGTCAGACAGTATGACGTCACAACAGCATACTTGAATGGTAAGTTGGAAGAAGAAGTATTCATGACGGTACCAGACAAGTTGCAAGAAATTCTTCGTTTCATCACCGAGAGCAATATTTATGACAGTCACATCACAGGTGAAGCAAAATCTCAACTGGAAAAACTGGTAAGAGATAAAAATATTGTATGTCACATGAAAAAGGCTCTATATGGTCTAAAACAGGCTGGTAGATCATGGTACCATTGTTTAGACAAAGTACTACGAAGCCTTGGGGTAACCCCATCGAAGGGGGACCCATGTCTTTACGTTAAAGGCAAAGACAATGACTTGTTATTAGTCGTTGTTTATGTAGATGACATACTTGTCATTTCTAAAAATATAAAAATAGTAGAACGCTTTGGATCAGAACTTGGAAAGCGTTTTGATTTGAAAGAAGTAGGAAAACTGAGACGGTGTCTTGGAATGGACTTCACAGAAGACAGCAGCGGCATCAAAATAAACCAACATACTTTTATAAACGAACTTATAAAGAGATTTCAGATGCAAAACTGCAATCCAGTCTCAACGCCCCTGGAAGTAGGTGTGAAGCTGACGAAGACCGACCCATGGACAGACGCTGATGGCCCGAGACCGCCATACCGCGAACTGGTTGGAGGACTCCTGTACCTCTCAGTGGCGACTCGTCCCGACGTGGCACATGCTGCAAGTGTGCTCAGCCAATTTAATGACTGCTTCGGCAAGACCCACTGGATAGCAGCTAAGAGAGTTTTACGGTACCTCAAGGGGACTGCAAGTCTCGGAATTTCGTATGGCCGCGAAACAAGCAAAGTAGAAGGCTTCGTGGACGCTGACTGGGCAGGATCACTACACGACCGCAGATCTTTCACCGGATATGCATTCGTAATGAACGGCGGATGTATATCCTGGGATTCAAGAAAACAGAGGACCGTAGCGTTATCCTCGACGGAGGCTGAATACATGGCCCTCAGCGAAGCGACAAAAGAAGCTGTTTACCTCCAACGTATTCTTCGAGATTTGGATATCTACACAGAAGATACCATGAAATTATTCATCGACAATTGCGGGGCTCAAAAGCTCGCAATCAATCCTGTCTACCACGCACGAACGAAACATATAGACATTCGGCATCATTTCATCCGTGAAGTAATCAACGCCGGACTAATCAAGTTGGAACACGTAGCATCTGAAGAGATGGTCGAGGGGGACTGTTAGAAAAATCGCTACATCCACGACTCAAGCTCATCATGGTAGCCACGACTGAAGCTGATCGTAGTAGCTGAATATAATTTATTGTTGTTGTTTATGTATGTTTATATCAGTGTCATTAAATATTTATTATTTACTCATACTGGATTGTACTGTGTACTCATTTCATTAACATAAAGTAAATACAAAAATTGAAGTTTTTATTGTCCTTTTAAACAATACAATTATAGTTGTTGAAATAAGTTTTATTTAATTAAAATAAAGAATTTTATATCCAGTGAAAATGTATATTCTGGCCCTTATTTAATATTACTATGATACGGCAATGAATTTTTTTCTTGCCTTTTATGTTACAAAACGGGATTCACTCACATTTGGCAATATGCAATTTAATTCACAATATATCAATGTATACTTTCATTTTTCATTATAATAGTTGTACGATGCAAAATACTTATTGATATAATGAAATTTTTCTATGGTTTGGGAACAACCACAAGCAGCACAACTGACCATAATTATTACTATATAGGAATGCTGAATATGCAAAGAAAGTTAAATAATTGCGATACAATTTCATTTTATATTTTTGGACTGAAGAACACACTGCTAAATTAGAATTTAGTGCAAGCACATACAACTTATTCAAATGCTCAACAAAAAATGAGTCATACTTGGGTTTTCAAAATGGTGACTTCCGTCGCAGTTTTTAATCCAGCCAAAAGATTGCAACCCTCTTTAGTATATAGACTGTAATGAGTAAGACAGAAAAATAATACTTTGAATGCGAATGATAAAAATCTTCTAAGAGACGTCATTATATGGGTTGACGGCAATTACATATATCTGGTTTCTATTACTGAACTCTACTTTTATATTTAAAATTACATAAAAAAAAGGTGGAGTGAAATTATCCACGTTTGGATGCCAGTTCCCAAATATTGTGGTTCGGCGCGTTTTAAAGTTGGTAAATTGGACAGTCTGTGATTTATAGCATTGTCAGGCATTTGTGTGCCACTAAGTATATTTGCAAAAAATTATTCATTTTGTCCGTTTGGAAGTTAAAACATTATATTTGACGTTTGAAACTGAGTGAAGTGGTTAAGAACTTTGATACGTCACTGGACAAGGGGGAAAGTAGGGTAATTCGGCCGCGTTCTGAAGGATATCATTTTTAATAGCAGTTTTTTCATTAGTAAAAGTCATTTAGGGAAAAATAAAAAATACAGGTCTAACATTTTTCATTATTCTATTGATTAAAGCTAAAAATGGGGCGTATACATTTTATCCTCCACACATGTTATATTGCTTGACATTTAACCTTGCACACTTTCAATCTTGCACACCTTTTATCGTCCTCACTTTAAATTCACGAAAAAAGTTATCTTACACACATTTTATCTTCCAAATCATTTTATCATCCACACATTTTATCTTCAACTCATTTTATGTTCCACACATTTTATCTTCCACACATTTTATCTTCAGAAAAATTTAATACTGGATATTTCATCTAATTATAAGTATGTTAATTGCATGGGCAATAAAATGAATGGCAGGTACAATTACAATGTTTTAAAGATCAAACGTTGGCGAAGATAAAATGTGTGGAAAATAAAATGCATGAAAAATAAAATGTGTGGATGATAAAACGTGCGCAAGATAAAATGTGTGTAAGATAACTTTTCTTCGCGGATTAAAAGCGTGCACGATAAAATGTGTGCAAGATTAAATGTTTGAAAGATACAATGTCGAGCAATATAACATGTGTGGAGGATAAAATGTATACGCCCCCTAAAAATAAAAAATCTTGCAAGACCTCATTTATGTACTAATTATTTTTGTAAATTAAATAATTTTTTATTACATTACGTTTTTTAGGTTAAATTTTCTTAATTTGATTTTTTTTTTTCAATTTGGCTTAAATGATTGCTCCAATTAACTGGCGGTCCAATTAACTGGAATGTGCAAGCGATTGTACTTATTTGAATTGTTAACTCAGTGAGTTACCTGTACGCCGTAAATATTTATGTTCAACTTTTGATTGTTTCTTGGGTAATCTTTGAATGTACACATATTAGAAATTGGTAAAGCACACGAGTACACAAATGATTCACACTCTAAATTAGAAACTAAATTAATGTAGTAACACCGTGTATTCGAGTGATATATAATTCGAAAATTTATTTCCGCATTATTTTCTTAATAATAATAATTCTTATTTTCAACAATAATGATCCGCGTTCCAACTAAAAACAGACAATCATCTAAATTCCGATCAAATATTATAGAAGAAATTTATTATTCACATGCCCTGGTTAAGAGAAAATTGATCTATTTATTTACTTTTTACTACTATTTCAAACCAATAAATCAGCACACCCATAATTACAGATTCAATTTTGTGTTTTAAATCTTGCGCTATAAACTATTCTAGTAATCACTTTTTCTTTTCTCTGTAACACGTATCCTAGATAAAAATATTTTACGAATGCAATAAATATAAATGAGTGTAAGAGCGCATGATATAATGAACCCATTTTTCTCTAATTGGTACCACTATCACCACATTATTAGCAAATAATAGCACCAGTAAGAATGTCTTAACTATTCTACACTTTTTCATTTTATTTATTATCATCATGAACAACTGTAACCCAATTTTAATTCTTTTAGGTTCATCGGATGAAGTTCCCGACTTCATAGGCGCACCGTATGAATTTTGGGTAGGAGGCAATGCAGGAATAGGTACCAGCATTGGTCAAATTCGAGTTACTGATGCTGTGAACATGAATACCGTTGTCTACGATTTATTGCATAGCTATGCTGAAGGAGGTAAGTGATTTTTCTGTTTAATGACCTTTTTATTTCTTAATTGAACACCATTTGTTCCCAAGTGCTATAGCGGTAAATTAAATGGCTTAATTAAATTTTGATAAGACTACAATTGTGTAATTTCCAGGTTTGTGAACAAATTATTCTATTGTTTAATGAGTAGTAACTTGATTTAAAATGTATATTTTATTATATTGTAAAAATAATACACATATGATACTTTTTGTCATATGCTTAGTACATTTCCTTTTCTTTGCGCTTTTATAGATATTTTTTTATTATATTTTATTTGAAACATAGTAAAAGTACTATATTACATTTTGAAAATGACAAACAATAAAATTTAATTTAAGAATTCTGTTAATACATTTATTGATTTCTGGAAGTTACTTACCCTAGTTAGTTAAAATTATTTAATGCAACAGTTCTTAAAGTAAATACTAATTCTTTTAAAAATTCCATTCGTCGGTTTTTCCGTCCATTCATATATTTTTGTTATTTTCAAGGTAAGTAAGTCGATAAATAATACCAGTATTAAATTTCAAGTCGGTTTAAAAACATGTATAATTTCGTATCCTGAAAATATTCTTCAGGATTCCAGGACAAACGAGTCAGAACAAGGACAAATCCTAGAAATCTGCAATGCCTAGTCACAGATTAGTTACATGCAGAAGCGACACTCCGTGTCGGTACCTTTCATGTTCTCCTATTCAGTTCTATGACCTTGGAGCATTGTGTAGATTTTTAAATTTGTTGACTTCCCCTATCTCTCCCTAAGATGTGACGACACTTTCCGATTTTAAATAATGAGCCCTTTAAATTTGTTGCATTTCACCATCTCTCTCCAATTTTCGTTTCTCTGTCTTACTGTCGCTTCTGTATAAACCTGTACTGTGGTCTAGTCAATCAATTCTTTCAAAAAATTTAACTCTTGGATTTGGTAAATTTTAATATTTTTATTTGGTTAGATACAATTAAGGAAATTGTACCTTTCATAATCAACACGCACAGATTTTGTAAAATTGTTAAAGACAGAGTATAAAAAATTTTAAATGTGTTTATTCTTCAAAAACTTGTTATATTAATTTTACCATAAATAAAATGCCACACTGACTTAACTATAGTCCTGTTTTAAAAGTAACATTTATTGTAAGCATTTAACAAATATTATGGATTAATTTTTTTTTCAGTGCCATTTGCCGTAGAAGAGCGTTCAGGGGTAATCACTGTCGTCGACGAGTTGTCGAAATTTGAAAGACCATTATATGATTTTGAAGCAGTTGTTACTGACGACACCGACTTGACATTAGTAACTAATGTGACTGTCCACGTTGTAGACCCGCAAGATGAACGAGGCATCCTCATGAAGTAAGTGAAAAATACTGTGACGTTTATTTATTTAGGTGAAGTGTAAAAATATAATTGAAACACTAACTAATACTATGAATACACAAATATAAACACTAATTGAAAAATAACAATTATTAATAAAAACTTAAACACTAAGATTATTTATTTAAACATTTAACACCACGCACTATTTATTTACACGATATTTATTTCCACCATCTATTTATTTTCACTACGCTTATTAATATCAGACTGTCTTCGCGATCTCCTGCTCGGGGTTTATATAGTAGAACAATTAAGTTCGGGATTGTTCTCCAACCCTCTAGATAATAGAACAATAGAAGCAGGCGAACCAGTTGTGACAGGTCCGCTAGCGGCCCGCGGCGTGACCTTAGGAACGTTACAATACTTAAAGAAACTTTTAGGTCAAGATCTCAAATTTTTAAATACAAATATTTCTTTTGCTCTAGGGGAACAGGTTCATCTCCCATTGAATTCCATATCAAGGAAAATCTTCCTCATGCGACAATAGGACAGCTGGTATATCGTAATGCATCCTATGGAAACTCTTCATCATCTAAACTAAGGTTTATAATTGCTAATCAACAAGATGTGACAGATGACATCGCCATCAGTCAAGATGGAAGGCTCTATACTCTTAGGGGATTGGACCGCGAGAGAAGGGATGTTTACAGGGTCACAGTCATTGCGGAATACAGTCGAGGTGTTATTAGCGGTGCGGGAATATATCAGGTAAGATCATTTTTTAATTTCAATTACAATAAAAAAATTGATTAAACTATAAATCTATGTTTTTCCTACAACCGGACATAAAAAAAGTTGCTTTTCACGCACTAAAAATATCAAATTCGGTTTGATTATAATATACTTTCCTTATTATGTGGCGGTCGGTAAAAATCGACCAAAATCAATTTTTCGCCAATGTCTGCTGATCTTACAGTTTTTGAAATCCTATTGGTGCTAACTTAATATGAGGTACATTATGTGTTAATCATGAGTATAATGTTTATATTGTTTAAAAAATTATGTAAATTATTTCTATTTTAAATTAAGTGAAAATACATACTATTTACATATTTTAGAAAAAGGAATTACTGGGTTTCAGTTTTTAACAATGATTATATATCCTGGGTAGAATCGAAATGTTCCTTCTACTCCATCACCCATTCTTGAAATTCAATCTTCATTACATATTTTAATTTCAAAAATATACTATTTTTAGAACGCAAATAATAGAAAAAATGGGAATCCTATTCAAAACAGAATTATTGTCTTTTTAGTTATTGTGTAACTATAAATCAAATTCGAGTCTTGGATGTAAATCAGAATATATGTATCCGGTAATAAATCAATAGGACAGATATATGCCCAATTTTATCAAAAAAATATTTATTTACAATATGTAAAGTATTGTAAACAAATTTAACTCAATACATTACAATAAAAATCAATCATTATTGAACAAATATTTGTAAAAAGCTAATTAAAAATAAACATACTTCAATTTGACCTCTACACTGTGACGTCTCGTATGTTTACAAAACATATAGCCATTACATACGATAGTGCTTGTACTCGGCGATATCATTGAGATCACTTTCAAAAGTTAAAAACAATGTAGTTCCTTACCTTTCAGTATGTACATACGTGACAAAATATTTGTATATTTATTATAAACAACATGTGACAGCAAAATTACAAAAAAAATATATACCAATATGCAAAAAAAAATATATGGAAAAGTTGAATTACAAAATTATCTATTAAAAATTAAAATAAGACATAACTACTGATAGTTTCTACAACGAGTGGCTTAACATAAAGCGAGAATTAATAGCAACCTATGTATATGACACGTATCGCGCGCGTTTACCCGATCTTAAATGTAGCACTGGTTGCTTAACTCTTTTCATTTATGTGATTATTAGTTGAATGTGAAGGATCAAAAACTATACAGAATGAACTTGTCTTTTCTTTACAAATTTTATTTATTCATTTACGTTGCTAATACATGGTACGCAGAATATTTTAATGGCCTAAAGATTTCTGCATTTACAAAACTTTAAGTATAAAAACTAATTTAAAATTTATGTAAAATGTGATACGCGTACAAACACCAGTTACTAGTAACCACTACATTGATACGAATTATTATGGGTGGTATTCTCAACCCAACAAATTACTAATTAGAGATTTTCTTTTGTGCTGGTAGCAAAAAACTTTAAAGTAAATTGAATGTTTAATATCAAAATATTTAACCATAATAATAACAGCTAAATTTGTGTACTACTTAATTAATAATGTACCTAAACGGGTATCATTTTTGATTTGACAAATTAAAGGTTTTTTATTTCAAACTATATTTCGGTAAAGATAAAAAAAAAGTTATCTTGCCACTAATTTATTGATTTACTCGCTCTGTTAGTTGTACATATAGGTAGACCCTTGTAGAGAATTTGCACAGTGATAGGTTGCGCAGACAAGGGTAAAACGAAAGAAACAGAGTAACAGACTGACATCTCAAGTCAGCTCAAATAAGTTTTTCTCTTATTTTCGTAATTCAAGTACTGACATAATCCACATAATAATCTAAAAAATATATTATGATTAAAAAAAACAACTTAAAAAATACTATTTAAGAATAATTAAAAAAAAATTAAATAATAACATCAAAAGTCAAATATATAATACATATTAATAGATGGAGATCTGCAACCTCCTTGTAGATAAATCTTCCTTATATTGTGAAAGTCACTTATAAACGTCAACTCAAGGGATCTGAAATTACGGACGGTACATGTAACCGGTTGTTACATAACGACAACAAAGATAATGGCCCGTATTACGAGCTCATTTTTATAATAAAATCGCGATTTTAACTCTCACTTTTACATCAAAATCTTTTGTAAAAACGAATGTTAAATCGCGACTTTATTATAAAAGCGAACTAGCTCACTTTTATAATAATATCGCGATTTTATTATAAAAGTGAGCTCGTAATACGAGCCAATATTTTTAATTAGAAGTATTATTTTAGTGTATTATACAGCATTTATTATAAATTTCTTCAAATATAGAAACCGAAAACCGATTCGAAAAATAAATTTATTCTGTAACCGAAACTAAACTTACTAAACAGGAAACTGTAATAAACCTGAGAATTTATAGTTATGCTGAATACATTTTCTGTCTTGTTAAAATTGTAAAGTGTACCCTATTTGTCGAGTTGATGTTTATTCCTCATATTTTTTTTTAGGTGACGGTATATGTAGATGATGAAAATGACAACGCACCTGTTTTTGAATATCCATCTTACGAAGGAACAATCGCTGAAAATTGTGTATCTGGAACGGAACTACAAATGGATCATCCAATCAAAGCAACTGATGCTGATGAAGGAAACAATGCTAAAGTTACTTTTACACTGTTTGGAGAAGGAAGTGACATGTTCCGAATTGACAAACATACCGGAAAGGTTAGTCCGTGAATTGTTATTTTTTTATTTTATATTTATAAGTAATATGAGAATTATACAAATGTATTCAATAATAATAATCATTTTTAAATTAATTTTATTTCGACAGGTGTATTTTACGAGTGGTGATTCTCCTTTAGATCGAGAGCATAAATCGGAATACATAATGCGTCTGGTAGTATCTGATAAAGGCAATCTTCGAAGTGAAGTGAAACTTCACATACGTGTTCTGGACGAAAATGACAACCCTCCTGTATTTAAACAAATCAATATAACAGGAGATTATGGAGTTCAACTTCTAGACCAAGATACAAATAGATTATCTATTAATGTAGTCGACGAAGTTAGAAATAAAACAATACTAGCTAATAAAAGAAGAAAAGGGTATAAGTCCCTTTTGTTTGGATTGCCAGAACATACTCCAGTGGGCACCGCGATTTTAAAACTAACAGCAGAAGATAAAGACGATGGGGACAATGCAGTAATAAAATATGAAATATTATCAGAGACTTACATACCAACTATTGATTCATCAAGAACTGGAGATTATATCTCGCAATACTTCACACTAAATTCACAAAATGGAGAAATTTCAATATCGAAACCACTTCCGGCTGAATCCGAGTTCCGGTTAAATATAACTGCTTCCGATTTGGGAGGATTGAAAGATAACATAACGTTGAAATTATACATTAAAGACAATAATGATCATGCTCCGGTTTTTGAAAAATCACATTATAATTTCAATATTGAGGAAGGAACGTACCAGAATGAATTATTAGGTAAGCAAGACATAACAGATAGAGATAGACATAGTAAAAGTAGTAAAAGACAGGAAAACTTGATAACAGTAAAAAATAGCGAGAAAAATAAATAGACGTCAAGGATGTGCGAAAATTTTCAAAGTTTAGAGCAATTTTCTACTCTTGTCAAAATTGCTGGTGCTATTAACATGTAAGATATATTTTTGTTTAAAAAAAAATCACAAAAAACTAAATAATTGCAAAAATTGATACTCAATTTATTCATTCTCAATAAGCTAAATAGAAAAATGCATGCGAAAAGACACGCCTTCTTTATGAAGACACGCTCGGCCGGCTATCCGCGGAAGTAAAATCCGTATATGCCATGTTCAAACATATTCTGCCGGAAATTGTTGATACGAGTAAAATTATTATATAACATAATAATAATATGTTATATAATATAAAATAAAATAATAATAATATTATAAGAATAATATAATAATATTTCTTTCATTTTGGAATCATAAACTTGTTTTTGCACATCCGGGCGTAAAAGTCGGACAAATATAATTGTTTTAAGGGCGAAATGACACACTTTTTCGCCCGAGGGCGAAAAAGAAGTCATTTTCGCCCTAGATCTTTTCGTGCCCAGTTTCACCCATTTTTATAATAAATTTTTGACGTGTCACCGCTTTTTTGCTACTTTGTTTACTTACTACTTGCTTGTTTTCATTGTTATCCATGACAACGTACATATGTCAAATAGACTACTATGATCTGAATTTGATTTGAACATCGTTTTACTTTGATTGCGGTGATGAAGTAATACTACTTCGGATGTGCAAAAAATATTGTATGTATTACGAGCGAAATATATTTTGGCCCTAGGTGCAAAATTGAAGCCCGACGCGCAGCGGAGGGTTACAATGCACCT
This sequence comes from Stenolophus ochropezus, assembly GCA_035578165.1. Lineage (NCBI taxonomy): Eukaryota > Metazoa > Arthropoda > Insecta > Coleoptera > Carabidae > Stenolophus > Stenolophus ochropezus. The sequence continues at coordinate 15,165,368 of JAQOWZ010000002.1, forward strand.
ATATCTATATCATTTCGCCCTTAATACATAAATAGCTATTATACGTCTTCAAATGCGGGCGTAATTTGCTTTTTATCGCCCGAGGGCATATAAAGTTGCTTAAACTTAAACACTACAATAAATTTTAATTTTGATTAAGTAAGTATTTAGCATTCACAGAACTATTCAAATTCCTTTTTATATAAATTAGTAGTAGTATCTTGAAATATATCTTTCTTAGGCAAAGTGGAAGCCACCGATGGTGACTTTGGACAAAACGCCAACATTACCTACCAGTTGCTTACCAATTCAACTCCATTTACGATATCTCCTTGGTCGGGAGAAGTACGAGTTTCTGGGAAGTTGGATCGAGAGACGCGGGACAAGTACCGTTTGAAGGTCCTGGCGAAGGATAACCCTCGATCGGGAACTCAGCTCAGCAGTTCCGTGGACTTGGACGTCAATATCCTCGACGTAAACGACAATGCGCCGGAGTTCTATGGCTATGATGAGATGCTGGCCATGCCTCCTCCAGAAGCCAAACTCATTAAGAACCATCAGTTTACGGAGTCTGTAATGGTGCCGGTAAGTCAGAAAATATCTACATTATTAGACTTAGCTTTTATACTTATGTTCAATAGATTCTTCTTCCGTAAAAGTTCATATATGAATATTTTTATTTTTAATGCAAACAAGTGTATAATAAATTGCAATTATTTCCAATCGAAATGATATTGGTACAGTCAGGAAACCCCACGTATTTTTATTATAGCTCGTCTCAAATAGAAATGGACCTGTCAATCATTCTTCCGTATTAATGCAACAAACAAACTGAAGGAGAAGGGAACGTATTTATATTTTTTTTTTCCAGTAGTGTACAATGTGCTGTACATTACGTACTACAATCGTCGTAGACCCTTGTCCCGCCTATTGTATAGGGCGTGAGGACGCTGCTGTCGCTTGGGTCCAATTACCTTAGTAGCCGTTGTCCAGAAAAGAACGAGAACTTTAAATAGACCTCATGAACTGGTATAGCGATAAATTTAATCATGGAAAAGATATATTGATAATAGTATGATGTTTTAAAAGAGTTGTATCGTAGAAAACATTAACTACAGTATGCGCTCTCTACTAGGACACGAGTGCTCTATAGTCGCTTGGGCCCAAGCACGACTTCACACCAGCTTCACACTGGTCGTAGTCGAGAAAAGAGCGAGAACGCGTTGAACAAAATTTGTTTTCGAAATCTATAATTTCTACTTTTCACTGTACTTTACGACTTTGACACTGAAAATCAAAGGTAGAATGAAATCTCTACTTTTTCTATAATAATTCTGCCCTAATGCTACTGAGCAAGTGTCAAGAGTCTTTGGCTAACTTACCTACCCACATCAACGAATGTTCAAACTGTACTGATCTAATAAGAGAAAGGTGGCAACCATAAATGGGAAAGAATGCAACCAGAGACGTGGAATTATTTCAACAAGAAATGAAATTTTTGAAAATAATATCTATATATCAATACCATAACTGTTATAAATTTATTTGTTCTCTCGGATATCGTCTTGACTTGACAATTATAAATTAGCTCTTTATATAGGTATAATTTTAACATTTGCAACCAAATATTAATTATAATTTCTTTCAAGTAAATGAATTTTCTGAAAAAGTTTTCTCAGATGAGCTATTGGTACAAAGCTCGATACATCTCTAATTATTTTTGTTTACATTTAGGTATACTACGCCACAGTAGCAGAAAACTCTCCCATTGGCACTCCAATAACTCGAGTATTCGCCAATGACTCAGACTTTCCTGGCAACGGCAACGGACTCTTGTTATTTGACATTCCACAACGCAAGAACAAGAGTTTGTTCACGGTTGATTCCAAAGATGGGGTTATCAGTACAGTCAGCAAGCTGGACTACGAAGCGCAAAGAACACATAATGTCACCGTAGTAGCGTCGGATTTGGGCTCTCCAAGTCTGAGTTCTAGTGCTCTATTGGTCGTTTCGGTCATCGATGTACCTGATGATAAGTCCTATGCTGAAGTGCCCGTTTTTGCACACAGGTGAGAAATATGCACATCACTTGTCATAAAATATACGAAATAACATTGTTGTAAGAGTTATTACAATTTAAAAATTCAAATGTGGCAATTTGATAAAAAATAACTATTTTATTAAATAAAGATGTTACTTAAGGCTTTATACAAATAACTGCAACTTCAAGTATTTCGTATAACTTTTGACCTAGTAACGCGACAATATTCATGGAACCAGTCTTACATTTTATGTGAAAACCAGTAGCAGATATCTGCGACAAGTAAGATGCGTATGCATACTGCAACTGTTTGGTGGTAAATCCCCTAGTTCTAGGCTGACGTGTGAAAAATAATAACACGTGCTTAGCACAATTTGTAATGAAGCAGAGAATTGAAGAATAATTATGGGATCTAAGGCATTCATATTAGAAATCAAAGAAAACAAATGGTCATTCTTGTGATATGCTACTTCACCTCCGATTTTGATCAAATATAGCAAAAATTTCCTACTAAGCATAATAGATATGCGAATAATAACAACTGGCGGTCGGATTCATATGACCATGAAATCGCTGTTTAAAACATCAAAAGGTGTATTTGGATTAGGTTAGGTTAATCTAACCTAAACGTAACTTAACCTAACCTAAACGTAACCTAAACCTAACCAAAACCTTACCTAGACCTAATTTAAACTGAGCCTGAACCTAACTTAAATTCAACGTAAACCTAACTTAAACCTATACCTAGTTTAAACCTAAGCTAAACCTTGCCTGAACCTAATCTAAAAATTAATCTAAACACTCACCTTTTATTGTTTTCAACAGCGATTTCAAGGTCATACAATTTCGACCGCCACTTGTTATTATTTTACCAAAATCGGAGGTGAAGTAGCATATCGCAAGGATTACAAAAAAAAAATAGTTCAGACAAGATACAAAATAAAAACAAAAATGCACCCCTAGTATCTACACATTTGATGAACGTAGTAGGAACCATGTTGGAATTAGAATTCTAATTCCACCATGTATTCGTACAAAAATCATAGTAAATGTTAGTAATAATTTACTTATAAAAGCTTTATCTATTGAAACAGATTTTTTTTAAATCATTGATGTGTTATCGCACTTTATTTTTTGATATTTTTTTTCGAAATGTGCATTGCCATTAGATAATTAGTAAGGCTATATTTCTGGATTAAATAACAAATTTTTATTCTTTAATTACTCGTAATAAATTTTTAAATTATATACCTTTATTAATATTTCATTTAAATCAGCTTATACAGGTATGCTCGTTCCATTAAATATTAATATAAAATTTCATTAGTTCACATGAGTAAAATTCTTTTATATGAAACCTTCAAAACATTTCCTTTATTCCTTACATACTCTTTTATTTAATATCTACCCACATATACGTACGCTACTAAATTATTAATGTCCTTAAATATTAATCTTGCAAAATGTTAAAGGTAACCAATTTTTGCAGATACTACGAAGTGGAGCTGGAAGAGAACATTCCAGTGCCTGTGAAACTTCTTACGTTAAATGTAACGGAACCGTATCAGTCCCACCGTTTGAGATACACCCTCGTTTCTGGGAACGACACTGACATCCCTCGTACGTTCAAAGTAGATCCGAAGAACGGGACGGTTTATGTCATCCAGAGTCCAGACAGGGAGTCGAGAAGGAAGTATGAGTTTAAAATCAGGCTGGATAGGATCAAACTGGGTCGAGGCATACCAGTCATGGTTTATCCGATAACGTCTGAACGACTCACAGGACTGGGTAGGTTATCGCCTGTGTTTATCTGTATTTATAGGCCCGATGTGTCATATACGGGAATTTATATTTGTAGGGCAGATTTAGCGAATAATTTGAGGGTGGCTATTCCGTTATGTTCGAACATTCGCGAAATAGAAATCACATCATTTATCTGTTGCACGATTTAATACCCTTGCCCTACTTCACGGAAACATCTTACGTACTTAACATTTCTATTTATTATAATATTCTATTCCAGTTGCAAAATATTTTTATTGTTAAAAAAATAATTAAAAGAAATTTATATTAGTTATTTTTGTCGATTTTAAAACTTGGATAAAAACTATAAATTAGAAATTGTTGAAAAAGTATGTTATTCAAATATTAGATGATAAGGATAATATTTTATATACAAGTTTTAACGTGATGTTGTAATTAAATTTGAAAGCGACATACATATTCTTTTAATTTTGAAATTATAATAATATTATGGACATTCTATCATGGATTTAAACCACAAAAATAACGAGTTGGGTTTCAATTTAATTTTTTTGATCGGTTTTTCACTTCGGTTCACTTTTTTAGTAAGAAAGTTGCGTAAAAGACTCATTTAAAATTGTTTAGGTCAGATTTGTGATTAGATTTTTTATAATTAAAAATCTAGATTTCAAAATTATACCAAACAAATATATATATAAAATAAATTTCAATTTTGTTAAAAGCTGAATATAATTTCACAATGCTAAAAATAAAACTAAAAAAATTCATGACCAAAACAACATATCTAAATATTTTTAATGTAAGTGAGTCTCGGATTTTTAAATTGTAATATAAAAGCGGCTTATTTTGCGTTCGCGTTTCATAAAAATTAAGCTGATTCGTGTCGGTTTGTGTTCCGGTTTACTACGACTTTGCATTCTTTTTAAAATCATATGCCATAATGAAATTGTATTTAAAGCAAACATAAATTCTTATTGATTTATTTTTTAAATACCGCACTGTTTTCTTATTTTTTGTTGGTCTACATTAAAAATGTTAATTCCAAGTTATGTAACTCGTACATATTTATAAAATTTTAATATGTTTACCTTAGCATCTAAGTCAATCAATAGATATTTTTCATGTGCGTGTATTATCAAAATTGCTATTTTTGATGAGTTCCTTTTAAAAACAATATTTTAAATGAGTAGAAAAAAATATTTATCAAAACGTAGTACTTTGTTCGAGATTTTATTATTCATTTTTAATAACATTAGAAATGAAAAAAAAGTATTGACAAAGAGTTCTACGGTTATTGATGTAGGGTATCTATGCCAAAATAAAAGTATGTTTGATGTGTGTGATTCAGTCTAGTTGTCAGTGTAGTGGCTGGTCGCTATTCGCTGGTGATAAAGTCGTATCTGATGTTCTGGTTTGTTTGCAGCCCTGAACGAGGTGAAAGTGATTGTCCGAGTGATTGACGTCAATGATAACGTCCCGAAATTTACGGTGAATGGAAGGCCGATTGTTGCTGCGATTCCCACCAGCGCTAGCTATGGACACCTCATCGTCAAACTGCATGTAAGTTACGATAACGTCCATGGCATCAATCTATTTCAAACTCTATAATAACTTAGTTTATGTTTATACACGATCACATGTCATCTACTATCCTTAAAAATACAATGAGCTACAACAAACTTATCAATAAACATTAATTTGTACACATATAAAAGATGATAAAAATTTGGGAATTTTAAATTAAGAAAAAAGGAAATATGAAAAATAAGACTCGAAAAAATAGAACCTCCGTTCATTCTAAATCGATATTAATTTGGAATATCTTTTTCTTAAGGTATTTCAATATTTATAAAAATATAAGCATTTTGAAATATTTGGCCGGCCATATTGGATTTGCCATTTTGGATTTTATAATTATGATATCAGATTCGCATTTAGCGACCCGAAGAACATTAAGAATCTACATTCAGATAATTTGTCCATGCCAATAAAAATCGTCTCTCAAAGGGTGAAATAAGCATTTGGTACCAAAAGAAGTCGGAAAAAAGTTATTCCAGATTAATATCGATTTGACATACAATGAGGTTACCTTGAAAGTAAACAAGAGAACTATTGCTATAAAGTACTTTCATGTTTAGAAAATGATGAATAAACAAGATTTTATTAAAAATATCGGGTGTTGAATTTTGTGGTTTGCAGTCATTAACAATTTGTTTATATCATATCATACATGAATTACACTGAACGCTTTCTTAATATGAGAGATGCGGTCAGGTAGTCTAATATAAAACGGTAATCAGCGGTAGCAACTGAGGCTATAGGAAACAGTATTTTGCGCATGCGCTTTACTCGTTTACTGTTGCAATCTTAAGTGAAGGGATGCGCAGACAAAACAATGATATTAATGCAGCGACGTAGAAAACTTTTACTTTAATGAACCTAAAACGTGTTAGTTTATTAAATTGGAATTTATTCTGTATAACTAACTAGTTCATATTACATTACATTTTACAGGTTGATTTTTTCATTTAATTTTTGTTTTTATTTTTATTTTATCTTTATTTACAGTCCTTTTATAAGAGATAGTAATAATGAAACTGTAATTGTATTATAAAACATTTATTTAAGAAAAGATTCAGTTTTAGAAGTTGTAGTGAAAATGAAAGGAATCCATTAAAAATTTTACTAATAAAACAAAAACAAACGAATGTAAATATATCTTCGCATTTCGAATATACAAAATTAAAAAAAAAATCTTATGACGATATTTGTTCTTCAATGAAATTGTGTATTTATTTGAAAACCACTTCCCCTTTAAAAAATGGCACCACAGACTACTACGTGGTAACAGATTAATTAATAAAAAACAGATTTAGTAAAGCATGCCACTAATTAACAGAGTTTTCGATTGACATGCACTGAGTGTACTCGAGATTTTTTTGTGTCGGTATGTTTGTGACTGGTGTCGCATTGTTATCCGAGTGTCGACCGGGTAAACTCCCAATCTAATAATTCAATTTTCTAGCAAACTTTTATCATAATTTTTTTGAAAAATTAATTTATCAATCAGAATTTGGTTTGTTGTAGTACATACCATAAATTTGTTTTTCTATTGAAATCATTTTCCTGCCTAAACTGAATACAATATATAACAGTTTATAATAATAATCAGTGCTTTTCAAACAATATTTTTTTCTTTCTATTTTACTTTTCATATTAATTCACCTCATCATTGCTGTATATGTTTATTACTTCAGTGATAAAATATTTTACGTTCGACCTATTCCAATATTGCTTTAACATATTTTCAATGCTTTCCTCATTTCTGCTTGAAAATGAAGTTTCAATTAGTTTTCAAAGTAATAATTTCTTGTATATTTGAATTCGTTGCGCCTTTCAATGTTGAAAAATAACTTTTCTGCGACTAGAGTCGGTGCAGTATTTATTGTCCTGAGAGAGCACTAAGGGCAATATACCTGGCCCAATGGAATAGGAAAAAGGTTACTCACTTGCACTGGAAATCCCAATAAAGATTGACAGTTGCCCGCAGTGTGACATGAGTGCACTCAGTGTATGCAAATCGAAAACACAAGAAACAACTTCTTTGTTGGTTTTGTCTGGCCTTCCTTATCGTCCAGCAGTTCATAGCGACATTGGCTACATTTACTAGATGATCTATGTTATCTAGATGGTTACAATGACTGAAAATAAATTTTTTACTTTGGATATGAAACCCCATACCTTTCAGATGCATCCATTTAAGTGAGACTCAGACCGGCTGCGACTAAATTCATATCCGCTTCCCTTTCATTAGAAAAGAGTAGATTGTGTTGGAAAGCCTTTATTTCCGTCTTTGGATATATTTCCCCGGAGTTGAGTGAAGATATTTTCATTATGAGTAGATTACTGACTCTTCCTCTGTATTCAGGGTTGCCTTAACGAAGTTTTAGTGCCGCTAACTTGACTCAGTTTCCTTTTGGAACATAGCGGGTATTCGTCCATCACAGTTTACCTGAATTCCATGATCTTATGGAATTCTAGTAACCGATGTTATAAATTTGAAATTATTTGAGATGACATTTAAATCTGATTAGGGTATAACGTTGACGACGACTGAAACGAACTAAACTCCCTACTAAATTATGACTCCTACCTTTTGTCGTAAAAAAGTGTAAGGGTTGGTAATATAACTTTTACGCAAATCGTATGTTTATAATTATAAAACGATAGCAGGCCAGTAATCTTTACGATACTTATTCACAGTATATTCTTATTTGGAGAATTTGGATTGAGAAACTTTTTAAGCAATTATATAGAATAATTTATAAATTGTTACATTATCATCCCCTTAGGATTTATTTATATCTTCTGAAAAGATTAATTAAGTTTATTTTTTCTAATCTATGACAATGACTGAGCACTGACCGGTATAGTATCGTCATCTGCTTCATTAGCAAAGACGGCCGTTGCTGCCGGTGTATTTTTGCTTAAGGGGGCTTAATTTCAATCATTTTATGAAAGTTCTTACAAAAAATGTATAACATAAACATTTTCAAGTAAAAAGGATTTCATGAGTATAATATACTTAGTTATGATTAGAATATTTTCTTGGCAAGTCAATGAATATGATAAGGCAATTAAGTTTTGAAAATCAGTCAATTTTAGAAATCTTTATTTCGTCTCCGACCTTTTCGACCGCACGTGGGCCTTCTTCAAGGAATATAAGTCACTTATAAAGTAGTAATGCGTAAAAGTGGTGAAATGTGAGTAAAATCATATAGTGTGAATAAACCAATCGTAAATAGGCATAAAACACTTACGCGACATTTTTATTTTCTTTTTAAAACGTTTTAGATAAAAAATAAATTTACAATACACGAGTATAATGCACCAACGGTCAAAAACTAAGTGTTAGTTAAGTTTGAATAATGCTTTCAACAGAGATTATGCGAGGTTTTTGGCGGTCGCAAATTGAAGATAACGAACGAAACGGAATGAGTAACGGCGAGTCGTGTTGATTTATATTATGTATGGCAAAATATATTTAAATATTAAAACCAAACTTTTTATATTTTAACTGAGATAATTAACTGGTCAATCTGGACGATTGGGACAGAGTTAAGAAACTGGTAAAATGTACATACTGTTGAACCACCACATATGGCAACCTACTGTAAACTCATACAATATATATGAATTTAAAATTAAAACCAGATATGCTGTTGCTAGTGTCTGATTTTAATTTTACTACAGCATGTTTGTTTGTTTTTAGGCGTACGATCCAGACGAAGGTTTGAATGGAGACGTACGTTACCAAATTCTTGCTAGGGATGAAACGTCAAGGTTTGCAATTGATGCCATCTCGGGGCAAGTACGATCAGTAGCGAGTTTCGCCAGAGATGCAGGAAGAGTCTACGGTTTCGATGTGAAAGCAACAGATAGACAAGGAGCTGATGATGGGAAGAGTGCCATTGCCAATGTCTTTGTAAGTAAACTATCAAATGTGATAAACGATGATAAAAAATGGAAAAATTTTGATTGAAAAAAATGTAGATAGTAGTTATTTTGAACCTATTTAATTAAAGCCCTAAATATTACAATGTAATCAAAATGCAGCTAGGGTCCTGATGGCTCCTAATTTTTACTCGTCCTTGATCCTAGAAAATGTAAAATAACTAAGCACAAAGCTCAGTGAGGAATTACCCAAACACTCGCACTCTCACACACAATGGTATCTCGTGGGCTGCCACGGCACACTACAGCCCAAAGCTGCTCGCTGCTCCGTCGGTAAACCTACCACAGTTTTCATCAAACACTCTCATAGACTCAATACAATATCTCACTCACTAACTCAACTCATATCATCCATACACGGTAACTCAACTCACCTCTATTCTATTTACTCAAAATCACTATCAAAATCACTACACAATACTCAATGATCACTTTGAAAGCTAAAGAAATAATGAAAGAATAATTGTAAATTTAATTCCTCAATGAAATATTCGCAACACAAATAGTGAATTTAACTAAATATGTCATAAACAGTGCGTATGAAATATTGTAAAAATAAAGTATTATTTCCTTTTTACTTTTCAGTAAATAGATATTGCATTAGTTAAATTTTGCTACATTATTATTATTTTATTGTAGAATACGAATATCCTATTAACAAAATTAAATAAGTGACATTTGTTATTTGTTCCTAAAGTAAAAATATTACTTGAAAAACTGGTTAATGATTTCGATTTTACTACAGGGGTCTGAAAAAGTTCTCCCACTGTTTTGGGTTTGAGCGTTTTCAACTGTGGGGAAGTCCGTCCTTCTCCCACTAGTTTTCCGCTGCAAGCAAAGCGTTGACCATTTTAACAAATTTGTTTAATCATTCAAGTTTGCAGTATTATTTGTATTTGTTTTTATTATTATTACTATTATTATTTTGAAGCTAAAAATTTAAATTTTTTAATTTATATATTTATATCAGGGGACAAATACAAATACAAATTAGGAAAAAAGAAATAAATTTGGAATAATTTAAAAATTAATATTTTTGAATGAATACTTGTTAAAAGTGTTTATATTCTAATAAAAACTATTTAAATTAAATAAACTAAAAATCTTGTTTAATATTTTATTTCGACAGGCTTTTTTTCGTTAAATGCACATTTAAAATTATATGTCTGTTGATTATACCGGAGGATAATTAAAAAGAAACGCATGCAATGTGTTCAGTAGCGTATGCATATTTTTTAACATTGTATTTGTGAAGTGATTTTAAAAAGCAAATGTAGAAGCAAACTATTTAAGAAATAATAATTCAATGTACTTGTTCACTTTACTTTTAGGACTTGTCAACATATTTCAAATTTTGTAGTACATATTATTTCATACACACTGGTGTCAGCCTAAAGTATCATAAAGTTTCAATTAACCACTCGTGTTTTTAACAATTTACATTTATGTCACTTTTATTCACTTTGTTAAATGACTAGTGGCCAGTTCGCCGCTTAAACTGTTAAAAATACTAATAAGAATGAAATTATTCGGTTTCAAAGTAATAAATAACATAATAACATGATTCGTAAAGTGATTGTCCCATTTCTACTTGGCACAAACATCAACCCTGATAGCAATCAACATGTCTTGCGATTATTGCATAATTTATTAATACATACGGCTATAAAAACAGGATGAATTAAATATAAATTGATTGGTTCCAGGTGTACGTGATAGATGAGAGGAAACAGTTGGTTATGGTTATGGGCTCCAAACCGACCGAAGTGGAGAAGAGCATGGATAACATAATGACGTACGTATCTGCTACCTGTAGCTCCTGCCCTCTACTTTCTGGCATTGTTCCCATCCGATATTATTTATTCAATGATATGATTTGCATTACAAAACTTCCCTGCACTGAATTTATTGCTCTTTGTGAACAATTATAGCGAATTCCTCGCATTTGGGTTGGAATAAAGGCGAGATAAACTTGTCATTATCTAATATTAGTTGCCTGGAATTTAAAGCTCAAGGACGCGCTGATATATACCGCGGAGAATTTGTAAGGAAGTGGTATAGAGCAATAAAAATGATATAGGACGGTGCATACTTCATTGAATGCATATGCACCGATATTTTCATATTCAACAAAATGGGAAATCAATTTTTATAATAACCTATAAGTCAAAACTAAGGCAGTTATGAAATTCTGCCACTGACATTAAAATTCAAACATTCTCACGCAAAGTGATTCGCATATTAAATAAAAATTATTAATTTCCTACAATACAATGATACTTTGTGAACAAAATATGAAAACACGATATGTAAAAAACCTTTTAATCATCATAAAAGATCAACTCTAAATTTTACAATTATACCAATGAAATGAAAGTAAATCTTTTTAAAAAGTTGGTTTATTTTTATTCCGTTTCAATTTATAGGTGTTTTTTTGGCGACGGATCATATTCAACAAGATTTTATATAAATTATTTAAAACTAATTAAGAATAATAATTATTAATAACCTCTTAAACACTGAGATTATTTTTTTAAACATTTAACACTGCGAACTATTTATTTACACGATATTTATTTCCACCAACTATTTATGTTCACTACGCTTATTAATATCAAATTGTCCTCGCGGTCTCTTCTACTCAGTCTTAAATAGTAGTGCAATTAAGTTCTAGAATGTTCTCGTATCTTCGACGCCTCATTACAATAAAACGGCAACGAACTTACTCTTATATTTCTTTAAAATACTTTGAGACAGACGGTTGAAAATGCATTGTTTTCATTCGAGAAAATAATGTTTTATTTCGTAAAAAGTTCTTAAGTAATGATTAACGAATATAAGTAATTTAAATAGCATTTATTTAAACTAATTTAAAAATAATATTTTCATTGTTTAACTCAATTGTTAATATCGTTGAATAATAAACAAGAGTTTGAAGGTTTAAATCTCCGCAAGACATAAAATATAAAGCCGTAATGAATCTCTCTCAAAAACTGTAAAATTTTTACGACAGTAAGATGATAACGCGTCAGTAGAGATGGAAACTACTCCGAGAAAATATGTATAAAACCTCCATCACATTATGTCATGGTCATGTCATGCCTTATGATTTGTTATTCCGCCTTGTATGACTGGTAAAATAATAAGATTGTATTGCAGATCTGCTTAATATAGACATTTTGATTAATTTAGTAAACTATCAAAAATAATGTATATGACCCAAGTTTTTAATACAACATGACATGCTTAAAATGTGTAAGATTTGTTTTGCGTTTTCAGAGCGTTGCATAATGCAACTGGGTATGACATCCGAGTGAGAAAATTGGAGCCCCATGCCGATAGAAACTTGGTGGATTATTCAGCGTAAGAAAAACAAATTAAGTTTGTAGATAAAATCTATGTAATAAATAATTTGTTTCAGAACTGATATGTATATATATGCAGTAGATCCACATTTGAATGTGATTGTTGATATGGATCATCTTCAAAAGTAAGTGAAATGTTAATCTTATTATTATAAACGTGTCACATAATTTTATTTTAAATTATATTCAAACAGTCATCGTACTAATTTAGGTATTTTGTAGTTTTGAATTTTTTGCGTTATAAATATTTTAGAGTGATTTTTGTTTTCAATGTTGAGTGATAAAATTTGTTTCATATATAAACTGGACTGTCAATCTTTTCATCTATATCTACAATGATTTACTATTTTTAAAGAGGAATAAGACCCATCCATTTTATTTCTTACAAATACTTGCTCTTTTTCGATATGCATTCAAAACAAAAAACAATGAACTGTCTACTAGTCACTCAATTAATTAACAGTGGAAGAGATAAGATTTTTTATGAGGGTGCACCAGAGCAAAGCTAGCAATTAAAAAATAAGTATTATTTAATTGGTTTGTTAGAATTTATAGATCCCTGAGATCTTACAGTTCGAAATTCTGCTGACTGTATTCTGGACTCAAAACTATTCATTTTAATTCTAAGTGAAAAGTTACTGCACTTTCGGCCAGGTATAAATTTTATGTGATCACTTTTAAAGAGAAATTTAAAATAATCTATACTAGTGATGTGACGAATAGCAGTTCAGCCGAATAACCGAATAAAGAACATTCGACAAAATTTTAACAGAATATTTGGCCATTTGGCGTTAGCGAATAATCCGGAGAGGGGTGTATTTATACCGAAATGCTAGCCCTATTTTTTCTTAAGGTAATTTCTTGTTTGATTATTATTAAATTTAATTATGTCAGTTTCAAGAAATTTACCGCCAAACAATATAATCAAATAAATTATTCGATAATAAAATATGTCTATCTCTAATCTATACGTTCGAACCCCGACAAGAAAGAACCATTCTAAATGGAAATATATAATTTTAGTTGTTATTCGCAAATCTTTCAATTCTAGGATGGTTCCGAATTAAAAGTTCGAACTAAAATAATATCTTGGAAATTTTTGTATATTTACATAAATAAATAACTTACATATAGGTTCAAAAAAAGTAAAGGATTAGCATTGAAAGTATTGAATGATAAAAATTTTACTGTAACATTAATTGAATACACATCCCTTGCTGTTTAGAACTATATTTATTATTTATTCTTGCAAACTTAATTGTAAAAAATAGTGCAATAAATGTTTTACGTCACTCATTTTTTTTTTTGGAATCTATAGCATTTTAAGAAGCATGCAACTAGGTACACTGTAGCTACACTACATGACTCCATAATGGTCTAATGGTTATGTTCTTACTTCCACAGAGTTCTTCATACGAAAATGCCGGACATAACCGACTTACTTCCTGCTGAACACCGTGTTATAGAAATAGCAAGCGGTGTCGGCGAGCGAGGAGTACAATCCAGGTCTCAAAGGTTCCTACTTTCAACCCTTGAAGTAGGTGTGGTGGTATTAGGCTGTGTCGTATTCGTTGGGGCCTTAGCTACCGCTATGTGTGTTGTCTGCATAAGAAAAAATCGACGGTAAGTAACTACATAGATATTTTTGTTACAGTATATTTTTTGTAAATTATGTAAAAATAATGTGTAAAAATAAAATCGTAGTTTAGATTTATTGAAAAAAATATATTACTATTTTTCAATTTTATCGTATACAGGTATTAAAAAAATAATAGCTGAGTGGTTATTAAACAGTAGCGGAAAATAAAAAAAAATATTACAAATTTTTAATTCATGTAGTTAATACAATAAGAGATAAATTGAAATAATTTAATGTCGCTTTTTAACAACATAACAATACAATCAATTTCATTAAAAATAATTTAACAATGATGTAAACTTGAAAAAACTGATTTAAAGTGTATGAGTTCTTGCAAAAAAGTTAAGTGAACCTTATTTTTGTTTAAATTGAACGTAAAATGTCTAATTTTTTGCTCTATATGAGGTAATTCATCTTTATTTTTGTTTTATGTTATATATTTCGTTTAAAAGTATCATACTTTAAAAAGCCGCAAAAATTGTGCCGTCCGTAGGTTCTGGTGTGAAGTTATCCACGTGTGGATACTAGATCCCAAATATTGTGGTTTGGTGCTTTTGAAAGTTATAAAAGTAGACAGTCTGTGATTTAAAGCACTGTAAGGCTTTTGTGTGCTACTATATTTGCAAAAGATTATTCAATTTGTCAGTTTGGAAGTTACATCATTATATTGGACATTTGAAACAAAGTGAAGTTAGGTAAGAACCTTGGTACGTCAAACGGCAAGTGGAGAAGTGGGGTAATTCAGACACATTTTGAAGGATATCATTTTTAATAGCAGTTTTTTTCATTATTAAAAGTAAATTTTGGGAAAAATAAAAAATACGGGACTAATATTTTTCATTATTCTATTGATTAAAGCTAAAAATTAAAAATCTATAAGACCTCATTTAAAAATTTGAAAGAAAATATAACCATGTTAAAAATAATACTGGAATAAATTTTCTTTGAATATACTTTTATTTAGCTACATACATGACGTTATCGACGACGTTGATATTTGCAACAATCTTAAGTCCTAAAGACATACTAACCGGCTGAATTGACAAGCTGATAAACAATGTTACTATTCCTTATACAAAAAATAAATAAAACGTTGTGGATAATTTTTGCGCAATACTTATACAAATATTTTTACGATATAAGAATAATTGGTATTAGTGATAATTTGTATTATTTTTTACAAAAATATTACTGTACTGTTATAATTACTACAATCATTTATAAATGTGTCTGTATTATATTGGCAGTCACTGTTTAATTAATAATCCTATATTTTAATAATTACGTGGCGCATGAAAAATGATATCATAAAATTAATCATTCTAACACATGTTTAATTACGTTAATACATGCAGTATCAGTGTTTCGATGTAAATGAATATATCTTCCACTTCCACAAACCATGTTTGACAGTATTTTCGTGTAATCGAAGTACTTGATAATTATCTTTTTTATTAATGATAGATAGCATTCTGACGAAAAAGCCTGCTGTTATTTATGAAAAACACATTATCTGATTAACCTGTACAGGTCCCCAATGTCATGGTCATTTAATAAAATGTTTCTACAGAAATTTGAACTTGTACTTTGTTCTTATCGGGTCGTTATCACAGAAGGATTTATCATGTAACAAATTCGTTTTTCGCATGTAAAAAATCTGTTCCATTCATTACATTGAGCATATTTTAAACTTTGCTAATAACGAGTTAAAAATAAAATTCCAAGCGAATTAGCGAAAGCTCATTTTCTGAAACTTTTTTAGGTTTCAACTAACTGTTTCAGACAACTTTGCAGTTGTTTTATTTCATTATTATTTTAATTAAAATACGCATTTTTTGCAGTTTGACATTTACAGTATTTCTTTCTTTTGTAGAGAAATATTCAGCAATATTTCTTTACAATTTACGTCAGTACTTGGCTTGTAATGTACTTTATTTCATGTAGCCAATTATAAATTTTTTAATTATAAATTATTATTATTATTGGTAGCGACAATCTTTCATTATATACAAATTTTTAACGTCCACTACATTCATAAGCAAAGTATGCAATCATGATATTTTAAGATAATAATAATTTCCACGACTTTATTAGACATATTAGAAATACAACTACAGCTACTTTAATAAACATATTGCTTAGCTAAAGTATTTTAAATTGAAATTAGATGAGCCACATCTACTAGCTGTAATGTAGAGCTGCTTTTAATTGATTTTAGCAATTTTAATGACAAATTTGCTTTTATATATTATTAAACTCAACATATCTTCTGCTAAAGATGACAAAAACTTGGATCACATGTAACTTAAATTTTTCAATCAGATCATTTATTTTTCATTCCATTTAAATGGATCAGTGTACTTGTTTCATACTATACTGACTAAAGTAATCCACTCGTCGATCTATATCAAATCTAACAAAACTGAAATGAAGATTTTAGTGACCTGATCTGATTAACAAAAGGAAAACCACTAGCTAGTGCTTCATATTTGCGGGTTGTAATATGTAAATTAATGTAGTATAACTAATAACTACAGAAAAAGTAGGTAATAGCTGCAATAGGGTATTTCAAGTTTTTTTTTCATTGTTTAATATTTTAATCTGTACATAAAAATATTAGATCCTCATATTTTATTTCCCCCGAAAAGCTTCTAACGCGCCACAAAAAAAATCTTTAAGTTTCAATTAATTGCACCCTATAAAGACGATGGTGTCTGTGACGTCAGCTACACCCTTGAGCCAATAGCCAATAGTATTTGCCAGTGTCCGTACTCCACCAACTAAGTTTCCTTTTGATATCAGAGTAATAAAAATCAAAAAATAAATATATTGACTTTAATATTACTTATACATGATGAACATTGATATCCAGTAAGATTTTTTTTTAAATTAAAGGTATACAAAATTGAATGTTTGAAAGATACAAAGTCGAGCAATATACCAAGTGTGGAGGATAAAATATATACGGCTCTAGAAAATAACAGCTAGATCTCTGCATCTTGCACAGATTGTTACTACTCATACATTTGCCAAATGCCAAATCCCACAAATTACCTTAAGTAATTATTATATGTCTCTGACTATGCATCCGTGAGATTCGAACCCGCATTACCTGTGTATTAAATTTATTAACATTACTTTTAAGAAAATTATTGAAAATATTTCTAGAATAATTTAAAACTGAATATGGTGCAAGAATCTTTCTTATAATATATTAATTAAGAGGTGTGGGATAACGATTAAAACGTATGCACAAACCTAATGTGTAAATTTTGTATGTATGTAAATGTCACTACTTAGTGTACAGTTAGCTCTCACTTTATTCTTCCTTAGCCGGAACTACCCATCCCCGCCGGTAACCTACACCATCACGGACGTGAAACCTCCGTTGTTTCCCTCGAGCTACGGGGAAGGCATCCACTACGCGGAACCGACCGATAGTTATTTGACAGTGGTACCCACCGGTCGGAAACGCCCCAGGCACCAGCACGACAAGTCCTGCGTGCGCTTCGAGGGCAGGAAACAACCGCGCAAGAATAGGTTGGCAGCGCTGGAGACCTCCGCGACTAGTCTGCACTCTAGCGGCAAAGACTCGGGAATAGTGGACAGCGCTATGGAAGTGCACGGGAGGTGCCAGTGTGGACATTCGAGTACGCATTCGTCGGATGATAGTAGCACGTAAGTAATGGGTGTGAAAGTCAGGGTTTACTCTCTATCACAACTTATTTGTTTTCCTGCGGGTTAAATTTAATTTTTTTTTGTTTATGTATGGTATTTACATGAGTCAGTTAAGTGTTTATTATAAGAAAAATATATACTCAAAACAAGATATTTTGAAACCACTTTGAAATTGAAATTTTTGATCGGTCGCCATTTTGTTATCGAAAGCAAATGCTTTTTGCATTTTTTAAATATTTCTTAAAATAAGGAAGTAATGACGATTTTTCGAAAATCAAAAAAAACGCCAATAAATATTAATTGGGGCTCCAAATCAAAAATTTATACTAACAAAAGTTGTTTGTTTCAATGAATTCTAACTGCCGTTTTTGGGTTTTACAATTTAGTATTAACACCCTGTATAAGAAGTAGTATACTCTACAAAAACTTTGAATTAATTCCGTTTTTTGTCAATCTTATTTATATTTTTATTATTTTATTACCTACTTTCCACTTTTCGTATTCACACATCTTAATATTTAATATGCACTAGAACGAAAAACAATAAAATTTATGATATTTTATTTTACCTCGAATACCTTATGTATACAGTGTACAATTACAAGTATTTCTTATTTTCTTAATTTAATTTTCATCATGTGAGGTGTAGGTGTAGGTACTAGCAACTTACTTAGTTTAGCTAGCTAGTTTACTATTACCTTTACTCAAAGAGTCCAATTGTCAAAAAATAGTAACCTTTGTTTAAAGACTTAAACAAAGGGTACCGATAAAAATAAATTAAAGAAAGAGTTTCATAATTTTCATTTTTTCTTCTGAGTAGGACATTATAAACACGACGCCTAGCGGATTGGCCCAGGCTATCAGGCGAAATAATAGTATGAAGTGAGTTCACTTTTTTTCTATTTTGCGCCTTTTATGATATTTTCGTATAAAAATAGTTAGTTTCAATTTTTATGAAATTTTATGTTAGCTAGTGTTAACTTACGACGTTTGAAATTTCAATGCGGTCCTAAACCATCTTTAGTATTTTTTCTGAAAGAACAGTGAAATAAGCAGAGTAGTGAAAATGCGACAAAAAATATGTCGTGGTAAGCGAGATATCAATTTTTGAAATGAAATGTTGGCCTTCATTTGTTTTCGTCAGTGATGAACAATCTGTTAGTTGTACTGAGTATTGGTTTTCATATTCGTATATCTAAACTATGTTTATATGTATTATGAATAAAAGAATATTATTAGATATAAATAAAATTTATTTTTCGTAACAAAAACAAGAACGTGCAGTAACATTATGATACTCAGGCCGCATGCATGTCTCCCTTCTGCAAGTTCTAAGAAATACGGACGCTCGATTGTTTTTTTAAAATCATACAACCAATAAAATTTTCCAAAGACGGATGACACGATAGAGCATCGCAACAAAATTTAATCTCTGTAGCTCGCGAAGGAAATAATATTTAAATAAAATATTTTCACTAATACTCATTAATTGTTGTATATTTGAATATTCTTCTGCAAAATGATAATATTTCACAATTGTTTAGCACCCTATATCGTTATTTTTCGAAGACTTGCCCACCTTGAAAGCAATGAAATTTTTCCTTTACTTTTTGTTAAATAACATTTTTTTTAATGAAATAAATATTTTTTCTACTAAATATATTATCTGCGTTTTAGTAATTATTTCTTTTAAAATATTTTGGGTGCCCACCTTAAAAAATGTCGGACCGGCCTGAGATCCATACTAACAGAATGTTTGCTGAACTAGTTAGTATATCAAAAAAAATTACATAATTTGGACATGACTTACTTGAGATAAATATCCTACTATCGAACTCTTGTAGTGCAGAGCTTTACTAAATTCTGATATATTTGATCGTTTTTCACAGTTGTTGTAATTTTTGTTTTATTAAAAGTACATGAACTGACTTTTTCCTTATGTATTGTGTATTATTATTATTTAATTCTTATTTCTGCTATTTTCTTCTCTATATAATAATATCAAGTTAAAAACTATACAAAAATAAACTTTTTAACAAAGTTTTGCGTTTTTAACGAATTTTAACATTTAATATATTTAACCAACTTAAAAAAAGAAATACTACTAGGTTATAAAAATACCGTTCGGGTTCTGTTATGATTATGAGAATAACCGTATAACAAATGCAAAATAAATAAAAAACTTCTCAATAACATATTTTAAAAGTGTACTATTTTCTTTATATTTTAATTATATCATGTAAATGTTTGTATCCTTTCGAAAAAATATATTAACATTTTAGCTAGAGATATTTAAAATCTACATTTATCATAATATTTGCGAACACACATTACCCGAACACATGAACAACACTACGTTTTTTAAACAAATTGCATATCATTAGTTATAATAGAAAAAAGTAAATAGAATGAAAGGACACTTCGTATTTTTTAGCAGGAGGTTATTTACTAGCTACATTTTGTATATAAAAATATGCATTAGGTACAGCATATTGTAATACAAAAACAAAAACCTGTAAAGTTTTTATATTATTCTTATCCAAATATAACTTTGTATATAATTACGGCACACACGTTTTCAATATGTGTATTCCGTTTCTTTGTATATAAATCTTTTTCTATTATATTATGATAATATGTATATATTCTAAATTATTTCTAATTCACACACAAAACATTTAACAGTGCAATTTTCAATTAATAATGTAACATGAAGTGATAATTATGTCAATAAATACTATGTACATGTTAACATATACATGTTTATAAATATCTCGTCTACAGTAATTGATTTTTGCATTAGAATATTACCAAAGATAAAATGCATAAAAATATACCATATGGCACATATAATAAGTATTATTAATTACCGTTCATAAATTCTGCAATATTTAATTGCCTAGTAACAATGTATCATCAAATATTCGACTAAATTGCATTCCGTTTTAGGGCCAGTTTTTTCACCTCTGGTTAAAGTGTCGGTTACCTTAACCGGCGGTTAGTAGAAATATCGCATCGAAAGTATGATGTAAGTTGTCAAAAATATACGTTATTTACTATTTCGATGCGATATTTTTCTATCAACCGATGGTTAAGGTAACCGTCATTTTAACCAGAGATGGAAAAACCGGCCCTTAAAGAGATATGTACATATACAAGTTTGCAGAATATATAAATAGATTATAAAATATTTGTTTTATGTATTACTACAAAATTAAAATGTTATAAATAAATTGTATTTGTCACTAGGAGCAGTTACGAAGATTCTTTGAAATCATCTGGCCATCGACAATCGAAACACCACCTACAACATCCGACAGTTCGTAGGAGCATTCCGTATCCTCATCGGAGAAACCGTTCATTTCCTGAGGTGCAAGAATCTCCAATAATTCGCCGTGTTCCCGTTCACCACCAACTGTCCCACCATCCGAGTGGCGTGAACACCACGACTCTACCGAATCCCGCCATTTCTAGAAGGTCTAGTGAGCGCATATTGCTCGCTTGTCCCGGAAATGTTTCTGTTACTTCATGACAATATGGCGGATATCAAAGTGCAATATTATAGTGTGATGTAGAATGTATATTATAGTAGAATTGTTAACCAAATTTAGTTGTTAATAAGGTAAAACTATTTTGAGGTTATGAGATGGGATACAAATTGTTTGATGTTTAGATGTTTTGCCATTATTATTTTGTTTTAATTGTTACCATTATGTACTCTTCACTGTATGTAAAATGTGTATATAGAACTATTATAAGTTCAATTTATAATCAATAAAAAATATGCAAAAAATATAGTTTTTTCTATAGCAGATGTTAAAGTGCAATTTTATCAACTCAAAATAGGGGATAAAGTAGTACTTTAACCGCAAGGATAGATAAAGTAATACTTTAACAGCAAGGGTAGATAAAGTACTTTAACTTACATTTCCATAACAACTCACACTATTGACATTTTAAAATTGTTCTCAAATAAAAATTAAATTTTTATAATATCAATTTCTTTAAAATCAGATACAGAAAAATTTTAATTTTATTCACGACGATAAAATTAAATTATCGACTCACGAAAAATAATTCACTCGCAATTATATCGCTCGTGAATTAACACTTTCCGCTTGTCGATAAAATATTATTTTATCGTCTTGTATAAAAAATAACTATTGTACTACTTTCTAGATCTTCCCTTTTTACAAGAATTTGGAAATAACAGTATTGCTAGTTGTGTGGTCATAGTGTACCTTTTTGGATTATGCTAATTTTCCTTTTCCCAAAGTGCTGTACGCCATGCACACGGTTCCTGAACTACTATGGTTAGCGTCAAACAGCCTCAACCAATCCGAACGCGGCAGCGTAATTTGACGTCACAACAAACCTAGCACACATCGCCTCACTCACTCTACCGCACTAATCGCTTATTTTATGTAAATTTTACATTTCTATGTATTAAATAAAAGTAGTAGAATATAATTAGATGTTTACTTTATAACTTTTAATATTTAATTAATTTAATTAGTAGCATAAGTATTATGCGGAGGGATCGACAATTATTCTTTCAATATTTCTCTAGCTTTCAGAGCGATCAGTGAGTATTGTGTAGTGAATTGAGGTGAGTTGAGTTACCATGTATTGATTGCGAATTGAGTTACCGTGTATGGATTGTGAGTTGAGTTATTATGTATGGATTGTGAGTTGAGTTACCGTGTATGGATTGTGAGTTGAGTTACCGTGTATGGATTATGAGTTGAGTTACAGTGTAAGGATGTGAATGAATTACCATGGATGATATGAGATGAGTTAGTGTGATATAGTGTAGTGAGTTGAATATGGCGTGATGGTAGTATGTTGAGATATTGAGGATGTGTGATGCAGAACGTGGTTGAGTGCCGACGGAGCGGCTAGCAGCTTTGGGCTGTAGCGGACCGTGACTGGCCGCCGACGCAGCGAGCAGCTTTGGGCTGTATTGGATCTTAGCCAGACCGCAAACGATGCAGCGAGCAGCTTTGGGCTGTAGTAGCCCTGACCAGGTTGCCCACGAGATACGATTGTATGTGAGATTGTACGAGTGTTTGGGTAATTCCTCACTAAGCTTTGTGCTTAGTTATATTACATTTTCTAGGATCAAGGACGAGTAAGATCTAGGAGCCATCAGGACTCTAGTTGCACTTTAATATGTAATTGATTATATTGTAATATTTAAGGTTTTAATTAAATAGGTTCAAAATAACTACAGTCTACTATTTTTTTCAATCAACGGTTTTCCATCATTTATTATCGTTTATAACAAGTGTTTGCACATACGAAAGGAACGGCCCTGCTTACGGATACGAAAGAAAAAGAAAGATTTTACAAAGGTAATGTAACAAAGAAGGAATTTGTATAATTTTAATTCATAGAAAATATTATTTGTATGTTGCCAAATTATTCGATATAAATTTTAAAATTTTGTGATGGTGCAATGGTCTAAATTTTTTTTTGAAAACTTTTTACCGATTTTTCCATGAGTAACGTAGTATCTTTATTGTATGTATTGTTATGTATTTTGGAAATTGTTACTATGGGACCAACAATAAGAAACAATAAAAAATTGATACCATAGTTATTTTAGGTATTAAATTCATATGAAATGAAAGTGATACCTTTATTAATGGTTTGCATTATCAATTTTTTATTAGTAATTCCTTTCAAATCACAAGTGAAGCGAGGGAATAACAAAGAGTAATTTTGTTATTTTAAACTTTTATATTAGTTACTTCATTAGTACTAATTAGAAATCCTGTAATTATCTGTTCACATTAATAATGTCTTAATTTCATAAAACATTTGAGGCCGATTTTTTCATCTTTGGTTGAAGTACCTTTCAAATTA
This sequence comes from Stenolophus ochropezus, assembly GCA_035578165.1. NCBI lineage: Eukaryota > Metazoa > Arthropoda > Insecta > Coleoptera > Carabidae > Stenolophus > Stenolophus ochropezus. The sequence continues at coordinate 15,189,216 of JAQOWZ010000002.1, forward strand.
TCTTTGTAACAAAGGGGTAAGAATTTATGCAATTTTTCCCATATCCATCTTTCGGGCAGAGATGGGACAAATTGTAAAAATTGCAAATCAGGATTTAAATTGAATACAGTTTAATTCAAAAAAATGTTACTTTTATATTTCTAAGTTCCAGCTATAAATATTACAATAGTTCAATGATCCAAATTATTCAATTGAAAATTTTGAATTTTCTTCACGAATTTTTCTATAGAAACGTAGTAGCATTATTGTGTGTATTATTGCGTAATAGAAAACAATAAAAAGTCGTTACCATTACCACCATAGATATTTAACTTTTTAAATTCTTGCGAAATGGAAATGATACTTTTATAAATGATTTGTATTGTCAATGTCCTATTTGCAATTCCTTTCAAAATTCCAAAGGAAGTCAGTAGGTGTGTCGATAGAATAATTTGTGTCATCTTTTTCTGTTATAGTTTTGCTGTAAATATATCAGGCGAGAGATTATCTCTAAGTTTTTGAAATCACCCGTTAAAGACTTATGTTTCGTGTTTCGTTGCACACACAATAAATATATATATATATATATATATATATATATATATATATATATATATATATACAATATTTTAACTATTTTTGATACATTTATAATGGAGTAGCTAAATTATTACATTAGGATATGCAATATAACAATATAACAGCATGTGACATATTTAATAAATGTAGAGTAATAAACAAATTAAATTTACAGATTACACTGCGTACCAATGTGCAATGTGGGAAATCATTTTTGTTTAGCGATGTGATCGTAGAAAAAGTATAGTGTGCCACTCGTGCAGAATCACCTATTTTCCACCTTGTGTGATTCATTTCACAACTCGTGGGAAATAAGCGACTTTCTACACTTGTTGCATTATATCCTATTTTTTACTCAATTTGTTCTCTATATATTTATTTTTCGTGACTAAAATCAATTATTATTCACAAGCGAGTAAAATACTTCACAATACACAGTACTGTCATTTTTTTATTAATTAAATTACATTAAATTTACACAACAATTGAAATTAGTCGTTCGACTAACCATTATTGTTTTATAATCTACAACACAATCGTGTTTGTATGATACTATTCATCCATTTATGACTATTGACTTAACACACTATTCATGTTTGCACTGTAATTGCACCTCACTGCACTCTGCATTATATTTGCTCCTTGCTGCACTAGCTCGTAGAAGTTTTTTCTCTTCATCCTTCTAGTTTATCCTTCATTGGGTTTTAAAATAAACTGAGAAAATTATCCATAACTCTTTATAAAATATTCAAATTAATTTCATTTCATAAAAGAAAATTATTAATCTACACGGAGATTTATCTAATAATAAAATACTAAAATGTATTAAATGTACGAAATACAAAATGAAATCTGAGGCATTCGAAAGGTAATTTCTTTCTGCATAATATATTTGTAAATGTATTAGGACTCGGAATGTGAGTACTTTTGATTATCTTAATTTTTCTTTTCCTTTTCGTTCAGCCTTGTTTTACTTTCCAATAAAATTGGAGGGAATCTCAATGATGCTTTGGTAGGCAGAGGAAATTGTATTTTTTCTTGTTGAATCGGATTCAGTGGCGTAACTACCGGTGTTCCGCGAATTTCACGAAACTCGAGCCCGATGACGGTCGATCCGGACACATGTCGAAAAATATTGAAATTTTTTCTCAAACACTAAACACAGTAAAGTCTTGGGTCTTGATTGAAAACTATTGGTATTCACGTAACTAAACAAAATGCCGCCTCGTGTGTTACTCTTCAAAAACTTCTGTGCAATTTCATTACGCTTATCTCTTCTAAAATCAGGAGGATTTCAAACAGCGGCCGACTAGACGCGCTGCCTTTTACAGGGCCGGATTTAATGGTGGGGCCACCCCCCACCCCACCAATAGGGGGTCTCCATTTTGTCAACAATTTACATTATTGAAAAATAAGAAAACGCCAATCTGGAAAACACCAAAATTTATATAATTGTAACATTACTAGTGTACAACGGAATAACATAATTTTTAATAGGAGAAAGTAATAGCGTCTTTAGTCAAGAACGATTTTTGTAATAATAGGAAAAAAGAGCATCATCCTTTTACTAGCTTGGAAGTTATCTTGAGAATTTATCTTATTTTCATAGTAACAAAATAGCACCGCAGAAACATCATTCTCAAAATTAACAATATTAAAAAATAGGCTGAGAACTGTTTTCATTGAACAACGCCTTAACATCATCTAATACTTCTGAGCATCAACAATGATATTTTAAGATGAAAGCAAAAGTGTCAAAACTAAATTTTATGTTTAGTGGTACATTATTGGTTTTATTCGACTGGATATTTAGTAATTAGGAAAAATTTCTGGAATAGCAGTCATTTAATAAAATCCTGTATCATCAACATCAACGTTTTTTTATCTCAAAATGTTTTATATAATGCTGCATTTTATGACGATGAATTTATGCCAAATGGATTAGAAGCTAAATTAAAAATATTCGGAAAATACTTCGGATCCGTTTTCGTCTCAATAATTGCTCTCATTTAGATATTGTTTGCAAAAAATAATCATCAAACATCTACCAAAAGAAAACGAAATTGTCAGAACAATAGATATAGGAAACAGTACATAAACTTCTGCACATTTTAAAGTAAGAAGAAATTTTTTTACGAAAAGCTGATATTTTTTCAATACGCTCGGATATTTTTTTATAATATTGTTTATTTTTTATTCTGTAAAAACTTGTTTTAATCTACATTGGAGCCCGGATTAACTCTGGCATACAGGACTTTGAAAGCATTGTTACGCCACTGATGGGAGTCCTTCTAGTTTTAGATACTTATTCAAATCATTGCCGGCTCCTGGCTCTAAGCAGACGATGCGTTGCATCGGGGCGTCGTCCTCAAGGGCGCCGAAGTGAGGAGAAAATGTAATTTAATTTAACAATAACTGCAGAAAAATATAGATTAAATAAGTTATTAGTGGGAAACTTGTTAATAATTGAACATATGTTCTATGTTCATTATTTACTGAATCACTACATAACCCAGCGACATAAGAGTCTACTCACCAATAACGAAATTATTCAATAGAGTTAAAATAGTCATCAGCAGACATTTGGTCGGTAAACAAAATCACTATATAATTCAGTAATTATTGTATTCTAGAATTATGATTTTTTCGCATATAAAATGCAAGATCTATATTTAGTGACATTGGACATCGATCAACTATTTACATCGTTTATTAAATAGTGGATATATACCTTCGTATCTATATTACTAATTTGTTTGTTGTTATTATGTACGTTATGTTTGTTAATATTAGTACCTGTCTTATATAATAAGTCAACCCTAAAGTTACTATATAATTTCAGTACAAAAATCAATTTGCTTGCACTGATGTCTTGGCAAAAATAAAATCATCAATGAAATCAAATACATTTATTGTTTTAAATAAAGTATAATATCATTTCATTTTCTAATTTTTAGGTGTTTAATCAATTGGCTAAGTTATGCCGTTTAAATTTGGGATACCTGTATAGTTTGTGATATTGTAACATTGACATTGTTTATTGTGAATAATAGTTATTTATGGTACAAGTGTGTTACATTACAGATAAGTCACGTGGGAAAAGTTTAGCTCACGAGGCCGTTAGACCGAGTGTGGTATTTTTTCAAGTGACTTAGGTAATTAACACACGTGTGATATACAACATTTTATCCAACACATTTTAATTATTGATATAAAATACATATAAGATTTTTGACAGATTTCCATCTGTCAAAAATCGAAATGACATTTATGAACAAAATAGTGTAGAGAAGGTTTTATAACGTAGTTACTATGATACGAACCAAAAACAGTGAGATAATATATTTAGCTCACTAGTGACTTATGACCTACTTTATTTATCTAAAAACAGCATACTTATATCGTTATAATTACACGGTGTTGGATAAATAAATAAATTCTTGCAGTATTTATATTTACATTCAATAATATTGACAAGTTATTGCTTGGTTGTCTGGTTCGCAATTGTTTCCGTGTTTTGTGTCACAAAACTTTTATAGTTTGTGTGTAAAATCTGGAATCGGAACGGTTTAATAGGTCTTGTAATAATTCTCTTCCCCTTGCTTGAATTTGTTAGACTTTCCCTCTTTATATAGGTCAGTATCGGCTGCATATAGTTGACAAATTTCCCATAAATCATTGTGTACAAAATTAAGGTTATGTCCTAACCTTGCTCATCCAATCACCGACACTCGCCATTAAATACGAGAACACATAACTTATCCGTCCTTGACTTACATCGCTATCTTGCCATCAGTTTAAAATTCCCTGATTGACAGATGCTGCAAGCTTTGGATTAAGATGCGGTGAGCCGAAAACAATGAAAACACTCTTTCCGGGAAATTGACACTTTCAAGAAAACTTCATGAAGTTGTGCACAGTTGTACTTGTAATAATGAAAAGGGACACTTCGTAAACAGATGATTTAAAGTGATTGTTAAAAATTTGAGAAATTCAATCATTGCATAATCCAATCCAATGTAAAGATCAAATGTTTAGGGAGACCTTTTTTTTAAAATAGGTTAATGGGTTTATTCTATAAAATATCAAATATGTAACGAATTGATATTATAATTAATTTTGTAATTACTAAATTCGCTGTTTACAATTAACGAAAATTATTCTGGTATAAAGTTCAAAAAAGTGTACATAGTTTTCATAGTACATTGTTGTTTCCGTGGGAACGTTTCCCCTACGAAAAATTTCCTTAGGGGCATGAGCTCCGATGCCATCACCAAAGAAGTGTTGAGTGATTATTTTCATCAGCAAATTTATTTATTTCTCCGCAAAGATGTAATGATGTAAATTAAAAGGAAGAATATTAGAAGACATTTTATTAATCAGAAATGATAATTATTTTAGCGTTAATATTTAAATCATTTCATTGCAATATTATATAAACTTTTTTACACCTGCACTAAATACATTACTAAAATATTTTTCTTACAATCTGGCGTAAATACACATACTTTATGCCCTCATTTGAGTTTGTAGAGTTACGCACTAGTGCGTGAAAAGTATTAGTTGCTAGGCATGTTAAACATATTTATAAACTGTTTATTTTACTTTTAAAATTAATTTTTATTAATATTTCGGTTGTAGGAAAAATATTGTATGCAACACTTACTTTACACTCTAGTTCAAGGGCGTCGCCAAGGGGGAGCAGGGAGACACATTTGCCTTCCCCTAGAGAAAAAAAAAGTTGAGAATCTAGAAGATTTTAATAATAAAATAGTAGAAAAAAAAATTACAAAAAAATCGAAAATATTATGTCTTAATTAAGATTTTTTTCTCTTACTAATCGATTAATACAAATTGTATTTATTTTACCCATTTTCTCTATCATGTTGCCCTTCCCAGGCCTATTAGCTGACGAAGCCCTTGCTCTAGTTGCATAAAATACTATTTATATTATTTTTTTAACCAGAACCGATATTAACTTTTTTATTAAACTGTTAACCGGAGATTTTTTTTGGGTTTTAAAAACCGGAGCTGCAAGCCTGAACCTTTAGTTTGCTTTGACCTGAAACCGATTCCGAATTTAAAAACAAAAGGACCGACTCCCTCTAAAAAATACAAGCAAAAAAATACGATTTTGGTTTTCTTATATAAAATTAGATTACAAATGACCTGTTTTTTGATGGTAAAAAGCAGATTATCATATTGAAAACCCATTATCTCGGAGAGGTCACAAACCTATTCTTATTCCACTCCCCTTTCTCTCATAAGATGAATACAATGTTAACACCAAATATTGATAACATGATAACGTAGAGACATTTTGATGAACATCACCAACAAATATTTAGTAAGTGAAGCAATTTGTAACGTATTTGGTCCTTGACTTACATCGCTATCTATCGGTTTGAAATTTCATGATAGACGGAAGCTGCAAGGCTGCCGGGATCTCATCTCAGGATCGTATGCGTGCTCACCACTAACCGCTGATGCGTCCTCGCTGTTACTGGCATAGCTAATGACCTTCATAATCCACCGAAGCAGTGCCGGGATACTCACCCATTATATAATATCATCACAGCTAATATTTACATAGGACTTTTAAATGGACTTGTGCAAAGGTTAGTTTTTCGGGATATAGTTGTCAGGTAGATCGGTAGATGGGAGACATGTATGATAGTTTATGATTTGGTGTAGAAAATGTGTGGATAAGTTAAGGTAAATGGTGTATTAAAATGGAAAGTTTAAGGGTATATGAAGTTGTGCAAGAGTGAAGGTGAAGTTTTAAACCATCACCTAATATAAGAATTTTACGTTTAGACTAATAGAAATCTTGTATTATCTACAATTAGCTAAATGTAATTGATATAATCAATCTTATGTAGTAATAAAAAAATCAATACTTTTAATTATAACCATCTACATTACTACAACATTTTTCAAGAATAAAATTACTAAATGCATGTGAAGCAGCACTGCTTGCATGTATAATTTTGTTAGTAATATTAGGGATAATCTCTACTATGTATAAAATATTTTATGAACAAAGTATTTTACGTAGAATATCTATTTTGATATAATGAATTTTTGTGTGACTGTACGGCACGACACCGTAAGTATTTGTTAATTGTTGTCTAGCTGTCTAGCACAGGTCAGGATATCACAATCAATTGAAAAAACGACATTTCCTAGACGGTGCGTCGGCACACGTCATATTTTAGAAACGATTAAGACAAAGAAGTTAGAAGTTATATTAATTGAGATGAAATATTCAAAATAATTTAGAAGCTTCTAAGATCCTGCGTTTGGATTATGGACAACCCCCGAAACACCATAGTTCTGAAAGAGTGAAGAGGGATATTTTTATATTGTAGCGATCCCACAAGGTCGCGTTGCGGGCGATGGCCGCTAGTAGACCTGACGGGACCCGCTCGCCGCGCTTTTATTGTTTTGTCGTCTCGAGGGTGCGAGAACATTCCCAAACTTAACTTCTCTACTAATTAAGTCGGAACAAAGGAGACCGCGAGGACAGTCTGATATTAATACACGTAGAAAATAGAAATAGTTGGTTGAAATAAATATCGTGTAAATAAATAGTTCGTAGTGTTAAATATTTAAATAAATAATGTTAGTGTTTAAGTCTATATTAATAATTAATATTCTTAAATTAGTGTATATAGTTGTTTTTTCATAGTGTTACTTATTTTTATTATCCATTTTTCGTTTATTAAACTTAGTTAGTTTCATAAATATGCGTATTTCATTTTTACACTTTACCGAAATATTGTTATAGTATTTAACCCGAGGCAAAATCTGTGCTCGGGGAGTCGAATCCAGGACTCCACTTATATTTGGCTTCCTCCTAGTCTCCTTGACTCCACTTCCGTACACCCGCATTCCTCCACACTAGGAACGACCATGTAAAGCTCAATGGCTCTGTTTGGCAACAAAACCACCTAGTGTACCTCTGAATCCGATGTCGTGTGTCGGTATTGGCTCTGTTTGGCACCACGATAGTTTTCCTCTCCACTGGGAACGTCTTTGTGTAGCTCAATGGCTCTGTTTGGCACCAAGACGATCTAGTACATTCTCTGAAACCGTCTCCGGGTTAATTTCCAATTTTATGCTAGGTATGTGTTTACTATATACTATATTTTTATACTAACATTGACTTATGGTTCGCACAATGATATCATGTCTCAATTAAATATAATCAATCTTATATTTACTGAGTAACAATTGTAAATCTGGGTGTGTGCCCCAAATCAAACTAACAACAATATTTCTGATGGCTTTGACTGTGAGCCCGCCGCAGTCGGTTCGTGTGACCGAGTGCTCGTCTGGCCAGGAGAACAGCGATTCAGATTCTATAAAATATAAACAATGGTCCTCTGACACAATAGAGCGCACTACAAAATATAAACAATGGCCTTCTAACATATTTGGACATTACAATTAAAGACAAAATATTATATAGTTCAACCTCAAGAAATAACAAAACAAAACAATAAATGTACTTTCATGTTTATTTTTTTACGATAATTTTGATATTCTATCGTAACACGCCACTGGCAAACTAGCGAAACTACCAACACACAATGAAGTACAAATTGTCAACGCCAAAGTCATCTGTCATCTCTATTTCATTTTTGTCTTTGGTTAGACACAAATGGCATATAAACTTATCTGTAACATGTACGACAATGAGATTCATAAAAATCTCATCAATGCTATGCGTATACGACAAAGATGTAAGATAACATATGAGAATCAACTGCGGGAAATAGATACATTTCCTTTTGAATTTGACGCTGGGAAATTTAAAGTTTGTATTGGGAACAAACATATGTTTTAACATAGTCAATTCTTCATTATTACTTAAAGATTTGTTTTTAAGCAAGGATTATGTGATTATGTCTTTTAAAGAATGGGGGTATCCACCTCAATTTTTTAATTTTTTTTTATGTAAGTGGAAGTCCTAAATCATTTATATTTGTTAGTTTCACCTTAAAATTATTTATAATAAACGAGATATTAATTGTTTTAATTTGCTATTAAATTTGAATTTTGCTGTGACGTCACTCGCCCTGAAACTTCCGGTTGTCGATTACACCAGCGCCGTCAAGCGAGCATTCATGACACAAGTTAGAGTTTGTTTATGTTTGTGACACCACGTGCGAGATATAGGTTATGTTCAGTGTTTTTTTTTCTCATTTTCGGCTAAATTAGTAAATATTTTGTTATTTTGGAAAATGGAATCTGGTTTTTATCAAGCTGACTCAAGAAATTTACCAGTTGTTGATACTAGTATGGTAAATGATTATTTTTTGAATTGAAGAAATTATAAACGAAAATAAAAGTCTATAGCAAAAATAAATAAAATAAAACTCTATCACAAGAACCACAACTTAAACGAAGAAAAATGTAAACATAACCAAACTTTCAAACTTCAAAATGCTTCTACCGCGCGGAAAAAGATAACACAGCTGTCATTCGCTTTCCTTTTTTGTGCTATGTATTTGTCTCTCTCTTCTCATCGGGGCGAATGACGTCACATGGTAAAGTGCGGCAAATTGCTCATTTGGTTTTTTATTTATTATAGGCGTAATAATAGTATATTATTTAACAAGCATAATATGTAGGCTATATTACACGAGGATGTAATTAAAAATACGAGCGGTAGCGAGTATTTTTAATCATCCGCGTGTAATGTAGCCATATTATGCGAGTCAAATACTATACTTTATCTACAACTATCAGGCATATAAAAAATCTGATATTATTTGTTAAATATTCAGTTAGGTGTGAGTAGTTTATATATAGCTCAACAGATGGCGCCACAGTAGCATTAAATGTCAAAATAACTTTTCAAATTGTATTTATTATACTTTTATAAGCATATATATTGATATTTATAATAAAAAATGTGTTATTAATAAATTAACAGTTTAATAAAATATTATGTGTTAAATTATATGCCCTATTTATTACAGAAAAGTGTAGCGTGTATCATGACATTTCATATTACACTTGTGTAATATGAGTAGTATATTATATGTAGTATCACACGTATAATGTACAGATATTTCAATAGTTGTAGATAAAATAAATTTTTAACTTATATTAACTTTTTTAACTATATTCTTATGTTGACTATAACAATAATTTACTCAGAATTGAATATCTTTTAGTGGTGGATAACCCCATTACATGTAGACGACATTTTTGCTAGAGATATTTATGTTCTAACTCATTTTTTAAACAATTAAATACCAATAATGACAGTGAAGTTTGGAGGTTAAATATGAAAAATTTGAAAAAAGTCCAGTGTTCTTGGGACGGCTCAAGCATAACGAGACCAATACCCTCCCTCCTCCTTTTTGAGTACGCCCATGAGCGCCACATTAAAACTTATTGTTATTAAAGAAATTTAAAAAAACTTGAATAATATCCACAATGGGCGTAGCCAGCATTGATGTTAGGGAGGGGCATATAAAGTGATGACTAAAAAAAAAATTGAATATAGTTTCATAACCAAGAAAATATAATAATTTATATAAGTTTTGATGTGAAATAACAAATGAATGCTTAAAAATATATTAATTCGATTTCTTAAAAATAGTTTACTATATGTACCATAAAATTGTTTCGCATTTTTAAAATGGAGAAAAAACAATCATCTGTTTGACAGATAATATTTATTTAAAACAGTTAAACTATTATAATTAAATTATGATATTATTATATTTATAAATATATTCTAAAAACAATTAATTTTGTGACTAGACTTAAAATATTCCTTTTAGAGTATTCTATCAGTCGCCCCTACCTAGCTACGCCCATGTAATTCACCCTATATCATTGATAGTTTAGAGATCTGAATGTTAATTGGGACACTTTTTGTGATTTGAATTGTTAGTGTGGTAAATAATGATGTCGAATGCGAATGTGGGTTAGAGAATATAGAACTGTTGTATATAATTTCTCAATTTGCCCTAATAACTGTCAAACTAAGTTAATCAGCTGTGCGAGCAGGATGGGGAAAGTTGTTATTGTGGGTAAACACGGCCAGAATCGCAAGTTAAGGCTCTCCCTCATTCCTGATTGAGATGTTTGATGTATAATGAAATGTATCTGGACCTGAAGGCGATTTGAATAACTTGGGCCTCTGGATTTACACGTAATGTTTGCTGGCTTCCGACTGCTCATTGATTTTACATGGCGCGTTTAAAGCTCAAGTTTAAAGCCTGCTCTGATGCCCTGATCCACACATGACCTAATAAATCCTATCTCACTACCAAACGGACATGTGTAAGGAAACTTCGCTCTTCTTTATCTCTATTTATTTATTTCTCCTGTCGACGTGTCTTCTACATAAACACCTACATATTTCATTTCTCTTCTTATTTACCTTACTTATTTATACTTACATCCTTCGTAATATTTAGTTAATTTAAATAAATAACTTAATTATAATTCCCATAATAAATAGACAATATTTGGGTTTTAGTTGTATAAAAATTTATTAATTACAGAACTAAAACCCAAATATTGTCTATTTATTAATTATGAGTTCTATAAGCTTCTTTCAATAATTCCCATACTTTTAATATTTCTTTATGGTGATTTTAATTTGATTTATAATAATATTAGTTTTTTATTTTTGTCTTGAATATTATTTATATAAATGGTAAATTTTAGTCAAATATGATTTTATAAAAAAATTAATATTATTAGAAAAATTGAAATTAATATATCGTTGAAATCAGGAAAACATATGCTATTGACATTATTTATTTCTACTGTTTAAAACATATTCAGTTTGCCAAAATTTTAAAATTGGACAATATAAAAATACTAATTGTACCTCAGTGCAGATAGAGTAGTATGATTATGAACTCAAAGTTCTATTAGAAACTTTTTAATCTTACTGACCTATATTCTGGAATTAAAATTACTTAACTAATGTCACCGTAACATATTTGGTTGGGTCCGTCGTTGGCATTAGGTGAAACATTTTTATTAAGGATAAATAATAACATCTTCAAATCAAAATAGTGTAGCAATTTTTGTCTAATTTAAGTACTTGACATCCCAATGGTGAAAGAGGGGCAGAACACACTTGTATGTTCATACACAATAGATAAGAGTTGAGCACTAAACCTCATCAGACTGATGGTGTCTGAAAAGACGAAACGATCGTCACTAATATAATAATTATTGTGGACTAACCAAGTGTTTTTATTTACCTATATTCAAATATGTTCCAACAAAAACCCACTACAATATCCATTCCAAGTATTCTTATTTTTGCTGCCCTGGAAACACTTTTGTTTTTAATCACTTTCATTAAAAAACCACATATCTTGTTCCGTTTGGTACACTTCTTGTTCTTCATTATTTATGTTATTGATACTAACGCTAGGATAAATATATTTCTGCACTTCTTCAAATTTATAATTTTTTCCATTTTCATTTTTACTTCCAGAAAAGAGTTATTGGCTTTTGGTCCTTCTTTTATTAAGTACCTACTAAATATTTCGTCTTCTTTTCATTTAGTACTACATTTTTTTTATTTATGTAGTAGTTTTTTTTTGCTATGGTGGTCACTTGTTTTTTTGATCTTATATATCGCAATATCATCTGCATATGCCAAAATCTGCTGTAGATGCTGATATAATATTCCATTACAAAGTAACATACAATTTCGCATTACCCATACCAAGGAGAACATTGAAGAGAACCGGAGACAGAGGACCCCTTGTCTTAGTCCTCTATTCACTTTAAAGCTATTTGACATTTCACTTTCTGTCATTACTTTACATGCTTTACATTTTGTGTTACGCTATTTCATTCTTTTTAAATTACTCAGTTTTTCTGGGATTGCATCGTACGCCTTTTCAAAGTCAATATTTTTATTATGTAAACAATAAAAAGATAATAAAAAATAAGTAACACTATGAATAAAGAAAAATAGAATCTAATTTAAGAGTAATGATTTTTAATACAGACTTAAACACTGATTATTTATTTAAACACTTAATACTACGCACTATTTTTTTACACGATATTTATATCACTAAGTGTTTATGTTCACGTATTAATCCTGTCCTCGCGGTCTTTTCTACTCGGACTTATATAGTAGAGCAATTAAGTTTTAGAATATTCTCGTACCTTCGATGGGACAGAACAATAGAAGGGCGGCGAACGGGTATCGACCTCTCTGCTAATAATATGTTTTAGGAAAAATATATATTCAATTTTAATTCGTGCTTGATAGTCAACTATGATGTTTTCTGTCTTTTTCTGTTCGGTTAGTTAAGCAAGTATGCCCATATAATTTTCGCAACTTGATACACCTTTGTTTTTGAAAATGAGAAAGATTCTCGCTTTTGATCACTTGTTCAGCATCTTCTCTGTTGCCCAAACTTGTTTTATTTTACTTTATCATAAACATTAGTTTGTAATTGTTCACCTCCTATTTTGTAAATTACAGCAGCTGTATCATTTTCTCCTGGACTCATCCCAAGGTTACTAAACTACTACGGTTAGCGAGAAACAACCTCAACCAATCCGAACGCGGCAGCGTCATTTCTCGTCGCAACAGACATAGCTTGCATCGCTTCATTCTCTACTACACTAATCGCGATTGATTAAACTACAGATTAAATTTTAATTGAGAGTCTAATTGACAGTGACAGAACTTAAAAATTCAATTCTATTTAAATAGTGTTTCATTGTAATTCTGGATAGCAGATTAATTATAAAATACATTTTTTGTTTGAGTATAAATTTTACATCAATTTTTAAAGTGCAAATGAACAAATCTGTTTTACGTCTCTATAACATATCATTGTGGTCCTTATTAGAAACCACTTCAACAGTTGAATTAGTTTTTTCAACAGACAGTAACATCAAGACAGTCTGTAGAATTAATTACAGAGTAACCGATTTCTTGGTTTAGTAGGGAGGAGATCGAAATAATTGTAGGTACATTATTTACAAAATCTTCATTTTACTGTATAATTGTCCAAGTGTCAAAAATTTTATATGATGGAGAATAGTTTGCAATAGAAATAAAAAGTTACATTTTTTTAATCATTTTTCTCTTTGCGGATATTTTATATAAATAATAAATACGTACCAATATACCTTAGCATTCGTTTTATTCACATATACACACATACCGGCAAATTTAAATGAACGACGATAAATTAGGACTTTTTTTCTATAAGAATATAGTTTTTTTGATCGATTTCAACTGAATGTTATATACCGAAGTTAAATGAATTCAGTAGTGTTTTCATAATTTTCAATTCAATTTGAAACTTAATTTTAAGAAAAATAGAAGAAGTAGTTTTTGAACAGAAGAATACCTTGACCTTTACTGGTTATACTATATCACTGCTGGATGTGCTAGCACATAATCAGATGGCTATTTTACCTCTGCATCAAACATTTTTCCAATTTTCTTCTAAGTGACTTCCATCATCCTGATTTTTTGAGCACCATGATGATTTACTCTGAACACGACGAATCAGATGGCTCTTTTCCCTTGTATGAAACATGTGCCCAATTTGCTTCTAAAACTTTCATCATCCTGATTTCTTGAATACCATTGATGATTTACGCTGAACACGGTGAATCAGATGGCTCTAACCCTTGAGACAGGTATATTTGATCATCGATCCTTTTCTAACATTTACTCTTTTACCTGTGCTGTAAATATTATATGACTCATTATCTATTAGTCCTTCTGATTTATTGTCATTTTCCTTGCGCTTATATGACTCATTGTCTAATAGTTCTTCCGGTTCATTGTTAATCAGAGACATATCTTCGTATTCTCCCAATAATAACAATGGCTCGTATTACGAGCTCACTTTTATAATAAAATCGCGATTTTAACGCCCACTTTTACATCATAATCTTATGTAAAATTGAAAGTTAAACTCACGATATTATTATAAAAGTGAGCTAGTTCGGTTTTATAATAAAATCGCGATTTTAACGTTCGTTTTTACAAAAGATTTTAATGTAAAAGTGAGCGATAAAATCGCGATTTTATTATAAAAGTGAGCTCGTAATACGGGCCAATAATTCCTACATCATCATCATCCCGCATCATACCTTGAGGCAGGTAAACCTAAACAGTTTGTAAGTAAGAATTCTTTTAATGTAACTTGATCCTCGATCCGTTTTCTAACTTGTTCTCTTTAAACTGCGTTTATTTCTTTAAGTAGCGTCACTTCCCTGACCTACGATAACTACTGCGTGTGGTCTTGTTGCTACATCGTATGTTGCTGATTTCACATTTGCTGTTGTCAGTATTTTTCCCACTGCACTGTTTGCTATCAGTTGAATGTCCGTTTGCTTCTAATCCGTTCCTTCAAAATTAATTAGTTTGCAAACATAGACTGAAGTCAATTTACTGATGATTTTTTGTCTGTTGTCACTGTGGTATCTATTATATCTATTATCTTGTTTTGCTAGTGATAGCCAGAAGGCCGTACTGAGTTACATTTTTGACATATTGACGCTAGTCTCCGACTCTTAGATTACGTTTCCAGAACCTTTCTGTTGCAGTTTTTTTTTTTGTTTTGTTTATGATGTAAATCGACAACCTTTAATATTTGTCGTTCCGCGAGTGAAACCCGAAATGTTACTGTAATCTGATAAAAATTTCTGAACCGCTGCCACCAATTTGTATTACCGCTTTCGAAGAACCTGGCGTCACTAATTTGAAACTCCCTTACAGTATCGCTGCCACTAATTTGTGACCCACTCTCCAATAACGATAGGCATTACATAATATTCAAAATGGGTGCTTTGTCAAACCTGAGACGGAACATGTACTAAGAGATTGTTATTGAATTCAACGAATTGTCACATTTGTATAACAATATGAATTAGTATACAGGGTGGAATCGAAAGTTGGGCACATGGTTTTACGCGGAAGTTATTACAGATACACAAATATATAAAATAAATAACAAAGTTGTAGGAGACCAAAAGGGTCATTTGATTATAGAATAAAATATTTTTAAGCTAGTTCGATTATTCATATTGTTTATGCCAATTCGATAGCGCATTCTTTTCTGAATTCAATCATGTATTAGTTTTATATTCTTACATAATAAAAATACAGAAAAAAATGCGCGAGAAGTTTAAATAAATTTTTATATTTAAAATCTATCTTCTCGTGAATTGAATAATGTAATTAGTAATTACCTAAACAACACAAACTTTGTAGGTAGATAAGTATGAAAGTAATATTATAAATAGAATTAGAACAATATAATATTATTTGCAGCTGCCTTTTTGCATCCATAGCTTTCTGTACATTAAGTTTAAAAATAAAAAATTATCGCATTTCTTTCAATATTTTTATTATATAAGGATATAAAACTATTACAAGATTGAATTCAGAAAAAAATACGCTTTTAAATAGGCATAAAAAATGTATAAAAATCACATTTGAAAAAATATAACTTTGAGTTATAACTTTACACCAATGGTTTAAAAAAATATTTTATTCCATAATCAGAATAAAATCATGTGCCGAACTTTCGATTCCATTCTATATTTATTAAAATCAGTGGCGAATGGACATTTTTTTTATCAACCGGATAACCTATAAAAGTCCGGTGCCAAATCGCCCCCTAAAAATTTTATAACAGTTTTTACTTATTAATTTTTTATTTAAAAAACATACAATTGTATTCTTTTCTGAAAAAAGTATTTTTTAATAATGTGCTACTTGTCGCTGCGATGTCAATAACGTCGTCATTATAAATATTATTCGGAATATCTTTTTCAATGTTCACTATTAGCATTAAACTATATTTTGGTGTAAAGTTGAAGGAGCCTGTTTTTGATGTATCATTACAGAATGAATTGCAAGATATTTATATTTTTTACAAGTCCTATTATCGAGTACCTATGTGATTGACAGAAGGCTGTGCCTCTCCAAAATGATAAGAGAGCACACGATGATGTTTTCGATTTTTGTGTCGCATATTTTGAACCGAGTATAGTCGTTTTTTTCAGCAGAACTGTAATCGTTGTATTGAGGTTCAAAATATAAACCATGTTCCTAAAAAAACATAGTTTCTGTCTGTGCCAAATCTGTGACCTGTAATACTAATTCATCAATATCTTAAAAAAAAATGGGTCTAGAAACTAAAACTAAGACAGCTCCTACGTGTTCATGGAGAAATGGGGATAAAATGCAAATTAGTTGTTGGGTACCAAAACCGTCAAAATGTACCGGCGCACCGGGTATTTACCATATAACTCATCCGCCACTGATTACAATTCACTTCTCTAAACGCTGACACCACCGCCGTCTACCGTTACTCTCTACCACTCTTTACTTACTCTACTTAGTGCTATTAGAATGTGCTGATTTTGATTTTCAAAGTGGGGGTCGAAGAAAAATTAAATACAGGACAAATTTTTTGTTCAAATACCTATTTTATATATTTACTATGGATTCAATTTTGCAAATATTGTAAGATGCAGATTCTGGTTTAGTTCAACTTATTTAAAACCACTGATACAAACCACTTGAGAAAGAAACCAAAGGCCTCATAAATATAAACATTCGCTGATCCGGGGGTTAGTTAGCCAGTGCGAGCCAAATAGTGCGGTTGTTAGGCAGTGATAAGTGAACTCAAGACTGTGCCTTGTGACCTGATGACAATGAGTAAAGATGTGCAGATTGAAGTAATTAAAGGTGAGTGGCAACTCACGGTTATTCTTGTTATAAATACTGTTGATACTCATGGATGAATTACTGAATGGATGACATATTATTCACTGTTTATATATTTATTGTGCATGATGTAAATGTATCAAGATGTACTATTTGTCTGTGGCTGCAAAGTGCAAACGTATAGAATTCCTTCCCCTACCTGGTTGTTGTCTAGAACGCCCTTGAACCTACTAACAGAATGGGTGTGGAACCCATGGGGAGAGACTTTCGGTGAGAGTGAGACACACAGGAGGATTCACTAGTAGATCTGGAATGTACGTGTGTTCGGAAGTCTAGGACTTCTATGGCTGTAAGTCCCTCCGACAGAGTCGTGGGACTCTTCAGGTGGTTAATAGTGGGTAATGGTAATCACGAGTTGCTAGGCCGCATTCATTATGAAGATTGGGCTAAGAACTGGAGGTCCCTCCTCCCGCGGGCCGCGTCCCGAGGAGTGAACACGCCAGGAGCTAAACTTAATTGTCCCACTCTGCTGTGATGATATAGTAATGAGTGTAGATACAATTAGCGTTCACTACTCACGGAGTACCTCCCCAAGTCTATGACTTGGGACATTGGGAGTCACCTGTCATACCTCCTTTCTATGCCATGTGACAATTGTTGTAACTAGAATGACAATGCGTGTTTTGTACAACTTAGGGGAACGAGTCCTAATGGTCCGATTCGAGGCTGATGGAGAAGAAACAAGAGGACATCGTTGTCAGGCCAAGGAATGTGAAATATTTAATATTTTTGGGTTTGATAAAACGCAGATAAGAAACAAGTAGATGAACACTGTTTATTAAGAAAGTAATAAATTATAAAGTGAAAAAAATGATTGTAATTTGACAGTTCAAATACACACACATCAGAGCAAAGAAACAAGTGATAACTTACTCAACTAGGTAGGCTATATTATATCACACTTGATCAAACTAATGCGCTCAAAATCAAAACTCATTACTCCCACTTTTTGAGTGCATTGGATAATTACAAATACCAACTTTCTGTATCAAAGAAAAATGTCTTTCTTTTGGGAGTGCTTTAGTGAGAAAATCAGTGCACTGTTCTTCTGAAGCTATATATTCTACATTCAAAACTCCAATTTCGAATTTTTCTCTTACAAAATGATAGTGAATGTCAATGTGCTTGCTACGTTTGTGCAATTCGGGATTTTTAATTAGCCTTATGGCACTTTGATTATCAATTTTTAAAGTAATAGCTTTATTACATTGACACCCAATATCTAACAAAAGTTGTTTTAGCCATACAAGTTCTCTAGTAGCTGAACTCGCAGCTATGTACTCTGCTTCCGTTGTACTTAGGGATACAAGACGCTGACGTTGTGACCACCATGAAACAGGTCCGTTGGATAAACAAAAGATGTAACCCGTTGTAGAACGTCTAGTCAAAACATCCCCTGCGAAATCAGAGTCAGCAAAACCCAATAAAACTTTTTCTTTATCTTTTAGTGTAGTATAAAGAATTCCCATATCAATGGTACCTCTCTAAATAGCAAGTTAGAAATCTGCTAAGAAAACTTATTGAAAACATAATATCAGGTCGCGAAACCTGTGCCAAAAACATGAGAGATCCAATTGCCTCTCTATATAGAAATACTTTATAATCATTTTTTATATTCTCATTTTCCATAAGAGATGCAATTGAATTATGATCCATAGGAACACTTACAGGGTTAGCATTAGTCATATCAAAACGAGCAAGTATGCGTTTGATGTAGTTCCTCTGGTGTATAAAAATCGACTTATTTTCGGAATTACGTTCTATTTGTAAACCAATAAAAATTGATGAGTCACTCTCTGTTATTTCGAAAGAACTTTTTAAAGCACCAAGAATCACATCAATCGCATCTTGTGATTTGGCTAATAGTAGACCATTATCTACATACAGAGCTAGAAGTTACTACATGAGAAGGTTAAATTATTTCAAAAATGAATCAAATTTGTAATTCCATTGAGGTGATGCTTGTTTCAAGCCCTAGACCTCAAAATCAAAACTCATTAAATATCATATCTTTATAATGCTTGTATTAGCGTCCTAGATTCTTATTAATAAATAGTAATACTGTAATGCATTGTCTTTAAACGGATTAGTCCTGATCAGTGTATATCCTGAACTCAGCTATGAAAGAAAAAAAGTGTATTAATTACACTGTGTTTGAAATCATTTTTA
Source organism: Stenolophus ochropezus (assembly GCA_035578165.1). Taxonomy (NCBI): domain Eukaryota; kingdom Metazoa; phylum Arthropoda; class Insecta; order Coleoptera; family Carabidae; genus Stenolophus; species Stenolophus ochropezus. The sequence goes on from JAQOWZ010000002.1 coordinate 15,208,717, forward strand.
TCGTTCTTATAATACTATAAATAAAAATATGTAAAATAATTTTTACTTTTATAAAGTAAAAATATTTTAATACGAGCCTCAACATAACATTCAAAAATTTGTGCGCTATTGGGAAATCCTCCGAACTTCCACTCCTGTAGTATTAACTTAGCAAACATTGAATTATTTTTGAAATTAACAATAAATAGCATTTTTAGTAATGATATAAATAAAAATATCGCAGCGCTCACGTATGTCTTTAATTTACGGTGCCAAAATAATCAGGCTTACCCATCAAACTATATTTAATTTAAAATATGTTTAGTAAACTCAATTTAATGTCGAAACATACATAAAATATTTTGTTCAATGATGTACCAAAGATATGGTATTAAGTTTTATTGATACTAAAAATTAATCTGCTATTAATAAAAAAATCTATTAACGCAATTATACAAAAAGGAATATCTCCTTCTGAATTTAAACTATCTCTCCTCCCTCCGGGAAGTTTTTCTACATATACCCATTCTTGGAGAGGTTCTTTGAAATTTTTAAGAGCAGAAACGGGGGGGGGGGGATGCCAGTCAAAATGTTTGATTATTTGCACCGTGATATTGGAAACAAGGATGGTACAAATTCTCTACTCTCTATTGATATATATATATATATATATATATATATATATATATATATATATATATATAGGGTGAGTCTGGGAAGACGCCCCCCCCTTTAATTTTTTTATTATAAGTAATAGAAAAAAATTGCTCTTATAAAAGTTTTATTATTTTACATATACTAGTTGATGGCAAATGTAGATATTTTTTATAAAGTCATGTTTACAAGATACGACTATCAACTTTTATTTTTCAAATGGCAACCTATAATTATTGACTTTATAAAAAATATCTACATCTGACATCAAATAGTATATGTAAAATTATAAAACTTTTATATGAGCCATTTTTTTCTTATAATAAAAAAGTTATAATAAAAAAGTTAAGGGGGGGGGGCGTCTTCCCAGACTCACCCTGTATATATATGTATATATATATATATATATAAATATCTACATCTGCCATCAAATAGTATATTCTATTACTTATAATAAAAAAGTTAAAAGGGGGTGCGTCTTCCCAGACTCACCCTGTATATATATATATATATATATATATATATATATATATATATATATATATATATATATATATATATATAACTTGAATAACACTTTTTAAGTTATGCAGATATATTATTTACAATAAAATTTATTAATTTAAATAGTTCTCATGCATTCCAACAACATCCTTAATATAACATTTTAATAGATTTCAATTAATGTAGTACCTACACCTACCATTATTGTATTGAATTGTTGGGTATTTTTGTAATTGTTTCCATGGTAACAACAATAGGAAATAATAAAATGGCGTTACTATAGATATTTTAGTTTTTGAATTCACGTGAAATGAATATTACTTTTAAAAATGATTTATGTTGCCAATTTCGTACTACTAACTAGTAATTCTTATCAAAATTCCAAGCGAAATCAGTCAATGTGAGACAGTAAAATAATTTGTCTTATTTTCTACTTGGGCAAGGGAGTAATGTGGATATATTTTCGGGTGTAATTGATACATTAACTTCAAAACCGTCACAGAACACTAAAACACAAATCATTGGGGTCATTTTTTTTCTGGGGTAAGAGATACAATTATGGACAAAAATTCAAAGAAAAATCGGACACCAAATCCCCATCTGTCTGAAAGTATTAAAATACAATTAAATATGTCCAAACTTCGCAAGGCATTAGCTGTTACAAATTTGAATGCAAATTAGTACATTACGTAATTTATATGTAGTGTAGTTAATACAATGAGAGTATATCTATAGTTACGATTTTGACAACAATATATCAGACAGTTCTTTTTAATATGACATAATGGTTGTCAAGTGTCATTGTTGGACAATTATAATAAAAATGTTTGGGGCGTAACCCTAGGTTACTTTGACTAGAGCCATGACTGTAGGATGTGAGGTAGAACCTTAACTTGACTTGAGCCGAGTTTTTATTTCATTGCACTGTCACTGTGTGGATATTATGTTTGGTGGAGACTTGATTTAACTTTGGACTCTATGCTGAATACGGCGGAGGCTTTGACATCTTCAATTGAGGCCCAACATTACATTGTTTATTTAAATTTTGTTTTTTTAAATGTTGTTTAGGTTTAGGCTTTCGTTTTTTTTATATAGTATAGTGTGTATTTATTTTCTTCTTATTTTTCTAATTTAATCCCAATTCGGTAGATAATAAGTAATGAAATAATAGCAGCTGACTTAGTATTTTCCATGATTTTTTAACTAAAAGTTATTAATTTTGATTATAAATTTTTTTTTCTCATTTTTTAAAGACAAAAGGCGCCATTGGCTATAACGTACTCGGGACTCAATGTTAGAAAATATCTTGTTAAAATTTTCAAGTAGTTCACACATGAGTTGAAAATATTTTCCATTTTAAACTATTAGTTTTTTACGGATTAGTCATTGTACAATCTAAAATTACTCTAACGTTCTTAAATTTTTAAGAACATATTGGTATATTTAATATTTTCTGTTTCTGTTCTTTGTGTAAAATAAATATAATTGTTTTTAATGTTAAAGATAGACTTTGCAATGTTAAATATATGTAGGTACGGTAGAGTGACCATTTATTTTTTTGAAAAAAATCAGTATGAAATCTATGATCTGTAGAGTACTATTTAAATTGTTTATCAGTATACAAGAGTTTGAAAATCAGTACTCTACTGATAAAATAATTAATATGAGGTAGATTAAAATTATGGAACTTGCTTTAAATGAATTGTTTGTTTTCAATTTAAATAACAAAAATATTAATTTTTGTCATATTGCAGTTTTGGATGTAGCCAAAATATCAGATGCTTTTTGTAAGCACAGTTCTAGATATAAAAAATATTTATTTTCTTTTTTAAGTATAAAATGCACTATAAAGTACTTGGATGAACTAAAATCATTTTACGAAATGATGGAAACAAACGTTCATGAATGGTGAAATTTTCTTTCCAATATTTAAAATTATTTTCTATATGTTTTTCAAAACTTCGTCTTTTGAGAAAAAGTGCAGGGATACGTCAGAGTTTATATAAAATTACTGTAAAATAGTACAAAAGAATTATACTAGTTAATTTTTTTAAAATATATTCACACTCTTATGCTTTTCTATGCGCGCCGACCTTATACGCTAAATGTTTGCGACTTCCAGTACAGCCATTTGTGCCAAAATTTCTTAAAGTTCATCGTATAATCCATGTTCCAATAGATTTTTCAAAAATTTCAGATATTTTAATGTCAATTCGGTGGTATTTTGGATTTCATTTCATTCCACGCTCAATATATCGTTCATTCTGCTGATTAAAATTTATTTAATGGTTCCTACGGCCCCGCGGGTTATATTTTACAACTGTTTCACATTTATATATTTACTTATAATATTTTGAACAGTTGAGTGCAATCTTCACTCAATTTGAGCAACATCCCTTGAGGGTTTACAGTTAAAGTAAAGTAATTACAAACATATTCGCCTTTTAACTAGCGTAATTTCTTGCTTTTTTTGTGACTTATTTTTGGAAAAATGTTATACAAAATACTCAAATAATTGATATTTAGGCAATCATAGATGTTTTATATTAATAAATTTAAATATTGAATCATTATATGTAAGATTTCGTAAGTGTACGAGTTAATTTTGTGTACATATTTCTTTTGTAAATATTGTTTTTAATTAATCTACATAAGAAAAATTACGATTTTTTCATTAATAGTGATTGCATTTTATTTCAATATTATTTTTTAAAGTACTCTATTTTAAAATTTTGAAATAGAAACGTTAGGTGTACTAATAATTCTGTGAGCCACAATATTTCTTTGAGATTATATTTTGTTCAGATCTTGATCAATGGTGAGATTACGAGAATTACATAATATTACATATATGTTTATTAATGAATAATTTGATACGATCATATTACAAAATAGTGATCTATTTGTTAAAATAACTAGCAAAAAATTTTTTGTATATCTGCGAAACGTGCTTAGTTCGCTTATGGATAAGTCCTGCCCTCCTAATATAATTCGTGTTGTTGATGTATTTACCTCATTATTTTTGTAATATTGTAGATATCTTGTACTTTTGTTTAAATGTTATAGATAATGTTCCACTTTCATTTAATAATAAAACTTTATTTTCGGCCATAATCTTACGCAATATTCTAATTATAATCACAGGATATCTTGTACTAATTTCAGTTGTACCTTTCAGTGTAGTTGAGAATTGAAAGCATAATAAAATGTTACGTTTTATCCATTGAAATTGTTCTGTGTCGAGATTCATCTATAAAATAAACTGCTATCCCAAAGCCCGAAAACGTGTAAAAGGTTTTATCTATCTTCCATTTTCTTGTAATATTTTTTGCTTTGGCTGGCATCTATAGTGTTTACAAGAATCCATTGTTATTGTAGTAATTTTTTACTTGTTGAGTGAAAGTTTGTGGCTGTAATCACCATCCCTCATCCCTGACATCCCCTTCGCCATCGACAGTCGCTCGTCTCGGTCAAGGTCGCGGAAAAACTCTTCTTGGCAAAAACTCCACGAGATACATCATCCGGACACAGCATCGGGATTCATTCATGATTTGTCAGCCCGGCAGACTCCGACTAATCCCTGACGCTGACGTGTACATGTGTGATACACGACACATCACAGTGGCGCCCAAAACTCTCTTCGCTCTACATTGAATCAATATACCTTTTTATATACTTTCAATTCAATCCGAATATTATTTTTTTGACCGATTTCAAATAAAAAATGAATACTTTATATATATTACAAGAAAAATATACTAAACTGATTTTTTTCTAGTCATCTAGTGATATATATATATATATATATATATATATATATATATATATATATATATATATATATATATATATATGTTTATTTTCTTTTGTAAATAATTGTATCAAATTAGTTTAATTTTTTTTGTGTAATTGTTATTAATCTTTTGGAATTGTAAGTTACTTTTCAACTATATTTTCTTATTTACAATAAAAGTTTTTAATTTTTCTATTTCTCTTCTCTAATACTTACATTCATAATGGCATTGATTCCCTGATGCACCAACAAGGTTTGAATTTTAAGCAACACCTAAGAAAGAAATGTTTATATAAATTTTGTCAGCAATGTTGAATACTTTATTTGGCATTTTATTCAGATGTGATTTTGTCCATTTAAGGTAAACTTAAAATTGGTGCAACCGGCCATGATAGTCATTATGAATTATTTATTTTGTAAAATAAATAATAGAAATTTGATCAACATCAACATTGGACAGGTATTACATAGTTTTTAATAGATCATAGAAACTATTAATAATATATGTGATACTTAAATTTTGTACTTAAAAGCAGTGGCGGCTCGTTCTTAAGTGTTGCAGAGATGCAGAACCATCAAAAATTTAATATAAAAATTCCCATTATTAATTTATCATATAAGTACATTATTAAAATATATGTAAAGATCCAATAACAAATATTACTTCTTTAATTTACATTATATTGTGGCTTAATAAGCGTAAACAGTACGAAGTAGAAAAAATTGACAGAAGCAAAACTAGAGAGAAAATAAATTTTCAACAAAATATAATTTAAAAATATCTCATGGAATTTATTTGGTTTTACACTGGTAATATGATCGTTTTATATCGGAATAGATCGATAAACATCACAAAAATCGAAATAAATAGCGAAAAATTTTAATAGACGTTGGAGACTTGGTCGAAATGTGAGGTTAAAAATAGCGCTTAATTTAAATTTACAAACTTTTACATCCCCCTAACGTCTATTTAAAATTCTCCATTTTTTTTTCACTGTTGTCAAGTTTTCATTTCCTATTACCATGCAAACTATCGTAGCGCTGGCGTGTTCTATTCTATCTGATATCATAGAAAATATTCTACGAAGAAAGTAAATTTTTGCAATGTAAATTTAAAATTGAAATTTAAAAATCTCATACTATAAAATATTAAAGAAATATTAGAGTTCTGTTCTGTTCTGTTCTGTTAGAAGTGATATATTTGTAAGAATTCGGCGTGTTCGCCACTGGGTATTAAGAGCGATCTTGGCGCGTCTGCAGCTTTTCTAACCTCCACGTGACTTTTTTGCCAACGCTGTTGTTTTCCGAACAACTTTTTGACTTGAAATTAATGAAAGCCTGTAGTTTGATTAATGCCTGAAATTGGTTGTTGGAAAGGAACCCTTTGTTATGAAATCATCAAATATTTAGTTTTCATTATGTTGTTTTTGTTGGCGGTAAAAGAATAATTGATGTTTAATATTTGATTATCGCTTGTGAAGATTTCATCTATTATTAATTAATCTTTCAGTGACAGATAAAAGCTTCTTTATTGTCCGTGAGAAAATGTGTTAAACTTTGACATTTCATTTTACAAAAATTATAAAAACCGTGAGCAATTTTTCATCTTTATATAACATTCCTCTATTGATTTCTATTGAATTTTTTATAATGCACATTTTTCTAAATTTCTATGCAAGCTTCATTTGTATTGATTATAAAATGTATAATATTTTAATTTTACTGTTTTATGTCAAATTAGTATTTACATAGATTATGATTGTATGTATTTTCTATATTATTACGGAAAGCGGTGGGTCACTTGGTTAGCGTGCGATTTGTAGTTCAAATTTCAGCTTTTCAAATCTTTATCTAAATAAAAATACCGTTTTGTCTGAGTGGTTAGGTACCCACTATAAACTGTAGGTTTTTTGCAGTGGTTGTAGGTTGACAAACTGCACAACTAATAATAATAATAGTAATAATAGACGTTTATTTAGCAATAAACAATTACAGTTATTTTTTCAAGAAATAAATACTTATTTAATTAACAACGTAAAATCTAATTAGTAGTAGTAACTATGCATATAGTTAAATTTAATCAGACCTTTTTGTAAATTCTTTAATTAACTTTTTTCTGAATATTTTTTAATCAGTCAAGAGTTTTTATATTTCATGTTAATCACAATTTTTTATGAAATTTATATTTATTAGTTAGACTTGCGATAACATAATTTATCTTTATTTCTTGTTGTTTATTTACGGACTGAGTAATGAGTTAAATTGAGAAATCCTATCCGACAAATAAATAAATACACATAAATCTTTTATTGTACTGTCACAATGTGGATAATCGAATAACCAAACTAAATATAGGAAAATATTAACTTGGAATGAGCAAATCGATAAATAAACAACTAAAAAATAAAATATATAAAAAATAAAATAAAATTACAATTAGGAAGATACAAATTTATATAATGTGATGTACAAAATAATTACATGTGAGAATTATGTTTAAAATTACTGATAACTAATACTTACAAGACGACTCTCTTCTAACCGACTACTGCCGTCTCACTGCTTGACTGTCTGATTGACTATTGTTCATTGATTTAATAAATATACATGGATGGAGCTATACGAATAGCTGTACACAGTGAATGGTGTGGCTAACATAAGAGAGAGATAGTTATATATAAAGTTTTGCGGTGGGAGAGGGATAGATGATTTGTACCACGTGACTTGTGGCAAGAAAGCATTAAGGCTGTTCGTCAAATACGTTAAGCAAGCAAAACCATTGCAGCACAACCAAAAAAAAAAAAAATAAGAATATTTAGTACTCATTAATTACTAATTAATTACAAAAAAAATAATTTATTACTGTTATTTTTTAAAAAATAAATGGGGTTGTGCCAGCTTAACCTTTAAGCTAGCATAACCCAAAAAAAAAGTAAATATAACGAATTCCTTAATATTCATTGATTACAAATTTATTACTAATTAATTACTACATATTTACTAATTAATTGATAATTAATTACTTATAAATTACTCCAGTAATGAACTTGGATGTTGTTTCTACTGGTCTTCCATTGCCATATTGGCACAATTAAAAAAAACTATCCTATTATTTAGTATTAATTAATAACTAATTAATCGCCGCAAAAATAAAATTATTACCCTTGCAATTTAAAAAAAAAATAGTGGCTGTGCCAGCTTCTCAGTGAAGCTGGCACACCACCGAAAAAAGAGTAATTTTTTGTTATTATTTAGTACTAATTAATTACTACAAGCAAAAATTAATTACCATTATCATTCACGAGAAAATGCAACTTTTCGAAATTTCCAAACGAAGCTAGCGCACGAACGCGAAAGAACATATTCCTATGTAAAAATGCTTCGAAAATAAAATAAATGAAGTTGACAACTATACCTAACAACAATAATTGTAGAAATAAACTATTTAGAAGAGATTGTGTTGGAGTAATAAATGGTCAAATAATGTTAAGCGAACGGTTTAGATTAAAAGATAGATTTTCGAATAGGTTTTAATCTGGAACTATATTTTGGCAATTGTAATTTTTATAAATCAAGTTGCTAAATATACCAAACAATAATAATTCTCAATATAAACAATTTATGAGAAATTGTGCTGGACTAATAAATTGTTAAATATAGTTTAGAGAACGATTTCCTTGGAAAGATAAATTTTCGAAAAGATTTTAATCTCAAACTAAATTTTGGCAATAGTAATTTTTATAAACTAAGTTGCTAAATATACCTAACAATAATAACTGTCGATATAAACTATTTAAGAGAGATTAAGCAAAATATTTTAAAATTCGACAGCGTAATGACTGAAGATAACACGTTTCTTGCCACAAGTCACGTGGTTTTCTCTCTGTCTTTGCTGCACTATGCTAACCACAGACTGTCTCTCTTCAAGCCCCTTCCATTTACGAAGTATTATAAGTTCTATGCTATTGTTGCTCATTTTCGAAGTTTATTTCAGACGACATGATTTTATGATTATCTCAATTTGACTGGTTATCTTCTCCGTGGGCGGGTAAACAGACCTCAACTCGAAGATTCCACAAAAAAAGAGAAAGCTATTAACGCGTTTACTAAAAATTCAGAAAACAGTTTCTTGACAAGGGTTAATGGTTTATAGCCGTCCTTCATAGACTTTTAAAAGCAGTATAACAATAAACTTATGCACTGAGAAAAAAGGTTTTATACAACTACTCCTTTAATTTCAGTTTTATAAGAATTATTTTCCTTTTTATTATGTATATATCTACGAAAGCGTAGAAGGTCCACCGTTGTATTTTTTTTTATAATTCAGACTTTGGAACTCTGAATTCAGACTTTGAAACTATGAATTCAATAATTCAGACTTTATAACTCTGAATTTCATAATTCATACGTCAAAACTCTAAATTCAGACTTTGAAACTCTGAATTTAGACTTTGAAACTCTAAACTCAGACTTTCAAACTCTGACTTCAGACTTTGAAACTCTGAATTTAGACTTTGAAACTCTAAACTCAGACTTTTAAACTCTGAATTCACACTTTTAAACTCTTAATTCATACTATAAAACTCAGAATTCAGATTTTGAAACTCTGAATTCAGACTTTTAAACTCTGAATTCAGACTTTTAAATTCAGAGTTTCAAAGTCTGAATTCAGAGTTTCAAAGTATGAATTCAGAATTAAAAAGTCTGACCTTTTGAATTCAAAGTTTAGAAGTCTGAATTTAGAATTTCAAAGTCTGAATTCAGAGTTTCAAAGCCTGAATTCAGAGTTTCAAAGTCTGAATTCAGAGTTCCAAAGTCTGAATTCAGAGTTCCAAAGTCTGAGTTCAGAGTTTCAAAATCTGAATTATAAAATAAAATACAACGATGGCCCTTCTACGCTTTCTTATGTATCTTAGTTATATAACCAATATGAAATAATATTCAATACCTTTTGTTTTATAATATCAAATTAATAACTTATTAGTTATTATCCCTTAATAATAACTGTTTTATAAGACATTCACTTTATACACTAACTTAGTTATTTAACTGTACAAGAACAAGTCTATAGTATAATGCTTCTATAAGACGATTTAATAGTTTTTAATATACGTTTTATAAAATATCCCTCCCAAACGCTAAGCGGGCAATCCTCGCGTCGTCATCGCCGTGTCTCTCATTCTTGTTGCTGTGTTATGTTTCTTATGTTTTTCTGTTTATTTAGTATATGCTATACATACAGTCTAATATGTTGTTTAAAATACATTTATGCAAGATATTTCATCTCACTGAATGAAATTTGGAGATTTATAAACTAAATTTTGGAAGGTAAGTGCTAGTTTTTGTATAATTAACAGTAATATTGTAATTGTGATTTAGATTAACGTGAGTGAAATATATAAAAAAATTGTTCGCATTTTTCTTTTTAAATATGCAAATTTTTTATTTCAGATGAAGATGAAATTGAAAGTGCGCATCTGCAAGAAAATATAGAAAAAAAAACAATTTTTCCTGAATACTTAAATCAGGAAATTCTTCCACGTAAGTTGAACTATGTTTGAAAAATTTGTTAACAAAAATGTGAATAAAGGGACAGTCTTAAAACTTCGGTCAGGGGAAAGTTCTGGTCAAAATATGTCAATCTAAAATATTTACTTATATGTAGTTGGCGAACAAAAAATCTTCTTGACAAGCCCTTCTAAGCAGGGGCGGATCTAGGGGTGTGCTGGGTGTGCAATAGCACACCTGAAATTTTTCAGGGGCGGCATTTTAGAAAACCAATTTGTTAAAAATTAAAATTTTAATTAATTATTCATCTTTGTTTACACTTATTTACAAACTTTTTGAAGCATTTATAAGATCATATCTAGCATAAATATTTTTTATTACAATTGTTTGACGTATGTAGGACCACACACATATTGGCTTGTTTCCACAATTTTATATTACATGCAGTAAGCGGCAATAGCAATTAGAGGCGGGTTGTTTGTATCGGCATAGATCTGTGGTGTCGGTAGAGTACGTTATCAAAACACCATTTTTGTTCAATTATTAAATAACTCCAGGAAGGTGGACTTAACAGTTCAGCGCAGGGATACATGTGGGAACGTGTACATTTATTTTCTGATTTTCTGACTGTGAAGTTCAATTTGAAAATGTGCTCAACAGTCAATTAATAATTTGTGCGATAGGTATGTTTTCATTTAAAACTTTACCATTAAGCTTAAAACCTTGAATGTATAAGTAGTTGTAGATATAGGTAAATTACTATAAGAAACTAAAATTTACAAAATTTGGAAGCTATTCTGTTTTTATTCTTATATTATGTCAATATTTACATACCTACTTATATAAATATTGTCATAACATATCTACCACATCTTACAATTTACTAATAATTTTAGCTTCCAAACTAAAATCATATAAATTTATCTGCACTTTAATTTTATGACATAATATTTTAAACAGTATTCATATTGTTAGTACTCAACTCCAGCTGAAAAATGCTAAAACAACACACCGATTCATTTTACTTTTTATTTAAAATTAAAAATATTGGTCCTATGGATACAAAATTATTAATAAACAAATGTAAAAATTTAGAGTTGTTGTTTACTGATAAAGATACCACAGAACGGGATTTTGATGCAGATGAGCTTTACACGAAACTCAAATCTTTAACTACAATTGTAAAAGACGATAAAACTCCTAAAGAAATATTAAATTATATTTATAAACAAAACTTTACTATTCTTTTGCAAATGTTATAATAGTTAATTAATTAATTTATTACTAACATTACCTATTAGTGTTGCGACTGCCGAAAGATCATTTTCAAAGTTAAAATTGATCAAAAATTATTTAAGATCTACACTATCTCAAGACAAACCTGTAGCGCTTTCTATACTTTTCATAGAACATGAAATTGCCGAAAAAATAAATCATAACGTTATAATGGGGACTTCCGTCATATTTTTTTATTTTTTTAAATGAATCTAAATTTAAAAATAAAAGACCCGTATTTTTTATTTTGCAAATAAATTAATAGTTTTGCTAAAAAATGTTCGCAAATAGGTTTGTGACGTATTATCCCTGACAGACAAAGAAGACAAGATGTTAGAAAGAGATAGATATAGTAACCAACGTGAACATGGCATTACAAATGCCGCGCGTAACGTCAAAACCACGGACCATCTTACTATCAGACTGGTCGTGCAAACATAACCTCTCGTTTCAACCACGCTTGTTTGTGAATTTCGCGCATGTATTATCAAAGACTTGTTTTTATTAATATATTTTCTTAATTAAGTGCTTATTAAAGGACAAAATATGTTATCAGGTAATATTTTATTGTATATGTATCTCAAAACACAAGTAAATAAGTATGAAGTATGAAACAAGCTTGAACTGGCTGCTGATTTAAATGATTTCGAGACATGCGCTCTAAGTCAGATTGGCTTCAGGGTTCATACGTCACGAGGCTATTTGCTGAATTAGTTTTTCTAAAAAATGTTTAAGTCTAATAAATATTTTATATATTTTTTAACTTTTTACGAACTTATTTGAAGATAGAATTAATATGCAATTAAAATTTTGTGAAAAGCTCGCAACGCGGAAGTCCCCATTGTAAAGCGTTTTGCTCAAGCAAAGGTAAGAAAATTACCTTTATAGTAGGCAACTTACATGGGCTGTGAATTGAGTTACCTACTTCTACGTTATTGTATTTTTTTAGAGTTTTATTTCTTTTTGAGTATGTAGTATGTATGTTTTCTTTCTTTGTTCATCATACTCATTCCACCTAGATCCGCCCCTGCTTCTAAGAGTGGTGTTACTTTACTTAGTGGAATGTATGTAAGTGTCGAGCTTTAAACATTCCCTGGTGCTATAATCTTTTGATTATGCCCTTAATACATAAATAATTATTATAAGTATAGAATTGCCGTTGAAAGAAAAGTAAAAAATAAAATATGTTAAATCGTAACTTCGTAACTAATTATTAGGTTTATTATGTTGCTTGTACAGCTGCATACAATAAATTGCAAGTAAAATTAACAATAAAACTTTTAGAACTCTCAATCCCTGACCTTGCAATCGCTCAATATGTGTGTTTTATAATAAAATAAGGAAAAATTAAAAAATAAATCGTATTGTTGAGATGATAACTAATCTTTTATTTAATTAAAAACAATTTGTAAACATAATTTATATTTTATCTTTTAAGAATGTCATCTTTGTTTATATTTTGAGAGAAAAGAAGGAAAAACTCTAGGTCAGCATGCACGAGTACACATTTTCAGCGTTGTTTCATTCGGTCATATTTCAATCCTTTACAAAACACCAGCTTTTAATGTCTTGTTCTCCGTCATATTTTTTACCCCTTCTTGCCATCATTAGAGTCGCGATGATTTCAGAGAAATATGTTGTCAAATAACGCGAAGAAAAGAATTTAATTTGAAAATTGCGCCAGCCATGAACTTGATAAATTTCGACAGCGGAGCATCGAGGCATTCGTTACTTAGCAACAGGGAAGCAGAACGGTTAAGCTCTTTGTTGCAACTGTCCTGCGGCCTTCGAAGCTTGCAGGGTTTCAATACGATGCAATTGAACAGAATTTAAGATCAAAGGAGGCGGTGCAGGATTCAACTAACAAGATGAACGTTTATTTATTTTATTAGACTAAATACATGTCTCTATCTTATATCTAGGGCAATAAAACCTTTTATATTACCTTTCCTTACAGTTAGGTATATACATCTTTTAAGACATCAAAGTTAGTGTAATGATTGCAACAAAGGAATGTATTTGTATTGTTACAACATATCTAATAAATCTAATTAACTAATGGTGTCGGCAATAGGTCTTACGGTTATTTTCATTATTAAAAAATCAATTAATCATATAATTGCTTTATCCACTAAGCGATTAATATAAAACTAATTGACTAATAAATTAATAGAGTACTTAAACAGTCAAATAATCCGGCGTATGACAAAAGCGCATTAAATTGTATTTTTTGTTACAAAAGCTCACTAAATGAACATTGCAAAATCGCACCAAAATATGTTAATGAATTGAAATGTACATATATTAATAAATTTGATGTAACTATTTATTCAACGATGGAATAAAGTAAGGTTATGTAAGGTTAGGTTAGTTTAGATAACTTTAGGTTAGGTTAGGTTAGTTTAGAAGAGTTCAGGTTAGGTTTGATTAGATTAGGCTAGGTTTGATTAGATTAGGTTAGGTTAAGTTATGTCAGGTTGTGTTAGGTCAGATTATGATAAGTTAAAATATATTAAGTTAGGTTAGGTTAGATCCGGGACGAAAGAAGAAGACTTGGAGGCATACCTCTGCGAGTATCTATTTTAAAAGTACTATCCACGAGCAGAACGAATTTACTCGTATTTTGATCTAATCAGATGCACAAATACGCGTACACATTAAATTCCTAAATATTACTGATGTCTTTTTGCTAAGTTTTTTGGGGGACTTACATGTAATTAATAAAATATCCTGTATGATGTTGAGCAGTGTAGAAAAAGTGAAAACGGTTTTTATATAAATCAGTGCGAGATTAGAGGTAACCTAAATGTGAAATTTGCCAATTGACTTCTTTCTATTACATTCGTCCCATTTTGCACATAACCTTGCATCTCAGCAAGTCATCGAAACGATTTATTTGCTAGTTCCCATTTTTCGATCCATTTGCGATGTTGCCATAAATTCCCTGACCAATTTCTCGTCGGGAACAGGGGAACACCTCTGCTCCGACCGATTAGCACTGATCCACCCACACATCGACACTAACTTACTTTTCTACTTCCTCACCTTGCCGCAACTTCTCACGCCCACTCACTTACCCCGACGTAAAATGTCTCCAATCAACTCCATTTCATTTCGCTGCAATCTTGATTTATTTCTCCATTTCTTTCTCACTTGTTTAACAAAGTTTCAAAAAGCGTGGGTGTTATTGTGAATGAACGTAGTACATGGAATTTATTATCAAAATTTTTGACAGCAAAAAAACAATATTAAAATGCAAGATTATAAATTAAAAGAAGCATGTTAAATAATTTTATTAAGCTGTCAACGTCACAGTGTGTTCTTTCAGACTCTGATTGAATCAACAGAACAGGTAAATTTTAGTAGAAATGTAATTATTTATGCGACAAAATATTAACTTTAATAAGTAATTTGTTTTTACGCTAAAGGCTTGAAAGTAAAATATGTGGACCACTATTCGTTGATAGAACAGGACATTAAATACTGGAGGTACTACGCTCAAAAATTAAGTACCTCATTCGCTAGCTCATGAATCACTTTTCTGTAAAATTGATTGTCGGTTTACAAAAATTGAATATGTGAGGCTATTTGTGTTTACATAGAATGTTATCTTTAAAATAAAGAATAATTGTCTAATGAATAACATAAAGCAGATGAAATCGAAATGAAAATACCATATATTTTTAGACAATCTCTAATAAAGATAAAAAATGAAAACAATTAGTTAATAAAACTCAAAAATATCGAAAATCCAATAATTTAGTGGGAGACTTTCAACAATTCACGTTTCAACAGCTTTGGAAAAGTCGCCATTTCTAATTGTAGCCATAGGCGCCAAAAGTTCTAGTTATGCCACTGACATTGTATAGTGTGTCCAGATTTCATCGGCCACCATTGAGGTCTCGAAAACTATAACAGCTACAATTTCGGTTAAATGGGAGTTACTGTGCGCATCTGGGGGGCGATTTTAACCTTGTCCTTGTTATTCCAAAATTCCCCGTAGGTCATGAGAAAATGGTGAAAAAATGATTTTGGTCCATTCGTCCATTTCTTCTTCCAAAAATAATTTCTAAATGGTTGTATATCCAGAATTTTGAAATTTAATATAAACTTAGGGTTTTTTAAATGGAAACCATATTTGATTTAAAACTCAAAAAAATTGTTATTTTTTCTCTTTTCAATAATATTAATATTGCACTACGTTGGTTTAGTTTAAAAATAAATTATGACATAACTTTTCATATGCGAAAAATAAACTTTTTGCAAGAAAACAAAACTCTTTAATTGCATTATCCTTAAATAAACAAAATTTTACAACCATAAATAACACAATTAACGTTAATTATTATTAATTTAAATATAAACTATGTTAAATCACAACATGAGATGCAACTTACAATAACATAATTTTCTACATTTTTAATTTATTAATTGTTCAAAATGTCGCCCATTATCTGTAATGCACTTATTTAATCGAATTATTATGTTATTAATAACCTTTGACAATTATCGGTTTCCACATTTTCAAATGCTTCAATTACTCTTCGTCTTAATTCTTCTTCGATTGTATTAATTTCATTTACATAAACAATACTCTTAATGTAATGTAAATGAGTATATATTTCGAAAAAAAATATAAAAATATAAAAATTCTTACTAAGATCATTTTATGAGTCCCTATGACTAGTTTAATTTTGTTTCGTAACAATTTTCTGTATCTCTCATAATAAACGAAATATTTTGGGTGCCGGCCTTTCGCCAAACACCCTGTATATACGTTAGGTAGCTTATAATTTTTAATTATTAAAGGACAATGCTATTAAAGCCTCTTTTTATACAATCAATTTTACAGAAAAGTGATTCATGACATCATGACCTAGCGAAGCTTGTACCATTATTGTATGTTTTGTTGGGTATTTTTGTAATTGTTTCCATGGTGTCAACAATAGGAAATAATGAGAAGACATTACCATAGATATTTTAGTTTTTAAATTCATATGAAAATAATGTTACGTTTATATGTATATTATTTAAATTATCAATTTCCATCCTATGCAAGGCAGTAAAATCGTTTGTGTCATTTTTACTATGCAAGGGAGAACTTCGATATTTTTTCGGATGGGATTGAGCTTAAAACCGGCTCATACCACTAAAGCACTTTTTTTTTCTGGTGTAAGGGATATACATAAATATGGACAAAAATTCGGATGGACATCGGACATCAAAATCAGCGTAAAACTACTAATACACAATTTCGCAAGTCATTAGTTATAAGAAATTTGGATCCAAATTGATAAGTTACGTAATTTATATGTACTGTAGTTAATACAATCAATGGATATACTCTCTACAATAATATTAATTTTCATATCCATAGTTACGAATTTGACAACAATGTATCAGAGCGTTCTTTATAAAATGACAATTGTAGTAAAAATGTTTGGGGTACAGGTTCGACTTAGTTTTAGTAGAGCCGTGGCTGAATGAGTTGGAGCCCTAACTTAAATTGTATTATCTCAGTGGCGTAACTAGAATTCATTCCCGCAAGAATGTACTTTAGCCCCCCCTCTGTTCAAAAGAAAAGCATAATCCTGATTTGCAATTTAATAAAAATATCTAAAAGTTTAAAGCAGATTTGTATTTAATAATTAAATTATTTGTGCCACTGCTAATACCATTTTTAAGAAAATCCAACTTGAAATCAGCAATTGACACTTTCAAATAAAATGTATGGATACGTTTTATATCTAGCAATGCTAAATATTTGATTTTTAATTATTTTACATATCCTGAAAGATCTCTCGGTGATAGTTAGTCACAGTAGAGAAAAAAATAAAATGCCCGTAATATTTAATAGGATTCATTATTTGTAGTTTACGAGAAAATAATTAATAAAAATTTTGGGAAAAGATATTGTAACGCCAGCATGGTAGAATCGTAAAAAAGAGAGATAGACTTGGAACGTAAGAGATAGTCTATCTACCTTTTTCCACGATCCTCACATGTTGACATCATATGTCCTTTCTGCAAAACATTAAATTGGTAATGACTATAGTATTGTAAATTGGTTACTTTTTATATTTTATGATTTAGTAATGAATTTCGACTATAGTCACATACCCCATTATCATCAGTTTATGAAAGTAATATCCGAGAAGCGACAATCTTCTAATTATTGGCGCTCAATATACAGGCGTTGAAGAAAACATGAAAAATCAATGGCGCCGATATAATATTGTCGCTTCTGGTTATTTATGTATGTGGTTTAATAACGTAGAACCGAAGTGAGCCGCCCTAACCTGTGAGTAACTGGGAAATTATATTACAATGGAGGGAACCCTGACTTGATCTAAGGCCCTGCAATTTCTGGCTTGATTTGACTGAGGATTCCACGTTGGAGTGAAACCTCGATTATACTTGACTGGGGGGCTCATGCTATAGAGTACGTTTACACCGTGCGTACCAAGCGTTTGGTCCCAATACCAAATGACGTCACAAGATGGCGACGGACGGTGTAAACACTCCGTACCAAACCTTTGGTACGCAATTGGTACACAACTTTAGTACGTTCCAAGGGGGATGTACCAGACCCTACTCACACACGGTGTAAACAGCAAACGTACTAAACCGATTATGCTGCCACCTGTGATAGGCAATTGAAGTAAAATTATGTAGTAATATTGAGGTTAATTTTAGTGACATTTATTACAAAACTATATTTGACGGTGTCAGGCTACTGAGAAGTCTTTAAATAATATTTATAACATTACTTAGGTTATAGCAATCGAGTTCAATAAACTTTATAATTAATTAATTTTAGGTTAGGATGCCAATGAGACCAAACAGTGTACCAGAAATATTTGGTCTTATTTTTTATACACCGGTGTAAACATACCGTATTAAAATAAAATTTAGTACATATTTGGTACGCGTACCAGTATAGTACGCACGGTGTAAACGTAGTCATGGTGGAAGTCTGACTTGAATGAGAGTTCCACACAATTTGGGGTAAAACTCAGACTTGTCTTGACTTCAAAAAGAAATAAAAATAACCACTTATTATTATTCCATTATTAGTAATGTGTAACTATACCAAAGTTTCAATTCTCCAATTCTGTCATCAATACCGCAGCGCGATAGGTATAATAACAAATACTCGTATTTTTGTAGGAGTGTTGTCGCATTTTTAACTGTATTATAAAACTGAATAATTTGGCAAAAAGCACTTTCCAACGTAGTTTTATGTTTAAGTAAGGTCTCTAAGTTGATTAATAACAGAATCAGGAAAAGGTATAAATACAGAATTTCTGTAATATATTTTTGGAGTCTGTGCTACAACGTTGCTGCATTGCATTGTATATTTATTTCAAACTTTTCCCATGTTTGCGTGACATTGCAACTGGCAATATAAGAATAAAATGCTAGAATTTAATTGTTTTGTATTTTTAGTTACAAATTATTCGACAATACTAAAAAAAGTAATTATCTTCCATTAACCTAATCCTGTTTTAACTTAATGCTAAATTGTAATATAAAACAAGTAAATAATAATAATTTCTAAATCCCTCCTTAACTTACAACGTTCAAGGCTAAACGTTAAATGTGAAAAACTAATTTAACTTTTACAGGAGTAGGAAAATTGACCTTAACAAGCCTTGCATCTCTAGTTTGCGTTTGTTGGAGATGTCTGTCCTTTCATAATTTATATCATGTCTTATCTTATCACAATTATATGACTAAACATAACCGTAGTAACAGGACGGTTGTTAAACAATAATAGTAATGCTTGTATAGCACATCAGTTTAGGTAACCCTGACCAGATTTCCCGACCACTCATTCGAAACATCAGAATCATCTTTATTCTTACACTAGTGAGATTTGATTTGAAAACAATATGATTTTTCTAATTTATTATTTTCCTTTAAAAATTCATTATATTATTACTATATTTTTGTTCAACAAATATCATTATCAAGTTTATTGTGTTTATTACATTTCATTAAGAAAAATTCTATGGACTTCGCTTCACTAAACTTTTCTCTCAGGTAGATAGTCGCAAAAGTTAAAATATTAAAAAACGCTTTAAAATTGCAAATATATTTTATACAAAAACTATTATTGTTTATTTTTTATAACAAATAAATAAATATTTGTTCTTAATCTTTAAAAAGTTAAAATTAACAACATTAAAAATTAGCAAGAAAAGTCACTTAAATTGTTAATCTGTCATATCACAAATATAGAATTATGTTTTATTTCATTGATTGTTAAACTATGTATTGTACTTGTACATATATATTATTAAATTTGTTTATAATTTAATATGCACTTCGACTCGAGAAGAAATACTTTGAATAGCCTCAGCTATTTACTTTTTTTGTAATTTTTTACAACATAGAGTACATGTTATATAAAGCTGATAAGGTTATGGAAACCATAGCTGAGTTTTATTAGATCTGAATCGGTAAAGGATTAATCTAAATTTTATAAAATTGTTCTTACTAGAGGAATACACAAAATACAATATTCCTATCACATAATCGTCATTTTTCATATATAATTAAATAATTGAATACCTCCCTGCCACTGAAGTTAGGTCAATCATGTAATGACTCCTTATTTATATTCATTATTCATCTGTGATATGATTATGTACTTCCTAATGTTTAAATATTTTAATTTTAATATTAATTATATATTAATTCTAAATAACTTTACAATAATTTTAGTTTATAATTCATTATTGTTACAAAAAAATAATTGAACTGAAGAATTCACATAGTGGAATTTTTGATTTGTTTATAAATATATGGTATGTTTTTATGTTTCATGTCCAATTTATTGATTAGGAAACAGTTTGAGCTCTGCAGAGATATTAATTTTGGCAATGTCGATCCCTGCTAAAGATAATTCAACAGTTATTATTCTCTAAATAAATTACCTATTACTAGTATTGATTTCTCTGTTCCTCTTGACTTTTGGTCCAGTTGTACCATGAAGTGCTAATCATTTTACGGTCTAACGCCATCTCTCTGTTATCTAGTAACACGCAAATGAGTTATTTTTATATCACACCATCATGTCATGTCACATTACGCTATGAATAAAAATTCATGAAAGATATTTGTATAATTATGCGTAAATACACACGAAGAATAAAAATGTGATGCGGACACCACATAACTTCTTTTACGTCTATTAAATTATACACATTATTTTTTGCACTTCATTTAAACTTATTTCATTTGAAAAAAAGACAGCTAATTGTTTTTAATTATACTGTCATGAAAATTAATTTTAATTGTTAACTGATGTAACCTATTCAACGTAATCAGGTTCTTTATTCATTTAATTACTTAAACGATTAGATTTATTTATATTGCCAGTATGCAGGGAGTATCGGGAGTTTTCACTTGAATTGAAGACCATGGAGCATATGTACTGACATCTATATGCACCGGAACATACAATTTTTGTTAAAAAAATTCGTGTAAGATGGCGCTCAGGTCACAAATTTGAATTCATATTTACATTTTATGAAGGTGACTTGTGTTTACTATTACTAATTAATTAATAATTAGCAGAACTGTCAGATTTCAAACATGAACGAAACATGTAGAATCTTTCTGATCAAAAATAAAATATTAATGCAAAAGTACAGATATTCTTTCATTTCTATTCCTGCTTTTCTTTCGTTATAGTGTTCTCGATGTTTTCTACGTTCTTTGATTTTTGCTTTTCGGATTTGGTTTTGATTTTGGATTTTGACTTGGTTTTGTGATTTCATTGCTTTAGTAACATTTGAGGAAGGTAAGTTTATTATTTTATAATACATAATGAATACCAAATGTTATAAAATATATTTTTCAGATGCCTCCTTGTTGGGTGCCTTCGTGCTATTCGTATAGCAAGCATACATTGTTACGTTTTCCCAACCCGAAAACTGAATTACAGGAATTACTACGTTGGAAACATCATAAATAGCCCGGAATTAGCCGACAAGTCTGTAGATTGGATTTATAATAATAGAAGAATTTGCAGTATGCATTTTGAAGAAAAATTCTTAAAGTTAAATGCGTCCAAATACAAACTTTCGCCGGATGCTGTTCCATCCATTTTTCCAACACTTGGTAAATAATTATGCATGATTTATGAGTATATAATAATAACTTTTCATATTGTATTGCAGAAGAGCAATTCCGGGTCCTGCTACAACTGTAGCGAACAACGCGCCTGTTGTTGAGCCACGTAAGTAAACATATTATTATTATTGATAATAATAATATATGCATATATTTTTTTAGAACCATTAATAAGTAGCTTTTCAGAAGCTTCAGCCAGTGTTGAGGAAATGCCAGACCAGCTTTTATCACAGTTTGCTACTCCAAAAACAGTTCGCCGGAAAAAAGGTAAAGTAAATTAAATTATTTTTTTTAATTCTTGCAGTTCAAATTCCGCTAACATTAACCGAGTGGTATATTTACATTTGCATAATTTAAAATCAAACATTGTGATTGTAGTTTTGCTATTTATCATTAGTTTAATTTTCAAAATATTGTTCCCTAAATATTGGAGTGATGATAATTTATTAATTTTTCATGTGTCATTAACAGGTATACTGCATAATATAAATATTCGGTGAGTAAATCAGTTGTCGCCGAACGCACGTTATCTTTACCAGCAACTGAAGGTGATGGAGAGGAAAACTGTGGCAATAGGTAAAACCGTGAAGCGCCTCAGCAGTACTTTGAAGAAAGCCGCAAGGGAACGGGATCCTGAAATCCTAGAGCAAGTCCTCCAGCCTCTTAATCGTGCTGCACAAATGTTTCTCTTATCCAGGAAAATCTTCTTTACATTGGCTGTCAAATTTAATATCTATCAATACACCAAAGGTATTCCAGCTCCATCACCTGGAACATCTTCTTCACACTGGCTGTTGAATTCAATATCTACGTCAAGAGTATTCCGGCTCCATCACCGATTCAACCAGAAAATTCTTCGTATTGTTATTTTTAACTATAACTAATACCTAAATAACTATAAATAATTGTAGTAACTGTAAATTAATAGCAAAATATTTTATATATAGCACATTTTATATATAAAATTCTACTGTTTATGTTGATTTTCCTGTACTATGTTGTATTTATATATATATATATATATATATATATATATATATATATATATATATATATTGTATATATGTGTAATATTTTTATACAAATATATTTTAAATATATAAAAACTTTGTATAATTTTTAAATACATTTTATTAGCGCTTAAATTTATTAAACTACCTCAGCGCCAGAAGAACGGTATGGGAACAAACTATCCAGTTACGTGGTTTAATGAATTTAACATTGAGTGCCCCCTCCCGATACTCCCTGCCAGTATGGCTTTAATCTCCGGAGAGTGTAGTAGTGCTTAGAGTAGTGTGGGTGAGTTGAGCTACCGTGTATGGATGTGAGTTGAGTTACCATGTACGGATGTGAGTTTAGTTACCGTGTATGGATGATATAAGATGAGTTAGTGTGTGATGTAGTGTATTGAGTTGAATATGGCGTGATGGTAGTATGTTGAGATATTGAATATGTGTGATGCAAACCGTGGTTGGTTTTCCGACGGAGCAGCGAGCAGCTTTGGGCTGTAGTGAGTCTTGGTGAGGCCGCCGACGATGCAGCGAGCGGCTGAGGGCCGTAGTGACCCTAGCCAGGTTGCCAACGAGAGGTTGAAGCAGCTTTGTGCTGTAGTGGCCCTGACCAGGCTGCCCACGAGATACGATTGTGTGTGAGAGTGCGAATGTTTGGGTAATTCCTCACTGAGCTTTGTGCTTAGTTATTTTACATTTTCTAGGATCAAGGACAAGAAAGAATTAGCAGCCATCAGGACCTGAGCTGCATTATAGTTTGTAAGTGATTATATTGTAATATTTAGGGGTTTAATTTAATAGATTGAAAATAGCTACAATCTACTATTTTTTTCAATCAACAGTTTTCCATCATTTATCATCGTTTATAACAATTTAAAAATTCAAAAAACCCTTTTATCATAGTGCCCTTTTGCCACTGATAAATGCAATAAAAATAAGGTTTACATCACTACTCGTATAGTGTTGTAGCAGTCCCACGTACAAAATTTCAACATTCTACGGCTAATCGTTTTTGAGTTATGTGAATAATTAATAAAAACCCTTCGAGTAAAGTGTCCTTTTGGCATTGCCAATTGCAATAAAAAACGGAGCTGAACAACTTGATATTATAACAGTCCCACATCTTTTGACATAGTTTTGCCGTCTAGACTAGAATTAACTAAGTTTAAATCTGGATTAAAAAATCTTGTAGCGATATCAAAACTCTTGATAGTTTCAACACTCTACATTAACCTGTACGTAGGCTTTAGACAAGGATAGATAATTCTTCGGTAGCGTTCGCATGATATATTTATAATTCGAAAAGTTAATATTTTTAATTAATCGAGAGACTTGTCAATTTTGTAGAATTTAACGTCTTGCTCTAGAATAAGAACGTCTTGTCTTGTCTTGAAATTTTAAGACAAGACTTTTGCTAGTCTTGCCTTGATAATCTAGACAAGACAAGAGTCTAGAAAGTCTAGATCTAGACGGCAACACTAGATTGGCAAGAAAATTCAGAAGTAATATGAGACTTCGCCGCTAAAACTGGCGATGCGAAATCCGAAGTATTTTACAAATAATTTATAATAATACTTTCCATTTTCTCTCTTTGTGGCCAGAATTGGAACCTTTTCATGATATATATAGGTTATCTGTCAACCCTTTAGCGTGACACTTTTAGGTGGTCTTATATAGTTTTCGCTTAATATTTGCGATTTTGTTATAAAAATTTTAATGCCATCTAATTTTTGTGTCCTACAGTGTAATTCTTCAAGAAACAACATCCGGACCTTACTTTTCACAAATTTAAAAACTGTGTTTGGAGCTAAGTGAATTGGTTAATACATTCGTAAAGTTCGAATAAATAAATTCAAAATTAGCAAGAACAGTAGCCCATACAAGAGAGTTGGTTCCCTTTATTTTACTGAAAATGTACGATATATAATTATTTATAATCACCAATTGATAGGTTATTTTTATTACTAGATTTACAGTTTAACAAAAGTACAAAATATAACTGCTATCACATAATTACTGACGTACTAATTGTTGTAAGCTGTTAGTCCTTGTGTTTTGAGTTTATTATTAATTTTTTAATTGTTTATTTCTTATTTTTCATCCGTAGCCTACTATAAATTTTTATTATATGTAAGGTATATAAAACTAATATATGGTTGAATTCACAAAAAATATTTCATCGAATAAGATGTAGAAAATATGTGTAATCCCATTTGAATAAAATATTACATTGTGTATTGTTGTAATTATAATAATGACGAAAATAATGTCGGTAGTTGGTTTTCATGTTACACCCTGTATATAATGTTCGTAAATATTTTAAATAAATATGTGGGATCATAAATCGTTATATTTTATGTAGATTTTCTGCACTAAAATATCTTCGAAAAGAGGCTCCACATATGTATTTAATAACGGAATCCATATATTAAAATGTGCTGATTCTTCAAAATCTCTAATTGCGATTTTTAACTCGTACGTAATTCGTAAATCACTCAGCAGGTTGGCTGAAGGTAAAAAAATTCAATTGTAATTTAATACTAAGTCCTTTACAATAAACTTCCAGATTAAACGTTGTAATTTTCTTCTTTATCGCTGTACAACAAAGGGGAATAATAAATTAATTAGAAGGCAAGTGAAAATCATTACTAGTTAACATTACACATGTTCGCAATTAAATTTTAATATTCTTTTGTTTTTTCATTACACGTAGTTCCCATTTCCATTATTGCTTGTGAGTGTTTACTTGTGTTTTTATTTAATCTTATTTATTTAGTTTTATGTTTGTTTGCTGCAATAAAACTATTTTGCATTTCTATTTACGTGGTAGGTACACTTTTTTCATATATTTTTATTATGTCACCTAGAGATAGTTTTATTTTGTTTTTCATAATTTCACCTTATTAATTTAATTTACGAACTAAAAACGTGTAGAACATACCAAAATATTTACAGGTAGTAAACAACAGGTGACTTTTATTAACAAAGATAGTGTATTAATTTTTACTATTTACGGGATATTAAACGTATGGTTACATCGACAAAAATAAGAAGTGTAACTAAGTCATAATTGTATCGCAAGTAATTTTGACAAATCAATAGGGTAATAATATTACCGTACTTTTTTGTCAAAATAACATGGGGCAATAGGATAATACAGCTGTAATATCAACCCACACAGTCTAGATCACGAAAACATTACTCACAAGAGAATTTTATGAAATAATATTTATTAATAACGTGAAACCGGTAAACTAACAAACAATCCACGAATGTTATGAATCGTACTAGGCCTTAGATGTTTTAAAATCCTCGCTCTCCGATCTCGAAATTCAAATGACATCTGCGGCCGTTATGATACTGATAACTATCGTAGGTATGTTAAAACCTATAAAATTGATAATATAATCAGAAAATTTACTGACATTTAATGAATCCGTATTCCCTACATAATTATAATTTGTAATATAATATGTATGCTGGCATTACACGAGTACATGGTATTAATGGAATTCAATATTTAATATATGTATTAGTTTCAATTTGCTATCATTAATTGATAGTAACTTAACTACTGTATTATTGCTATTGGTATGCTCGTATAGAATTATAAAGATATAAAAATATTTAGGTACTTACATTTATACTATACTTAGTTATAACAATATGTACAAAAATCACATTTTCATTAGATTTACATATTACATACATATATAAGTATATAATTATAAATTCTGTACTGTACATATTGTAATATAAAAATTTCACCGATTTATTTAATTTTAAAATAACCTATATGAATGACTAGAAGAATAAAATTTGTTATTTCTCTAATTATGTGAAATAAAAAAATCTGATTTGGACACCACATAACTTCCTTGTACGCTTGTATGCTAAATTATACACTTATATATACATTGAAACTTGTTTCACTTGAAAGTGAGATCATTCTACTGCTAATCGTTCTTCAATTTTCATTCGAACTTCGCTTCCAAATGGATCATCTTTTGTAAAATTTTATTAAAATATTTATCACTATTCTTTATTGCATTACTTACATATTTTTCACAAAGTATATTTTGACAGTTTTCAATTTTCTCAAAAACGAAATTTATTAACAAGAAATCATATGTTTACTAAAATAATGAAAAACCAACTAAATTATAATTTTTATTAAGTTTCTGCCAAAAGTAAAGTGCTATTTTGATTGGAATCAAAATTGAAGGTGTATAACTAGATGTTACAGTAGTTTCAACATTCTACGGCTAATTCAAAAAATCACTACAAGGAAAGTGGCCTTTTGACACTTTGAAGTGCAATATAAAAAGACGGTGACGGTGCACAACTAGTTGAGACAGCAGTTCTATATACAAAATTTCAACATACTGCGGCTAATCATTTTTTAGTTACGCGACATATGTACGTACATACGTACGTTCAGACGTCACGTCGAAACTAATTAAAATGCTTTCAGAAATTGTCAAAATGAATATTTCGGAAATTTGAAAACCGATATTTTGAATGTTTTAGTAGTGTGTATCTACAGTTCGCATATAGGTATCATAAGGGAGTAATTAGAAATTAATATTTGCTTAAGGGCGCCGTGTATTCTTGGGCCGGCATATATCTCCTGTTCAAATCAAACCAAAATGAACCTCTGATTCAATCGAATATGGAGCTTCATAGTATTTTCATTATTAGCAAGGGAAAGCAGTTTTTACTGCCGATATAAGGAATAATTGACGATTAAGCGAGCCCGTCATCTCTTTGAGGAAGTACAACTATTAGGTACCTTGTGTATGAAGCTGGTACTCCATATCGGAAAGAAAATATCAAAAGTATGTCTATCTATGAATAATAAATAACATATAAAATAATAGCTATTTTATAATAAGAAAGCAAAGGGGGTTGTATAAAATTTTACTTATGCTAAAATTACAAAACGAGGCGGATGCGGGATGCGAGTTTTATAAGAACAGAGGTTAAATAAGCGCACTTTGTTCCCTCACGTGTTTCATACAATATTTTTTCTATTTCCGTTTGAATAAGTACAAAAATGTTTTTGAAACGATATTTGAAATGAGAAATTTTTGACATTTTGATGACATTTGCAAAATAATTAAAAAATACAATACCAAGGACTGCTTAATTTTGTGCGTTACTTAGTTAGTACAAAAAAACTGTTACTTATAAACAGATGAACGATATAAAATGAAGTTGTGAAGGTTATAATTATAAAGAATTATAAAATGCAAATCTCTGTCAATTTAATAAATTTAATAACAATAACTATATTATTAATATTTGTAAAGATAATAAGAACTTTTTTGTTGTTCTTAGTGTTTCTACATATGCCTTCTTTTCAATTTGATTTCGCGTGAAACAATGATCTCATTATTTCACTAGTGAAGTAATAGAATCAATAACCTAACTGAAATTAGGGAAATAAAGAGTTTCTTATTAAACAGAAATACAAAAATATGCTTTTTAACAATCAACAAATTTTCTATTTTTATCGTTAAAGAAGAGTACCAATAGGAAAATGTGACTATTTTCACCACTGCTTATATTGTACAATAGTTTATTTGTTATTCACTTCTAAATGAAATTGAAATTATAGCTAGAACCTGTCAGTTAGTAATGATTTGTCAAAAAATTTTAAGACATAACTTTCAATAATCCAAACAATATAATTACTAACTAACCTGTAAAACTGACACTTATAAAAGTTTACAGGTTAGTAGCTTGTAAAAACTTGTTTCTCTAGTGAATAAACAGTTAATATAAATTATGGTTTCGAAGTAGGTAACAAATAAAATTACCAATATTAAAATTATGATGTTCTCTTTTGCTATTGTATTATAATATCCAAGGCGTCTATGTTATCTTTACTCTTTGCGCCCCACCTTTTTGCAAGAAATTAAAAATCTGATGGTATAATGACAGCGCGTACAGAGCGGTAAGGATGCGCATGAATATTTGAGCCGAGCACCGAACATGACTGTGAATATTCAAGGAATGATTGCGACGGTAGCGACACCTGCGCCGTAGCCTTGGCCTTAAGGCCTGCCAAATCGTTTATGAGGTAACAAGGAAAAGGAGAAAAGGTTTACAACTTCCTGCTTGCCAAGCGGCTCATAACGAGTTTACTCCCCTGAAATTACAGTCTATGAAAATGCAACGTATGTACACGGATATTCCTCACGTAAATTACGGTAAATATACTTTATGACTCGTTTTCGTTTATGTGATTCTTTTCTTCTTCTTTGCCTAGAATGGGAACGTTTTTGCTAGGAATAAAGAAACCCGATAATACTGGTATCCGGATAAGCGAAACATCTACCGGATACTACCTTTTACCTGATAATTACCGGATACCTGTAATTATCCGATATCATTTTATTATCTTTTAAGAACTTGAAACTTCTTTATTTACAAATTTTGAATCCTTTAGCTTAAAATAACTCGATAGAGTTGAACGTTTTGATTTGGAATATCTTGATACTGCAAAATATGAATTAATGGAAATGCATAATTATCTACTGGTTAGATTGCAAGCCTTACGCCCATTTTCATAATCAATTTTAAACTTACTTTAATGCTTTAAGTTAAAGTTATAGTTATATCAATTTTCATAATGAAATTTTAGGACTTTAACTTTACTTTAAAATAAAGTGACATAAAACGTCTCTTTTGGAGAATTTTAAGACTTCAACTTTATGATGTTTGGTAAGAACCATAGATTATATATAACATTTTTGTGTACTATAGATGCGAAACTGTAATCATATCAATTGGGACTGTTTTCAGCGCCACTCAGTGTTTGCTCCCACATCTAACTGATATTAATTATATTATAAAAAATAATTTCAAAAACAAACAAGTATTTAATTTTCAATACATAATTTATTTTAAACATTATTACATTTCCATTTATATTGTAACGTTTATTTCATTAGGTGAAGTGTAAACATAAGTGAAATACGAGTATTTATAGAACTAGATTTAATAAACGAATAATGAATTATAAAAATATAGTAAAAATAAGTAACAATGTAAATAAAGAAATATTAAAATAATTTAGAAGTATTTATTATTAATAAAGACTTAAACACTATGACAATTATTTAAACACTAAAAACTGCGGAATATTTATTTCTACAATATATTTATATCACGAACTATTTATTTATATCACCATTTATTTATGAATTTCTAACTTTACATGTCACTGACTTGCACTGACTTTCTTCAATGACTCTCTGCACACTTTGACCGATATTAACTTATTGACTCCGATGCGGTTCTTATATACCTGCCGCCAATGAATCTCTAGATCATTCTACAGCCTGCCAGTCTCTATAAAATTCTCGAACAATAGCAGCGTCACTCCTTTCCCACTTGACCTTTAACCTAAACATTCTTTAAAATAGCTTAAAGTTTGCATCAGTAAAAGTAGCTATTATAAATATCGTCAACTTTAAATTAAAGACAAAGTCATAAAGTCACTTTAGTAAAGTCTTCAAGTATATATGACTATGAAAACAGACATTAATTTGTCTAACCCAAGTAGAGTACTAACTACGTATAAAGGCTTGACAGATACACAAACATATCTTGTGACCCAGCGTGTATTATTTTTGTAAAGAATAGATTTAGGGTATTCGGATAATAAATGGGTAGTCGAGTAATACGTTTTTAATCCGGATACAAAATACCCATCGTCATTTATACTAGTTACCAATAACAGAAAATTCATTGTACAAGGTCTGAACAACTGTCATTCGTCGGAAAAATAGTTAATGCATAATATTTTTTCTATATTCTATTACCTTAATTTGTAATTGGAGAGACCGGGGCTGGAAGTTCAGATTTTGAAAGTGCTAATAAAAATGCAATCAAAACGAAATTCAATCTTTTGGATTTGTGTGTATAAACACACGATGATGCAAAAAGTATTCTAGTTTTAGACTAAATAATCGTTTTTGTTAATACACAGTTTTTTGATTTTTTGTGCATAACTATTTGTTACGAAAAAGTCAGAGCGTAACAATTTACCCCATCATATAGGGCTGGTTGTTCCGACGTTGAGACATATTGTTTCGGTCACCTTTGCTAGCGATTTTAATTGCTATAAACTTTATTTTTTAACTAAAAAGGCGATTTTATAAATGTTTCAGTTATTTATTAAACCTGGTCAGCCTATAATAAAAATAACACTTAATATTATTATCAAATTACACGTATTTATTTCAAAAACAAACAAATCAACATAACATAACGACAAAATTATTTCTACATATTCTAAATTCTTGTATAAAGAATAAAAATATTGGTGGATTGGGTGAAGGTGGTGTCGCAAGAAGCGAGGCGCCAAAAGTTGGTAATATTCGTAATGCAGTGTAAAAATGAAATATGCAATGTATTCGGGCGCCTTTCTTCTGTAGAAATATTTAAAATCGCTGGTTCGAAATTAAGTGCTTAATAACAATAATAATAATTATTATTATTAATTTATATTTATATTAATGATTTTGAATTAGTAGGAAGCTATCCAAATAAAGAAATAACTTATATAATTTTTTTTTAAATATCTATAACTTCGGCTTTACGTGAGCGATCTTTCAGCAAGTTACAGCTGATAAAGAATTATTTAAAATCATTCATGGGCTATAAATGACTAACAAATTTAGCAATAATTTCTATAGAACTATCTACAGGGTGGCCCAGTGAAAATTATCAGCGCAATTTTTGAGCACTTAACACTTAATTTTGCAAAAAACGCTTGAACACGTCAATTTTAGTATAAAGGGGGACACCTGAATGGATTAGTACCAATGCCATAACTTCAACCCGAAAATGGGGGTGGACTGCACCTCACAAATTTTAAATGTAAAAGGGTGTCAAACATGACACAGTTCGAAAGACCTTTCAATTCTCTTTTCAACAGTTTTTTTATTTTTCTAATCCGATCATTAGTTCCAGAGAAATATCGTTTAAAACAAATTTTATCATGTGTTCAAAATTGCAATCAAGTAGGCTTAAACAAATGACTGGCTGGACCACCTTCCAAGGCATTTTAACCCCTGCAGGTGATCTAGTTCAGCTGGCCGGGAATTGGAGCACGCTGTAGCCTGTGCATATTTTGGAGCAGTTTTGGCAGTTCGGATTGTGCTCTAATTTCAGTGGGTCAAGAATTAAAGCACAAAAAAGTATTTGCTTTAATTCTAGGCCTGCTGAAACCAGAGCACATTCTGGAGTAGATTTGGCTACTCTGGATTGTGCTCTGGTTTTAGTGGGTCAAGAATTAGAGCATCCAAAAGTATTTGCTCTACTTCTTCACTTGCTGAAACCAGAGAACATTTTGGAGTAGATTTGGCTGCTTTGGATTGTGGTCAAGTTTCAGTGAGTCAGGAATTAGAGCATTTTGAAATGCTTCTTCTAATTATTAGTCTACTAAAAAAACATCACATTCTTGAGCTTGTGTGGATTGTGCTCTAGTTTGAATGGGTCAAGAATTAGAGCATTTTAAAGTGTTTGTCTAGTATTTCTTTTTTTGTTACAATTTGTATAATGTTTTGATTTTGCTACCTTATATATGATTTGATTAAAGTATTCAGAAAATAAAATTTGTTTTTCTAGAGATGGTTTCACATTCAAAAGAAATAAAGATAATAAACTTCAAATGTCTGATTGCATATTTATTCAGTTGTTAAATACATATTTCTCTAAATGGCTCTTGCTGAATCAATTAATTTTATGTATTATTTTTTCATATTTGTAAATATTCTATAATTAATATGTTTAAAGTTAAAAATATTGGATACTTAGATGATAAATGTATAATACTAATTTTTTAGATTATATGATTATAATTACAACATAATAAGCAAATATTGTTATAGTAAGCAAGTAAATTTAACTAAGTACATCTCATATTGATTTAATCAAATCATTATTTGCATTTTAATAAGAGTTTCCTTTCAAATTTACGTATGATGAAATCCAAATATGTTTGTTGAAATTATAATTCTGTGTTGACAATTGGTTTTTCTAAATTTCTCCACCAACGCAACAGCTAACTGAAACATTTCATATTTATTCATATTTCATTTTACGAATAAATTAAAACTTTCTGAATTCGAGGTAAAATTCGATAGGTTAGTATTCGCTGTTGTGCAAATGTTCCGGTCGCATAGCAACACAATTAATGATATACGGAAATAATATGAATTTAAATTTGTAATTGTGGATTAATGTACTTCCTTTTTAAGTTCATTATGAGTCGTAAAAATGTTTATAACGAACTGAAATTGGTTCATTCTCTAGAATTGTATATTGATCAATAATATTTACGAAGAAATAAATATTTTTCAAACAACTCTATTAAAAGTGCACTTTGTAATGTTTTTAAATTACAAGATGTATCAGAAAATCAGCACTAGATAAATGAGAATTATTTATTGCAATCAGACAGAATTTGATAATAATATTCATAGAAGATGCTATTGGTACTCAAAACATTGAAAAATGGTTTGAAAAAACACTCGGTACTGTTTCACTTAAATTATAATATAATGACTCTTTATTGCAATTTCGACAATTAGTATATAATAAAGGTATTCATAATACTTAACGCATGAAATGATAAATTTGATTCTTTTGTAGTTCTACTCAAACAAACAATACAACTTTGATTTATATAATAAATGTATTAGTAATAACAGCAGATTTGTATACATGAAATCTATCGTGATGTGAGGCAGAGCCAGTGAGCTACACACGACAGCAGGTTCAGAAATGCACTAGGTGGTCTTGGTGCCAGACAGAGCCAATGATCTACACATAGGCGTTCCCAGTGTGGAAGAACATTAACCTAGTGCCAGGCAGAGCCAGTGAGCTACACACGACAGCAGGTTCAGAAATGCACTAGGTGGTCTTGGTGCCAGACAGAGCCAATGATCTTCACATAGGCGTTCCCAGTGTGGAAGAACACTAACCTAGTGCCAGGCAGAGCCAGTGAGCTACACACGACAGCAGGTTCAGAAATGCACTAGGTGGTATTGGTGCCAGACAGAGCCAATGATCTACACATAGGCGTTCCCAGTGTGGAAGAACACTAACCTAGTGCCAGGCAGAGCCAGTGAGCTACACACGACAGCAGGTTCAGAAATGCACTAGGTGGTCTTGGTGCCAGACAGAGCCAATGATCTACACATAGGCGTTCCCAGTGTGGAAGAATACTAACCTAGTGCCAGGCAGAGCCAGTGAGCTACACACGACAGCAGGTTCAGAAATGCACTAGGTGGTCTTGGTGCCAGACAGAGCCAATAAGCTACACAAAGACATTCCTAGTGTGGAAGAACACTATCGTGTTGCCAAACAGAGCCAGTGATCTACACACGACAGCAGGTTCAGAAATGCACTAGGTGGTCTTGGTGCCAGAGAGAGCCAATGATCTACATATAGACGTTCCCAGTGTGGAGGAAAACTATTGTGGGGCAAGATAGTGCCATTAAGCTACACATAGACAAGCCAAATATAAGTAGTGTCTTGGACCCGACACCTCGAGCATAGATTTAGCCTCTGTTATATACACCCCTCTTCACTCTTTCAGAACTATGGTGGTTTGGGGGTAGCCCACAATCCGAGCACGTGATCGTGGAAGCTTCTAGAATATTTTTAATATTCCATCTCTTTTAGCTGCATCATAACTTCTTTGTCTTAATCCTTTCCCAAAGATACTGATCTACAGACAGTTTGAACATGTGCCAACACACCGTCTAGGAAATGTTGTTTTTTGAAGTGCTAGTGACACCCTGGCCTGCGCTAAACTAAACAATAAACATATACTTACGGTCTCGTACCGTACAGTCACACAAAAAAGGAATTATACAAAATAGATATTCTGCGTAAAATAGTTTGTTCATAAAATATCTAATCAAGTAAGACATCACTGCGAGTTAGTTTATTAATATTTTTGCATAATTTCCATTGTTTTTGTAATGTATTTTTTATGTAGAATGCAATTTTAACCAAAACAACAAGAATATAAAAATATAAAGATGTTCTTTGTGATATATGAAAGTTAATATTACTTCCTATTAACCGGAAATACAATATTCATGCAAATATATTAAAATATAAGGATGTTCCTCTCGAAATATAAAAGTTAATATTATTTCATTTTAAAGGGGTAGTGGCAGCTCATTTCGTTAGCTGGTGCAGTGTGATTTGAAATCTGGAGTTCAAATCCTTAGCACTGCCAATCCAGTTCCAAATAAAAATACCGTAATGCCGAGTGCTTCGAAATCCACTATTTAAGGTTACTGACTACGGTGGAACAACGGTAGAGTGGGTTTATAAACCAGGAGGCCCGGGTTCTATCCCTGCCCTGGGTATGGATATTTCTGTCTTTATAATTTTATCCTCATCAACAATGCGGCGCAACGAAATTTGTCATAACAAAAAATTCCTATGAAGCTATTTCATCCCCATAATCATAATATTTTAATAAATTGTAATAGTTGATATACAGTAAAGAATATTAGTTTTGAAAAATCCCTTTCTGATTTCTGCAATTGCTCATCTAACTGATAGTGTTAAAAGTAGTTGTAAAACTGTAGGTACATAAATAAAAAAAACTGCTTAAAAGACTGCTACTCATTACAAATAAATGTTATCATATCTTAAAAAATTTTGAAATTTCAGAAAACGTTATTGTTTTGAAATTGATGATTTTCTGACTAAGATCATCACAAATAATCACAAATAAAACTTCTAGATTTTTCATATATATGTCTTGTTCATTTAATTCATTTAATTTATTTGTATTTGCTAAACATGAACCACTTTCCCATTAACAAAAATTTCGCCGCACGTCACTAGTTAATAATTATTTTAAAAAAGAATTTACTCATACAAAACGTAACTGATTAGTCAACTTACAACGAGCTAAGCTGAACTTAAGATAATAACAGCCAAAGACCAATATGGCTTTTAAATTTAAATTTCGGGCTGCTACAGGTATTTGTTATTTCATTTCTGTTTCATAAACATTTCTTATTAATAATATTTATTGTCATATATGGCTAAAATTTTATTGGAAATTCTTGTCGTCCTGATCACGAGTGATTGTTGCGACGAAATTTAAAAGTAAAATTCAAATCACGATTAATATTACCCAAGCAACGCCTGATGGTTGTCAGTGAAATTTGATTGGTTCAATTCACTAAAATAACTTGATTTATGACAGATTATGAGTAGAAATGTTTTAGAAATTCTAATCATATTTTTAGATATTTTAGCCAATTTTATGACCAAATAAAATTTTATGTAATATATCATTATTATTTTTTTGTTTGCTGTCGGGACTCTGCATTACTATGGGGCCCGCCCGCCTTTTTGTTACGCCACTGCTTACAGAGGAGAAAATTCAAGATTAAGACCAGAGAGTTGAACTTTTTTTAGGTTCGGTTTTTAAAAACCAAAACAAATTGCTCCGGTTAACCGTATAATATGAAGATTAAGATAGGTTGGTTTAAAAAACAATATAATTTTTAGATCTAACAAGTCTTACCATTCAAAATAAGATAATATTAGGTTATGAAATGATCTAACTATTAACGTTAAAATAATTATTATTTCTGACTTACTGGCGTGACCGTACAATGAAACTTGCGCTACGCTGTACAATTCTGATGCAATATTATATTTGTTATTTTTAAAGTACTCTAATATGGTAAAGTTTTACTCAATATGGTACTTATTAATAACAATACGTCAAATTCTTTTTCTTTATATTATTTGTCTTAAGTGTTACACAAATTTTATATTACGCAAATATAAACATTAACAGCTACAAAAGTAGAAAATTTGATTCTTGTTTACTTTACAGGTATTAATAACACAGTTATGACATTTATTAGATACACAGTGACTTATATTTCACAATTGTAAAATCTCGTACTAATATTGTTTATTTGTTTATAACTAATAATTATGTTGTGGTAACTTAGGCCCAAATTCAGAGACGTGACTCTTACTCATTTCATACTTACTTCTGACTTAATTTACACTCAATTGTTAAACTGCCGTCATTTGGAATTCCCAGTCGTCATACTCATTTCACACTTACTTCAGACTTTATTTACACTCAATAGTTAAACATGTTGTCATTTGAAATTGAAAGCGAAAGTGAGTGACAACTGAGTTTAAGTTGTGTAACATCTGAGTGTGGTGGGTAAGTACCTTATAACTGACTCAAATCAACAGAAATATATTTAAATAAAATTATATACTAAATATGAAGGAATATATATATATATATATATATATATATATATATATATATATATATAACAATAGAGGGAACACAGTATATGTTAATTTCACACCTTGTGTTAAAATCACTAATAGTAACCAAAATTTTGTTGCACTAATAATAGCAGTTAATTATTAAAAGTCAATAATTATTTCATTTATACATTGCAGACTCTAGAGTCTAGAAAAATAAACAAAAACTGAATTGTTACAGAGAAACCGTTTTTCTAGAAACACTATTCCGAATATGATTTTTCTATTAATTTATTTTCATAGACATACAAAATATCAAGCGCGGTTTACCTATTCCACCAATAATTACACTATTTATTGCAATTATTGCGTTATTCAATTCATTTTCTTTCTTTAATGTAGAGTGTGATAACTACATAATCTAGAAATCTGGTTGTCAAGAAACCAGGGCAAGTGCAGTAAAAAGACCATTAAGTTACGACGTTCTAACTAATAACACCAACTCACTTCAGTGACTCGTTCCCTTATCTTTTTGAATACGAAATTGAGTGAGAATTGAGTGTCCACACTCCAGTGAGTGACAAGTGAGTCGAAGTTGAGTTTAGTGTAGTGATAGATAAATTCCCGGGAACGAATATTTCGGAAAATTTCTCAGGATATTTCCCGGGAAGTTTTTGAAGAATTTTCTGAGGAATTTCTGGGGAAAATTTCCTCATAAAATCAAAGGCATACCAAAAATTTTATTTCAAATTAAATAACGATTATGTCATAATCTTTACTAACAATAAAAATATTATAAATGGTGATGTTGCTGCAGGTAAAATTATTAAGTATTATTTTTTAATTTCTCCGTTTTCCACTCATAGTTATAAAGTTATAAGAATATTAACACTGTTAAAAATTAGTCGGGTCTTTAGTATTGTATTTTTTGTGTAATTTATAAATGTCAAAAATTCATAACTTCAAATACATTTTTGTACTTATTTATACGGAAGTAGAAAAAATATTTTAGGAAACTGGGTGGTTATTTCACTTTTGCAGTCGCCTGCGTCTCCTTTTGTAAGTTTCCCATGTGTTAAATAACCTCCTTCGTTTCTTATTACGTAAATAGCTATTATGAAGTATGTAAGTACATTATAATATTTTACCGGTTTCAGGATATTAATCTTTTGTTTACATATAGATAAAAGTAAACGGTAACTATGTCATAATTGTAATTATTGACAAATTAGTATGGTAAAATTATTAACGTACAAAATTATTAAAATAACCTGAGACCATTGCATTGTTATATCATAGGAAACCATACAGACTTGATCAAGAAAATGATACTCACAAGATGAAGGTAACTAATAGGTGATTATTAAAATGGGGTAGGTGACCAAGGTAGAATTTTAATGAAAAAACTATTGAATTATAGAAAGTATATTTATTTACTAACGTTGACATTAAAAAAGTTAAATATTTATCAGCAATTGTTTAGTAATTTGCGTTAAATAGAAACAGCGTCCTTTACTATGACGTTCACTAAGTTAGCACTATCTCACTCACACCACCTATTTCCGTCTGTCTACCTTCGCCGCTCTCATGAACTTCGTTGACGTCATAATCCCCTCCCAAGTACTATATTATTTATTTACTTCAAAACAACATATAATTAACAATTTTAAAAAAATACGGGTATATTATTTTTGTACAAGCTATCACATATACCAAATTTAGAAATTGGTCACCTACCCCATTACAACTTCAATTTTATTTTGGTAGATGGCATTAACTGTATTAATTTTATAAATGTTTGCCACAATGAAAATATTTTTGCATTTTGGGTAATTGGTTAAGCTCATTTAAAATTGAAAATTTAGGTTCGGGTTTTAAAAAATTCTGTTAATTTGGGTTTTAGATTCGGTTTCTGTTTGTTTCCCGGATAAAAACTATTTTGTAAATATATAATTACTGTAAATATACATATGTAAATCATTGAACCACGTGTTCTAACAATAAAACATTAATATTTTTGTAATCCCTGGTATTGATACGGAATTTATGGTATCTACCTGACCAAACTGTAGTCGTAAAGCTAAATAATAATACAATTATCCCTTCAAGCTTGCTATAAAACAATAAAAACACGAACAGATAACAGAGATTCAGTTAGTAATCCCAGTAAGGCATGTTTTCATCACGTGACTAACAACCGATAATAAGCTTCAGACAGCGCATTGCGTCCTCAAAATTATTTTATTATTATCATTTAGCTAATTGGACAAATAATTTAGATAATATCATCAGCAATCAACACAATGTAAAATGCAGAACATCCACCCACACAGATGATATTAATCGATAGATAATAATTAGTTTTCCTACGCCAACTTGCGGTAATCCAAAGGTCACAAGTTCAAATTACCCAATGAATATCTACTAATCTAGAATTGTGTGTTGGCTTGGCACTTACATAAAATGTAGGATGATAATTTGTACCAATAAAATACCAAGTTTGTAAAATTGTTAATAAATCATCTTGTTGACCTATTAATTAATCTGAAAAATATAGAAACAATTTTATTTTAAAATATCAAATTTAATTTTCCATAGGAAACAGTTAACGCCCTCAGATTTTAACGTATTCATGTCGTTGCCTTACATTAGATAGAGAACAAAATATTTTATTTTCTAACTTAAACTTGTGATTAATAAATTTAATCAAATACAATACAATAATTCATTTTACTATAATGCTATTTTTAAAAAGAAAATTCTGATGGAAATATCACGGTCACCATTTTGTAAGATGCGTCATCTGTGGTGAGGGGAGAGCGAAAAGAATTAATTTAGCT
The DNA here is from genome assembly GCA_035578165.1 of Stenolophus ochropezus. Taxonomy (NCBI): domain Eukaryota; kingdom Metazoa; phylum Arthropoda; class Insecta; order Coleoptera; family Carabidae; genus Stenolophus; species Stenolophus ochropezus. The sequence continues at coordinate 15,248,718 of JAQOWZ010000002.1, forward strand.
AGGGCGCAAAATTGCCTAGTTACAGAACTGATAGGCCTATAAATAAATTAAATTTGACTACACACAAAACTACTACTACTAACGGCTTGCACTCCATGGATGCGTTGGATGCGACGCATCCCTTGTATTTTTCTAACAAAATGTATTTTGTCAATAGAGTTTCATATTAATTTTTATTCAAAATATTATTTTAAATAAACTTTTATTATTTTAAAACTAATCAATTTTTAAAACTATAACTTGTATTTTATAAACTAAATGTTTTTCTTAAATTTCATACATGAAATGCACTGAACGATTTCTTAACACGAGAGTATTTAATAGAGATGCGGCCAGGTACTTGAATAAAAATCGCATCCGCGATAGTAACTGACGGCCACCGAAAACAGTACGCGCTTTGCTCGTTTAAGGGCGCGGTAAAATGTATATATTTTCAATCTCATTAAGTTTCTCAAAAATAAATAAAGGTATATTTGTGCACAATATTTTAAAATAAGTACAAAACCGTGTAGATGGACATGACACTATTTTATTTTTCAATAATTTATTTTATAATTGAAAATTAAATAAAATATAAACGTATGGTAATTGGTCACTTTCAAAGGCAATTTTCTATTATTTGAAAACGTTTTATGTAAGGAAATTTATCTTTATGTCCTGAGCATGAACATGTAGATTGATATTATTTAAAGTTCGTTTATTATTTTTGTCTAGTTCGTCTTAAACTTATCGAGATTGGATTTCTCCATAAGACTATAATGTAAAATTAGTTCAGCGTTTTACCGCACCTAGCCCCGGCGCTCACACAGTTATCAAAACTATATGCCGCGCTAGAAAAAGAAAGACATATACCAAAACGAATACAAGAATACGTAAAATTTCTTTCATAAAATCTGATGTGTCCAACACATTACTTCCCGCCTCTGTAGTAATATATTTTATATACGTTTTTCAGTACATTCAATTTGTAGTTTTAAAATTAGTTTGTTATTGCAATTCACAATATTTTTGATATAACAAAAAAAAAGCTATTTTTGGAGTTACTAAAACCGGAACCGAATTTATCTTGATTCACGCATGCAAATGTATTCCTTATATATTTCTTCCACCGTTCCTTAATTTTACAATAAAACTACTTCATATTTACTTATTTTATCTTTTAAACTTATATCAAATTTGCCATCATATATCTAATTTTGTGATCATATGAATAACATCTGTTTTACCGAAATTCCTCAGCCTGAACGATATATGTAAAATTATTATAAATTATATTTTTATCTGTTTAGCTAGAAGTTATATACAGTGTGTGCAAGGAAATGCGGAACATAGGACTTTAACATGGGATTTCAAAAAGACGCGGATACTCTCTCTCCTGATAGATTTAGAGCAAAACTGCAAGAGTACAAAGTTGTTCAGAATTAAATTCTACGTCAGATAAGATCATAATTGTTGCAAAAGCATTGCATATTAAATATAAAATGTTATACTTTCGTTAAAAATCAGATAGCCATGAAAATAAAAGAAAATATATATCTGTCAGTTTAGAGAATTTTCGCTAATTGTAATACTTATTGTCTATAATTTAATATTATTTAAGTTGAAATTATATTAATTTCTTTAACAATGTGCTAATATTAAACAAACAGTACAAATATAATATTAAAAAATATAGAACACAAAGTAAGGTTACTAACTGTCACAATTGACACATAGATTTTTTTTTATTTCCATGGGTGTCTGATTTTGAACGAAAATGTTACATTTTATATTAAATAAATCTCGTACTGCAGACGTGCTGTTGTAACAATAATTTTATCTGACGTAGAATTTAATTCTGAACAACTTTGTACTCTTGCAGTTTTGTTCTAAATCTATCAGGAGAGAGAGTATCCGCAATTTTTTGAAATCCCATGTTAAAGTCCTATGTTCCGCATTTCCTTGCACACACTGTATAAACGTAATTATAAAGATCGGAAGAAAATAAAAAATTTAATTAAAAAAAAAATAGAAGGCATTTGTTGCAGTGTTACTAATTTTTGTGCGATATAATTAATTTCTACAATTCGATTGCCTTCTAAATTTGTTACATTTTCGACCTATTGTTCACTCATCATAGATAATTTATGTTTCTCTACACTACAATAAGTACTAAAAAATATATGTATACAGAAAGGTCGATTAAAGTTTCAGGACTAGTGTAACAAACTTTAACAGCCTATTCCTGAGGTCATTTTGAGCCAAAAATGTCATATGAACATAGGTCCTATTCCTTCTAGTTCCCAAAATACAAAAGGTTAAGTTCTATAAATAACACGAAATTTTCTATTTTTTGTAATCAAGGTACCTACTTTCGGAAAACAAGACTTATATTGAAATGTTATACCTTATTTGTATTAATTAATTTTATTTATGAATCAATTAATTGTTTTAATTAAAAAAATTTGTGCTTTTGATTGTTTATAGGGTACAAATAAACACGCGTGAACAGTTACTTGAACGAATTATGAATGCATCTGCTGCCATTCGTAACGATCAAAATGTAATTTATCGTGTATATAATTTTATGATTCGCCGATATCAAGCATGCATAAGAGTTCAAGGCGCGCATTTTGAGCACTTGCTGTAATTTTTTTTAAGGAATCCCTTTTGATTAGTTTCGTTGTGACGTCTGTACGTACGTATATATCTTGCACTCAACAATTACTAGCCGAAAAATTTTGAAATTTTGTATATGGGATTGTTGTAACATCTAGATGTGCACCTCCATTTTTTATTGCAATAGGCAGCCAAAAGAGCACTTTGCTCGTAGTGTTTTTTTGAATTTTTGGCATAACTCAAAAACGATTAGCCGTAAAATGTTGATATTTTGTTTATGGAATTGCTATAACTTTTAATTATGCAGCTCCATTTTTTTTCAAATCGGCTTTTTCAAAAGGACAGTATAATTTTGGCAAAAACTTAATAAAAACAATAATTTAATTGGCTTCTAATTTTTGTAGGAAACATTTGATTTATTATTAATAACTTGACTTTGACAACTGTCAGAATATATTCCTGAGAAATATATACAAAATAAATGAAAACATCTCTTTCTGTACAAGTTTTTGAGCAAATAATAGTTATTTGTATATCAAGTGCTGAAAGTCTATCTTTGTCGAACCAAAACGAAAGTTGCAGCCTGAGCGAAGCGAAGGTTGCATTCGTTTGTGTTCGACAAAGGACTTTCAACACGTGTTATACACACTATTTTTTCTACTCCTCCAAGATAAAAAATAAGGAAATAAAGAATTATTTTTGAAACATAATTTGACATTTATTGCAAATTTTGTTTTTGTGATGCGCAAGTGATGCGTATCCATGGCAGCAACAATGCAACAAACATTTATTAGTGCTGCAAAGAGTCACGTTCAACATGAAAAATAAACCAGAAAATTGTATTTTCAAAGCAGGAGTAGAAAAAATAATTTTGTGCAATGCATTAAGGAATGATGATAAACATTTCAATAAAATTTTCAGAAAATTATCCATTTTGGAGGGAAGTTTCAAGATATGAAACGAATGGAAGTCAAAGAAAGATTAGCCGTAAAAGGATCTCACTTTCAAGTGAAATAAGTTTAAATAAAATCCAGCAAAAAAACTGTATAATTTAGCTTACAAGGAAGTCCATGTGATGTCCACATTTGATTTTTTTTATTTTAAAAATATAGGTAGTTCAATATAATTTTTGCACTTTAACACAATACGGCTAATAAACCGAATATATAAATAAAATAAAGAAATATGAATGTACTCAAAAAAAGTTAAAAGTACCTACATATGTAAATGGACAACAATATTTTTCTGGGTGTTTCATCTTTATTTTTAATTTTGTAAAAACAGATTTTACCTATATGGAGCTATGTTCAAGGTTTTTTTTATGTCTTGCTTTTGCAGCTTTTGCTAATGCAATTAATATTATTACGATATTATAACGATATATTTATAAATATAATAGTAAACTAAATAAACATGAAAATATAGGTAACTAATATAAAAAAAACCTTGTAATACTGTACAAAAATTCAATATGCTTTGAAATAATCCAAAACTAGCGGAACGGGCTCGGTTCGTATAACGAAAGCTCTATAGCCGAGGGTGGAAGTAAAGTTTGATATCTCATCAGGTTAAAATCGCTTATACAAAAATACTGGTGGCGCCTACGAGAAGCGTATTGCGGTTGTTAGCACAAGTTCTTGATTTTACCGTGCCCTTAACATTGCAACTTTAAACGCAGCAGAGATGCGGAGACAAAATGATGATATTATCGCATGCACGTAGAAAACTATTACTTCAGAGAACTGAAAGCGCGTTGGTTTATTAAATTGGGATTTATTTTATATAGTTAATTACATTATCATTATATTTTACTAGTAATTCTTTTAAATATTTGTTTTTATTTTTTTATTATCTTTATTTCAAGGCCTTTTATAATGGATAATAATAATGAAATTGTAATTCTAATATCGAACATATTTGTGCAACTGTGCAAAATTACAAAAAATAAATGCAGCTGGCCACATTTAATCTCAAATAAAATTTTGTGTATTTATATGGAAATCGCTCCCCTATTAAAAAATTTCACCGCACGCCACTGATAAACTAACCGTTTAATATTTTCAACTTGTTTTCCACAGTAGTATAAATTTATATTAAAAAAATCTGATGTGTCCAACACAATACCTCCCGCAACTGTAGTAATACATATATTCTATATAAGTTATTCAATACCTTTAATTTGTAGTTTTAAAATTAGTTTGTTATTGCAGTTCAGAATATTTTTAATTCATTTCATACCTAAAATTTCCTTCATAAAATTTGTATGACCAATATGACAGCTATTTTTGACGTTACTAAAACCGGAACCGAATTTACCTTGATTCATGTATGCAAATACATTCATTATATATTTCTTCCACTATTTTTAATTTTAGAACAAAACTGCTTCATATTTACTTATTTTATCTTTTAAACTCACTTACATTATATTTGACATATGTCAAAATTTGTGAACATATGAATAACTCATATGTTTTATAAAAATTCCTTGGCCTAAACGATACATAAAATTAATATAATTTATATATTTTTTTTTCTATCTAGCTAGAAGTTATATATAAACGTAAATATGCAGATCGGTAGAAAATTATAAAATCTTTATATTTAATAATAACGTAATTTGCGAAAAAATGGTATTTAGAGGTATTTTTTTAGGAAAAACGGTTTAAAGCTTCAAGTAAAGTACTACTTCCGGTTAACCAATTGTACTCAAAAACTAATCAGTTCATCATATTTGAATATAAGTCTTAAATACCAAATATTATATTTTTTACATGTATCGTATTGGAGTTATCGTGGACGAAAAATCGTCACAGACACACACACACACAGACACACAGACACACACACATACAGACATCACGCTAAAAATAGTGAAATCGTATTCCAGGGACCCTAATTCGTGCTCATATGTTGAAAACTCACACTCGAGAAATCTGACCAAAAACAATACCTCCCTTATCTATATATTGATAGGCGGGAGGTAAAAACGAACGCACTAATAAAAATTAAATATGTCAATACATTTATAATTTCCTTCAATTAATCTTAAATCATCGGCCAGTTCTTTCATAGTTGCCATTTGAACGGAAAGAGTTGGTTTGTAAATTTATTTTTCTTTTTATTTTCTCTCCTATCCGTCATTCGCAACAACTCGTGGGTGTTTACAAGGGTGTCATGATGAGGTGTGAAATTAGCGGTTTTTGTTTTCTTGAGTGGGATTGCACAAGCGGTGGAAGATTTATAGAAGTTGTATCGATTATCGCACACCGTGTACTGTACTGGCTAATCAAACTACCAATATCATTGTTTTGTTCTCACATTGGTTCAATAGTTCCCTATAGATTTAATTAACTCTGCAGCACGGAAAATTTTGCAAAAAATCCATATACGGCCATATTTCATTAAAGATTAGCACGGGAGAAATTAATGGAGCGAAAGCATGCCTAAGTAAAATAATACGGTCGTTTACCATTTCGAAAATTTCAATTAATTTTATTGGATTTGCATATACGAGGTGATTTATAACGAGTGTAACTTAATAGTTTGTCAGGGAGGTCCTTTCGTGTAAAAATTATCATATGAACATAAGATTTTTTTTTAATTATTTAAGAATTGCTTATTGTTTGTTGAATGTACAAGTACATATTTTTTTTCTATTCAAGTTTGCTTTTTTGGGTCTAATATACGTGTACATTAAGCATAGATCTTATTCATAAATATTATCTAAAATTCTGAGCGCCTTTAAATCTCCAATACTGTCTACACCACTGAAAATGAAACTAAAAATAATGTATTTGTCTAATTTGTGAAAGTAGAAATGCAGTGACGAATATTAAAATGAAACACAAAAGGACTTTTCATCTTGCCAAAAAATATAATTTCTTTCTTTGTAATGAGAATGTAAACAAAGGGCTATTGACTGACATGTTTACGAAAAAAATTGGAGTTATCGTGGACGAAAAATTATCTCATACACACACACACGGACATACAGACATACGGATATCTGGGTAAAAATAGTAAAATCGTATTCTAGGGACCTTGATTCGTGCTCATATGTTGAAAACTCACATTCAAGAAATTTGACCAACAACAATACCTCACTTATCTACATATTGATAGGCGGGGAGGTAAAAAATAGTGACGAAGAAAGTTACTTATTTATATATTTAATTGTACTTTATTTAAATTTTCAAATTACAGTTATATTCTTGAAATCAAGCAATATATTTTTGAATCTGAAGTCTAGCGTCCTTCGTCATAAATCTGTCCATATTATATAATATCTATACAATATTCTATTGTCAAAAAATATATAAAAATGAACAGCCGCAAATGATGTTTGTTACAAAAATATCTAATAAAACAAAATAATTTATAATCATGATCGAGACATTCGAGACATCTCGTTAGGTCATTTCTTCTCGTCTCGCTAAACCCCCATCTCGATAATATTTATCTCGTCTTGTCTCGTTTCGAAAATTAGGATAAAATGTTGTCGAGATGAGATAAACAAGTGGCGACACGAGACGAGATAAACTAGTGGCGAGACGAGACGAGACATATGTACCGTCTCGCGGCAACTATAACTTGATTCGCGTGTACCAGTCTTTAATTCGTTTTATGTCATGTCTGTATTCAGCTTACTTTGTTGTACAATATAATAAAATTACATGCTCTAGATTGTTTCACTTTGTAATTTCACTGTCACTAATAAAATTTTAATTTCTTGTAGATACGTAACTAGATAGAATAGGACATATGTTCATATGACATTTTTCACTCGAAATGAATATATTGTTAAAGTTTAATTCACTCATTATTTTGTTTATTTTATTTTAAATCAATCCAACAGAACTAACAGTTCATGATGATTATGTACATTTTATATAATATAATATAATATAAATGTTGCATATAAATGCCATACAAAAAGTACTTAATGTAAATGATAAAGAATACAAATTCTAAAAAATAATTAGAATAAGCGAAATAGATACAGTAACTTAAAAAATTTATATAAATTATCTTCATAATTAAAGTAATTATTTAGCGTCCTTCTGTATACATTTAAGGAATCAGTAAATACATTCATTAAAAATATTGCTCATTTGCCAGAATGGAGACCTCATTTCATAGTTTTTCCAAATTTTATTTGTTTTAAATGTTGACTTATTTATAACTCATATAAGAGGAATATTTAGGGAAAGATGTCCAAGAATACAACTGTCTTTGACAACATTGTTAAAATTTTTGTTTAAAAATGGGCAACACTGTATTTTATGTCGATTGTTCAGAGACATGATGCTGATGTCTGACAGTCTGACATAAGTTCATTATATGTAATATCAAAACTGGGATAGTGATTGCATTTTTTTATAAAAACATAAATTTAACGAATTGATTCTGAACGGATTCTAAATGAACTATATATTTATTGTAAATAGGATTCCATACTTAGATGAGGTATAACAGAGAGATATGCCACACTCCTATAGCTACTTACTACTGAGCAAGCAAAAGATGTATGGTCGAGAATCGCCTAACAGTCAGCTGCGTGAGAACAATCCGCCAGCTGAGTAGTGCACACTTACAGTTAGACGAACGAAATATTGGTCATAGTGTTTTGTCACCTATCCTCATTATTTGTTTGGTTGAATTTTCCATATAACTACTCTACTGGTCCACTGTTCTCAAAAAGCTGGCTGCAAGCGATTTTAAACCTTAGGTCTTTCGACAATATATTTGGGCAATGCCATATCTCTATATTATACCTCATCTAAGGTTCCATATGTGAAGACAGTATTGTAGTTCTTACCAATGAAAAACATAATCGTTTGAAAGTAGACAAACTATGAAATAATTTGTAAGTGAAAATGTTGAAACCTAATGTTTTAAAAAAGGGATTTTATGTTCATAATATAAATTAAAATAAAGTTTGCTATCAATATAAATCACCTTGCGTACTGATGAATTGGAATATAACGAAAGCTAACTAATATTATTATGAATTCGTAGTAGGTAATATTCGAGTTCATAACGATGACAACACTACTGCAGGGAGACAAATAATTAAAAAATCTGATCACGTATGTCTAAATCGAGATCGAGATGAGTCTTTGTGGCTACAGTATATTTTTATATGTTATAATAAACAGAACTTTTTATTTTATCTAGGATTGGTTTTATAGACCGGATGTTAATAAAAGAAAGTCTTTTTTGGAGTTGCAGTCATTTAATAAAATCCATTAATATACCAATGTTTCGAAAATAAATCAGTCTTCATCAGGGTGCTGATAACATACAAAACATTTTTTATATTTTATCATTGTTTATTTAAAATTGATTTACGTTAAATTACTGTTCCTTTTTCAATTTTTTAGACATGTGAATAATTCAGTGTTAGAGCAATATTGCATATGAAGTAATACACATGACAAGATTACTCAAAGATGAAATTATTTACGATCTTCTTACTTACTTACCTAACACGACAGCACGGGTAATTCGCTAGTTCAAATTTGGGCAAGAGTATAAAGTTAGGTTTGATTAGGTTGACATCTCTTGTGACTATTAACTTTAATGTCAAATTATAGTTGTACATTAATAAAAATAAAATAAGTACACTTCGTCTTTAATAATAAGGCTTTCCTAAATAGAATATGATTCATATGCTCATGTATATTATTTTTTATTTTGATTGGATCTATCACGTAGCCCGAATATGGTAATAACTTTTGTGATTGATCTCCAGTTGAAACTACATTTACGCAAAAAGCTACCTGCCAATAGACTAATAAAATATGTCGATATGAACAGAATAATGTTAAAATTTTGTAGGTCGGAATATTTTGTGACATTTTAGTTGTATAATAATTATACCTTTTTTATGAAAACGTTTCTAGCAAGAATACTAAATAAACTGAATTTTGAATCATTCAGACATAATGATATTTTATTTGGTTAATAGTTAGCGAGTCAAGGAATCGAACCCTCAGATCTCCTATTTCACTTACATAGTTCGAATAGGAAAACACTGATCAATAAACCACCATGCTGGTACTATTTTATCATCTATAAATCTGTTCCTACGCAGTAAAATTACAGAACATTTTTAGAACTGTAAAACTATTCAGTATATAATAACGAAGAATTATTTTTTTTTGAAAGCTACTGAGTCTGAACCTTTAACCACCAAATGTGTTTAGCAAAGTGTTCAGAAAAGTCGAATTCATAATGCTTTATTTAATTTATTTTAATGAATAAATACCGATCTAATCGGCGTTCCCCCGTTGTATAATTTAATGGAAAATTTAATTTTATCTGAAGATTGTGGATTATTTTTAATTTTTATTGAACGTGAGCTTAAATATTTATTTCAAGGAATATGTAAAAGATAGTTAATGTTATCTGAACATTATTTAGTAACCAGATCTAGAAAACTAAGTTTTGAATATACAGAGAATTACGTAACTCGAACATGCGTGATCGTGAGCCAAGTATAAAATGTCGTGCGTGATTGGTTGTGATTGCGTTTTTAGTTTCGTGAGTGTGCATGATTGTGAAAAAAAAAGACTCGACCATCTCTACTCTGGTCTAAACTAATTGACGATTTAATCACTTTGAATTGACCAATAATTTTATAGAATGTTTCGATGTATCCCTTTTAAATCTAGCTTTTTTGATATTTTTTATATTTTTTCAAAATACACCTGTATATACTGTATACAATACAACATTTGATCCAACACCTTTTATCATTGATGTAATTGACATTTTAAAATAGCATTTAATAAAAAAAATAGTGTAGAAAATTTTTTATAAAGTAGTTACGAACCAACAGTAAGTTATAATTTCTACCCCACTAGTGCGTTATGATCTACTTTCGGCATTTATCTAAAAACACCATAGTTATAGCGTTATAATTACACGATGTTGGCAGTGGTGTAACTAGGATTCATTGCCACAGCCCACCAAGCTCTCTCCCTCCAATATTATACTTGAGGCCCCCCTCTGTTCGAAAAAAATAATATAAACCTGATTTGAAATTTAATAAGATTTTCTAAAAGTTTAAAGCAGATTTGTATGTAATAATTAAATTATTTGTTACACTGCTAATACCATTTTTAAGTAAATCCAAATTGAATATTAATTTTCATATTTACAAAATCAGAAACTAACTCTTTCAAATCAAACATAAGGACACGTTTTATATCTAACAACGATAATTTTTAATTATTTTACATATTCTGAAAGTACAGTAGAGACAAAAAATAAATGCCCGTAATTTTTAACAGAATTCATTATTTGTAGTGCACAAGAAAATAATTAATAAAAATTCAGGGAAGAGTTATTATAACGTCAGAATAGAATCGTGAAAAAAGAGTTAGACCTGGATCGTAAAAGCCTGTCTACCTTCCACGATCACATGTTGACAACATGTTCTTTCTCCGAAATTTTAAGTTGCTAATACAATATTATTGCAAAGTGGTTAGTTTTTATATTTTATGACATATAATAAACTTCGACTATGGTCCCATACCCCATTGTCATCAGTATAATGAAAGTAGTATCCTAGAAGCGACAATCTTCTAATTATTGGTAGCAGTAGATCTCAAACGCAATATGCAGACGTTGAAAAAGACATGAAAATTCAATGGTGCCGATATATTGCCGCTACTGCTTATTTATCTATTTATTGTTGTTTAATAACGTAGAACCAAAGTGAGGCCTCATGACCTGGAAGACCCACTCTCGTTGCAGGCGTGTGCTCCCCCTAGTTACGCTACTTGGTGTTGGTAAATATCACAAAAACCCTAATAATATTTTTCTTTAAATTTTGAATAATATATTTAATTTACTGGGAACTATTCCATTCAAGTTAGAAAAAATATTTCAGTAAATTCAGTACTTATGCCCTGACATCCTCTAACCCATTAGGACTGTAAGACCTATCAAAACCTACCGATGTATAGTGTAGATGATATTGGAATGTCAAAAAGAATATATTAAACAAATAAAACTGAACTTGATGATAATAATAAAATGGATAAAAATAGATATTTATTATATAAGGGGTAAAAGTAACAGATTTTAGCGCATGGTGTGACATTTGTATCCCGACGCGTAGCGGAGGGTTACAATCACACAGAGCGCTAAAATCTGTTATTTACCCCGTATATAATACAATATTTTTTTCTATAACCACTGTGAAATATTTAAAAAATTAAGTTCAATAAGAAAAGCGAAGCATGTTTTTCAAATTAATTTTAGAATAGTAGGTTGTTACTTGTTCTAATGTTATTGCATTTTTCAACTTGTTGTCTTGGTGACATAGTAGGTACTTCTATCTCAAGGGATAGAAATACTAATACTTCTGTCCCTTGAGATAAAATGTGATGTTTCTGCAACTGACAGCAGGTATGAAATGTCATCATTTCATATAGATTATAGAAAAAATATATTTATTTTTTATCTAAATCCCTACTTGAATGAAATAAGGAATTAATTTTATTAATTGACAATAACTGGTAATAATGAAAGATAAAAATATTTGTTTATACCTATCATCATGTAAATAAAAGTAAACCATTTTCAAAGCTAATAAGTTTAAGTGATTAGAATGAAAAGAATATTTATTGGGAAATTGAACACTACATATTATCATATTTTATCTTGACTTACTTCAACGATTACTTATTTGTCATATTTTGAAACAATGAAACCCTGTCTTTTTTATCGAAATTACATATAACCTGGACGATGATTTAAACTAATAGTTATATTTAAAAAGCATTAATGTTTTTCATTATCATCTCTGGAATATTATTTCTATGTGGAACAGGGCCTTAAATTCTAAGGTACTTGTATTGTGACGCAAGTTATCCATTTGCCCTGTACAAGTTCACTGCACATCGAGCCGTTGTGCGGTAACTCGATCAGACAAAACTCGCCTCAACCACACAATAGTACTTTTAACGATATGCTATCTGTGAAAACATGTTATTTAGAGGAATTTTTCTTGGTAGTACAATATAAAGCTAAAATGAAGTACCACTTCTGATTGAATAAGTATAGACAAAAATCAAAATCTAATCAATGTTTTCTTGTACAACAAAAAAAAAAAACTATAAATTTATATTATCTGCTCGATACACGATCCTCATATAAACACACTCACAGACATCGTAAAAATATAATTGCAGGGACAATGAAACCTGCTTATTAATCAAAAACTGTAAAATGTTTAGTATGATTAAAAACCTTATATTATTATAAAAAATATGATATTTTGTAGTAATTTTACATCTCAGAAATGTGGAAAAAAGGCACTGTTTTGGTAAAAATAATAAAAGAAAATAATTTTTATTTATTTTATTTATACGAGAATTAAACATTTTTGGTGAATTTCAGATATAGATATCGATAGATTCACTCATTACTAATATTTTTTTATTTAATTAAAAATTGACTATATTAACAAATTGTATAATGTTTATTTATTTATTTACTTTATACTGTCCAACACACAGAAGTCCAGGGGACTTACAGTTTATAATGGGTTCCGTATCTCTCCGACACAGCGGTATTTATTTTTGGTTACAGGTTTGTCGTCACTGAGATTTGAACTCCGCTCAGTCGAAGTGCTCTAACCAACTAAGCTACCACTGTCCGTCACTATGATGATCAATGTTGTATGTAAGAATATTTAATTTGTTATATTATAAATGAGTTGTATGGTCCAATCATTTCTTTTAGTCACATTAGATTACTTCTACTTTTTCTATAAACATCTGGCATAGGCGTAACTAGGATTTGTAGATTCACCTGAAACAAACATTTTGACAATGGAATTTTCAATGTTTACAAAGGCCATATTGGAAAATCTCACTTAATTTATATTTGATCGTAGCCAATTTTTACTAGTTACATACATAATGTTTACTTTAAAATTAATAAATTTTAATACCACCCCTATGATACGATAGTATTACACTTTTTAATAATATAGAAATTGATGACTAGAACACACGAAGATAGGGATGTAACATGTAAAATCATGTTTCGTAATTTCCTGCTTCTCTAATAAAAAAAGCTTCAAATAAAAATTGAATCTGAACCAATACGCAAAATTTTACGTTCCTTGTAACCTCTGAAATTAGGTATGAAAATATCGTAAATCACTCCAAATTTAGGGGTAAGCATGGAATTGAAACAAAAATTAACAAGTATTACGGTTTTTTTGTCAAGATACGCTAAAAAAATATAGCAATTGTATTTTGTTTTTATTTTTTAATTCTAAATTAATATATGTAAATAATATTGTTAACTTCAACAGTCCCTAATACAAGTAATAATAAAAATAATCTAACGCAGCGTAATTTGACAAATAAACTGTTAAACATTTGTTAATTTTTGTTTCATATCTAATTTTTAAGGTTACAAGGAAATTTATGTTGCGTATTGCTTCAGATGCAGAATTGTATGGTCTATAAACGTTTTCTGATACTACCTAACCTAAAATAATTGTGGAAGCAGGAAATTAGAATAATATGATTTCACAAGTTAAATCTCTATATTTGGGGGTTCGAGTATACAGTTATGTATATTTTTTATTGTTTGCTAAATATAAATATAAATTTGTTTTTAATTTTTTTTTTTGCAGAAGATATTAGAATTTCGAAATTATGAAATAATTAATGATATCGCATATTGAGAGCCTTCTTTCAAGAATACTGTTTGAAACTGACCTAAGTTAAGGGATCAGACCGTAACCCAATACAAAGTCTCAAGTTGTTGATACGTAATGGAATAGTATTAATCGAAGTCGAAGAAAGCATATGCGTGAATGATCCGCATGTCGGAAGCTTAGAAGCTTGTTCCCTTCGACATTTAGCGATAAGTAAATTTCCATTGTAGCATGCAGAAGTGCGGCTCGCATTAACGGAGTATTTAATGCGGGGGAGTTACGCATGCGCCGCCGCCGCCTAGCGCGTCTCGGCGCTCGGCGTCCCGACGCTCACTCCGGCCGCTTCGTTCGTCAGCGACGCACGCTTCCGCCTAAACACGCGACGGACTGGACACTCATGTGATTTAGTTATGTAAACTTAGTGTAAGTGTAAATGGCTGTACTAGAAGACTATCCTATCAAGTATCATCACCACCACCACCACTCAGCGGATCAACACAACTTGCGCTTAGCCGACGTCGAGGAGTATGAGCCAAAGAGGAGAGTGATCAACACCAGTCCCAGTCCCGTGAACCACAGCTGGTATTCCAAAATGTTCCCCACGGAGTTCATCGCCAATACCCTCATTGATATCTCCGGAGGCAACACCGAGCGTCCAGAGACTGTCAGCCGAGTGGAGTACGGCATCAAGACCAACAGTGCGATTCTTGTGATGAATGCCAGCAATGTCAACACCACCGAGACTGCCTCGTTGCAGGAACTCTTCTACAGGCACTCTCTGGCGATGACGGCGGTCTACTGCGTCGCGTACCTGCTCGTGTTTGCCATCGGTCTGGTCGGGAATTGTTTCGTTATAGCCGTGGTGTTCCGCACACCCCGCATGAGAACTGTCACCAACTTCTTCATCGTCAATCTCGCCGTGGCGGATATTCTCGTTATCATATTTTGTTTGCCTGCAACACTCATGAGCAACATTTTTGTCCGTAAGTACTTTTTTTCTTATAAATAAACAACTGAAGCATTAATAGGAAATTGTTTCTATAGAATATAGGTATTACAATGGTTTATAATTTAATGAAACACAAAACAAAATCATTATGGAAAATATCAATAAATGGCGGCAATATTGATTATTTGGAAAACAATTTTATATTCATATACAAATAAATTATAAAAGACAATTTTTCATGAAGTATAATATACTTTTATTTACTAACCGCAAGTAATAATGTTATTGAAAAACATAAATATTGAAAACGGATACATAATTTAAAAATATATTACAGAAAAGTGATTTTTAGGATAATGAAAGATTACATAATTATACTTTATTTTTTTACAAGCTTGCAACATATTAAAAATTTAATTTACATATGTAATACATTTGTTTAACAATAAAATGACAATAATTTAAAAAAATATATTGTCGATAAAAACTAATAAGTATAATGTTTTCTTTAAAATCTCTTTTAAACAAATCTAAAATTATACCTATAAATGGTACTGTTCATATAAATATTTGTTTTAAATTTTTGTCAGTAAAATATTTAAAATATAAAGTGCATAATAAACGAAATGTGATATCCAAAACTGGGTAATACTTGTATATGTTTTATTTTCATTTGATACAAATTTGCAATTACATCATTTATCTTAATTTTGCGTAGAACATAAATTTAGTTTTCTACATAAATTATACAAATATAATCCTTTCAAAATGGCTGACATAGATCCTTTTGAAGCCCTTAGAGTCTCGCTTACAAGCGTATTATTATTCAGCGGAATTACTGAATATCTTTCTTTCTATTCATTTGAGCGATAAGAGCAATTCATATAAATTACAGAAAATATTTACTCTCGTACTTGAGCTCGCGTCAATACGCCCTCAACGCAAACGCAAAGTAAACCAGTAGCAGCCACTAGAAGTGCGAAGCTCCGAGCCAGAACTTTGCATTCTCACGAGTTTTTCCGCGGGCCCTGGAATTTTAATATCAGAATAACATTATGTCCCACCTATGCCAGTGTACGAGTATCTCGAGAGAACAAATTAATATTCTGTACACGATTTACGTGTTACTAACTTTTTAGGTGAAATTATAAAAAATAGGGACGAGAAAAAAGTTTTTAAGGTATTTATTCTTTAGAACATGCTTTAATACTTTAAACTTTGTGACAAATATTCAAAAAGCGGCTTAAACTTTTGAAAAAATTATAATTATATGCTCCAAATAATTTTGTACAAAATATTCGTGCTACTGTAAAAACCAAAATTAATATTTTTTTCTGTTACTGTGACCGACATAAAATAAGGTAATCCTTACTATATAATTTAAAATAACAAAAAGAAAATAAATATTTTGTTATTGCCATAAATGATAATGAAAAATTATATAAATTAATAGGTCTGTTGAATGTTGCTCCGTTATCTTTTGAAAATTTAATTAGAATTTGATAAAATTGTAAAATTTTAGAGTAGGTATATATTTTCAATATTTAATTTTCTTTATAGAAAACAAAATAATCTAGGTGTTATAAAGACTTAACAAAAGATTAAATATAATATTTTACTTTTAAGTATTATTTTAAATTAGTACTTTTGAAGTTATTATTGTGATAATATAAATATTTCACACCTACATCAAAAAGATTTTGAATTTGGCGTTTTAATTCTAAATTCCCGTACCTATTTTCTTTAAGTTTTTTGGTCCTATCCATGATTTTCAGATCATATAATACATGTTTTTTAATAATAATAATAGTATTCTATCATTCCATTGATGAACACAGTGCTAGATGAAATGTAAATGAGAATGTATTTCTATTTCTAGGCAATTTTACTTGCATATTTGAGACACAGATTACCAGCTTACAGGTTCGGTTACAGATCTACAGTTTATAGTGGCTTAACGGACAGTGGTGGCTTAGTTGATTAGCGTGCGTCGACTCGCTGAGCAGACTGTGAGATCCGGGGTTCAAATCCCAGTGACGCCTTGTAACCAAAAATAAATACCGCTATGTCCAAGTGGTTCGGAAGCCACTATAAACTGTCCTGTAATTGAACGTCGGTCTGCTAATTAAATTAATTAAAATTACATAGTGCTGCTAGTTTTTGTCATTATAATTATAATAAATACATCAAATGTGTAACAAAATAAAACTAGGATCAACTGATTTTGAACTTTTATCATTATTTAAGGTAACGTTTTTGAAGTTTACCTAAACCCGACTTTTTCTACAGTTTAGGAGGTGGGATAACCTATTTTCAGTAGTATTTTTGTAAAAAAGTGTACGTATTGATTTTTTTTATAATTTTATACAGATAAAGTATTGTAAAACAGAATGTAATAATAATTGGTTGTTAAAAATGTACTAATTAAGTAGTTATCATCATAGTTCAAGATGATGTGGTATTTGACGACGAAGATAATGAATTGTTTGATTTAGATATTACTCCGAAAAGAATTTATGAACGGGTTAACCCGGTTCATGACTTTAGTGAATAGTATTTCGTCATTACATTCCCTTTAAGAAAAGTGACTTTTTGTATTTATTACCACAAATTGAACCATATTTGGAATTTCCCTCGGAATTTCCATATTGAGTTTCACGCTTGTTTAGATTTAATTAATTTTTATTGTCCATAGCTGATTTTGGTGGAGTCCATATTTCAATGATTTCTAGAATCGTACTGGAATATGTAAAATTACCCTCAACTCCGGAAGAGATTCTTGAAATACAAAGATTATATATATATATATATATATATATATATATATATATATATATATACTTTATAATATTTTAATTATGTGTTATCAATTATTCTCAAATATGAAATATTACATATATGTATGTAGCTTCACACTAATTTACTAAATTCCTCTGAAAATGAAACGGAAATTTAAATTAAAATTAACACAGTTAGATTAAACTGAAGGTTAGTTTCATCTAGGAATGACAATGAAATAATAACTACAACTAATATTAATTAAGAAGTTTTAGTTCTACGCTTTTATTTGATAAGAAAATATCTGAATTAGTGGCTCATTTTTCTACTGCCTTTCGAGGGGGTATAGGTACATAGTGAATGATAGAAACAAATTTGAATATCTTTAATTTCAAGGTTATCGCCATCATAATGAAAAGAGATACAAATATGGATGGCAACACAGATGTAATAGATATTATAAATTATAGATGCAGGAGATACATATATATGATTTCATACATTCCTCGGAATGTAATAACATTGCAAATTATTTCATGTTTTATGAGGTTATGACATCTGCTACATGTATTGCAACTATTGATAGTGCTCACTACACTATCCAATACATACCAACTATTACATTCATCTTTGAATTACTCAATATCGTCTTTTGAGATTGATATTATTCTGATAAAAATGAGTAGAGTTGTACGTACATATTATCCCTTCTTCGTTTTAAATGTAAAAATATTATAGAAATATCACAATTTTATAATATTTTGTATGGTATATTGGATGTACGTATTAATTATTTAAAATTTTATTTATGAAATTTTTCATTCGTAATTTTTTTGCTGTTAATAGATATTATTTATACACAATAATTATAATATAAATAGATTTTCGGAATAAACAAGTGTTTCAATTAAAATGAATGTTCAAAATATTATTTGGATTATATAAATAATATAATTCAATACTATTTTATTGGTGAAGTATATCCTTTATTTATATTATGTAACATAGAATTGAGTGAAGTATTGTATACATTGTTAAACAATTAATAGTATCTGTCGGATTTTATAAATATTTATACAATATGTCAAGTGATTTTACTTTTTTAAAATTAGAATACTACAAATTTTAAATTTACAAAAATCGTACCCGAGCTCTAGTGAATAGAATAACTGGCTGCAGCCGAGTCAAATAAGATGCCATTTATTTCCCATTTATAATTTGCTTCTGTAGTACACTCTCCACGTCAGCTAAAATGCATGGGATGTATTATCTGATAAAAAAGTTCTATGATATATGTATCATTATCGATATCTCTCAAAAACAGGAGTAATATACCCCGCAATGTGTAATGTACTATGAGTGATATATTTATTAATTACATAAATTACTTATCAACACTTCAATGGATTTCAAAAAATTGCAGATATTCCTTTTTCTGATAGATTTAGGGCAAAATTACGACAGTACAAAGTTGTTAAAAATAAATTCTATATCAAATCAAATAAGATAATAATCAAACAACCATGGATATAAAAGAAAATATCTGTGTGACATTTGTGACAGTTAATTATAAATAATTTAATATTTTTGTATTATTGGTATATTGTTTAAGAATTTTAATTCAATTTAAATAATATTTAAAAAAATTATGAATAGTTGTTATATAGTAACAGATAAACGATATTCAAAAATGACATTTAGATTACGACAGTGAAGCTGGAATGATTTAAGAGTCATTTGTACCTTAGTCGGAATTATGAGTAAATTTTACCAATTAAATTCATAGCTCGAATTATTACTTGATTATTTCAAGAATGACAACATTTCAAACATAAATTTTTTTACATAAATAAAATGTAACCATGACTATGATATTGTGGTTTTATCAAATAAGTCTATGAATACTTGAATTCAGATGTTTTGTATATTGAGAAGAGTTGATTAGATTTTTACTACATTTGGTCAACCTGGCATGGAATTTTACTTGAAGATCAAACCGGTTATTATATTACTTAAATTTTAAGTTTCCCTTCAATGGACAATTGCTTAAAATATAAGCATTTGTTAGCACTGACTAGTCTAACAGATAAAAAATTTATATTTTTTTATATTGGTTTCAACCATCATTCAGGCTATGTATAATTTCAATAAAACAAATGAATTATCCATCTTACAAATTTGAAAAATATATACATGTCAAAATTGATACTATTCATTTTAAAAGTTAATTGTGAAAATATAAGAAAGTATTAATTTAACGATCAAAAGCGAGCGGTAATTTCATGTAAATATAATATTTTTTACAACTATTTAACATTGTTTTCAAAATTTGTTTTTTTTTGTTTAAGTGTTGCTTAAAATTTATGCCTTATTGGTGCAACTACGCATTAATTATATTATTACTTTTGTTATACGTTTTTGCATAAATTATATTTGAAAAGATTCCATTTAAAAGTTAAGTTTTAGGTTTTTCGGTTATTTATTATATAAACTGAATAAATATTATGCTTGTTGCAAGATACATTTTAAAATTTTTATCATTTTATTCGTACGAGTATATCAAGCAAAAGCACCAAGTATAAAACTATAAAAATGCTATTCCTTTACAAAGTAACACTTGAAATCGTAAAAACAAACTATCTATTCCCTTTATATTCTTTCCTAATCTTTTTCTCTTGTTGGAAAGTGTACATCTCGTGTTTTAATTACAAGCTCATTCTGCATCTAAGATAGCGTTGGATAAAACAACAGCATCGCGGTGCAAGCGACGCTGATACATCGGAACGTCGTGAATCGGAACAATTTGCTTGTGACAAGCGACGCTCGACGTCGGGAGCTATTCAACTGTTTCAAACGTTGCCTAGTGACGTCTGCATAGGACACTAGATAATTAAAATTAATTCATGTTTGTCTGCATGAATGACGGATATTGTTGACAGATGTGGAATATAATAACGAATGAAAATATCATTTACGTAATTACACATTCATTTCAAAAACATTATTAAAAGATTTCTATTTATAATGATAACTAGACTCTAATTAATATTATAATAAACAATATACACAATAGACTTAAATATAATATATCTCAGGTTCAGGTAATAACCAAAACTTAACAGTAATTCTGTATTTATTATGTTTTGTGCTCATTTATAAGAATGACCTTTTTGTGAAGATTTGCAATAATTATTAGCTATATCGAACCAGTGGCGTCCCCAGAAGTGTATTTAGGGAATGAACAGCATCTTAATTTTTTTTTAAAGATAGCATTTGTACTTATTTAGTTTCATGCCACTTTTAACAAAATTTTCTGTCGATTTTGAATTTAAAATTTATATTGGGAACCAACGCATGTGTTAACGCACTTAAAAATTTATTTTTAAACAAGTATATATCTATTAAAGAATAACACGAAATGTTGACTACATATATTTTTTTCCTGATTCATTTTTTAATCTATTAAATAACAATAATATGAGTGAGGTTTTATTTAGCAGGTTTAATGGAAAATTAGAGTGAGTTGAGTGTTCTTCTCAAGCCCCAGAGCCGTTCAATTAAGTACGGCCCCATATCGGACATTGGACTAGGTTATGTGGTTACACAATAGTACTAGAAAGAAAGGAATGCATCAACAATTGACTGTAAATGCGAATGATCTGCTCATGTTACTGTTATGTATGTATTTAGTTTAGTTTCATGGGCATAGCATGATGATTATTTATATTTTATCTTAATAACTTATGCTTATAAGGAATACTTGCCTAAAACAAATACTTTCGTTATTTTATCCTCCTATATTTCTATGTAATGAAGGAAATATATAACCTTAAATAAATAAATTACAGCACTTGTAGAAATTAGCTTTTTCACAGAGACAGATAATTCTATTAAATTCAAAACCTTCAGCTATGAAACAATCAAATTAGCGAAAATTCATTACCGTACTGATGTATTGCAATTTGTATTCGCTGCCCAAATTACCGCAGCATTGCTAGATCGCATACAAAATGCCAATTCGATGAAGTACTTACGTTGTTCGTTTTTATTGAATTCTTCATACTATCGTCTTCGATTTACGAATTTCGACCTACTAACAATTAAATAAAATTTTCCACTTCTGATGATACAATATTCCTTGCGTACAAGATCTATTTAAGAACTTATAACAATAAACTAAATTCACACATTTTAATTCAAATATTTTATTCCCAGTTATGAAAGAAGATGAAGCATAACTTAGCCATTATAGCTTGTTGTAAAAATATATATGTATATTCTGTTTGAAAATAAATATGAATGAAAAAAAATTTATGCAACGTTCAACATCGATCATAAGCAAATGGTGGCTACAACATTTTTCTTATTGCAACTTCAGAGATTTAACCAGATCAGTGGTTCTCAAAGTGGGTGCCGCGACACCTTAGGGTGCCTTATAGGGGTGTCGCGTGCGTGGTGTAAAATTTAACATTGTAGGTATTTTAGCAATTCTTGGATCTGAGCATTTGAACCTTCTTCTTCATACTGATGTGAAATGGTTGTCCAAGGAAGGAGTATTGAATCGTGTTTGCGAATTAAAAGTAGAACTACCTACTCACTTTTCGAACAAGAAAACAATTTGAATTTTGTGAATTGTTGAAAAACAATGTATTTGAAGAACTAAATAAAATGAATTTCAGCATGCAAAAAATAAGACAAGATAGAATTTTGGAAATTGAGGCAAGCTGGAAATGATTACAAGAACACCTAATACACTTGTTAACACTATTTACTATTTTCCAGATATAACTACTTATTGATAGTTTTAACTGAATATGTTGCGAATTAAATATTTTGAATTTTATTAAAATTCATTTGGATATTTATTCAGAATAAATATCGCATTATAGAGCAATTCGAGTTTTAGTTCAATTTTTTACCTCTTGTGAGAATGTGACATGTGACCTAAGATTTCTACGTTCGTTAACATCCAAACTAAAAAGAGAGAACGATTGAAGTCGATAGAACATGAAATGCGAATATGTGTGTCCAAAATACACCCGAATATAAATGAATTATGTAAATTACATCAACTCATGTATCACATGTTTTCCTAAGATCAATAAAATGACTTTAAAATTTCATGCACATGTTGGGGTGCCGGAAATTTTATATTATGGATTTGAGATGCCTTTACATCAAAAAGTTTGAGAACCAACTAAATTAATATTTAAGTTTAGATACCCCGTTTACTTTGATAGGACAACTGATATTATTTTTCATTTATGTATATATATGGCGCAACATTCCCATGTGGAACAGGGCCTCAAGTACCCTAAGGTACTTGTTTCATGACAGGTTTTACTTGCATTTTAGTGATGCAGGTTGTCAGCCTACAGTGTCTGCAAGGTCAGCACACACCGAGCCGTTGTGCGGTAACCCATCCAATTGGACAGGGCGGGCTATGTTGCTTATCTACACGATCAGACAAGACAAGACACGCCACGACCACACAACCGTACTGGCTGATTATTTTTCATTTGGTAAACCAAAAATGTAATACTTACCTACTTATTTACGACTAAAATTGTATCATGTAAAACAAATTTTATTTTTGTTGTGATTTAGATCGTAATGAATTCTACGCCGGTAGTAATTTTTGTCGTTGTTGTCGTTAAATGCACGCTGTTTTACTAAAGCACTAAACGAAGCGTTAACCTCTGTGAAAATGTATCAGGAAATAACTTCAGATGTAACAGTGGCCACTCGACAATTTTGGAGTACTTCCTTATCCCTGGAGGAAATACGAGTATACCACAAGGGATATTTTTGAACGATGAAGCGAAAATTGATCTGGACTCAAATCAAAATTGGATTTGTTAAAATGTTAACCCTTTTCCTTATAATATTGTATAATATTTATTATAAATGTATTTTCGAGTAACGTAAACTTAAAATAGAAATTTTTATTATGCTACATCTGAAACATATTAGGATAAATCCAGGAGAGGTGATGCCACATATTTTTTAAAGTATAATAACTCTTTCGTAAATAACAGTAAAAATTTATTGCAATATTATATGGTTGCAGTAGAACTTGTAGTTTGTTATTGAGTATTGCAAAAAATTGGTTTTCCAACTAACCTACCAGTTTACCGATTAATTGGTTTTTAATTTCTTAAAAATCATGAAAACCCGAAACCGTTAATTTGATTCTTTTTTATTTTTGACAGCAGTGGGAAATCCTAAAAACTTAAAAAATTAAATATACTGTTAGACACCGGGGTACACTGGGCTTTTTGGGAGAAAGGAAACACAATTACACTTTTCCAACAATACTTTTATTCCATCCTATTCTCACTTGCGACCATCCGCGTCCACTAAACACACCAGAATGCCCCCAAATCATGTTACGACAAAACTTAAATATAATTAATTATTGTTGATTACCGCATCACCCACCGATGTAACGTTCCCTACTCCTAACAATATAGTGGCATTGGAAAAATATATGCGCCAAATAACATATAGGTACTTTGATGTTAACAAAATACCCAATAATATAATTTCAGTATTGTGTACATATTTATTATTTACTATATTGATATTTTTATAATATTTTTTTACTATTGCTTGCGAATTTTTAACAAGAATAGGATTATCGAAGGAACAAAAAATAAGAATGTTATGAGTACAAAATGATGACGATTGGTATTAGAAATAGTTTAGTGATTAATATACTATGTTAATATAAGTAATTACAATATTAATACATATAATTTGTTCATCGTATCAAAATTTAGTTCCGTAAATATTTTTCTTGTGTAATTTTGTTATTTTTCATCCTGTCGTAATTGTAACTGTCTGTAGAGTTAGTTCATTACGTTTCCCCATTGAAAGTCCATCTGTTCAATAAATGTTTTCTTCGGGACACCTTTTTGTCTCAATACACTCGAAGAAGCTTTGTTCCTTTCTCTGGAAAACTTTCGTTTTCTTTCCCTCCTCAATCATATCAATCCATTTATTCTTTTTGCAAAAATATTTCAAAGGTGCTCTACTTCAGTTGCAGCAACAAGAGGAAATATTTTCAATCATCACGTTTTAAAGAACTCATAGAGGCGAACGAAACAAGAATTTAATAATAATAAAACACCATTACTGTGTTTCTCCCGTTGTTAGCGTAAGAGTGTTCCAATCTTGCTTAGTATTCTTCAAATAAAGGTGCATTCACATAAGTGTTTAGTTTTAAGGTTTACAATTGCGTTTAAGATTAGGAAAGTTTGACGCCATGTATCAAAATGAAAACATTAACACTACGCATCGTAGTGCATGAGTTAAACGTAAAGTATGCAAACTCCAAACTTATGTTTAGGTTTACATTTATGTTGAGGAATGGACCAATAGCAAAGCAGGTAGCATGCAATAGCGTCATGTAGTTTTCTCTCTTTGTAAGCTGTCACTTCAAATATAACAACAAATTTTACTATTGATTTGAAATGAATTGCAAAGAACAATTAATTTTGGCAACTGCCTTAAATGTAAACAACGTATTTTGACAATATAATATTATCAAAGTAATATATATTATTAATTTATTTAATTTTTGCAAAATAGCGCACTTAATGGAAATCTTATTATGTGAACAATGTGTTGTGAGGCTATTTCTAAACTTAAACCATAATTGTAAACTTTAAAACCAAGTGCTTATCTGAATGCACCTTTAGAAGTGATGATTTGAAAATTGTGTGGCACATATCCACAAGGGCCGTTTTACGCTATAAATTATGAAGGTCGGTCGAATTCTAACTTGCGCCGCTTGTAATTAAATTTGTAACTTAGTTTGTGCTCATGCATATCTCGCAATAATATAATTACTATTTATTTAGTACTCAACAACCTGGTAACGGTGACTCTCTGATTAACATAGTTCGACAGAACTGAACAGAGAATGAAGTTTGGAGTTAGAATTCCACAGTTGCCAATTATCAAGTAAATAAAATATCGCTGTATAGATAACTTTCAGACGCTGTAATCTGATAACTTATTCCACTAATACTAAAGTAAAATCGTTACGGAGTAGACGGAAGTCACTTGTCGATTTCTCATATCACAAGTTCTCAAGAATCTCTATAACAAATAAAATCAACTTTCGATAGTATAAAACCTTCCGCCTCTATAATTAGTTAACTATCTGAAAAAGAAAAGAATAGTTTAATAAAATATGTATTAAAGAAAAATTTAATAAAATATGTATTAAAGGATATGATATACACGTTTTTGAACTTTATTAAATTTGTTTGCAAAATATTTCTCTATTATAAAATAGCCAACACAAAACGACCACCGTTAAAAACATGTGTGCTTTGTGATAAAAAATACTTTTAACATTTTTCTTATATGAAAGTTATTAAGGCTGGTTTCCACCGAGTTGACACAAGACTAAATGCTCAATACACAATGTTTAGTGTATAAGGCGTCATCCACTACATTGTACCAGATACACCATTTCTAGTTACTTTGCTCAGTAACTAATTCAACATTGTGTAATTATTGATTTATCAATCAGACAGCGTATTGCGTTTTAATTGTACTGGTATTTGAAAATAAGTAATAAGATTGATGCTCACCAAATTTTAGAATAAGAATTAAGAATAAGAATGTTAAAACATTTATAAGAGTCGGTATATACTGCAGTAATAAGAATAAGGACTAAGAATTAGGTGAAGCAAAAGTTGTAGTAGAGTTAAAGAATTTGAAAAAGAAAGAGAAATATCCTAGGTGACAGGTACTTAGAAACGGTTGAGTTAAAAGTCAATTAATTTACAAACGTCATATGAATAATAACTAACAAAAAAACTACTGTTTTTATTTGCAGAGGGCATTTAAAAAGATAAAATAGTAAAAATAATATAAAGAACTTTTTTCGTAATAGCCGATTATTATTTCAGAAATAAAATAACAATTATAGAACTCTTATATGTATTAGGTACATTTTAACTTCCTTGTACCATTGAGTAAATAACATATAGAGAGATAATGCTTATGGGCCATTTGTAATAAGTTTCTGACGTTCCCCTACGAATAAATGTAGCTAGAGTGCCTATAATAAGAGTGATGACAATGGTGGTCTTCATTTTGATTGGCCACGCCATTTTATTTCCATTTTGCGCTTGGTGTACATTGTGGTGCATAGGAAGTTTGAGCTCATTTCATTGTTTTTGTATAATTAATTTTGTTTTAATTCCTTGATTTGTGTTTTTTCAATTAATATAACTTTTTTATATATAATATAATAGTTTTAGTATAATTTTACTCTATAAGTTCATATTACGGCAGTATTTGAGGTTATCTAGCGCAGTAAGTATTATAATATTTTAGTCTAAACTCAAATAATTTGTATATTTTATTACTATTTTTTAATTATTCTTATCGACAGAAAATTAACTTAAAAATTATTTTATTATGTAGGTAATTGACAGTTTCATTTTGCACACTAATTGGTGGAACTGTCATTTTTATATGTTCATGAATAAATTAGATTAAAATATACAAACAATTTGATTTATTCTTAAATGTTGTTATGTATTATAAATCTGCTTTTTACAGATGGTTGGTTGTTGTGCGTTTGGGTGCTCTAACCGATCAGAGAAAGGATTTCTTATGAGAGTTTTTCCTACAGATCCTTTGTATAGTGTAACAGGGTATATAATTCTTTGTATAGTGTAGCAGGGTATATAATAATGAGTATTAAAAAGAATTCAAAAGTTTGTGATAATTGCATAAATTGTGTAGGATCAAAAACTTACATAAAACTTCAGTTCAGTAGATTTGTTAAAATAAAAAGTTGTTAGAAAGGTTCATTATTTTATTGTAATGAACAAACATTTATTATTTTTTTAAATCTTGAAACTGCTTTCAGACAGTATTATAAAATTATTTATAATCAAAATGTTAATTTAAAAGACTTTTTTATAAAAAAAATTCTTGAAATATGGGATACAAATTTTATATTAAATTGCCTTAATTTGCGGCGAAAAATAATCGTACGTTTTGCTTTATTCAGACTTAAAATCGCAAGTAAAAAAATGACTCGCAAAAATAAATTGTACGCCAGTAAATCTCTAATGTCGTCAAATTTATAAATTGTTTAAGTTTTGTTTATGTTTATGTTAATGTTATTACAAGTAGAAACTTTGCTATGTTTTATTATATTTCTTATTTAGAAAATTAATATATATTTAATTTTAAATGATATATATATCTTTAATAATCATCTTGTCTCTTGATATATGTCTTCATTTGTTTCAAATATAATGTTTTTACAGGTATTTCGCTGTTCTATATATTCTTAAAATTTACAACTATGTATAAGCTTCAAAATTATAAATTGGAAATATGTTCATTCTAAATAAAATCTATGTAAAATAATGTTTTTCTGTATAACTTCTATACCACCATATGTTAAGTTGGAAATAAGATGGCCGCCAGAGTCGTATGTCATCACTCTTATTATAGGCACTCTAAATGTAGCCAGGAAGTGATGCCACCTATGAGTCAATAGCTAGATTTTGGAAGCTCACAAGAGCAATAACTTGGGAATCCTTAGAGTACCTGCGTTTCTTGGAAATGTTTCGCATTGGGGTAAATTATAAAACCAGATGTGAATTGAACTTACGGAGACATTGAGAACTTGCTTCTATTTGTTTTCTTCATATATTCTAGACAAAAATTACCCTGGTTATATGAATTATTAGAATTTTTTTATTAGAATTACATATTACATAGAAGGAAAAATACAGAAGAAACAAAATATTAACAGGCTGTATAACGTATAACTGTAGGAAAGACTAAGAAGGATTAAAGCGGAGAGATCAACAAAGATTCGAATGGGCAAATTCGTTCATAAGAATTTTCTTTTCATTGAGGGTCTTTGGATATGAAATGATTCATAGAAATCAGATTTGCAAGGATTATAATAGCTATCTTTAAAATATTTCTGCCCAAATGTTTTACATTTATATTATTAATAATAACGGAATGGTTACGAACAACAGAGTATTTTGTTATAATTTATATTGTAGGATGTTTTAAGAAAAAAAATATTCATGTATGTCAAATGAAATTAAATTTAATGAAAATAGTTCTTTAAACAATAATTAACAATTTATTTCTCCAGCGCAACATATATGCTAAATAGTATTTTCAATAATTTATCGTTGTTAAGCATATCAAATAAATAACTTAAAAAAAATATTGTTGCTAAATTAAAGTTTATGGTTGCAGACTCTGTCAACTGATATCAATCTCAATAATTAACAATTTATAAATAGTTAGTTTCAATTATTACTAAACAAGAGGATAGTTTTTTCAAATTGTGCCATTGTAGCTGTGCTGCTTCCACAGTCCAAGATTCAAGAATTTTAATCGATATTTATATTTTATATCGAACCCTGTTGAACAATCTTTAAGTACTTTGACTATTTTGATTTGAAAATGGTTGGAAGGATCGTTTTAAATTTCTGAATAGTCACTTTCATTAAAGATTTTAAATTTCTTGGAAAGATATTAAAGCAACATATGAAATCGATTTGAAAAGTTCATTTTGTAGAGCATTACCAAAAATTACTCCATAACATATTAGCCCTAATGCATTTGAAGAAATGAGCGTGAAAAGAGCAATTCAAATTTTTAGTAAATCTTTGTCTGCTGCTATATTTTCTGCTGTTGCCACAGGCGAACTAAAATCAAAAACTGCTTTAGAAACAGGAAAATTTTTGGAACGATTAAACTATTTATTTAAATTCCAAAGTTTTACATAGTTCCAATCCATACAGTTCAGCTCTGTGTTACAAAAATAATTTAGTTTTGAACACTCTTCGTGAAAGTATTCCATGAATAAAATCATGGCATGCAACGAAAACTACACATTTTTGTTTTGAAGGATTATTATTAACAATTAACAATATTTTAAATTTATTCAATGATATGTCACCAACCTACTCATTTCTAGTAACAAAAAGTTTATACCAAGATTCTATTGAACATTTATTTTCTAAAATTCGCCAAAGAAGAGGTTACGATCCAAATCCTTCAGCAGAGCATTTTCGTTTGGCACTACAAGCAATCATGGGTTCTAGTTTACAAATGGCAACGCAGAAATCTAGCTATGAAAATGATCATGATGAATATTTATGCAATATGTTGGAATCTGTTAATGGGAATAGAAACAATGAAAATATAATGCTACCTCCAATAGAATGTACTGGTAATTAATAAAGAAAATTCTTCAGATAGTGACTGCAATAGATCCCATGAAACATCAATTATTAATCATCCAACATTGCAAACCTGTTCAATAGTATATTTCTCGGGATATTTGATATACCACCTTTTGCAAAAATATTCTTGTTCTTCTTGCAAAAATTTGTTAAAAAATAATGAGGAAATGTATGACGAAAATAATTTTTTTTTATTAAATAAAGATTATTCGGCAAATTTCAGTAAGTCATTTTCATTGAAGCGATCAACACAACATACCATATACATTACTACTATTTGTTTAAATATATTTCATAGAATATTTGAGAATAATGGTTACATATATGCAATCAAAATTTTTTGTATTACAACAATTTTAAATGAAGAACGAGTATCTACTTGGATAAATACTACCCCAGAATGCGAACAACACAGGCTACATTTAATTCAACAATTAATAAGGACAAAATTGTTTCATATATCTAAATTCTACAATACACTATCAAGATCTGCAAAGAGTACAAGTCTACATCAGAAAAGTCTACATCAGAAATTAAAAATAGTTAAACATAATTAAATACATGATTATTATATTTATTGTTATAAATATTTTCGTTTATTTATCAATTTCATTTTTGTTGTTTTTATTTTTTGTTAGTATTGTACTACTACTTACTGTAATAAATAATTTCTAGAGTATGAATATATGCAAAAATATATATTTTATCGTAAAAATCTACATTTTTATTTATTCCTTGATCTCTTTTTAAATTTTACCGCACACATTTATCTGTCCTTTATAAAGTATCGCATAAGTTCATCAGGTTGTTAGCAATTCCGGAACTTTAACCGCAGGTAGAAAAACTAGCCCCATAGTTTCGCTTTTCTTTCATAGATGGCGCAATAAAATACAGTACCATCTGTCGAACAAAGTTTAGAACTATTTTTTGTCGGTGGTGCTATCTGGTGTACAAAGTTCTCGAACGATTACACTTTTCAACACGGGCATTATTCCTCTATAAGTAATTAAATACTCACTGCTTGTACGAAGTAAAGGAGGTATTGTAATGGCGAAAGATTTCGGTTTTTAGATTTCAACGGAAATATCTATTTTGACTAATCCTTAACCAATTTTGCCTAGTTTCTGCGTGACGTCTTTACCTACATGCGTTGTAAGCACATACGTACGTATTTCGCATAACTCAAAAATGATTCACCGTAAAACATTAACATCTAGTTATACACTTCCATTTTTGATTCCAATCTCAATCGGCCTTTTCAAAAGAGCACTTTACTTTTGGCAGAAACTTAATAAAAATTAAAATTTAGTTGGCTTTTAATTTTTGTAGGAAACATTAGATTTTTTGTTAATACATTGATATTGGTAACTGTAATATAAACAGAATGAGAAATATGGCCAAACATATGAAAACAATATCTGTTTTTGTAAGTTTTTGGACAATTAAAATAATTTTGTGTAGTTAATGCAATAAGGAATAGTGGTAAACATTTTAATAAAATTTTCAAAAGATGATCCATTTCCAAGGAAAGTTCGAAGATATTAAACGAATTAAGAATTAAGAATGATTAGCCGTAGAATGATTTCACTTGCAAATAAAATAAATTTATGCTGCTAAAATGTGTATAATTTAACGTACAAGGCAGTCCTATGGTGTCCACATCAGATTTTACATTTATAGTAACACTTCTAGATATTACATTAAAGAAGGCCTGCAGTTTAATAATTTACCCGTACTCTGGTCCTTAATATCAGGTATTAGGGATGTTATTTCCAATTTCCTTCTAATATTAACAACTAACCGTAACTCCTAACATAATTTGATATTGATGCTTAAGTTATGATAATTGAATAGAATTGATGAATGTTTGGAATGAGTAATAGTGAAACGTTATTGCGATCTCCCATGTGAATCGGTGTTGGTTTTGATGATACCAATTTATAATCTCCGAAATATCGCGTGCGGCTGATCGATAGAGATCTACCTCTCGTTACTTATTCAGTCTGTGTTAGTAGAGCACGTGCGGTAGCTCCGGCTTCGGATAATGAAAAATGTAAGTGTCCCGACGGACGACGTTTCAATGTTGTGTACTTTACATGCAAATACACCCCGGCTTATTCCGCTAACAAAGATTTCTCAAAACGCTGCGCCACTACGGAAACCGGGTTCGATTCGGTGATGTATCGCAAACATTTGTAACATGTGGTGCGGGTATTTCACTCATTTCCTCAAATCTATCATTGTATTTTGAGGTTTTGTGGCCGTCTTTAAATTATGTAATGCAAAATTGGACAATTTTTTCGAAATAAATTTACAATTTATATTTATAAACTTTAATATACATCCACTTCATGTTGTCAGTCAAGAGCCTCTGCAATGAATCTACAACTTATGGTGGGTTCCGAACACTTCACTCAATTCGAGTAAGATTGTCCTAATTTGAGACAATGTTGTGCGTCCTTATGTTGTATAACATACCTATATAAGTAGGTATCAAATTGTTTAAATTTTGGGTTCGATTCGGTGATATGTCGGCCACATTTGTAACATGTGGTGCGGGTATTTCACTCATTTCCTTAAATCTATCATTGTATTTTGTGGTTTTGTGGCTGACCAGATATGTTTATGAAGCCGTCTTTAAATTACATAATGCAACTTTGGACAATTTTTCGAAAGAAATTTACAACTTGTATGAATAAAACTTAATTGTAAGGCTTCAAATTACCCGCGCACCCTTGAGCAACCCAGCCTCTAGGGGTAGGAAGCATCTGGCGTGGGTGCGAAGGATCAGGTAGTCGGGTGATGACTATGAGCTAGTCGAGACGTGTCTATTTTTGTGTTCTGTTTTAAAATCTGTTTAAGTTGCGTTTATACATTTGTTCTTGTTCTTGTTTGTGTTTGTTTCTATTCTTATTTTTTTTGCGTGTGTAAAATAAAGATATTTTAAACTGTGGTTTTTTTTTCGCTCGTGATTTCTACAATCGGCCTGAACTCCACAATCCCTATTGTTTATAACGAATCACGTTACAAAGTGGCTGCCCAACAGTGGTGCCGAAGTTACGCGAGTGAACAACAACAGCAAGTTTAGTGTGTTTTGTGCGGGTATATTTTCCCTTTCGCAAGAAAAGTTTTCTTTCTGCGTCTCACAAACCCACGCGGTCGTCGCCATTTTGGTTCCTGGAACGCGCCAAACAACCCACGCGGTCGTCGCCATTTTGGTTCCTGGAACGCGCCAAACAACCCACGCGGTCATCGCCATTTTGGTTGCCAGGACGCGCCAACCACGCGCACCTCGTTCACAGGAAACGCAGACAACGCCACCACGCTGGGAAAGGAGAAATTAGTTCTTCAATCGCTTCCCTTGCGCCGAAGCCCGCGTTTTAGCAACATGGGAGCCCCTGTTCAAATGACCGCCGAACAATTACAGAACCTTATTCAGGGACTACAAAGTTCTTTTGTAGAACAGATCAACACGCTACGTGCCGCAACCCCGACATCAGTGACGCTCAACAGCCACAACGGGAATTTCTCGCGATGTTCCTCGCGCTTCAGCGGCACAGAAGGTGAGAATGTAGACATTTTTATCGATGCCATAAAAGTATATCAAGAATGCACGGACATTTCAAATGAAAATGCATTAAAAGGGCTACCGATGCTCCTTACGGGTATAGCCGCAGAGTGGTGGTCGGGCGTAAAAGCGACAACCAACTCTTTCGATGATGCGTTGCGCGATTTGAAGCAGGCATTTGGCGCGCGGAAACCCGCTTATAAAGTGTTCAGAGAACTGTTTTCAGAGGAACAAAGTGCTGGCATGAAAACAGACATATTCGTGTGCAAGTGCCGGTCGTTGCTGTCGCAGATACCAGAGCAACAACTCTCGGAGACGTTGCAAATCGACATGGTCTACGGACTACTTCATCGCAACGTGAGAAAACGGGTAAGACGTGATGAAGTTACGACCTTCGACGACCTCCTACGGCTCGCGCGAACAGCTGAGGAGTGCTTCCGTGAAGAGCCACACGTCCCCGCCACGCTGGAAGTAACCAGGTCGCAGACATCAACGAGCGGCGCCGACAAGCGCAAAGACAGGCCACGCTGTCAATTCTGTGGAGTTTTCGGCCACAGCAAGAAGGAGTGCCGGAAGTTTGCCGCAAAGAAGTCGGACGTCGTGAGCACGACACCAACTCAAGCTGGACCAGCCGTCGACAGACGCCCTCCTATCGCGTGCTACGGATGTGGCGCCCCAGGAGTCATCCGCGCAAGATGCCCAACCTGCAAAGACAAGACGCAAGGTTCAGTCGCCGCAGACGCGGTCACGTTTTGTTCTTTGCACACTGACGATGATGCCACAGTGAAACCGCGCATGCGCCCAGTGTTCGACATCGAGATTCTCGGCGTCGCCGGTACGGGGATCGCCGACACCGCAGCGCAACAAAGTGTAGCGAGTTATTCGCTGTACAAAGTGTTGCTCGAGAAGGGTCAACACTTCCGTTCGGCGGTCATCACGACGACGCTCGCAGACGGGAAGGCGACGCCGACCCGGATTCTCTCAACAACCGCCGATGTGCTGCTGAAAGGACGGGCCATAAAGACAACGTTCGTCGTGTTGCCGGAAGCACGCGACAACCGGACGCTCCTCGGCATCGACTTCCTCGGCGACGCAGGCATCGCAATCAACATGGCGCGTCAAACTTGGGGTTTTGACGACAAACCCAACGAAACGTACCGACTACAGATGGAAGGTGAGTCGGGAAAAGAAGCCATCGGGTTTGCCTCGGCGGAGTACCTGCGTCCAGAAGAAGGTACGTTGCTGTCAGGCGAACCGAGACGCCGAATGAACGCGTTTTTGCAGGAAAACGGCGACATCTTCAGAGCAGGGGGAGGCCCGACGCCATATGCGGAACACCGCATTGACACCGGCGACCACGCTCCTGTTTCCGTCCCGCCGTACAGGATGTCTCCGCAGAAACAGGAAGTCCTTCGGCAAGAAGTAAAGAAGATGCTGACCGACGGAGTGATCGAGGAGTGCGAATCTGCATGGGCCGCGCCAGTGGTCCTCGTCCCCAAGAAGGATGGCAGCACGCGGGTCTGCATCGACTACCGGCAGCTGAATGCGGTCACGGTGAGCGACCGTTACCCCCTGCCCCGAGTCGACGACCTGCTGCACACGGCCAAGTCAGCGCGATGGATGTCCACAATTGACCTGAAGGCGGGCTACTACCAGGTGTCGGTGCGCGCCGAGGACCGCGACAAGACCGCGTTCGTCACACCATTCGGCACTTACAGGTATACGCGTATGCCAATGGGACTCAAGAACTCGGGAGCGACCTTCCAAAGACTAATAGATCGCTTCCGTAGTGCGTTAGGTGACGTGCGTGTGTTCGCTTATTTGGATGACCTAGTGGTAATATCGGAGACATTTGACAAACATTTAACCGATTTAAAAACTGTATTCGCCCGCCTCAAACAGTTCGGCTTGTGCGCAAATCGGGAAAAGTGTGTGTTTGCCAGAGAAACGGTAAAATTTCTGGGACATGTCATTACCCAGAAAGGCGTGGAAACTGACCCAGACAAAGTGGCCGCCATCTCCAAAATGATGTCGCCGCGGACCGCTAAGCATGTTCGGACATTTTTGCAAACGTGCTCATGGTACAGGCGCTTTGTTGTAAATTTTTCACAGGTCGCCAAGCCGCTAAGTGACCTGCTCAAGAAGGACGCCGCTTGGAGATGGGGCGACGCCGAGAACGAAGCTTTCCTGACGCTGAAGAGGGCCCTCACTACGGCTCCAGTGCTGCGCCAGCCGGACGAAAAGCTGCCGTACACGATACGTACGGACGCCAGCAGTTATGCGCTGGGTGCAGTTTTGTTGCAGGGGGAGGGCGCCGACGAACGTCCTGTCGAATATGCAAGCCGCCTGCTGACACCCGCCGAGCGGAACTACCACACTACCGAGCGCGAGGCACTCGCCGTGGTATTCGCTGTCAAAAAGTTTCGCGGGTACATCGACGGAGCTCAGGTAGTGGTGGAAACCGACCACCAATCACTGAAGTGGCTCATGGGCATGCGCTCGCCAGCGGGGCGGCTCGCCCGGTGGGCCTTGACGCTACAGGAATATGACCTGCAGATTCGTTACACGCCAGGGCGCCGTAACGTCGTGGCTGACACCCTGTCCAGGCCCACCTGCGACAACGAGAACGAGGGCGAATGTGGCCTGTGCACATTTGTCGTCGACCTGCCAAGGACAACCGCCACGGATGTGCGGAAAGAACAGCTGGCCGACCCGGAGGTGAAGAAGATTATCACCTGCTTCGAGGAAGTCGACCACCCGGACCGGCCGAATTGGACTGCGCGCGGCTACCTAATGATGGACGGCGTGCTGCATCGGTATGTTGCAGATGCAGACAGCGAAGAGGCGCAGCTCGTAGTTCCCGAGGGCGGCCGCCAGCGGGTGTTGCGCGAATACCATGACTCACCCACTGCGGGTCATTACGGCGCTGAGAGGACATTGCAGCGCATCGCTAGCCGCTACTACTGGCCAGGTATGAGACGTTTCATCACCGAGTACGTGAAAGACTGCCTGCAGTGCCAGAGGTACAAGCCGTCCACGATGAAGCCGGCCGGTCTGCTGCGTACGCCGCCGCCAACGCAAAGATTCGAGACGGTTGCCGTGGATCTGTTCGGCCCGCTACCTCCAACTCCAGCGGGCCATCGACATATCTTTATTGTCGAGGACGTCGTTACTGGATGGGTGGAGACATTCCCGTTAGTAGAGGCAACAGCGGAGGCGTGCGCGAGGATTCTCATTGACGAAGTATTCCTGCGCTATGGGACTCCGCGACGCGTCATGTCGGACAACGGGGTGCAGTTTGTCAGCGCCGTGATGCAGCACGTCACCTACTGCATGGGGTCCGAGCAGGTGCTGACGCCGCTGTACCACCCGGAGGCAAACCCCGTCGAGCGGAAAAACCGCGACCTGAAGTCGCGCCTCGCCATAGCCGTCGAAGGAGACCACGCGAATTGGGCTGAGAAGTTGCCGGCCATTAGGTTCGCACTGAACACGGCCAGATGCCAGTCCACGGGGCACTCGGCCGCGTTCCTGACGTTTGGGCGCGAACTGCGGACGCCCGACGACGTCCAGCGCGATTTCCGCGCCATCATCGCCGCCGAAAACTTCGTCCCCCAGGTCACACCTTACCTGGTGCGCATTGCGGAAACAATGCGAGAGGTCCGTGACACCAGAGAAGACCAGCAGGACCAGCAGAAGGTTCAAGCCGACAAGAAGCGTCGCACGGCGCCCACCTACGAGAAAGGGGACCTGGTGCTCGTGAAAACCCACGCGTTGAGTGACGCGTCTAAGGGAGTGACGTCCAAGTTCTTCCCGAAGAAGGATGGGCCGTACGTGATCACTGGTGGAGGGGGCAGCATCTACGAAGTCGCTCTGCCGAGCAGTCCCGGTATTCCAGTCGGGCGCTACCATGTATCGGCCTTGACGCCGTTCCGTGCGTCCAGCGACGACACGCCGGCGCCAGTGGCACCGTTGCGGCGACGAGGACGGCCTCGCAAGAACCCTCAAGTTTCTGATCCTGGTCCGAAGGCGAGGACGCCATCTTCGGCCCAGAGGGGGAGACTGTAAGGCTTCAAATTACCCGCGCACCCTTGAGCAACCCAGCCTCTAGGGGTAGGAAGCATCTGGCGTGGGTGCGAAGGATCAGGTAGTCGGGTGATGACTATGAGCTAGTCGAGACGTGTCTATTTTTGTGTTCTGTTTTAAAATCTGTTTAAGTTGCGTTTATACATTTGTTCTTGTTCTTGTTTGTGTTTGTTTCTATTCTTATTTTTTTTGCGTGTGTAAAATAAAGATATTTTAAACTGTGGTTTTTTTTTCGCTCGTGATTTCTACAATCGGCCTGAACTCCACAATCCCTATTGTTTATAACGAATCACGTTATATAATATATTTCCACTTCATGTTGACAGTCAAGAGCCTTTGCAACGGACCTACAACTTATAGTGGGTTCCGAACACCACTCAATTCGAGTCAGATTGTGCTAATTAAGTAAGCCAATGCTGCTCGTTCTTATGTTATATAACATACCTATACAGAGAATAAAATAGATAGGTATCAAATTATTTAAGAATAATCATTCTGTAATAAGTTCAAACATCTATATCAGGCCCCCCCGTAAATGATCCCTGATGTATTGAAGAAAAAAAAGTATAAAAACTAAAAATTAAGCGTTGTGACTACCAATAAAAATTACAAAAACTATATATTATCGTATAATTTCACTGAAATTAGTATTTAAAATTAAAATTTATGTAACGGCGCCTTATCTCTGACGTCAGGTAGGAGAATGAGAGAACAGTTTATAATGAAAAAGTGAAAAATTATTGAACCTATTTTTTTTTCTTAATTATATCGAATAAATATTGTTAATGATAAATTAGTCATAACTTTTATTGAAGCAATGCATAAGATATCAATATAGGCAATATAGAATAAAAAAAACATTTTGTTTCGGTATGAATATCGTCAATGTCATAACATTTTCAAAGGCTTTTTAGTGTTTACATACATCGTTTTAATAATGAACTTTGGGTAATCTGCCAAATGAAGATTATTCTATGGTAGATGATTTTTATCGAATGAATTCAAATTCTCTATCTCTATCTAATTCTCCGAAGTGACGTCACACCCCTCCAAAATTGTATTATTGTTTTTCTCCAAGATTAACAACAATTAAGCGATATAAAATTTACGGGAATTTTTATTTTTGTGCAGAATCATAAAATGAAAGAAAAAAATACGGTCATATACCCCATTGTTATTAGATTTTATTATTTGTAATTAGCTGAAGATTTATTTATTTAAATTTATATTATATTAGGTAATCCATTTTCTATTAAATATCTATAAAAGTAGTTCGATGTTATAGAAATTTATATTTATTAAACAATACGCTGTATTTAAAGTTTGAATAAATCTAAAAAATGTAGGTTACGAGTTCAACTGGCTAGTAAATATCACATCAATATTTCAAACCTTTTGTTGTATACTACTGTATAAATAATTCACCTCAAAACATCATTTAAAATATATGAAAAAACGATACAATTGATTTTTAATATTTTATAAAGATAATGTACTCGCTGTACTTAATAATTCCAGTACTTTTTCATACTTTTAATCATAGTTTTGTTTGCATGTAATTAGAGGTTGTAATTCAATAACTTTTTGGTAAATATTTGATAATGTAAATGTACACATACATGAAAATTGCATGAGAATACACAAGTGTAATTGTAAATATTTTATTTAAAATATGGTTTTCAGTCTAGCTAAAATAAATGGAATATTTATGTTAAATAATAATACTTTTAGATTTTGTTTTAAGTTTTTAATATTCACACTTTCTTTACATAAAAAACACGTGAACATGTCAGTTGTCATGAAAAAATGAATAATTTCCAAGTTCACTTGACTTTGAAAAGGTTATTGTCCAGTGAAACAACAAAACAAATACAAACTCACTGTTTGAGGATAGTATGTAGATGAAGTTAATTTCATTTTTCTGTTTCACGCTTCGTGGAAATTGTTTCCGTGTTTGAGATTATGAATCGAATGAAACGACGTTTATGTTTATAATTTATTGGATGTACCACATTTGTTTTATGAATAGCTACAAATGTATATTTATTTGAAACATGAAAATTGTATGTTTCAACAAAACTTGTTAAAATAATAAATAGAATTCGTAGAATTTTTCTAGCCTATCATAAAGAAAAATGTAAAGAATTCATATATTTCTAAAATTAGTTTAAGAGTAATTTGTAATATGTTTGAAATAGATTCAATGTAAACAAATTATAAATTTTTAATCGCTACAATTCAATAAATAAATATACTTAATAAAATTTATTTCTTATAATTTGAATTCTCTAAATTTCTAATAATACAAAATTTTTAAATTAAAAAAAAATTAAAAACTCATGTTTATGGTACCTAACAAAAATAATAAAGAAAAATATATATTAATTTTTTAAAGAATAATTTATCACTTTTTCATTTATTTTTTAAAGAGTAATTTATTACGTTAAGTAAAATACTATTTTCAAGAACTTTGCTTTTTATACAACTATAGCACGACATTCATAAAAGGAACAAGGCCTCGTGTACAAAGGTTTTCATTTCGCGATAAGTGTTACTTGCATTTTAATGATGTAGGTTGCCAACCTACAGTCTCTGCAAAATCAACATACACAGAGCCATAGTGCGGTAACCCATCCAATTGGAAAGGGTGGTCTACGTTGCTTATCCACAAATCAATCAAGACTCACCACATTTATATATACAGAGTGTTTTACAGCTTACTACAAAAATTAAAGGGTATATACTATACGACGTGCTGATTATTTTGTACATCAGATAAGATCATAATTGATGCAACATCACGTCTCCAATACGAGATTTATTAAATATAAAATTCAACATTTTCGTTAAATATCAGAATGCCATAGAAATAAAATAAAATATCTGTATGACAGTTGTGACAGCTAATGACATGTCATTATAGATAATTCTAAAGTTAACTTAAATTTCCACTAATCTGTAACATTTTTACTTTTATTTCCATGGCTGTCTGTTTTTAACGAAAATGTTACATTTTATATTTAATAAATCTCGTATTGTAGCAATTTTAATTTAATCTGATGTTAAATTCTTTTTAACGACTTTGTATTCTTGAAGTTTTGGTCTAAATCTATCAGAAGAGAGAGTATCCGCAATTTTTTGAAATCTTATGTTAAAGTCCTTTGTGCCACGTTTCATTGCACACACTGTATACCTACATCTTAAATCAACAATAAAAGCGGATTCTAGAAACTTTAAGATATACTCCTCATATATCAGGAAGTAAAAACAAATGGCAAGCTATTTATGTATACTAGAGAAGTTTTTTAAACATTTGATATTATATTTATTTCTGTAACAAGAGATCAAAGCCTAGAAATATCGAATGGGGCCGTAGTTTTTTCACATTAATTATATATTTTGTAAGATATATAACAATAGAAATTGTCACTTTATCTTTACCTACCTACCTACCCATTTAATTTTTTTTTCTTCAAACAAATAAACCTGTTTAATAACCATATAGTGAATATATCAAAAATTAAATATTTTTTTTATTTTAAGATTAATTTAAATTATCTTAGATGAAATATTGAAGCATTTAATATAGCCTCATAATG
Source organism: Stenolophus ochropezus (assembly GCA_035578165.1). NCBI lineage: Eukaryota > Metazoa > Arthropoda > Insecta > Coleoptera > Carabidae > Stenolophus > Stenolophus ochropezus. The sequence goes on from JAQOWZ010000002.1 coordinate 15,290,242, forward strand.
AAAGATACACAAAACTTTTGCTTGTACTTATCTTTAATATCTATAAGAGTTGGATCAACTTATATAATAAAACTATACATATTCAGTTAAATAAGTGTTTCATTCATTTGGCGAAATATTTGTTTTGATATTTATCAATAGTATTATTTATTTCGTAAGCTATAGGCATGAGTTTTAATTATATTTGAATTAATAATCTAATTCGTTCAATGTTAGTTCAAAACATATGAACTGTGGTTATGGTTATATTTATAAACTTGTAAAACGTACCTATTTAATAAACAAACATACATTTTTATTGTTATACTTTGTGGCTAGTAAATTTGATGAGAGTAATACATAAATAATACATTTATTTATTTATTTTTATGTATTTTCAAGGTCACATCATTTATATTTATGTATCTCGTCCTGTTTTTATTTTACAGCTTTGAGGCAAATACATTTTTCATACGTTGTAGTAAATAAAAGCACATCATCGTCTGTTCCTCTCAATAAAATTTTTTGTTCTTTTCGTAAAAAGTTGATTCGGAAATAATATTATGTTTAATACTGGCTGAACCAGGTGCATAAAAATACAAGTGATATGTGTACATGAATAACACATGAGTTCTAACGGATACAAAGGACACGACGGAAAGTTGAAGACGGTAGTGTTAGCAATATTCGGTAATCAATTCAAATTTTATTGTCTTCACAAGCAATTCTCAAATGGAAATTTGAACACTAAATCCCGAAAAACGGAAATAAATATTTATTATGTATAATTTTTACAAAATATACGCACACGTGGATAAACAATAAATCATAACTCTGAAATGTATTTATAAATGTTTGATTACATTAATAGTGTGTATGTGTTTATTTAAAAATAAATTATATTCAATTCAGATTTTATATAATATTGTGCTCTATATATAAGAAATTACAATAAAAAATTATAATACTCATTAAATATTTTATATAAATGAGATAAATACGTTTTTAAATTATGTTATCGTTATCGTATTAACTGCGTAGTTTTATTTATTATAGATATAATTTTTTGTAATATTTATGACAGTAGAGAAGTACTGATAAAAATAAACAAAACTTTTATAAGGGTTTTATGGTCATTATAAAAATAAATTATATTCTCGGTCACTACTACAATATTAACTACCATAACTGTAAATGAAATATTATTAATTTGTGAGATATGTCTTATTAAAGAAAATTACCTACTATAGAATAGTAGGATAACATAAAAAAATGCAGTAAACTTTAAAATGGTCATCATTCATTTCTTGATATATGTATATAAATCGGGCGGATTTCTCAATCTCAAACAACGATCGACTCGACGCGCTACATTTTTAATGATATGTATGTATACCAATTTCGAAATATGCAACGATAGGATTAAATGAAGTTTATACAATTTTTCGAATTTATTCTCCAAATGTTATATTTAATGCTTTGATTTCTAACGATTAATTATATCAATTGGATCAAGAGATACATAAAAAATGTTTCGCAGATATTTCGGATATGATTTCGTCCCAGTTCCTCTCATTTGTTTTTACCAATATTTACCTAAAATTAATTCCATTAAAAAAATTACCGAATTCAATTTAATAAAAAAATATTCATGCAGTAGTTTCAGTGGAATATGAACTGCATGTTACATTTTTTTCACCATCCATTTTGGTTGCCTCAGCGGAAAGGCAATAATAATATAATAAACAATATGCTCGATGTGTTTTTGTTTTGTAGTAATGCTTATTTTTTTTTCTACGGGCTCGAAAATTATCCTCATCTCAACAGTAGAGCGATTTGGCTCCGCCCAATGAATTAATTGAAAATTCTATTCTCCCGTTAAAAAGAATTAACTACATATAAAATTAGATTTCATTTTAGAAAGTACCTTTTTGTAAATTGACCTTTTATTAATTTTTTAATCTACACTAGGGCCCAGATTGACTTTAGAACAAATGCAAGCCTATTATTTATTTAGAAAAAAAATGCCCCTCCGTAGGAAATTGCGTAACGACGACCATGGGATCAATGTACCATCTTATGAAACAAATATCATGTAAATTAATGAAAAGAAGAAGTTTCTTGTAAAAAGATTATACTGAGTTGAATTCAATTTTTAAAATTGAAATATGCGTAATGCATTGAATAAAGAAATATAGATTCCTTTATTGAAAATAAGTATCCTTTTGAATCTTTATTTGGAAATAAATTCCCCATGTTGCTAGCCCATTTCTTTCAATAAACATCTTTAAAAAACCATCTGTCAGTTTCAATACAGTCATTATTTAAATCTCTCCGCTATCGGGAAAAAATAAATCCTCATGAAGTAAGATGATCCCAGCATCCCGGTCGTTCACCCGCTCCCTCCGAGTCCTGGAGCGATCCCGGATCGTAAATCCCGCGGAGTCAATGATCACGATCATAAAATTACCGCCAAGCACGAACAGACGACTGATGGTGTCAGAAGGAGTTGTCATTTACATTTCGCACGCGGCACAAACACGAGTCAGCGCCATTCATTTCGGTTATCTGTGATGAAGTGAAAGATGAAATATGCACAGGTTATCCCGGAGTAGACGTGGAAGATGACAATATGAATCTTCCAGGTCTGATGAACTGGTGGTGAACGTACGCCTAACGGTACCACGGAGCCTATGGTTCAAATAAATTATTTTTTGACTTATTTAGGGAAGGTATCTAAATTATAAAATAAATATACTTTCCTTACAAAATACATTTTTAAAAATATAATCCAAATTAATTGAAGTGTCAAAAAATATAAATTTCGTATTATAAAGTATCAACTTCAGTGTTTTTAAACTACTAATTATAAACATACAAAAAATCCTAAAGTATTAACCTAATTCTTAAAAATTATTTTTATCTGTAATAAAATAATCAATATTTAAATTACCAACAATCTATATGATCAATAATTAGTATATATTAAATTAATACCTAAAATATTTTCAGAACTCATAATAATTGAATAAAACAACTTTTTCACTTATAGTTCTGTATAATTTCCAAGATGTCGGAAGCATAAACTGCTGCCTTCTTCAGTATAATGACAAATACAACAAAGCAAGTAAATATGTAAGTAAGTAGCGAATGACAACATATTTAATATAGAAAGCCATGCTTCACTAATTTCTAAATCATTGTTGTATACAAAACTATAACAAAAAAGTTGTTATATTCAATATTTATACATTCACGCAAAATTAATATTTTCCGAAAGTAATAAAATTTCATTTTTGTTGTAAATATGAATATACTTCATTACCGTATAGTTGCATATTCATTACTGTCCAAAAATTTTTGGTTTGCTTATGTTAATTTTACTGCATTTAAAACGGTGTATCATATGTATTGTATTTGACGATGTCATGTACTTTCATTTTTAAATATTGAAATTGTAATGTTAAAATAATTTTATATTTAAATCAAGTTATTGTAAAATATTTTTCTTCGGTTAAATTATAATCAAATTGAACAAATAGATTTTATGAAAATTTTAATTAGATAATGCAATTCTATATTCTTGTAGCATATTTTTGTAATAAAAAATAAAATTCATTATCTACGAGTATTTTTTATAGAAACGATTAAAAATGAATAGGCAATAAAAGATAAACCCGAATAAATAAGGCGATCGTATGCTGCAGTATTTTATGTTTATTTTATTGAGGAAAGATTTAGGGCCATAAAATGAACCCTTGTTCTTGATCTTGATTTTGTTTGCTATGCGGAACTTATTTTTATTAAAACGCAATAAGGGGTGCGAAATGGAGTGTAAATGATTATCGAAAATTTTAATTACGATAAAACGAAATTAATTAAATTTCAATATCAAGCACCAGCACTTTTTAAATCGGATTATTGTAGATTATCTCACCTCACAGGCGAAAAAGGAACATGAAGTTTTCATTTCATAGAATTTTTTACTTCGCTTCCGGCATAGGAGAGTTATAAATGGATATTACGCGAAAATAATAAATCATGAAAGACTAAGAGTTGCTTTTAATACTGAATAGGAAGTAGCTATATAAAAGATCTCAATTAATACTTTAATAATATTTTATTCAAATTTGTTTTATTAATTTTTTACTTGTCACCACTCAATAAGAGAGGTATTGGAATTACGCTAAAAATCGGATATTGAGTTTTTTTTTTTTCACATTTTGAAGTCCTTAGAACACGATTTTGATATTTTTACGATAATGTCTGTCCCTGTCAATGAATGAATGAATTTTGTTGAAATTCTGGATATAATATTCTGGTACCCTAGAAAAGATCTAATTAGATTTCATTGTTATTCTTGCAAGCGGAAGTGGTGTTTTTATGAAGATATGAAGTGTTTTTCTGAAATATCTTAATTAATTATAGATACATGAGATTTTTTGTAAATAATAATTTAACATTATCTCATTACCTAATTTTTTTTTCTGTATTTATTTTTTTTCATTATATGTAACGTTACTGACACTACATTTTTTTTTTAACTTTTGATGCAATTGGATGTCATCCACTGCTGTTCGTAGCAGTCTTGACACAAATAGTGGCAATTTTGAACAACTACTATAAATTTAAACACTCCTTTGGTTAATGGACAAAATATCAAGATCAAAACTAATTACATAAATGGAGCCCAAATTATATTGTGTCCAGAATTCGATAGAAGCTTAATCCGGCCCTGATAATGACACATATACAATGAACATTTTATGCAGTAAAAAAATGTTTAAATGTGTAAAATACAGGGTATTAAAAATAGTTGTTTAAGTGAGGAAGAAGTGAAAATAAATATTATACAACATGTAACATTAAATTTAAAATTAACAAGAATTGTTGGGAATTGTAGAATTCCGTAGATGTACTGGGTGTGTTGAAATGGAAGAAAGGCATTTCGAACATCTCATTTAGCTTGAAATTACTGTTTTGTAAAGATTAAATATGTTCACAAATTTAAATTTATATAGTTGTCCGTTTCTACACAACTATTTAACATTAACAAAAAAAAATCATGGCTGTCGGTATTTACACAAGATTACATCTGAAATAAAACTACCACATATCAAAAACAGTTCATTTTTGGACACATTTTGTATAATATATGTGGCGAAGATATTTGGTTTTCGTATTCTCTTTGATAAATTTTTAAATAGAAAATCGCGTGTATTTCTAAATATTCGAAATTGCATGAAATTTATTGTACCCTGCAATCTACACTTTCCTTTATCGTCCATAATTTTACATAGTGATATTTTATTAATGCGCAACTATGGATCCTAGTGACCTAGATAACTTTGCTTTTGTTGACCCTGCATTAAGAATGAATGTGGAAGTCACCTGCTCTATATAACAATAGAGATTCTTCAGCGTTGTGCATTTATTTTAATGGAACACACTACCATGAAATTAATGTCGTAGCAGGTATTGGAAAACATTTAAGGAGAAAAAAATGTTGGTTAGGAATTTTTGACATGACATATTAATAATAGATGTTAAATGAAAACCTATCACAGAGAAAGGCCATTTCCATTAACGATTTCATATGTTTTTGTGTACTCTGACAAAAAATGTAATTTCATTTTAGAAAAGGTTACGAATTAATAGTTCTTATTTCCGATTTTACGTTCCCAGAAACAATTTCAGGAAATGATCTCGAATTTAATTGAAACGATATCTGCAGCTTTAAAAATAAACAAAAGTAAGAGAGAAATTCAATAAAGAACCAGACCTGATCGAGTATTTAAGAGAGAAGCGATAAACAAAGTTTAGCAATCCAACTGTAATCCTTACAAGACAAATAGCTAGATTAAAACTGTGTTAAATTGCACGGGAAATATAAGTATATGGAGAAATTAAAATTCATAATCGATACGAAAAACAGGAAATAATTTAAAACCTGTCTGTTGTAAATGAAATATGTATAACCGTACACTCTATCTACATTTTAAATGTTTGTGTATAAATAAATGTGTCACTCACGGATTATTCTCCATTATTGGGTGTACTGAACAGTACTAAATCTATGTTTTTTTTAGTAATTTCAATAGGTAATTATTAGGGTTGCTATTATTTAAATCAAGAAAAAATAATCACGATTTATATATAATATTTTTTATTGAAATTAAATACAAATTGTTTACCAATCACATTCAAAATAATTAGCACATATCAACATAAAATAAAATAAATTATTTGTTTTCTTTCAATACAAAATGAGACCAAATCGGATTCAAATATTGAACTGGATCACTGGGACTTAAACAAAACAAACTAATCTAAACTTATTTCATCTATACTTTAGTAATACGTTTTAGACCTGTGTTCTTAAAACCCAGATTGACAGCACTCATGCATACTGCTCACACACTTACAAAAAAAGAAGGAATGTTTTTTATTGCATACAAGTGTATACCAGATATTAAAAATAGTTTTTAATAATAAAAAAATAAAAAAATAAAAACGGATCAACTAAAATTAAAGCTCGGAATGCAATTGACATTTGCGGCGGTTATGATACTCATAACTATCCTCAGTATGTTAATAGCTATAAAAGTTAATACCAATTTTTTAATTATCCCGTTGAAACATCACCGAACCAAACTGTCCACCATTGACATTTTTTTATTCAAAATTAATACAACATTCAAAATTTGTTTAAAATGACAGTTGTTTACAGAGCATAGCAATAGCACATATAAGTCAAAAAGATTACCATCTTAAGAGTTGACAATTAAAGCTTGCTTTTATTTATCAGTCTGATAAATTAATATTGAAATATATGTCTTTATGATTGTTGAATTTACTATTTAGATAAATTTAATCTGTTTGGTAGTTAACAAGAACTTTGACAGACGATTGAAAAATAGGCCCATAGACTAGCAATGCACATGTGCAAAGCATCTCGGAGGATTCCCAAATAATATCCTTGATTGTTATACCGTTAGTGTTGAGTTGATGATTAGTGACACTTGGCTTTAATATGTATTACATTAACAAAGGTTTCTGCGAGTATTAAAAATAACTAATTTCCAAAAATATATACTTGTATCCAAACATGGGCACCGACTTTTCAAAATTTCCTTATAATGACCTAAATAAGAAAACATAAAATTGCAAGTAAAAATAATACTAAAAATGTATAAATAATTTTTAAGCTTCTGAAACCACAACAAAATTCAGAGAAATAGTCCTCTAGAACCAGAGCACAAATCCAGAGCTTCATTGCTCCAGAATGTGCTCTGGTTCCAGCAGACCTATAATTAGAGCAAACACTCTAGAGCAATCAAATGTGCTCTGGAAAGTGATCTGGTTTCAGCAGGCTAAGAATTAGATCATACTCTGAAACATGCTCCGATTCTTGCCCGGTTGAAATAGACCACCTTCAGGGCACCGAATGCCCTAGAAAGCGGTCTTGCCAGACCACCAAGCTGGGCGGATATTCAATCTGTAACTGTGGATGAACTAAAAAAAATGAAAATTTGTATACACAGACATTGCCCCTAAGAATTACAGGTATGATTGTGATAAAATGTAATAAATGATTGATATGTGAATTACACTTTATCAAAGCATTATAAATGATCTTTTAGGATAAAGGCTTTTCAATAATGCCTTTTTTAAAATAAAGAAGCGATCTAATTAGGATTTAGGTGCGATTCTGTTGATTGACTTTGCCATTCAATTAAGTTTCGGTCGAAACTAAATTATAATCATTGTCATAAATTAACAAAGCGGAATCCCTAGAAATTTCAAGTTTGTTTCCAGTATTAATTAGAGTTGAACTTGAATTTCTCAAATTTAATTAAGCCAAATTAATGAAACTCTAATAATCTGAAAAATTGTAGACATTAGATATTAAAAATTCTTATTGATTTTGTATTGTGTTATATGAAGTTTACGTTTATTGAAATTATCTTTCACTTTAATCGAAGTTGAAAGAAAGAAAAAGGAACAAACCTGCGCAATTCAATACGTTTATTACACTCTACTTTTATAAAGAATTTCAATTTTGTTGTACATTCAATTTCTTGATAAAATCTGAAATTATATTTTATATAGGTGCTGCGTTTTCTTCACAATGTTATCGCGAATGTGTGTCGCAAAACGACACTTCAACGCTAAATTCACAAAACAAACGTGCAAACAAAAAAATGTAATAGTCTTATTTTTAAAATTTCTACACCTGCAACATCTAAATAATACATTTATCATGTATCAGGGGAACCAATTAAAAATAGAGAAATTATTGCAAAGAATTTAAAACATATTCTATTTTGTACATAAATAGTACATAGCAACTGTGACTGATAGTTTTAGAAATAACTTGAAATACCTTCGAAAATTCGTTCTCTAAAAACCATATTTCCAAAAGCAAATTTGAAAAAAAAATCGATACCAGCACGATGTACTGATGAACAGTGGCGGATCTACCGTGAAGATTTATTTTAATTGAAGGTAATAAAACTGTAATATAAAATATGATATACACAAGTATTCGATTCCATTATTTCATTGAATATATTTTGTTATAAATTGTATTGGTCAGATAAAGATGACCGTAGCACTCGATGCGCATAAAATGGGCAAATTGAATGGCTGTGTCAAATATGCATCTTCATTTTTTCAATTCACATTTTTTTAATATTATATTAGCCAAATCTTACAATGATGTTGAATTCCTTTATAAAGACAACAAGAAAGCATTTAGATCTGAAATCAGAAATTATGAAGCTACAGCGCTAAATATATACGAATGTATAAATAAAAAGTATTGTAATGTAAACAAACGAATAAAATAAGGAAACTTTCGGATAATGAGACTAGTAAAGAAGTTATTGACTGGACGCGAAAAATTTTGAATAGAAACAAAAAAAAATATTGCTTCTTAAATTCTATTTCAATATTGCCAACAGACAATGACAACACACAATCAATAGGTTATATTGAGACAATAGAAGAATGTACAATGAAAGTGCCGAAAGAAGCATATTGTGTAGAACAGGAGAGTAAATAATTTTTATTTAAAATACTATGTAATTACATTTCAATTTAAAGTAATTTTTGCAATTTATATTTTTCAGGGGCCCCGCAAAAAAAAATAGTTTCAAGCCCCCAAAAAGCTAGATCCGCCACTGCTGATGAGATTGGTCCGCAAATTCACAGTGTAAAACTATTGATAATAATTAAGAGGGCCCCTATTTAAAAATTGAAAAATAGAATACTGAAAAAAATAATATTGAAATATTAATGTTGGCATCATATTCTTTAAAACTCCAGAAAAAAATGCAAGCGCTATTTATGAAGAAAATATTGATTTAACCAAGATTAGCAATTTAAAAACGAATTTGCGCATTTTAATTTTTAACCATGGTTATCTCTAGCCGAAGCTCTAACCAATGATTGAGAAAGAGAAAGTCTATGGAACAATACAAAAATTTCGTTGTTGGAATTAAAATTGAATAAAGTTTTCAAAGAAATTAAAACGATCAATGATGTATCAGATTGCACAAGGTTTGACCCCATCACATTTTGTTTCAAATTTAAATTTATATGTTGAAGCTCTATATTTGGTGTTGGTATATTTAAGCTCAGCAGTAATTATCGGTGTGGAATTTACCCAGTAACCAAACATTTACCGTGCACATACATTACACATGTAGACACATTTGGTAAACCTTGACCTACACCATATCTCCACCTGTAATTACAGCCCTGTCCTTGCTACTTTCTCACTTTCCGGAAATCCTTCCGGTGCAAATCTCCGACTTCCTGGTCCAAGTTCACTACCGGCCAGTGATTTACCGCCTCGTTACCTGGCTACCAGGCTACCTGTCGCCATCACTCATCTTTGTCGACCCTGACCACTTGAAAATTAACTTCGCAAACGGGATGCTCATGCTGAGTTCTGTTTATTACAATGACTTTTATTAATAGGGAATATTATATTCTTCTTATTTACTCTACATAACGTAAGTTGCAATTGTAAATTTTATAATATTTTCTCTATTCGCTTTACTTTTTTAATATTTTCACGATAATATCCGTATATGTGATATTTAACGTTTTAAATTTAAAGACCTATTTCAAAAGTTGATTGATTACACTGTTGGACTAGTAAGTGCTGAAACTAGAGCGTGGCAAAGGTAGCGCACGTCACAGGCGCAATATTCTTAGGGGCGCAAAAGTTTAATGCATTTTTTTAGTTTTTATTATTTTCTCATTAACCTTTATATGACTAGTAATAAAATCAGTGAATTTTTTATGATGTTACTAACCGGTCAACCAAAAGTATTAAAAAATTTAAAAAAAACATTTTTTTCGATCGGTCGTATACTGATACCTTTCTTATTTGTTTTCGAAACGGAAAGTGCATTATTCCGGTATTTGTAGTTGCTAGGCTACGAAAAATAAAAGTTCGGGTATATTATTTTTTGTACGATTACTATGGAAAGTACCACTTTTCACACACTGTATGAGTTTGAGAAATCATTTCTCACAATATTTGCCAACACAGCATTTTTGTTGTGTAATGTTTAGCAGTGTGGTAGAAAAAGTATAGTGTGCCACTCGTGCAGAATCACATAATTCCCACCTTGTGTAATTTCAGCACTGAACTTCTTCTCGGGCCGAAACTTTCACAACTAGTATTAAATAAGCGAATTTCTGCATTTGTTGCACAATATACTACTCCGACCTGTGACAAAGCATTCCCGTACAGTATGCAGTCCATTGTTTTCCGTAAATAAAAATACAATCACATTTATGTCATAATTATAGAATAAAAATCGATCGAAAAAAATAGTAAATGTACCACATGAGAGACTTTCCGGACTCCAGGTGAGCTGTCCTACAATTTCCTCCATCGTTCGGGAATATATCACTTTTCCTAGTATACTATTAAAAATAGTAATTATATTCCAATTTTAGGGAGCCGTAGCTCACAAGTATAAAATATGGGGTTCAAATTCCTGTATATGAGTGTTCAAGAATTCACTGGATGTGTAATGCAGACTATAGGTCTTTGTACTAGCAGTATGCGGGTAACACCAGCATTAAAATAAAAAATATAATTGTCTAGACTAAGATGAAATTCTCATCCCGACATCATCTGCAAAATTTCTGTAGATATACGTGAGGTCCAAACCGGTAGTAGTAAAAAAAACTTTTAAAAAATATTACTGAAATGTAGTAATTTTTATTCAAATACTGCATAAAATATAAAAATCGTCGTATAACATGATATCGTCTCTAAAAATTCAAAAAACAGTTGATTTATTGATATGTTTATTGAATTTGAAAAATGTAACGCAAATTTTGATTCATATCATTTGAGAAATATAATAAATATTGCAATGTAAACAAATATAACTATTTCCTAACAGGAACCACAACAAATAAATTTACAAGAAATTAAATTAAATTAATGTAATATTTTTGTAGAAGATAATATAGTACTTTACTATAAAAGCTGAGAATAAGAATGCATCATTCATTTCCCAAAAAATATCATAAATATCTCAATATATATTTTACAACTTCTATTTAAAATATATGTATGTATTTTGCGATATTTATAATATTTTTTGGGAAATGAATGATGTATTCTTATTTGTATTTGATAAATTTGATTTTATGTTATGTTTGCTACCCTTTGAAACCCCCAAACACCACCACAAGATTTAACTCCATCTCCTGTAATTAAAGAAGATGGGTTATGGAGAATTATACTGAAACTTCATTGTAATTTGTAATTTATCACAATGTTCTTCTAAAGCAAAATTTACGGAGACTTCATAATAAATTATTCTTTTTCATAAGTAAAATTCTATCACTTTACCCACGTATACCAACATCAAAAATGAGAAACAATTCCTTGTATTTTCGTTGTGAAATTTTGATGAATGACCTTTTTATTCTTCGTCCATTCAAGTATCCATGTTAATTATATATTCTTCTGAATAAATATTTAATTAAATTTTAATAATTGCGGTTTAAGCTAACATAATTAAACATGCATTAGAGAAAAAATTAGCTGAGCCAAAATAAGATGAAAGCTAATAACGGAAAGCTCTGACTACTTTAAAAAATATGTATAATTCAATTAAATCTATTTTAAAATATATTTAAATTTTGCTAGTCCTTAATAATTAATAAAATGTATTTAAAATCAAAATACAACAGAGATTCAGAAATTATTTCTTTCTAGTGTCCTTGTTAATAATTATTTTTGTATTAAAAACGTAAAGAAGGTGTTTTTAGTAGTAATGTTACTATTCAAACTTACTAAATCACAGTTTACACTCGAAATACAAACATATTTTTTTTTCTATAATAATTTATCCAGAAATTATAATTAAAATGAAGAAAAAAATAACAAATTATGCTTGTATCTTACGAAAATATCATAGTTCTCTTTACAACTAAATAAAAATTAGAGTTGTTTATAAATATTAAAATGTTAATTTATAACAGTGATTTTTTTTTCAAAACCGTGAAAAACACATGAAAAAATAACATACTTTACATCTAAAAATTAATGCACAAATGTCAACATTTTTGACAGTTGTTGAAAAATTATATTTTATTAGCAAAAATTTAGTCACGAAGGGGTTAGAGTAAAAATAGTAATATACAATTATTTACATATTTATACCAAGCCAGCGTTTACCAAATATTACTTTCATCATACTTTTATGTGGCAATTTCAACCTTAGTGGGTTTCGATCGAGTGTTGCTCAAACCACACGAATTACTACTTCGTCGTAATAACAAAATTATGGTAACATTTGATTGTCAAAGATATTCACAAAATAGTAACACTACTTTAATTTAAAAAAAAAATGCAACATTCCTGTTGGAAATTCTTTTCATATCTGGTCCATTCCAGAGCTTCTCTTAAAGATGCTAAATATCTGAAATTCTCGTCATAGCTGAGCCAATTGGAATATCCCTCAGATGAAATCCGATTCTAAAGCTGGAGACATCCATGAAAAATTTCTCAATAAGTTGTCGATTAGGCTGTGCGTCCGAGATATGCATGCTGCTCACGTACCAAACACAATATTCACCCTAGGAACAAGAACTTGCCGGTAGAGGGCCGGAAACTCAATGCGCCCGGGAAATAAATTCCCACGCTGAAAAGATAGGGTGTTCCCTGTCAGAAATTCATTATGATTTCCTTTCACCGGAGTTCAAGGGTACCGAAACATTATTTTCACGTGAAGAGCTTCACTATTCAGTTTTTCAATCCGGTTTTACTCGTGGACTTCTTATTATAACATTTCCTAAATCCTTCGTGATGTAATGCAACAAAATTTATGTACCTATTATTATTTTATTAAAAAAATTAAGATTTATTTTAACATTCTTATATATATTTAAATAATAATACACTTTACTTCAATATTGGATTATGTCCTAGTTGAACCGAGACCTCCCTTAATTTCTTTATTACTTCTTAATTTTAGTTACTGTAAATTTCTCCTCTCTACATCACTTATTCTTATTTCTTCTTTATATTTTCTAAAATGCTCTTGCTACCTTCATCATCTTCCTAATGGATAATCTGTCTTCCAACTTTTCTATATTCTTTCTAATGGTGTCCATTCGGTACTTATTTTATCCAAATCTTCTTTCTTCTTAGTTACATATGAAATGTGTAAAGTAATAAGACTGGGAACGTTGCGTTCGACCTGGTAACACTTAGTACGCAGGACTTGGAAAAAAGGCAGGTGAACATGTTATATACCTTCAGTACGAGTTTGAACTCGGTAGAGTCATTTGATTATCCGTAGTAATTTTTTTCGTAAAACAGTTTTTTCTTGTACGTCAATTTCAAACAAGGGTGGTCATTTGATTATCCGTAGCAATTTTGCTATCAGGTTTTACTTCAAACTTGGTCACAGTTCTATGAAAACTTTTACAAAACCTAAGCAGACCTACAGAGACAGTGTCATTTTAAATGGCCTGGTGTTTCGGTGATTTTGGGCATTAAAAAAAAAAAATGTCAATTGAAGATAAAACGCGCAGCGGAACACCTTCATCTTCGAGAACTGATGAAAATGTCTACAGAACCTGGGATATTGTGCATGCATGTAGTCGGTTGACAGTACTAAATGATTTGGGAGGAGTTAAATTCGATTCACACCACCGTTCATCAGATTTTGACTAATTCATTGGGGATGAGATTTTTTTTTACAAAAATGGTTTTAAAAGAACGAGGTTTTAGCCAGTAAATACATTTTTGAGGTTCCTCAACCTCCTTATTCATCTGATTTGACTATTTCCTTTTATCTTTTTTAATTTGTAAAGGTAACTAATTTTCCATCAAAATTTGACTAATAGAATATCATTGTATTCAGAAGTTAATATAGAATTAAAAAATGTTAAAATTTAAAAAATGTTCCATTTAAAATAGGAAAGTTAATGTCACTTTCGGTTAAACCGCAAATGGCTTCCGCCTTAACTGCTAATTTCTAATGGAAACAGAATTGTGTTAGAAGTTAGACGATGCAAAGTAAATTTATTAAATTAATCTTATTTCATATTACTATCTATACACAATATTGATAATACGCCTTTTCCTCCATCTCACCTGTTCTTATATCTTTAAGAAATCAATTTTATTTGGTATGTTCTTTTCTGTTTAACAACAATTTGATATATTTATTACTTTTGTTTTTGTTGGCTCATAATTTATTTACTAACAATATTTTTCGAATATCTCGTTTAATTATTACATATTTAATGAAATTTAGCAATAGTGCAAAGGCAAGATAGACGTGAATCGTGTAGAAAAAATTAATTGAAATGAAAGAGCAAATTCCACTCGGAGAAATAAACCCATCTCATCCAATCTGAGCGTTTAAATCCAGACAATAGTGTGCGATTACTTTGCATACTTAACAGCTGTACTGCCAACAAAGGATATTAGTTCCGTCGAGGCATTCCGAATTATAATTTCTGACTTAAAGGATTAACGCTAAACCAGATCTCCAGAGATAAATATCTGGGAGTAGAATCCGGCGAGGAATGGCGCCCTCTCGTGAAGAATGCGTTACCAGCCGCCGTGATCCGGAGGGCAAATTTTTCAGGAAGTTCACATTGTTTATCTCAAGCTGGTGACTAAGTGTAGGAAACTGTGTAGACATAGACACTTTTTTCTCACCAGCTCTTCATGAAAAATTCTTTGTCCACTAATTTTTAATTAGAAAATTCTCTCTTTTAATATTTTTTAACCTGACATTCTATTGCCGCGGTTCGTGTATAGGCACTGCGGAATTGCAACATATCACACGTTTTCTCAGTGTATAAATATATTGTTTAATTTTATTTATAATTGCTTATAATAATTAATTTTATCATGAATAATTCTGTATATTTCTATTATTAAAAGATTATAAAAATACATCTTGCAACACTAAGAACAGCGAAGAATGCTAGCAGCACTGTGTTTATCACAGTGTCATATCATATAGCAAGATAGCTAGCAGTGAGAAGCATAATTCGGCACTGTAAATCAAGGATTTCCTTTGTTAAATCAATAGTGTAGCAGCGTGCTCATATATTTATCGTGTTTATAACGCAAAATATTTCATAATTTTTATTTTAGAATATTAGAATAATCCAATCATCTATCATAGAATAATATATATTTGGCAGGTTACCCAGGTTCCATTTTTAAAACTATATATGTAAACACTAAACAGCTTTCAAAAATCATAGGATATTGACACATAAATTCAGACATTTCAATGTCAACCAATTTTACACAAAAACAATCTGTTGTGTAAAATCAAAATATTTGCCTGTATTGATACCTTATACATTAATTCATAAATAGTTATTATTATTATATTATTTGTCATTATTATTGGTAGTCATAATAGTTAATTTTTAGTTTTTATATTTTTTTTCCTTCAATTCGACAATGGTCATATTAGCCCATTGTGAATGTAAAACAGAAAAAGAACGCTGCCGAAGAATTATCTGTCTTTCTCCAAAGGATATGCTCAGGTTAATGTAGAGTTTTCAAACAATCTAAAGTCTTGATATATAGACAAGACTTTTTAATCTAGACTTAAACTTAGTCAAGTCGTGTCTTGTCTAGACGACAACAAGAGCGGAATAGAAATCGTTAAAATTTGACATTTCATCTGTACAACAATTTGTAGACTCATGTAAAACAAATTCAATTCACAACAGAAATTCTAATGAATCTTCATATTTATTTAAAGTACATATTTTTTTTATTCTAATGGTTTTGTAATTTAAATATTATTATACAGGCTGTTAGACGACTCTAAAATAGCAAGAGTTCTTGAAACCTCACGTCTCTTGGGAATTACCTACGCTTGATTTGTAGTACCTATACTATTGGGATTGCTTATGATGTAGGACTCAGATTAAATTTTTTGTCATAAATGTCAAGTATCTCTAATTACTAACATGGATTACCATTAATTCCAATTCGTAATAGTAATTAGCAAAGATCCTGTTAATCTACTTAACTATAGGTCCCAGTACTAAATGTAGAATAGGACACTATATTAATTATACATTCCCAGTTGCTATTAGTAAATCAATATAATAGAATAGAACTATAATTATCATATTATAATATTCCTGTTACCAGAGTTCTCGTATATCAGCTTCATGCGTGGATACATTTCCAATGTTTAAAAATTCATGTATTGAATAGTCTGTGTATAATCAGTGTGTGAACAATAGAGGTAATAATTCCCATTGCCGCTGGTAATAACGCATTACTAACTTATCGATTATCCATGAAGCACACGCCGCAGTATGGTTGTTGCTAAGTAGCAGCAGTGGTAGTGGGAACATTGTTACAGCACAACTCCATGTTTTAATACGTTTCCTGGAACTTTTCAAAGCTTGTTTATTAATTTCAAACTTCAAAAGTAAAAGATTATGAATAAAACTTTGTTTTCATTAGCGAAACTATTTTAATTGCATTTTATTATATTTTATAAATAAGTATATAATTTTCATCTAATAAATTAAATTTATGGAATTCATAATAGCAAAATAATATTACAAATTATTTATTTTTATTTTTATAAATAATATAATAGGAATAGATGTTGCATAGTAACTGACAAATGAGTGTCAAAAATGACATTTAGTTCAAGACAGCGAAGCTGGAGTAATTTAAGATTTTTGACCCGATTTGTCGTTACTTCGCAGGAATTATGAGTATTAGCTACAAATTCGTAGCTCGAATTATATTTGCTTGATTATTTCACGAATGACAACAGTTCAAACAAAATTTCTGATATCAATAAAATGAATCCATGACTATGATACTGTGATTTTATCCAATTCTTCACTGAAAAACTTCTTACGGCCATCAAATGAAGCATTTCAATTGAGTAAAAATGAATGAATGTGTGGATTAATCAGTATTATTTAATTAATTGTTTAATAGCTACTTGCAATATTAGAGTTCCAAGGAATCTGCAGTCGAGTGCTAGACTACTAGATCCAATGGATGGATAAGTATCAGCTGGTTCCGAATATCCGAGTGCCTACGACAAAATCTCATGATTTAATGAGATAGCTATATTTTTTCTCAAAAATTTCGCTACTATAAATAATCATTCCTGTACATTTTACATGTGTAAAAAATAACCCAACTTGCGTTTTCAATACTACGTGGCAAAAGTTTAAAATATAAAACAAAATGTGAAAATGGTTGATTGTTATATTTTCAAAAAATTGCAATGCAACAGGATAAAAATGATAATGTAAGTAATGTTAATCTACATACATAGATTTATATAAGTTAAAAAACTTATGATAAACATACATGCATATTGTTTACTGTTTATAATTTTTCATTTTCATGTACTTATGTATAGCTACACAGAAACCCTTATAAGAAGCTTATTTATAAATACAAAAAAATTAATTATATGCAAAATCTCTTCTTCCTTTTTACTAACATTTGACAAAAAATAGTAGCCAGCTATTTCAGTATTTAGCTATTGTTCTCTTAGCTGAAGCTGCAGTTAAATTGCTTTAAATAAATTGTAACTGTAGGTAGTTGTAGTTTAGTTACATTTTGTTCTGGATTAGCTATAATTGTAACACTTTTATCAAAACACCAAGCAAAAGGTACCATCAAACTATGCACCACAGAGGCTAGTTTTATACGGAAAACATAATTTTGAATTTGACTCCACGGTAATCGAACTTGGGAATCATAGCCGGTCATAACAAATAAATTTGTAAAAGTAATGATTTTATTATTTATATATAAGTAGGTACTATCAGCCAGTACAGTTGTAGTCTTGGCGTGTCTTGTCTGATCGTGTAGATAAGCAAAATAGCCCGCCTTGTCCAATTGGATGAATTACCGCACAACGGCTTGTGGTGTGCTGACCTTGCAGCTTGCAGAGACTGTAGGGTGACAACCTGCATCACTAAAATACAAGTAAAACCTGTTATGAAACAAGTACCTCAGGTAGTTGAGGCCTTGTTCCACATAGGAATGTTGTGCCATAGATGTAATGAAATGGAGTTACTATACATTTTAATCTAATAAATTCGATAAAAAGTTTACAGACATTTGCGATTTTGCATGATCCTATTGTGTGATCAATGCGGTATTTTTATTTCTATTATTCGAAATTGAATTGAAATTTTTAATTCTTAGAATTTCAATTATTTGATAAAGATTTGGCAAAGAAGCGAAAGCTGGGCTATCTGCAAGTAAAATTTGCATGGCAATTAAAATTACAAAAAATTGCAAATTTAATATCTGGCTGGCAGCTTGGCAGCCGGGTGGGGGTGGGGTTCCCACAGCTGCCGGGACCGCCGGAGCAGCCGGAAAAATCCCCGCTTATCCTACCTGTGATGAATTTAAATACCAAATGTTTCCACCTCCATTCTGCATTCACCTCAAATGTTTCACGCCGTACCTTTCCAAGGCTACTCTTTACTAATTATACAAAACCTTGTAAATATCTACATACAAGATACCTTTTATTTTATTAATCTTATTCATATCCTTGATTCTAACCTTTTAGGTGATAAATTTATAATTAATAATAATAATTTTATTGATTTTTATCGTCTTATAAATAAATATTATTTTAGTATTTTCCACACTAAAATTGTATCACTTATCTGTAAATACGAGTATATTTTTATAAACAGAAAATGAACTCTCTATATCATAAGATGGCCTATTTAAAGTTGTTTGTATCCTTTATATCGACCTATATGAATTTTCTGGCAATTATATGAGCTCTCTATATGTAGGTACATATTATACGTTGATTATAAAAATAATAAATATTGAAACAAAATAAATTTACAAATAGTAGATAGTAACTTTTCTTGTAAATTTTATTACTAACATATGTAATATATTTCCTGAATAATATCTAAAAATTTTAATTCATATTTAATTACAGTTTTAAATATTTTATTATTAAAAGGGTTACTTTTTGAGAAACCAGTAGATTCATGATTGTACGAAATTCTTATTTAAGCGAAAACTATTTTATTTCATTTTAATATTTTACTATATATTATTTTTATTATAATTTATAATAATAAAAAATAAAAAAATGTATCCAACACCATCGGTGCACCTTGGAAGAGCTCTGCCCGTACCTCCATGGGCGTATCGAGAGAGGGGCTAAGGGGGGCGCCTGCCCACTCTAGGGAATTATACGTTATTATAATTTTACATAATTAATATTTTAAGAAAGATTATATTTTTCTACATTTGTCAAATTGATTATGTTTTATAATTTACAATATATAAAATAGGATCTGTGATTTTGATATTCACCTATAGATTGCGCGAGAAACATATTTCTAGTACTTATCCTTAAAATTTACACTGGCCCACTTGAATTTTTAATAATTTTAATACTACTGTTCAATATAGATTTAAAAAATATTTGAAGCAGTAATTGTAATGATTATTATAATAGTTAAAAAAATTTTGGTTATTAAAAAAAATTCAAATGATGGGAAAATTATAATCATTTTTGACAGCCTCCCATTTGGAAAATAATTGACTACACCCATGCGCACCTTCTTTACCTTTATTAATTAGCGGAGGTAAAACATGTAGAATCAATTTAATTCTAAATCAAACATTAAAAATTTAAATACAAAAAATCACAAATCTAGTTTTATAGTGTTATGAACCTGCATCCGTATTTGAGTCATATTCGTGCTAGATCTTATGTAGGTAGCACGTTCCAAAAAAAGCTCTCGTGGAGTTCTCTTGTCCGCGTGAAGTGCATCTCCGCTGCACTCTCCAGCTTGTTCGCACGGTTGCATTTGTCACCGCGGGGTGTCACTGCCTTCGCTGCATCTCGGATGGAGCCTGACCTTCAGCCGAGCCATTGTGCGCTGCTCGCGACGTACATCACGTGATGAATGGGGACTGATCGACGGGGATTAATCTCCAGGGAAAACAGATTTCCCAAAGATTTACGCCGAGGAAAAACTAAATAAATATATAAACATATTACCAAAGGTTTATTGGCTATTCGTTATGTGACGATATATTAAGGCATAGTATTTCTAAGAGTCGAGCGATAAATACCAGATTCGTAAAAGTTTCATTTTTATCTGAAGGTCGGTTATCAGCGTGCAATCACTGCAATTTATAAAACGGATCTACCTTTTTGTAGTGGATTCTCAAGCAATCGGACAATGTCCTATTTTATTTAATTAATTATCATCATTATCATTTGTGTCAACACAGTCATAGATGGAACGGAACGTCAAGTGTCTAACATAACCCTAAATTTGGAGTTTACGTGAAATATCCGATAGTTTAGATGAATTAAGCATATACTCAAATATTGTTGGTTGAGAGATATATACATAATCGCCAGTAATTATCTTACATACTTCCCAATTTATCATTATCATACAAATAAAACGTTCATTTTCATTATTTATTATAGACAGATCAAATAATTCCTAATCGATAGTACATTCTTCTATAAAACTTTATTTGATATCTACAAGCACCAATATTTTTTTGAAATACTACTTCTGTTTGCATTATTCAACATTGGTTAATTAAAATTCTTTATAAATTTATGTTTCTCTCGTAAAACCTGTATGTAGATAGGAAAACGAAGATATCCCTCACGACTTGTTACCTATTGTTAGATATTTCAATCTGCTTCATCGCATACATCGTTTATAGTATATTAAGTATCTCATCGCATTTTACTTGATGTGGATAATGCACTACAGAGATAATTTATGTATGTGAGAAATAAGAATTTGTTCTGGGCGGGTTTCACACTCAACTTGTCAAAATCTACTTTCTACCCGACTTAACTGCAACTATTGGATTACTAATTCATATAGAAACAGGTCAACTAGTCTACGGACATTTTAGCAAATGTGTAACAATGCGGTCTCGGGCCTGTGTTCTCAAGTCAATTCGGGCCTCAATGTAAATTAAAAAAAGTTTTTAATGACCCGAGAACAGGACACTTTAGAAAACACTTTTTTAAATGACATTAAATGTGATATGTAGTAAGGGTTCATTATCGAGAAAATATAATTTTGATGTAACTCAGGGAAGTCGTTCAATTGTCCGGAAGGGGATAATTTTCTAGCCTGCAGCAAAATAAAAAATAAACGTCCAATGTAATAAATATTTCAATAAAACGCTAAAAAAATCAAGTCTAGTTGATTTAATGTTTGATAAATCTCTAGTTCTGACAGTTTTCTATTGAAATAATAGGTAACTCTGATAATCGTTGTTGCTCCATAGCTTTCTTACATTTTTTTCATTAATTTTAATCTCGAAAAGAATCTCTCTATAGTCTCTACTGAGGCAACCGTCGAGAAAAGTGTAATATTCAGATAAGTTTCACTAAAACTATTGCATGAAGACTATTTTTATTTGAATTCAGTGAAATTCTCTGATGTCATTAATCATAAAGTTTGGAAAAATATTTTTGAAAATATTTTCTAAATGAAGGCTATAGTCTTACAACAGTAATATTCGAGGTGGCCGATCTCGGCTCCTATCGTCATTTACTTCATAATTGGATCAGACACAACATTGAAAAGGCAGCGCGTCGAATCTGCCGCCGCTAAAGACACCGACGTTTTTTGAATCAAGAAATATTAATTGCTACTATGTCTTAGGAAAAATAAAATATTTTTGGAATGTGTAGCTGGAAATTAAAATATTTTTTTATGTTTGTCTGGGGAGTTCCGTGTAACACGCGGAACACCGGTAGTTGCGCCACTGCATATTAAGAGAAGACAGGACTCGACCTTGGGTGGGTAAAACCACAACCATTATTCAACTCACCTCCCTAAACTGTAAGTGTGAAAGATCCGTAATTTATCTGCTAGATGCGAAACGTGACATTTTGTATTTTACATTAGTAGCAATAATATATCAGACAGTTTTTTCGAAGCAAAGGTTCAATGAAACATGCTTTTTCCATCAGTTTCTGTTTTTTCACCTTCTTTATTTCATTTTCTGTAGCCGTACTCTTCTTTGAGTGTTTTCCGCTATGTCATTTTCGACATTTTTCTTCCCCGTCTCCTACTTCCACTTCAATGCTTGTTTACAGATTTCTCAATTTTGTTTATATATCGCAAAGAATAAACACTGGAGATGAACTGTTCTCAGCAGAACGCTACCCCCGGACTTCAAACGCAATAAAATCTTAACGGTTCGACACTTGCAGGATTTTTATGACATTTTCAATAAACGTAATTTAATACGGTAATCATATTTAGTTTAAGTAATAAATAGCAGGAATGAGTTGGTGTATGGGTGACATCTGGTAAATACATCTACGTTGTGTAATTAACCAAATCTCCGTAAAATAGATTGCCACATTCAGCACTAATTAAAATTTCGTGAAATATAGTTGACTGTAATCAGCAATCATAAATTTATGGAAATTTTTCATTTCGAAAAATTATTGTCAACACTATCTTTCAACTAGTTAACTAGAGTAAACATTATACGGGCTGTCTGATTGAGTTTTTACCTCCCGCCACTTTGGTAATCTAGTGTAAGGATTCAATTTTAATATTTTGACGTTATCTGTACATCTGTGACTACCGTGTGTCGTGTGTCCCAGAAAAGTGTTGTCCTAGACATTTAACATGGAAAAAAGCAGAAAATTATGAAAACTTGTTCTATCGATTGGCAATAGTTGACTATAATTGGTCAATTGTAAATAGTATTTTATTTAAAATTATAATTTTGTAGAAAATTACTTTCAATTACCATTTCTTCATGCGAAACACGAAAGTCATCATATTTCCAAATAAAAATTTAAAAATCAAAGCGTTGATTAAGAAATATTTTTCAATCAATGATAAAAATTTGATTCTAACATTAACTCAAAATACGGATTAAATTTAAATCAAATTTTCTTCTATTTAATTTTTGTTACAAATGATAAAAGACTGATACTTTGAAAATAATATATAACAAATTCTTTAAATAAAATCAATACATACTTATGAAAAAGCAATAAAACATTACAACTGGAAGCATACATAAAGGTATTATTAAAAATAAATCATAAAGTTTTCCATAAACAAAACAAATTAAAACTTTATTGTTTTGTAATTTGATACAATTTGGAAATTCATATATTTATTATTGTTAGTATAAATATAAATGAAAACCTAAAAACAATACCTACAATTGTAAAAGGTTTGGCTGTGGCAACTTTTAGTAACGTACGAGTATGCTGACTTGTACCGTGAGGAAATAGAATTTTTACGTTTTGCATTGTCGAGAGCATTAAAATACAAAATAGACATTTTAAATCATAATGTGTGTAAGTAAAATTTCGTACTTCATTATTTGATTATTTGTTTCATTTGTTCGTGTGGGGAAAAGTAAATGTTCGGTCTGCAGTATTCAGTGTACTCTTGCTACGTCGATAAACATAAATAATCTCAAAATAATAAATAAAAATATAATCAGTTAAAATATAATTTTAACAGAATGTTATTAGAGTATAGTAATGAAAGGTAGGAATATATTTATTGTTCGAACTGAAATTGTTTATAAAATGTTTTTGTTACTTTTCTAATATTTTTTTGGAAAAAAATGTAGATATTTTTTTCTGTTCCATAAAACAGCGATCGTTCAATTTAAATGTGCAAAGAGACAAACAAAAAACATACGAAGTTGTTTTATTTTTGTCTGCTTAAAAGCTTGAACATGCTATTTTTTGTAGAAATTACAAAAAATCGTTTGATTGTCAGGAGAGGGTGAGCGATTGTTTTGGAAGTGGAGTGCCGGTGCCCTTGGCCTTGTCAACATTTAAATAAACCACTTACTTATCCGCTCTTTGACGGGGCGCGGAATGTTATTTGACATCAGAGACGTCAGCTAATTTCATAGCCGGCGCTGATATTGTTTCTGATGGCAAGCAGAAGCCTTAATGGATGCCGATGTCATTTATACGCCAAGCTTGCACTTCCAACAAATTTCATTACAGTTACAGTTACAATATAATCGCATCGACCGCAACAATGATCTTATTTTACTATTATCAAAGACCAATTTGTTGGTAATAATTGTATGCTCTATATCAAAGCCTTCAATATGATATACAATTAATTTTAATAGATATATTATTATATGGATACATGTATAAAACAGTGGCGTATGGTGGGTTTCATATTTATGTTAGCACAAGAAATAATCGCAAACTTATATTATTATACAAGTTTTATAAGAAAATACATTGTTCCAACATGAACGGAACAATACGTCTTATAAATCCAAGTATTGTGAAATAGAAAAAGAACGCTTCCCAAGAATAATCTGTCCTTATCTAAAGCGTAAGTTTAGGTTAATCTAGAGTCTTAAATAATCTAGAATCTTGATATCTAGACAAGACATTGTAATCTAAAGATCTACACTTAGACTTAGTGAAGTCTTGTCTTGAAATTTCTAGACAAGACAAGATTTTGCATTTTAAAAATAATACTTATTTAATATAGGTAACTTGAAATCTAGTTACTCTATTAAGTGAACTGGACACTTTTAATTTTAACTGTGAATATTAATTCACCCCCCGTAATATCAGTGCAAAGCGTTTAAAACCGACTGGCTTATTATTTACATACCCAACTGAAAATATGTAAGTTTAAAAACCAAATTTACAAAAACCCAACTTCATTTTTAAATATTTCTGTAGAAAGGATTTTTATTTTCATTTATATTGTTGATTGAAAAATATATTTTTCAATCAACGTTTATATTCAAAAATGTTAATTTAACGAATCTTTCAATATACAACCTGTCACATTTTCACAAATTATCTTGTTTTATTGATTCCAGTTTTAATAATACAAGTTTGATAGCAATGCGCTAACGAGATTTAATTATTATAGTAAAGCTTTTAGCACCTTTTTTACAGAAAACTTACTAAATTCGCATTTTTCAAAAATATCTATATCTACAAAATACAGTTTCTGATACATTTGCTAGAACTGGGAAAAATAATATACAGAAGTTCTCGACTACGAAATAAAAATAGTTGATTTGACAAGTACTATTAAACTTATTAGTATAATACTTTGAGTATTTAGCGTAGAAGAAAATTTAAAAGTACTTGGACTATAACATTAAAGTGTAAAGTACAAGCATTAAAAATATAAATAATGTATAATAACACGAGTACATGTTTTTGAAATGTACTTAAGTAAGTGTACAGAGTACCAAATTTGTACTTGCAATGCTCTAATAAATAAGTCGATCTCTATAGACTTTATATGTTTCAAAAACCACATAAGTATGTATCAATAAAATATATGTGTAAATGATTATTATTGGAATATATTTAGGATATTTGCATTATTAAATAAATAATAGTATGCTTAAGTATAATAATATTTAGTTGTTTTTTGTTTTTTCAAAGCTATTGACATGAATTCAATGTCTACAACTTGTGATTGTAAGATGACAACTGACAACTTACAGCATTAAATTGCACATAAAATTATAATAGAAATAGGTTAATTGTTGCCACGTGCTTCATAAAAGAGATATATAACCATATAAAATATGACACAAAATTTCAAATGCTTTTGTAACTTTAAACTTTCTTATAATAATAAGATTTTATAATTGATTGTAAGGAACAAAAATCCGTATTTTTTAATTATTTTATGACTGCTTAATCACTGATGAAATATTTATTTTACAGAATCAAGAATTTATTTCAGATATTCATTTGCATTTTTTAGGCTGTGCAAATCTCTAGAAAATTATTTTTGTTATCTTTTAATTCTTCATATTCTCTCTTCCGAAAAATTGTAAATTATAATTGCTTCTAATTTAAATTGTATACGAAGAAAACAGAAAAATACAAAAACTTTTATTTGAGAGAAAATACATTTTTGTACTTTCATCGCCGGAAATGGTATTATTAAATTATATTGTTTTCTCTGAAACAGTTTTTCATTTAACAACTTCGAAATTGATTTCGTCTTAAGATATCCGTTGTTTGTGTAATTAAATTTTTAATTAACAAAAATTAATTCTTAAAATCTGGCTTCTGCCTCATAGGAAATAACCAAAGAAAAATAGAAAAGACAAAAAAGAATTGCAAAAGTTATTACTTTATTTAAGTTACAATAAGTGTTAATGATTAACGATCTTTTTTTATTTTCAAATTTTGACGAACTTATTAGTTACTAACGTTGTTCTTGTGTATATCATAAAACCATATCGGCTAACAGCTACTTAATTTATTTTCAGTATTTTAGTCCTTATTGATAAAATTGTATGAAAAATGTTTATTAATGAAACAAATAATTTATTTATTTTTTTCTTTAATGTTCAACGACTGCTCAAGTACTATCATACATATGCAGTCGAATTAAAGTAATACGATGGTATGGAAGAAACATAAATAAACAAAACTGTCTCTGTAATATTCAAAACCCCCAATACCTATGTCGCGAATCTAGAGCGCTAACATGGAGCCCTATTTATTCAGAAAATGTTAAATATTCTTCTAGATAATTCGTTTTTTAATAAATAATAGCTTATATAGAGAATGTCACAAGAAAGAATTATTTTTTCTACGATATTAATTACATTTATGCATTACTTGCCTTGAAGAAAAGATGTTGTGACCTCAAAAGCCAGAGAAACCCATTTGAATACCATTACTTCATAACTCAGCATTCATTATTAAAATTTTACATAAAATAACACGAAAATTAATTTAAATCCGGCGTCATTATTCAAATGTCGTCATTTGTGAATCAGAGAGGCACATGGATAATTTAAAAGTCGAGCATCGTAGGTAACTTGCAAGCTCTGGTTGGCTGTAAGCTGAGCTTACTAACCAGGGCAAAAGTTCACAGACACCCTCAACGCTTCAACTTTTTTCACTTAAATTATCGGCTTGGGAATAGAACACATTGCCCCTTCAACAAACGTTTAATAAAATAACTTCAAAATTTGTCCGCGTTTAAAAGTAATACTCTGGAGGACTCAACATCATTGCACGTACATATTTTCACTGCAATTACTTAAACGCGGAAAACTGTAGCTGCATATAAGTTTTTATTCACAATTGATTAATAATACTTCTGTTTCTAGCCAACCAAAGAGTTGGGAAGTTTTCTATTTCACCTCCCTGCTAGCCGGAAAATTTATACTCGGCTAGTTAATATAACCTTTTAAATGTCATTGCCTTTTTGACAAGTCAAACCTATAGGTAATAATAACTACAGAAAAAGCATTAAACCTTGTCATAACTGAATTGACAGGATAAGTAAACATTTTGTTTTTTGTCAAGAATCTTTCTGTTAATAAATAAATTATAATAAAACTGTCAAAAAATATGAAAAAATATTGTATGAATTAAATAATTACTAATGAGGTTTTGCACGATTTTTCATTTTTAGCTTTAATCAATAGAATAATGAAAAATATTAGATCAGTATTTTATATTTTTCCCCAAATTGACTTTTAATAACGAAAAAACTGCTATTCAAAACGTGGCTGAATTACCCCACTTCCCCCTGTCCAGTGACGCATCGCAAGGTTCTTACCCAACTTCGTTTAAAATGTCAAATATAATGTTTTAACTTTCAAACTGACAAATTGAATAATCTTCTGCAAATATAGTGGCACACAAAAACATTACAATGCTTTAAATCACAGAATGTCTACTTTATTAACTTTCAAACGCGTCAAATAACAATATTTGGGATCTGGGATGTGGATAACTTCACACCTGAACCTAAGGACGTCACAATTTTTGCACCTTTCTTTACTATGATACTCTAAAATGATATCGTATAACATAAAATGTAAATAAATAGTTATTTGGGCTGCTAGGTAGGAAAGTTGTTCTATTCAGGTCCGAAGGATATGTATACGGCCGAGACGCAGTCAAGGCTGAATACTTATTGATGACCAGAAAACAACTGAACTACCATGTAACGGACACTATTTTTTATCCTACAGAACAAAACAACATAATAAAATAACATAAATATCTTACGAATATTGAATAATTTACATTAACATTAGAAATAGAAATAGAGTCGGCTGGATGGCTGAGCGAGCTAGCGCACATCTCTAGCTCGCTGTGACGTCATACGAACCTGAGATCCTCAGTTCAAGTCCCAGCGACCGACAACGTGTGATTTGTCGTAAAATAAAAAACACAGCTACTTGTGTATCACACTCGGATGCTATAGACTTGCCATCTATACATTTTAAATAGAAGTAGCACTGGCAAATGAAATAACCGACAGTACGGCAGTTAGAACTGCGGCTCGGTGTGGTCGGTTGCCCTATGCTCCGCCTGGGAGATTCAGGAACACATTATTTATTAACATTAGAAATATAATAAAAATAAAAAACAAACATTTTGACATTTTCACATATAAATAAGGTTACCAATTATGTTCTATTATTTACAGAATATATAATAAAATTACCTAGAATCTAACGAAATTATCAAAATTATCTAAAGTTACAATATTTTAAAAACGTGGAATAGTGAAATTTTGTAGGTCTAGACCGACAAATGTCTTCTTTCTACTAGGATAAAAAAGTATTACATCATATAGAGCACCAAATTAGACATTGTATATTCAATTTAAACAAAAAAAGGTTCACTTATTTTTTTTTGCAAGACCTCATTGTTTGTGAATAAAATAGCATACAAACCTCATTATAATGCTTTTTAACCTGGCGCTTGTAAGCATGCACATGCTTATAATATTTGTACATTAATAATTAGTTTAAACGTACCGAAGTAGTAACTAATTGTATATATATAAGGTACAATTTTTTGGCAATTTTTGAAGTAAATCTTGAGTTACTCATTATTGATTGCATTAATTTTTACGCGGTTACTTACACTGTCTCTAAACAAGAAAATTAACATTCCCTATGCGAGATATCACTCTTTTACACACACTTACCCTATCTTTCCTTTTCAGGTATATTTATAAACTAGCGAAATATCTTTTTTAAAATATACCTTCCCAGAAATTTTTTATTAGTTATTTTATAAGCTCCTAATATTTAAAGTAAGAGTAATTTTAAATCTGACATACGAGTACCTACTATTAACATCAAAAGACACTAGATATGTAAATATGCTCGTTAAGTCATACAGAATATATTGGTATGTTAGTTTTATCCCAATTTATAATGAAAGTGAGTGTAAAATTACACGGTACTATTCTGTTCATATAACGCCAGTAATGTAATGTAAATGTTTTTAATTAAAATATACAGCATCTCGTATTTCTTACAGGATAACATAATAACACCGGTACATTTATATTGTTTAGTAGTGCTTATCTTTTTTCAGCCGGGTTTATCGAAGGATTAAAGCCGAATTTAAACTCACCTTTAACCTTTACAAAAACTAGAAGCGACAGCAAATAAGCAAGACAAAGTAATGGGCATGAATGATGCGACAGCAGTTCGGAGTTAGTTTGGATATTTCAAAAGGTCACAACAGAGCTGATGAAAGCAGAATATAGAAATATAGCGTGAGATTTACCATAATCTCCAGATTATATTCATATTTCAACAAATCCACTATTGTATATTTATTATATTATAAATATAGTTCTGAAACAGCAAGGAAATGTATTTATTATTTTTTGAATATAATTAATACACGAATATAGGTAAAGGATAAAACATCAAAAAAGAATAAAATATCCTTGGCGGTGTAAGTGGTGATTAATAAAATAAATAAAAATACATTAATAATTTCCCCTTATTGGCTACTTAACAAATATAGTGTAATAAAAATAATAAAATAAAAAGTAATGTACTTATACTACCAATCATTGTTTTACAGTTTGTTAAATTTTCTTTTATCTAAAGAAGTATATATAGAGGTATTTTACCATACATTATTGGGTAATCTTCTGTACTACCAAATTCGTAAGATATATTATTAGTTATTTCCAAACGTTAATTGAATACATAGCAGATTTTTTTTTTATTTAACAAGAATTATTTATTCGTATACCTATTTTTTAATAATATTGCTACTTGCAAGATTTAAATACATATCTATTTTTACCATGAAAGAAGTGTTATATATTAAATGGCCAAGACATAGTTTTGTGAGATTATTATTTCAAATGCATTGAACATAATTTCGGAGCTTATTTAGCTAGATTAGCATCGAATTTCAAAACCTAACCTTTTCTAAATAATATACCATTATTAATAATTAAAATATATTTTTTTAACTGTAATAATAACAAATAAATATTATACCTATATGTTGTATATTTATTAAAATTTGAATTAAACGTTTTTGTTAGTATAATCAGAAGTTCGAATTTTATTTAAAATAAATATATGAATGACCTATGTATGTAGCAACAAGTGCGTACTTCTTTTATTTTATTATTGTCCAGATTAAATACAAAGTAAGGTACTAAAATTGCCATATATTAACAGTTTTAAATATATTTCCAATGAAATAATAAAACAAGAATGCTTGTTCGAAACATTTAAATAGTAACAATTTTTAATTCACTATTTTATTTTCTTGTCATATGAACAGGACCGCTCAAAGTTGTATTGACACCGGGGTGCCAGAAAAATTTGCGTCCACTAAGGTTTTATTGTTTATAAGATAAAATAGTTTTTGATTAAACAAGAATCATAAATAATCATGAAATCTACTAGCTTCTCAAAAACTGACTTTTTTAATAATAAAATATTTGAAACTGTTATTACATATAAATGATAATTTTCGGATATTATCCAGGAAATGCATTAAGTTAGTAATAAAATTTACAAGAAAATTTACTATCTACTATTTGAATATTTATTTTCATATCAGTCAGGTTTAAATTCAAACGAAAAAGCGATCTTATTTCATTGTTTGGAAGTCCAAAATATTATCAAATTATTCATAATTTATAATCAGCGTACAATTGTTGTTTGGTTTTAATGGAGAAAATACAAAATGCTGTACCTATGTACCAACCAGCTGTAATATAATTGATAAGTGGACGAAAATAAATAATGAAACTACGATATTACGAAGAGAAAATAAGATCCAAAAGATTCCAAGTAACTATTCAGCAGAAAACTAACTTGTGAGCTACGAGAGACCATCGACGAAGCATTTCATAAAATTTTTGATCGATGATAGAAAGGACCGACGCCAAATTGCGGCACAATAAAAACTGTTTATCTAATAAACATAAAAGAGAACGTGAAGATAAATGATTTATTCATTGCAGGAATTGTATTGCCGGTCAGGCAGTACACTATGGAATAAGAATATGTGTTATGTGAAATGTTATTATAACATATAAACATATAAAATTATAATTAAAAATAGTAAAATTATTTTATTTTATTTGCCGTCACACAGTTTGCTGTTGGCCGCCGGGGTTCTGCATCTCAACATAATATGCTATGCAATTCACCATCCACTATAATTATAACTAGAACTAAACACTCCTAAATCATCAGAGTCTGCAGTAATTTTTATCTGCATGTTTATATTTAAAGTAGAAAATTACTTACTTTAGTTTAAACTATAAATAAGAGGTTTACATAATAAACATAATTTGTACAAGTTTGAAAGTATAGTTTGTGGAAAGACCGGTTCTGTAGCGAAATAAATCTATGTTGGAAGTTGGCCGGGATATAGAGTAATTTTCCTTTTTAATCTTTTTGTTTAGTTTTAATTGTTCTATCCGATTTCGCTTGGCCGGCTTTGCACAAAGCCAGATTTTATTTGGCTAGTTGAGCTGCAGTAATTCCTGTGCCGCGATAAAGCTCGATTCAGACATAATATCCACGCAACTCAAGAGCCACTGCCCTGCATCCAAATGCTCCACTTGCCGCCTTTGCATTCATAGCCCCGCACTACCATTACCGTTATTCCCAGATTATACGTGTTTCCCCCTACACCACTCAAAATAAACAACTATTGCTACACACTATTTCTTTATCAAATTAATACATGAGCAAATCTTTTCAGCTGGAAAAATTTTATCCATTAAAAAAAGATACAAATAGGATTTTAGGTTGTAAAATATGCATCAATAAGTAGGTACAAAAGTTCTTAAAAGAATGTCTTTTTTGGAGTTGCAGTCATTTAATAAAATCCACTAACATACCAACGTTTCGACTGTAAATCAGTCTTCATCAAGGTGCTGATAACATAACAAAACATACAATCATACAGACAAACATTCAATTCAGGGAACAGACTTACATAAATAGCATTAAAATATTATCAAGTAAATCAAGTAAATTATTTTACACAAATCTTTCGTCAAACATAGATAAAACAAACATATGTACATACTACTTAAGACTTGTCAACCATCTGACTTATACAAGAAGTTTCTGGTTGAGTAACAGGTAACAGTCGAAAATTGTAAAAACCACAGAATAACGAAACAAGATTGTACAACTAATGTAAAACTAAATAAATGTCACAGATTTATCACAGAAATGTAACTACACCTATATTTGTATATAACATACCTAGTGGTAGGTAGATTTAATTTAAATGCTTTGTGATAATATTCCTTACAGCAAACTGTACTGATAACAGAAAAAAATATGTGTTGTTTTAATTTTCAAAATTAAGGGTACTTTACTTAAAATCCACATTTTTAAAGCCCTTGCTTTGATACCTACCTATCTTTACTAAAAATAATTGAAATTAATTGTTAATATAAGATATTTTTTATCGTATTAGATAATGACTATTTTGATGAACGCTGAAGGAACAAATCTATTCCATGGTTCTTTCAGTTTTTAGTTTGTGATAAAATGGCTGTTTCCTCTACTCATCTTGTCTCTTTGAGTATTCGAACAACTGATAATCTAAAGAGGCAATACAAGGACTACATACATGATACATGGAGAATGTTTCAATACAGAGGAGTTAATATGCATCAAGTGGTTGCAGATTAAAAATGGAAGGTCTCATATTCGTCATTGTTCTTCAAGATAAAATTAGTTTCATAAGCCTACGTACACCAGTCGCAAAGTATTGTAGAACACAATCTGCTAAAAATCTAAAGAATTTTGTTTATTCTTCCCATTTCATCCAGTAATACCATGTTCTTTTTTTGTAACATAATTTACAAAAATACAAAAAGAGTGAAAAATTTCGTCCTGAATCTGAACAAAAAATAATTTTTTCTGATTAAAAAAATGTTATTTTAAGTTTTTTGAAGGAAACCGGTCACTGGTTACTAATTGGATATTTAAGATTGTTATTAAATAGAGAATAACGCAAAATTTTAATTCTCTCAAAATAAAAGAATATTTAAATCTAGTGGTACTAAACGTTTATTCCTTAAGTAAATTACCCATAATTTAGTGAATTAAAAAAAGTTACAAATTTAAGTTGTTAACTTAAAAATTTGTGATGTTTTTCACTCTTGTATACAGTCGTATTATATATTTGGAATCAAAAACATATTAAATATCTACAAATAATAGAAAGAAGGATATTGTGAAAACTTAGGCCTCTGCTAGGATTTGAACCCAGGAGTCAGCCTGATTATTCAAGCTGATGGTTTTTAAAGGTTTGGACATTTATCGGTTTACATCTTAATCCATGGTTCGAATCGTGGAGACTTATATTTTTCACATTTGTTTAATTTTTAAAGTGCTATAAACCAAATATGACTTTGATTTAGTTTTAAACGTGAGTAATTCAGGTTTGGATTTAAATAATTGTAGTTCATGAAAAAGAAACAAGAATAGTATTGGATTTTATTCAAGATAAAGTGGCCTAAATTTTTCTGAAATTGATTTAGGTGAAAAATTGATATGGAACGCCGTCTGGCCTAGTTAAGCCGACGAAAAATTATCTCAATATGAAAGCGACGTGCGAAAATGGGACACGTGCAATTTTTAATACTAAAAGTCAGATAATTCAAAAGTCATTATATGCAAATACACCCAAGCTTTGGAGAATTTATGTGCGGCGTATGACCCACTTAATACTTCCAGTTTTGCATCCTGCAAGAAGGAGACGAAGACTATTTATTTATCAGCAATGTTTATCTGTAAAAATATTTGGGTAAAATATTTACATTTCTTTAATAATGCTTTTTCAAGATCATATTTTAAGTACTCAGTAGATTAGTGTTGCTACGAAACAACATAAGAGTAGTTCACTAGTCCAGTTTCTAGTAGAAATTTTGGATTTAATATTTATATAAAAATGCTAATATCTGCGGAATTATATATTTTTTGTAAATGTATAGATTAACAAAATAAATTTATTTTTTACCAAATTTATAGAGATTAGATTATTAAAAATTCTAAATCTTTATTTAAATAATTCTTCGGTATCTATAATAACTTCCAGAAAAAAAGGTGTTTCCAATTTCGCATTCCACCTGGTATATTTCAAAATAGGTTTTTTTCTAACTAAAAAATATTGTTCTTGAGTCAAGAATTAACACTTAAAAATTAATTAATATCCTGCTAAGATCCACTGTTTAGATCTCCTTATGTTAGGAACCCGGGAATCTTTTAGTATAGATTTTTTTTTTGTTTATTTTTCATAATTTTATGAAGTTTTCTATTAGTTTAGAACGAAGAACATTTTAATATTTTGTTTCGTTTGAAAATTTCGTTTTGTTATATTTATTAGTTTTTGTAAATAATAAAAAATTGAAAACTTTCAAATTAAATTGTAAATATCCCTTATCTTCATTTTTCTTGTGGAAAAGTTGAGATTCGGAAATTAGGTTTTAAAAAAATCTATGTTTGTATAATTCCTAGTTCTGAGGCTTGTCATAAAGACACTGACATTGACATAAATTAAAATAACTGTGTATAGGAAGTTTAAATGTTAAGTTCTCATAATATTGTATTTATCTTTTCATCTTTATCAATCTAAGTTATCAAGAGCCACGTATACAAACAAATTAGTCAAGATGAATCCAATAAACATTTATATTACATTATCCACCATCAACACACCTACATTCGTACCTGGGGTGGGATTCTGTAACTACATAACGCACTCAAATAACAGTTAAATGCGTTATTTGAGTCCGTTATCATAACAAAAGATAAATAGTATCTGTCACATAACATCAGTTTGTCCACTTCAAAGACTAAAACTTAATTCATAAGTAAGTAATACCTAAATAATCAATAAAATTGTATTTTTTTGTTAAATGAGGATGGAATGATACTTATTTTATCTGAAATTAAATATTTGATAACTACAAAATTTTATGTTCATATCTATTATTTCCATCGGTTACATAAAGCACTCAAATCGTAACGGACTTAGTTACAGAATCCCACCCCTGGATATAGTCTTTTCGGAACTCTAAGGTTATGACCCTTATTAGACTAATCCAAGGAAAATCAGGGTTCTATTTAAATTCGTTTGAGTTTGTTAAATTTCCTATGTACTAAAAATTCATGAGTCTAAAATATACATCATAAATAAATAACTAGATAATAATAGAAGCTGATACATTTATATCATTGATAATAGGTTCTTATAAGTATAATGCAATAAATTACATATTATTTTGCTGCTGAGTTGCGGTACACCCAAAGATTAGAAAGTCAGTCATAACCTATACCTATACCTCCAGTTCATATTTATGTAAAGTATAAAAATATGTTTCAAACTGTCTGCCTTCCTACCTTTGTATTGAAAATGAGTTATTATAATAAATGCAATTTGATCATATCAACACTATAAAATATACATCCTTTTTGGAGCTGTTTGGTATAAAATATTTAAAGCATTCGATTTAAAAGACGTGAAATGTCAAGGTTCGAGAATTAAATATTAGATTACAATAACAGGAATTGCAATTGCAGTTAACCTTTCACATCCATCTCTGATGCGAACTTTGACATATGTTGGTTAAAAATTAGTGAAATATATGAAAATAGCGTTCAATTTTAACAAATTACAATCACCGTATTCACATCATAAAAAATTAATAAATAAAAATATACGAACTAAATTTATTACTATAGTAGTACGGTATATAAATATAAGTCATTAAATTGCAATCATATTATCTGTACTTAACTTTTTAAATTTTTAAGATTGTCAATTACAGTGAAAATAAGTCGCTTATAAGAATGATAATGCAAGGTAGGTTTTCTATATGAATTAATTATGTATTTCGGATTTAGCATCACCTGTTTTAACAAGGAACTGTAATATCGTTCTAGATTTATGAGTCTTATCTCTGCATAATATACCTATGTTAAAATAGTAAAAATAAGTTAATTGCGGTATTAATGTTATGGGTAGATAAAATGTCAAATGAAGGAATGCTGAAATCATGAAACGGTAAGGGTACATTTTAAGGCATGAAAGTTTTTTATGCACAATAGAAAGCTATGTACGAAAAAGAAATAATAACAAGGAAAATATGATTATCGTACATGAGTCAAAAGTTAAATAATAAATGATAAAAAATATGGGAAGAGGAAAAGGACTTGGACATCAATATTAGAATTGTTTGGAATTACTAATGGTGTTAGCGTTAATGTCAATAAATGTGACACATGTCGAACTATTTTGTTTTGTAAAATTTTTCGTATTATCGTATTTCACATTATTTTATGGTAACAATATTTATTTTGATATCACTCTAAGGTAAAAAAATTGCCAAAAAATTTTGTACCTAATGTACACAATTGGTTAATTACTACGTCGGTAGATTTAAACTAATTATTTATACACATACTTTATAACCATCTGCATAAGACAACTTTATGATGAAGAGACATGGACCAGATGATTTTTATTGTTAAAAAGATCAATATACAACGGTAAATAGGATAAAATCATTGGCACATAGTTGCTATTCCACGAGTTTTGAAGAATTGATGTTAAATGGTTAATCAGAGGGTGAGGTATGTTAACCAGTTCATCTCCTCATAGTCTTGGTCTGTTGTACCTATATAGTGGAGGAGAGTTCGACTTTTGTGAACCTGAATATAATATCTTTTATAGCTAACAGAATATAGTTTATTTTTTTCTTCTTACAAGCAAGCCTAGATTATATGTTGTTATAAATAAATTTTGTTTTTTAAATAATATTCATTATTATTGAGTAATAAATATTTTTCCATCTTACCCACACTTACCTTAACTAATTAAATGTAAATATGTTTTAATATCAATTTAAACTGTCGTAGATAAAACATTGAAGATTACACATTTGGTATAACATCATAATAATTTACTCATCACCGCATAATTTGTGTCCTTAATTTCTATAATGTACGATATTTTGATGATGAAAAAAAAATGATGTAAAAACAAAAATACTCCAATGTATCATTTAAAAATTCTCGAATATAGTAAATAACATATCTGTGCTATGTAGAATCGAATACCTACACACTTCGAGAAGTATTAGCTTTTTTACATGCTACTGCTCTGCAGTAATATTGAGAAAAGAACGTAGTAATTAATTCGTAAATTTTATATATACTTCTTTGGTTTAAAATAATTACGCTTTGTATTATGAAGCCTAAAGCCACGAGTTGAAATAACTACCAACCCTATAATTGTAAAACGAATAAAAGAAAGTGATTGTATGGAAGCTATAAAGGAGTTTAGAAACAATTAGCAGTAAGTTTATCACCGTGTTAGTTAGGCCTGGAATCTATAGTAAATTAAGGTAAAATTGGAGTTGAAAGAGGAAGTGAGGAAGTAGAGCGCAGTAGCTCTGGTCCCCGCCCTACAGGAGCAGAGGTGCGACAACTCCGACTCAAGTCAACACTGGAACTTCACTGCTTTACATTTCAGCCACGTTGTTCCGAATTTCATTAAAACACAATTTCTACAGCTTCAGAT
Source organism: Stenolophus ochropezus (assembly GCA_035578165.1). Classification (NCBI taxonomy): domain Eukaryota; kingdom Metazoa; phylum Arthropoda; class Insecta; order Coleoptera; family Carabidae; genus Stenolophus; species Stenolophus ochropezus. Next base: position 15,328,635 of record JAQOWZ010000002.1, read on the forward strand.
AGCAATTCATAGCCTTGTTCCTCGTTCCCAGCTCGCAACCCGGTACAAGTGTTTCATTTCATATGTTGTCAAGCTTATTTCTTCTTGAAATACAAGCACTTTATATGGAGATGAAATATTGAGGTTGTAATTTAAGGACTGCATTATTATGAGGGAATTTCAAAGACCAGTGCATTACAGCCACAGCTAAAAATAAACAAGTCTAATGTGAAATCAACTTAAAAAACAACGTTGAAATTATTGATTATTGTTAATGGCATAATAGTATACATAGAGTAGAGTACTACGCATATTTCATATGATCAATTCGTTCTAGTCTCAGCATGGTTTTCTATTTTTACAACAACCTGCAATTCCATTGGGATGGATATTGTCGTAAAGATTACTCAAGTACTAGTGAATAAAAAAAGATCTGAAGTGTTTTTCTGAAATATCTTAATTAGTTATGAATATAGCAGTATTTCTTTTGCCAATTGAATCAGATCAGTTCAGTTGGTTCAGTTCATATAGATCAGTTGGATCAATTCACTTATTCAGTGCAAATAGAATGTCATTTTAGATTTTCTGCATTTTTATATTTAATAAAATTACTCATACACAAATAATTTGAAAAGAAATTTCACTTTCACTGACGTCTAGATATTTTTGTAACCATATGTACAATTGCTTTAATGTAAACAATCGAATGTTTGGAATAATCTTAGATCATATCACTAGATATAGTCTTGCCTATGTTGAACGCTTTAAATTTTTTAAGCATAAATAAACTATTTCCATTTCTGTTTGGAGGCGAAAGTTTGAAATAAAAGCAAATTTGAGTTGTCAAATTACTTTGAACATACTTTGGAAGAATTATGAATTACTTTTTGAGATAAGTGAAGAGTTTCAACCTAACGTGATTTTCTGAAGGAATCTTTTGGAAACCTAAAAGATAGAATTTGTAACTTTAAAAACTGTCACAGTCGTGAACCAACATCACCGAGCTGTGGTGAACCAGCCTTGTAAGCGACACGAGCGACAGACGCAGGCGACGAAAATTAGAAGCAGTATGGCTTCATGACATGTAAAATAGTGTAACCACGTTGTAGCACAATAAAACATTGTATTTAAAAGTACGTGCCCTTTTATTTGGTTTAAGAATGTAACATGGTGACAGCGGTAAAAGCTGAGTAAAATTATAAAGGAAAAACGTTATAACGATTAAAGAAATGATTTCACTAAAACCGCCAAACTGTTTTGTGCCGGGAAGTCGACCAGCAGAAGCGTGGGCCAGATGGGAAGAAGTATTCAGAAACTATTTTCTAGCTGCCGACTTAGAAACAAAACCAATTGCGCAACAAAGAGCTATACTACTACACATAATGGGTGAATCTGGAGTTAAAGTGTACAACACACTCAAATTTCATGAAACAGGTGACGCTCTAATGGTAGAAGTAATCTTGCAAGGAATTGCGAAACATTTTAAACCTTACAAAAGCACCACGTACATAAGATACCAGTTCTTTACAGCCACACAAAGTGATGGACAAAACACAGACGAGTTCGTCACAGAGCTAAAAACAAAAGCGAAAGATTGTGGTTTTGGCGAGCTAGAAAACAGTCTTGTAAGAGACCGCCTAGTCTGTGGAATTATGTCGAACACAGTACGAGAAGAATTACTCAAAGTACGAAACTTAACTCTACAAAAAGCGATAGACGTGTGTAGAGCAGAAGAAATGTCCAAAGAACAGGCGAAGATAATGAAAAACGAAGAAACATTGAAGGCAGAGACCATCAAAAAGAAATTCACAGCAGGTAAAAAACCAACAAGTACAAAATTTAAATGTGGCAGATGCGGAACAGAACACACAGCTAGAAATTGTCCCGCTTGGGGTGTGATCTGCAACACCTGCAAAAAAACAAATCACTATGCAAGGTGCTGCAAAAACAAGAATGCAAAAGTCAAAAGTATTGCGGCAGAGGGTGAAGAAAAGGAAGAAGAGGAAGAATTATTCTGTGGAGTTGTGAAACGAGTTTCAGCTAGCAGGACAGAATGGTTAGAACAAATTAAAGTGGGAGACAAGGTAATACCAATTAAAATAGACACAGGAGCGGAAGTATGTATCTTAACAAAGAAAATGCTAGACAAAATAGCACCAAAAGCAGAAATAAAGCAAACTAAAGTGAAAATAATGTCATTCACCGACCACGTAATTCATACAATTGGGGTTTGTAAGTTAAGTTGCGAGTGGAAGAAAGAAAAACAGGAAATAGAATTTCACATAACAGACGAAAACAGACAGTCTCTACTGGGCCTGAAAGCCAGCGAAGAATTAGGCATCGTTATCAGGCAAGTATCAATTGTCAATATAGCATCAAATATTGTTGATGAATTTTCTGATGTATTTTCCGGACTGGGCCGGCTGAATACCGAGTACAAAATAAGAATGACAGAAAATGCTACTCCTTCTGTCTGCGCCACACGGAAGATTGTACCTATATCCTTAAGAAAAGAAGTAAAGGAAGAACTGCAACACATGGAGAAACAGGGTATCATTGAAAAAATCAACGAACCAACCGAATGGGTACATCCAATTGTCGTCATAAGAAAACCAAGTGGCCGTGTACGTATATGCATGGATCCTACTAACCTAAACCAATATGTGAAAAGGGAGCACTACCAACTCCCCACAATAGAAGCAATTCTGGCAGAAATAAATGGAGCAGCTTACTTCACAGTGCTAGACATGTCTAGTGCATTCTCACAACTGCCATTGGAGGAAGAAAGTCAAAAGCTGTGCACGATAACCACTCCTTTTGGCCGATACAAATTTAAAAGACTACCCTTCGGCATCAATAGTTGTCCAGAAGTTTGGCAGAAAGCAATTAATGAGGCCCTAGGACATCTAGAAGGGGTCCAGATATATATGGACGACGTGATAATCTACGGTACGACCTTGGAAGAACACAACGTACGTCTAAGAAGAGTCTTCGAAGAAGCAAGAAAACATAACGTGAAATTCAACAAGACAAAAATGCAATTAGCTCAAACAGAAGTCTCATATCTAGGACACACCTTGAACGAGAAGGGAGTCAAAATCAACCCAGACAGAATAAAGGACATTCAAGAAATGAAAAATCCAACAAACAAGAAAGAAATGGAAAGATTTTTGGGAGTAGTCAAATACCTCGGTAAATTTATACCAAATCTTTCAGAGATCACGGCACCATTGAGACATTTAATTAGAAGCGACACGCATTGGATTTGGACAGAGACCGAAACAAAAGTTGTGGAAGATTTGAAGAAGATAATCACCACATCGCCAACATTAGCATTCTTCAATCCGGATAAGGAAACAGTAGTCTCTGTAGATGCGAGCCAACATGGACTGGGATATGTGCTACTGCAAGAAGGCCGACCAGTATCTTATGGTTCAGCGTCGTTAACTCCAACCCAATGTCGGTGGGCCCAAATTGAGAAAGAAATGCTAGCAGTTGTAGCCGGCTGCGAACATTTTCACTACTACATTTATGGTAAGCCGTTCACAGTACAAACAGACCACAAACCACTTCTGGGAATAGTGAGAAAACCGCTAGACAGCCTCTCACCCCGTCTTCAACGTATGGCACTCAGACTGCTAAGATACCGGCCCAATTTGGAATACCAACCAGGTAAATACATGTACGTAGCGGATACCTTATCACGAGATTCGCAAACGAAAAATACGATAAACACTAAATACGTGGAGGACGAGGCCCCAAAAGTAAACTCGATACTAACAGCAACAGAAGAGAAGATTGAAGAAATTACAAATGAAACACAAAAGGATGAAGAGATAAATCTTATCAAGAAATATATGTCGGAGGGATGGCCAAAGCCAAATGAACTTGGAGGGCAACTTAAAATCTATCAGCAACACGAAACCGAAATACATACGAAAAACAAGTTGCTATTTCGTAATAATAGATTAATAGTGCCAAAGTCTCTAAGAAGAGAGATGATCGATAAAGTTCATGAATCGCACCAAGGCATAACCGCGACACTAAACAGAGCAAGACAAGCTTTTTATTGGCCGGGAATGACGGCACAAATAAAAACGAAAATAGCTAACTGTCAAACATGCCTACAATACGCACGGGCAAATTATAAACAAGAATTAAAACCACATGATATTCCAAAGCTCCCGTGGCAGAAGGTAGGCTTGGATTTTTGCAAAATAAATCATGAAGATTTCTTAATATTAACAGACTATCATTCAAAATACTTGGTACCAACAAAGATGAAAGGAACCAATGCAGAAAAAACTATAGAAGTCTTAAAACAAATATTCCTACACCACGGTATTCCGGAAGAAATAATGTCCGACAACGGTCCGCCGTTCGATTCGAAGGAATACCAGGAGTTCGCGAAATCGTGGAATATAAAGTTGACAACTTCCAGCCCGAAATATCCACAATCCAATGGACTCTCAGAAAAATCAGTAGACACGTTCAAAAACCTATATAAAAAAGCGAAGAGTGAGAAAAGAGATCCCTGGTTATCGATAATAGAGTATAACTCTACTCCAAAACCGAACCTTCCTTCTCCCGCCGAATTGTTATCCGGAAGAAAACACCGAACAACACTACCAGTTCCTATATTCCTAATAAAACCTAATTTTCATACAAGAACGACTATAAAAACTCTAAATGACAATAGAAATAAAATGAAAGAACAAGCGGATCAGACCAGAAAAAATAATTTGAAATCACTAGAAGAAGGTCAGTCAGTTATGCTGCAGGAAGGAGTCAGAAATTGGATTCCAGCTCAAATTTTAAATAAGGATCGAACACCCAACTCCTATCATGTTCAAACTAAAAAAGGATCCATCTTACGAAGAAATCGGCATCACTTGCGAGAATTTTCAGAAGACCCAAAAGGCGACCCGGAGACGAAGACAAGTCCGAGAAACACGACCAGAAGTTTGCAGGAAGAAATTGCCTGCCACCCAACAAAGGAAATGGAAAATGAAGAGAGCGTAGCACCAACAACAATCACCGACACGGTACAACCTCAACCATCACCGATCAAGACAAGAAGCGGCAGACCGATTAAACAACCTGTCTATCTGTCAGACTATGTGTCTTGAGAAGATAAAAAAAAAAAAACACATTTATATTACTTTTTAATTTTAAAGAATTTAAATTATTTTAGATTGAAAAATTTGGGCATGTCACAGTCGTGAACCAACATCACCGAGCTGTGGTGAACCAGCCTTGTAAGCGACACGAGCGACAGACGCAGGCGACGAAAATTAGAAGCAGTATGGCTTCATGACATGTAAAATAGTGTAACCACGTTGTAGCACAATAAAACATTGTATTTAAAAGTACGTGCCCTTTTATTTGGTTTAAGAATGTAACAAAAACATTCTATTTTAAACAGTAAATAATAAAGGTATTTATAATAACTACGCATGAAATCATTTTCTTAGAATAATTTCTGACATACATACATGTATGTATAACGATGACATAAAAAATGTTTGATATGCAGTATCACCAACACTTGTAATAATAAATTAATGTTTGAGTTGAAAATACAAGCAAGTTAGGCATATGCATTGAATATTTCCGCCTCATATAACAAAGAGCGGAATATGTTTTGTCCTTATATGTAATCGGTAATTTGAACATTGACTATCTAGCTCTCGTTTGAATTTATACTGTTCGCACTAAAAGATTTTGATGTTTTGACATTTTTAACGCACGTCGGTTCATAAATCATAATGGACTATCTGTCCGTCTGACCGCAAATTGTGTAGAGAAAATTCGGTTGAAGGAATTTTAATTAAACTAAATAAGAAGAGAACACATTCGAAAAATATGTGACGAAAGTCATATCACATTAGAGTAGCTATTATAATATTATAATCTTACCGTTTTTGTTATTTTGATATTTTTCTAGATGTATCTGAAATGAATTCTGTATTATAACATCCTTTTGGAGGACACGTAGAGTAAGAATTTAGCGAAAAGGATTTTTACAAAATTCAATGTTCAAGCTTTTATTATCAATAACATAAGTTAAAAAACTTTTTGTGAAACTCAGACAACCGGAAATCAAAGTTTACTTATCATTTTCTTTTTTACGAATATCGTACGACAGATAAAAATTTCGAAAAAAGTCTAAATCTAATATGATTTTTGTGAGAATAGTCGGTTATGGGGTGATCGTTGCAGGTTGTAGGTACGGTTTAAATAAATATTTAATTTAATTTTATATAAATTTTTATTTTTTCTTGAAGTAGTTAAATTGTCAGTATGATAAGTTGATCATAGGAGAAACTGGAAATGGATAGTATATCTATTTCAGGCTGTATTTACTTAGTTTGACGGAGCGAATGGGTATCATGACATCGTTCTAAAATAGCTTTCAATCACAACCAGCAGTATAAATTTACCCTAAAAGCAACGCTGAGGACGAGATGATTTGAGTGTAATTTAATTTAGTGCAGAAAAATAGAACAGCAGTCAATAAGAAGCAGTGTTTTAGATTTCTTTTTAATTCGAAATTTGTGTAGGCTGTTGACAAGCCTAGTTGAGTAGAAAACACTCCTAACGACATTCTTTTATTATCACATTCCTTTCTTTACGAGAATTGTCCGCTTCCGCATTCTCCCAAAAATCGTTCCGAGCTGATTATTCTCTGTTGTGAATTTTTTCACTAGTTAACAACACCAGCAACAGGAAAACGGCGACATTTTATGAATAAATACTTCATGTTCTTACAAGAATTTTATTTTATTAGTTTGATCATAGAATCTGGTTGTGTGACTGTATTTCTGTGTATTAAACTTGTTTCCAATCTGCACTTTGCCTAGATAAAACTAAAAAAACTCGAATGATTTATACGTCAATTTTAGAAATATAATTATTTTTATATTTTATCGACTAGCGAAGACGATAAACCAGCGGAAGTATGAACATGATACATGATACAGCACAAAAAATAAACGGAAACTTAAACCTTATTCTTTAATTAAACAAAATAAACAACTTTCGGTTATCAAATTTGAAAGGAAATATACATTTTGACCATCTCTGAATCCATTTTGTTTTGTTTCAACGTGACGTCTTTACGTACACGTGTATCTATGTACCTAACTCGTATAACCCAAAAATGATTAGTCGAAAAATTTTGAAATTTTGTACATGGGACTGCTGCAACACCTCTCTTTTTTATTGCAATGGGCGGTGCCAAAAGGGCACTTTATTCATAGTGTTTTTTTTTATTAATTTTTCGCATAATTCCAAAACGATTACCTGTAGAATGTTGAAATTTTGTTTATGGTATTGCTATAACATCTAGTTGTATACCTCCATTTTTTGTTCCAGTCGGACTTTTCAAAAGGGTAATTTACTTTTGGCAGAAACTTAATAAAAATAATAAATTAGTTGGCTTTCAATTTTTTTACGAAACATTTGATTTCTTGATAATAAATTGACAATGACAATTGTCAGAATATATTTCGTGAGAAATATGTACGTACGAAATAAATGAAAACAATATCTCTTTCTTTGCAAGTTTTTCAACGATTATATATTTGTGTAACGCTATAGGAATAGTGATAAACATTTCCAAGGGAAGTTCGAAGATATGAAAAGAATTGAAGTTAAAATATGATTAGCCGTAGAATGACCTCACTTTAAAGTGAAATAAATTTAAACGAAGTGCAACAAAAATGTGTATAATTTAGCGTACAAGGAAGTCATGTGGGGTCCTCATCAGATTTTTTTTAATAAAGGAATAAAGTTACTTGATTTATTATTTTTCGTTATACTTATTTCGAAGTCAAAATGAAAATGTTTTCTTTTATCCATTATTTATTTTATACTATCAAAAGATTTGTTAAAAAATATGAATTTAATAAATATTTAAATTTACAACCTGTAGAACTATTACATATTATCTTTTTTTATTGATTCCAGTTCGAACAATATAATGTTGATAGCTAATGCGCGCTTCTTTACAGTTACTTTTGTCCTATGCAAGCGGCGATTTTTCTGCTTATAGCGAAGCTTGACGAAAGGTTCTGATTTTATAGTTATTGGATTAGCTAATAGTAAAAAATATGAAATTAAACAGTACTTACAAATCAAATCTAAAACCAACACTATAACTTAATTGATTTTCAGCTCTGTCATGTAGAAAGCAGAAGAAAGCTGAAATACTGCACTACATAGATAGGAAATTATTATTTTAATATAAATCAAATACGAGTGATGAGATGAAATATAAGGTTCTTGAACATGAGTCTTTTTTATTGTTACGTCATCCAAGTCATTTTATGCGTTATGAATAACGTACAATGTAAGAAATAAATGCTCTATTACTTTTGCAGTAAAAATTTTAATGTACAATAAAATAGAAATGTTGTTGAAATTGTTGCAAAATGCTATCACTTGAAAGTTTGAAAACAAACGGTTTGTTTGTAAATACGATTAGTCTGTAAAGCATACAATAGAATTAATAAATCATTTGTAGCACAACAACAAAGTTATAAGACAAGATGAATTAGTTATTTGGAAAGTCTTTCTAACTTCATAGAATCGAAGAAAAGTTTCGGATTATTTACTATAACATCTGATAGGTCTGGGGACATAATATTTTTAACCTGATTTTTTAACCTCAAAACACACATTCCTTAAAGTTTTTCACTGATATTGCAAAATTCAATCATTTGTTGATCAAAGAACATCCTAACCTACATAGGGTATAAACAGGAACATTGCATAATTTATTTTGATAACAAAATTAGTATAGCGGAAAATTTGAACATTGTTTAAAATGTACAAGACATGTGTTTTACAGGGAACACATGTTAATTTTTTTTTCTGTAGCCTATTTAGTATAAATACAATATGAGAATAAATTAAATGATATTTTTTGAAAAAAAATTATAACATTGCTTTGTTCAAAAATTTATAGAATAGTAGGTATCTGTTATAAAATTTAATTATTACCAGAACATTAACTGCATTGATTTGAAGATGAAGTCTAGTATATTTAATAACAAAGATTTTTTCCTGACGTCGATAGCTGTTTCAATTCTCCAGACACAAATCCTTTTTTCGCCTATACCTATGTGATGTCTGAATCACGGTCTGAATACTAACAACGATCACCCTGGTATTGGCCATATATTATTATGTTCATCATTTTATCTTCTCATTTTTTAATACATGTATAGGGAGTCCTTTTTAAAAAGCTAACCATTGGGATCTCGAGAACTGTAGGAAATACGAAGTCGGTTAAATTATTTGGCCATATTAATGATGTTTTCGTTTTCCCGAAAAAATGAATAGGTCACTAGATATAAGTAAAAAAACTGATTTTGGCCAAATTATTTTTTGACATAACTTTCTTGTTTCAATTCATACAAGTTTCTAGTTTGCACATTCTATAGACACTTTTTTACGGGGAATTGACTGGGGTTCTCAAAATTTTTGTAGCTTCAATATTTTTCGAGAAATTCATACTAACTTTCAAAATTTCATGTGGGGCTCAAAGTTGCCTTTAGTACTGTTAAATAAAGATTTCTTCTCTTTCCAATAATATAAAACATACGTACATTAAAGTAAATAAGCTATGAAATTAGAAAATTATTGATTTTATTCATTTTGGCCAAGTGTACTTCAGAAACAAAATCGAAAATCTTATCAAACAAAATTTTGACTAATCAAAAACGTTTCTGTTGAATGTGCAAACTAGAAACTTGTATGAATTGAAACAAGAAAGTTCCAAATCAAAAAGTAAATTGACCAAAAACAGTTTTTTGCTTATATCTAGTGACCTATGAAATTTTTCAGGGAAACAAAAATATTATTGAAATGGCCAACTGCAATTGCGACAACTTTGCCTCAATTTAATCGACTTGGTATCTATTACGGTTTTTGAAATTCCTATGTTTAGCCTCTTAAAACAGACATTCTGTATATGAAAGTAATTTGCCCTCACTATAATTATGTCAAATATAAATTTGCAAAAAAATAATCACTTTCTCACTTATTTTTTTTTACCAAATTTTATACAAGTTAGTCAAATTACATTTTAGTTATATTTAACGTTCCAGATATTTGTCTAATAAAAATAATAAATCCATATTTTGCTAGAATGTAGATATCGGTGTGTTGTGACATAACCTCGCTTAATAATGACCCGGGGTAACTACCTCTGTCGGTTTGTAGGTCGGGGTGTTAGGTACGAGGCTGTCACTGACATGATGGCTTGAACGCGTCACGTGATTTGTGCCCCAGCAATAATACACTAACGAAGTAAGCTCCACTGGGAATTTTACCGATTTTTGATGGAAATTACCCTCAAGAGTTATTAATTGCTACAGGGCATTTTATAAAACGTTCAAAATTCAACCGTTATTTATTATCAGGTCAAATATAGGGCAGGAGGGTTTAACCAATGTGGGTTTTACTTTTGCGCAATTTTAAAATCGAAATGGTACATCAAAGATATGGAGGATGGCCAGAATGCAATTTATTGCCTAAATGAGTTACCAATTTTTAATTGTATAACAATTACTGTCAGTAATAAAATATACAGAAATGTGGTCACTATCAGGACAAGTAACCGGTATTTATAACTGGTTAAAAAATGAAATTCGGAATATTAAATCCAAAATAGTGACTATTATTGAAATCGATATTTCTAAACTAAAATACGGGAAACTATTAACTGAAATTAAAATTAAAACCGTTTGTTAAATTTTTTTTACAATATACAATATCTATAGCCCGTGAGAGAGAATCTCTCATAGACTAATTTTCAATTTATTAAATTTGAGAATTTTATTAAAAAAATATATTATGGAAAATTTAATGTTAATAAGAAGAAAATAGAAAAACGAATGGATGTATATTATCTTTGATTAATGGTTAATAATTTATTAAAAAGCATATATATGTTTTCTTATCATATTTGATATATAATTTATATTAATAAATATTATAATTTTTATAACACACCTTTTTTTAATGATTTGTAAATGATTTTATAAATAATGATTAACGGAAATAATATATTAAAAAAAAGTTTTTTAAATGTTTTGAAAATCCATCCAGTAATTTTTCCGGTTTCTGGTCTTACCACAATTGAAATCTCAAAAAACCGTAGGGTAACAAGATCGAAAAAATAAAAATTTTAATGCATTTAATAAGGTGTCACCTTAGTTAGATATCGCTAATGACAGAAAATTAATTTAGTCTATTTTTCTTAATGTTATTCGAATTATTTGGAAATTGTTCTAATTCTATAATTAGCTCAAATAATGTTTTGAAAAATTAATAAATTAATAACCCACATCATTGAAATGCAAATAAAATTGTAAGAAATAACACAAATCCGGAAAATATCGTATAATATAAAGATACAATACAAATTTAGAATATCTATTATCCTAATTTAAACTTGAAGAGGTTCTGCAATTTTAATTTCCCTGTTGAGCAATGTGTGGCTATGATGAAAAATTAATAGCATAATGGGCTGGCTATATCAGTGCATCTCAGTAAATTAAGTTGTTCACACGGTGAACTTAATGGGAAATTAAGTTATTTGGATAGACATATTACCTAGCCGAAATTAGTTAAACATGGGAGGTAAATTCAATTACCAACTACTCAAGAACGTTGACTCATGAGACAACCTTCGTGCATCTTTCACATCCTGGGACACTTTGTACTCAGAGAAACAGTGTTAGGTTTTTGAAATTTATGTAAATAATAAATATAAATGTTATACAAGATGTGTATGCTCTTCTTATTTATTTATTATGAGTGATACTATAGGTTAAAAGAAAGTGAAAAACGATAAAATACCTTAATAAAACTTTTATAAGAAAAGAGATATTATTTTTGAATTTATATAACGAGGTGATAAATACATGTTAGAAAATTTTATAGTAACCTGCTAATTAGCAAATTTTATTTCTTTTCTTTAATTTATTTATGTATATGTATCAGGTGTTGTTCTTTGTGCATTGTTAGTTGTGCAAGAGATGAAAGATGAACTGCCGCTACTCTAATATTGAATTAGTTGACTTGATACTTATTTATTTGGTAGAGCATCAAGAAACAAAGGTTACTACAACTTTTTCTAACATTAATTTAGCGTCCCTTTATAAAGACTAAAAAATATTAATATATCTTTAACCATACAATTTTTACTAAGGTGTTTTAACATTTTTCTTTTCTTTTGACCTCAGTAGCGCCCATTAAAATAATAAATAAAAAGAGCTAAAATGTTTCAGTTAATAATGACCACTGATTAGCGAGTGACTCATTTATAAGATTTTGATCTAAAATTTGTAATCCTTTTTATGGGGTTCGTTATCTATTAGGTAAATGAATGGCTACTCTTTTAAGAATTCGATAAAAACGGCATTTGTGATTTACTTTACACTGAGTGGTATAACACTTAGCTAAGGATGATAAGTCGTGAGTGATATATGTAGGTACATTTATTTATTTTTAAGCATATTTTTCATAGGAATTATTTTACTTCCCTTGCGGTCCTCCACTATTTTTATGTTTTTATAAGAAACTTTATATACATAATTTGAAAGCGAGTTGTAGTGTTAAAAAGTTTTAAATGTTATTTGTTAAGCCGTAATAATTTTTAAATATTCTATGACGTAGATTTTAAGGCAATTCGATTCTCAAGCAGTGGTATTCACTAATAATTTCAATTACACAAATCGATCTATTTCAATTGTTATAAATAGATATAAATATGTTTCAAGTAAATTGTGTTCTTTACTTGAAAATATTCATAAATAATAAATATTTTAATAAAATTATTTATAAATGATTACAAATATTATTGTCCCCGTATTGATAACCAATGTCATGATTTTGCTACTTATTTCATTCAACATTTTTTTCATTTCTATATCGCCAGTATTTTTTTTACAAATTTCCCCGATCGTATCCTTTTTCCAAAATTTAGATTAGCTCTGAAATACGCTTTGTATATTAGTAGATGAAATCTGACACTGACAGTAGGGTTAGAAGTAACAAGAATTTATTATTGAGTAGATGTGTGTGAGAGAAAGGTGTAAATTAAAGTCGGAATTGACTATGAGTGGTCAATTTCCTAATTTGTTACTATGGTGGATAATCCCATTGTGATTTTAATTTTACTCAAAACATCATATTTATGTAACCATGATCCATAAAACCACTGAACCAGTTGTCGTTCCACCGTTAGTTAAATTAGACCAAAATACGCAATTTTCCAATGTTACAAACTAAAATAAAACAATACGAATGATTGTGATAGATATATACCTATATACTATTGGCAATCATCCATCAACTTTAACCCGTATGCATTACGTGCATCAAATATTCACCATATCGATCCCTAATCGTCTGCCTACTATCAGTCCTCGCTGTATGCTACAGCTACTCCTGATAGACTGGCGCGGGGTGGGGTATAAATATTAAATAATCAGGACAAGTGGCGCTGGCGGCGGCCAGGTGGGAAACTAGGTCGAGAGGGGCGCTGACCTGGTCACCGCACCAGGTGTGCAACCAGGGCACTGGGTTGGGGTGACGCTGGTGGTGGTGGTTGTAGTTGGGGTATTTGCAGGGCGGCGGGGTGACAAATGTCTGGATGTATTAGCTCAATGCCTGCTGCTTATATTGTTATAGGTTGTGTATAAAAACTTATTGAAATTTGGCAAAGCGCTTGTTATAATACGAAATTACATTTACTGGTTATAGCTAATCATGTTTTAATAAGTCTGTACTAAAATATAAAATATTAAAATGGTTATTTATTTACCAACGTTTGAAACAGAGTTGGTATATGACTCTCAAAAAAATACTATATTTCAAATGTGATTTCGCCACCCTGCAAAAAATGGCAAACTAAAAGTTATGTTACTAAGAAGTGTATTTAAAATTTTGTTAATTTAGTTTTGTTATAAAGTAAGTTCAGTGCACTCATCCCTTGTGCACGGTTAGCACAGCTCATTCTTACGGTCCAGGTACCATCACTGTCATTTTAGGCAGAGAGAGATAGAATACTACAGAAACTTAAGAAATCTAATCGCAGCGTCTCTGTGCCTCGTGTGCACTGGAAATTATGCACTTTTGTAGAGTTATATAAATCTGGCTTGAGTGTTTTAATTTATATCTACATTTTATTATCACTTTTAGTTAAATATACATCTGTTTTATATTTTGTAAACGCATTATTACTTTAAAAAATTAAATTGATCAAGCTGTAAGATTAATTTGTCACAAAATTAAGAAATGAAAACAAGAATGTGTGCGTCATTTTCAAAGTTCTATATATAAAAAATACAATTGGTTGTGTTTTATTGGACATGTTTATCTTTTGTAACATTTGACAAAGATAAATATTGTTGGGTTATATATGGTTATGATGATAAACTAACAAATAATTTGTTTGTTTTTCTTAATTTTGTAATAAAAATATAATAAATTTATGAGAGAAAATATTTTAATGCTTAATACAGTATAACACCCATCCTAGAGTGGGTGCACATGGCACCTCCATCGTAGAATACCACCGCACGCCACTGGATTTCTCCCACTTTGTAAATAAAGTGTCTGGAGTGTGGCGTAAAATACGAATAATGAATCGATTTAAAAAAATACGGATATTTAATTTTTTGTTTAGTATCATATAGGTAAAAAATGTAGTAAATGTATTAATAGTCCATGTACAATAATAATTCTAATGTAAAAGAATAAATTTTGTTGCAAACTTTGCGCTATAAAAGACAATTCTTTTGCCAAATAATCAGTGAAACACTGGCGAATATGTTCCTCTATTGAAATCAATAATGTTGCAACATATTTCTTATCATTGTTCTGTTTCCGATGATAAAGCTGGGCAAAGCTTAACCAGTTATAAAAAGAGTAGATGAATTTGTGCGAGTAAGGTTGCGGTATTCCCAAAAGAATATTGAATCGTGCGATTGTGTTAACAAGACAAAGCCCATGTGGCGTATTGAAAATTCATATCCGGTACGTGACAGTGGTGAAAATCACGCTCCGAATTTCCACGGCCAGGGTGGATCCGGAATGAATTTACATACGTGTTAGTGCGCCAGACGGTTGTTTATTGTTTTTAGCGCTTGCAACTGCGAGAATTACTCCGGCAGAAGCTTTTAGCGCGTGCATTGTTTGCGCTCCTGCAACTTTGCTTTCCTTGCAGATTAGACGGGAAATTAATTAATGATGGGAAATAAACTATTCTCCAGTGATAGAGGTACTGGTATTAATAATGCTACAATGTTATTGTTCATTACCATACCAACACTTTAAGCTGTCTTCAAATGCCACTGGAAACATGCTCTAGCTATTTAAATACCTTCCATTCATTCTATTATCATTATTATTCTATTTTTAACATCCATTCTGATTCTCGACTTCAACAAACAAATGACGAATCCCTATGAAATTCTCAATTAAGAAAATAGTGTATAAACCACTGAAATATAGTAATACTGTAACGTGCACTAGTGGCGCCAACGCAATCTGAGAGAAACAGCAAGTCGCAGGTGTTTCTGTCCTTGTCGTACAGTCTGTTCAAACAGTTCCTAATGTCATAAAATGTCAATCATATTATGAAGACAGTAGAAAATTGTATAGTACAAAAATGATCACTGCAAACGTATGAGTATTTTCCAAGTGAACTTTTGCAGGGAACTTTTTCTCCACTAGGTTGTTTTCGGTTCATTATTTATAGGAAACCTGAAATTCAAGTGAGATTAAAAGAAATAATTTCACTAATTTACATTGTAAAAATGATTTATTGCATATCTGAAAAAGGATAAATGTGTATTTGCAAACACAGTACAGCAATGTAGTACTATTTTACATATCACTTTTTTTATTTTAAAATTTTGACATTCAAAATTAACAAGAGTTGTCAAATGCACATTTTTCTCGTTCGTGGACAACGGTACGAAATATATATTCATTATTTTATAATACCAAATTATTTTACAAACTCAACAAGTCAAAATTGACGAAATACATTGCATTTAAATCTACAGTGTTTGTATGATTTGAATTATTTATTTATTTTATTAATTTGTAGATGGTTTTTAAGATGTAGCAAAAAAAAGGAATTTCAAATTCATCCTTATTCAAGTTATGTAACGAAATCATAATAAAGAACAGTAACAGCGCACAATAAAACTTGTATATTAAAAATTTTTAAAAGTTGGGAAATATTTAAATTAGTTTAACCGACACAAAACCGGGAGCGTGAGATCGTCGGGCGTTGAAATCAACGAAGCGAATATACTAATAATCAAAATTTCTACGTAAAATTCGGTTTTTATATTCTCGCCAGACACAATTTCCCTTTTAAAAAACTTTATTAAAGAGCGAAGGTAACTCAGGTGTACCATTATCGAAGCCAGTGACCTTTTATATGTACCTACCTATTATAAATAAATATCAAATTTCCCTTTACCTTCATTGATGATATATCAATCTTTTTTTTCTCATATTTTAACGATAATATCAATCTACCTGTGAGTTTTTCATCGTTCTAACAAAGATTCAAATATTTTATACCCTGCTGTCAATCATTTTAAATGGTTCATTCACCTATATGAACCAAATAAATTGTGCTTGTTAACCAATAAAATCAGTTGTCAGTTGGAAAAACTTTATCGGAAAAAACATGAAAGTAATTTCTAGCGTCTATTTTAATTATTTTAACATGAATACACGCAACCGCGTTACTATACATATACAACATTTACATTTTAAGATAGCTCTATATCGAGAATCATGTAAGATACAGAGTTAGTTCAATTAGCAAACAATTGTTCGACTCGCTTTGCTCGTCGTACAAACTTCCGTGCTCGCCACACAAAGTATCACTTTTACTCTTAATAACACAATATACTATTTATTAAGTCCGTCGAAATAAAATATAAAACAATATATTTTTACCATTACTCTTCGCTAGTCTTTTAATCACAAGTAAAGTTTGTCAAACTAAGCATAGAGTTGGACTATTTCGTTAATAGTTATTTGTATACCAAGGCCGCGAAATCGTTCTAAAGGATTTTGCGGACAAGGTGAACACAATATTTTTTGTGCAACCGTAAAATATATATAGGTAATTACAAATTTTATTAATTTTATTTTATTGTAAATTTAAAATTAGCTTTCAAGGTAGCTATGGAATTGACAAGTAATTTAATTCTCAAGTGTTAAAGTGATTGTTTATCCATTTTCGCGGCCGTTGTTGCCTGTATTGCGGCTGTGAAATGCTTATTTCGCGTCCGGTTGCACAAAAAAAATAATATGAAGTAAAAATAGTGAAGGTTTAAGCCAGGATAAATTATATAAATAATAAATATCCGTGAGTAGTTTTTTAATCTAACCCTGGAGATTTCAAGTATTCTAACAAACCCAAAGCAATTTGCGATATCTGCACTAGAAAGAAGCTTAGCTTTTAATAGTTTTATGACAATCCTTCTATATTCCATGAGAGAAACTTAGTGTTGTTGTCTGGACAAGACAAGACAAGACTTTGCAAATTTTCATCTTGTCTAGACTAAGTCTTAAGTCTAGATTAAAAAGTCTTGTCTAGATATCAAAACTCTAAATTTTTTTAAGACTCTACAATAACCTGCGCATACGCTTTAGACCGAGACAAATAATTCTTCGACGGCGTTCTTTTTCGATTTTACAATCATTGGTTCAGCTCGGATAGTATATCGATAATTCGAAAATTTTTAATTTTTTAGAATTTTCCCGCCTTGGTCCAGATTAAGAAAGTCTCGTTTTGTATAGAAAATGTAGACCTAGACGGCAACACTATAGACAAGCTATAGAAACATATCTTGTTTGTACCTTAGAACTACAATGAAATGTATATTCGTAATAGTCTCATACGTACACAGCATGAAATAGTAATCTAATATTATTAAATTCAACATTTTGAAACTCTATTGAAGTGGAAAATGTCCATTATAATTAAGGACAAAACTGACACTACCACATTGACAGTGTCATAGTATTAATTTAGTTTTACTCAGTTACAGCAGATTTCAGGTTCCATCATAAAGTTTAAAAAATCCTTGTCTCGTATTCTTGAGTACCATTCTATTAGCACCTACTCGTAAATCTATTCATACATCCTGGGCTGCTGTCACGTGACTTCTTAAAAGCGTTGACATTGCCACGGTTGCTTACATCCCTAATGGTCCTGCCGGCAAGGTCTAGGCTCGCCCTGTCCTGCTCCTGCTCCTGCTCCTGCCCTCGTGTAAAAGGATGTCGGCTACAATTACTACACATCTGTAAAAGTGCTCCATTCACCAACTCGACCTGTCACAGGCCACAAGGTCGCAAAGGAAAGATAACGACAAGGAAATTAATACTTGAGTTTTAAATTCAGATTAGGGGACGAGAAGATGCTCTAACATGCGAATCATTTACTTAGAACTCCATTGAGACTTCTTTTATACTTGTTGAATTGGAGGAAATGCATTGAAATTTCAGTTTTGAAAGAATTTATTTTTTTATAAAAAATAATACAGAAAATTCTTTCAAATTTATAATATAAAGTAAATGAACACCAAATAAATGGGTAATATTATTATTAATCATACGTATCATTTGATAAAAAGATAAAAAGGCTGCCTGCCTTATTGTGTAATTTCTTTATCCATACTTGTATTGTAATTCTTTATTTATAAGTTGGTTACCAAGGCAGAAACATTTAATTTACGCCCTTGGCTAGTAATATGGAGAAAAAAGGCCGCCGAGCGATAAGGAAAATGTCAAAAATATTTAATACCTTCTATTAATTTTCATACTTATCCTTCGATTTACCAGGACATTAATCTACTAAAGTTTTATTAGCTTCTAGCAAAATTTAGTATTTTTTTTTATTTATTTGCAAATTGCTTACGTTGTTTACACAAACACAGCAGGTTACCAATGCAGTGCATTTCTTTAATATTTTTGACATGTGATCTTGTAATTAAAAATTACATTCCATTTGACAACAGTAATGTGTAAAACACGTAAATAACTATTATTATACCTTAAATATATTCTTTACAATTATTTTATATAAGTTTTAAACAGAGTCACAAATTATTTGGAGCAAAATTATTGAAACTTCATTTATAAGCTTTCGATATTCATACCACAAATTGGTCAAATTGTATCAAAAATTGTTTAATCAATATTGAAAATTAACTTGCTTTTTTGTTAATGTTATTACTTAAAAAAAGAAACAGGGAACCAAATTTTGTTCAAAGTGTCTGGTATAGACGCAGAATAATTAACAAAAAATGTACTTTTATATTATATGTACATATGTATATATTATATGTCAGATATTGAAATATTAATATATGTTTTGTCTTTTTCAGGTAAGTAATCCATTTAATTTGACAACTATACCTTGAGGATTATGTAAGTCATTTTATTTATTTTATATTACCATCGTAAAAGGTGATAATTATTCAAATACAAAATACATTATGAATGTGTTTATACTCGAGAATGTTATATTCAATAGTTTCTTTTATTGTTCTCAAAAAAAATTAGTATACCTGAAATTTTGTGTTACTATGAAGTATGCTACACTTCGTCTCTATGTGTACCTACATTATTTTCTAGTCAGTATATATAATAATAATAAATCATATATTTGCGCGTATATTATAATTATACCGGGAGTTTATTTTATCAGTAAACATAGAGTACATCATTTCTATATTTATGGTGTAAATTGATTGGCAGGAATGTAAAGCGTTTATTTGATGAATAAACACAGGAATAATTAACATAGACTAAAAAAGTATTAAATATTAATTAAAAAATTATAAATTATTTATTTATGTTAATACGCTAACATCCAGATTAATAAAAGGGATTAGCCACCCTGAAATGTGAAACTAAATCCAATCTCAATTCATAAAAAAATATTCAGTGTATTATTTACTTCCAAAGATAACTCCACTAATTTGTTGGAATTAGCAATATTTGTAGATAATTATCAACATTTTTAAGTGGTACAGAGGAAGATTTGTGGTGATTTTAACAACCTACAAGTAAAATACTTTGATTACACGTATGCGCAAAGCTTTCATTGAAGTATGGTTATAATATTTTTTTTAATATCTTTTTTTATTAAATTCGTTTTACATGGAACAGAAACGTTAAAGTTAATTTTTTTTATTTTATAATGTAGTAATTAATTTTCTTTATTGATTTTTAACGTTCATTTCAATCTCCAACTGTAGTTGTAAAAATGAAATCATTATGAACTGAAATAAAAAATACATATGTATACTGATCATGCCCGCACACTTATTTTTCGTCGTGACCAATTGATTTTGACATGTGACGAGTCTGACATGTATTTCCTATGTTTACTTGTAAAATAAACGCTTCAATACATTGCTGTCATTCTATAACTATGGTAATGAAACTACTCTGTATTTGCAGATAAAATAAACTCCCGGTATACTTCAGAATACACCTCATACTCGCTTTATTAAAACAAGAACGTTGTAGTAAGACTTAAAGAATTCTTTAGAATTGAAATAAAAAAAAAAATACTTTTAATCAAAAAATAACAATTAAGTGGTAAACATTAATAGCTACTTTAGAAAAATCTGATATAGTTTCTACAACTACCGAATAGTTAAATACGCTAGTCAATGTAAAATGCGCCAAATTTTTAAGTATTTTTAATTTCACAAAAAAATCGTAAATCATGCTCTGTAATTTTATAAGCATTTTTTTTATGGACTCACATATTTTTAATTCAAGAACATTTGAATAGAGCAATAGATCTTTTGTATAATGTGCACAGTGCAGTGCTGTGGTTGTATTATTTAATAATATGTATTTACACTTACCATATTTCACGATAGAGAACTATATTTTCCGGTGTGGTTGACAGTTTGAGTGCAAGTAAATTTGTGGTGATATACGTAGTTGGCAAGTTATAAAAAGCGGGCATGGTTGCGTTTTTAACGAGACATATTAAGATTTATATATTTTGAAAGTTGGTGTGCATTGAAAGAAATCTCCAACGCAAATGTAAGCAGTGCATTCGGATTTGCATCCTGTTTCTTTCCTGACTGCAGAATTGAATCAAAGCAACTTGCGTCGCTGTCAGAAATTTCTCCCAGTAGGGAACATGTACCGTACATAACGATTTCTGACTGTGTGGGAGAACTTTATGTTGACATTTCTAGCTCCAACTTTTCTACATTCCAAAAATACAATACGTGCAGACATAATATTTACTTTAAACTGCACGGTAAATATCAACACAAATGCCTGATTTCTTAATGTAATTTTACTAAAAGTATATACATACATAATATCCAGGATGATAAACAGCCCATATCGTATGTTATAATTAATATTTTTCATATCATTATATCAAGGGAACATCGTGTATGTATTTTAGAAAAATTATATTTTCATATTTTGATATGGAAAATGTTAATTACTTATTATTAATATTTAGTTTTTGAAACAAATATTCTTAGTTAAATATATGAATAAAAATATATTTTATCAGACTTTAGATTTTCTCAAGAAAATATGAATCCAAAAATTGTAGGTAAATGAAAATTACTGGATGTCAGTTAAAAGTATGCCTTCATCAGGAGATAAAATTATATGACATTTAAATTTTTTTTGTAGAATACATTATTTTATTTTAATGTGTTAGCATCTAGATCTATACTACTATAAATTAAATGTCAAATAATTTCACCTCTTGAAAAGGCTTACGTGATGCTAAAACTGGTAGAGACCGAAATTTAGAATAAAAAAAAATTAGCTGACTGACATCCAGCAATTTTTATTTACGTACAATTATCATCCCCGTCAAGAAGTCTGTCTCATCACCCATGAATCCAAAAACATTATATTTAAAAATTTTAAACATAAAATTTCTTCAATAAAAAATTATAATTCTTTAACTTAATGGAAGATGAAATAGATAAATGATAAATAAAATTCAACTGAATTTTATAATCGCACACTGCTTATGGTTTTATAAAATTGTATTTAATTTACAGTTTATTTTACTATTGTATTTAAATGCAAAAAAAGCCAAAAAGTTGTAAGATCTCAAGTAAAACCAAGTTAGCTATTTTAGTTAGTTTCTATGGAAGCACCTACTCAACAACTTTGTTATAAATTGTACCCCAGTTAGTTACCTAACAACATTTATAGGGACCTCATCAATATTAGACATATTAATTATTACTATACGATTACATTTACTTGGAGTACCTACCAATAAAAGTACAATTTTACTACATTATATTTTTACTCGAATACTTATACAGTTTGTTTAAACCTGCATAATACCAGTAAGTTTCAACAGTAGAGCCAAATGAGTAAATAGTTCAATATTCAATTATTTGTGATCGCACAAGTGCATTACTGTATATTAAAGTATTTATATTATTTTATTTTTAGTATGACTTCATAAATATCTACTCAGTACTCTAATGATTTAAGAAGAAAAATACTTGATGCACAGGTAGAAATCATATTTAAATACTCGATATATTTAATATTTGTACTTTGTACTTGTAAGATAGAAATTATACGGGCTCAATGGAAGCTTACTTTGTTCCAGACCCAAAACATTTTTTACCCCCTCCATATACATATATTTGAGGTTTAAATGTCAAAGACGTATTGACAGTTCAAATGGTTCAAATTGACCTAGATAAAGTTTTAAAATGCCGTATTGCTATATAAAAATTATAATAATAAATCACAAACGGAATATAAGTTTTCAGCAATAAAAAATTCAAAAATGTATTGACTCTGACGTTTGAAATGACACAATACGCATGTGTTCAACAGAAAAAAAATAGTATATTATGTGGCAATATATAAAATAACCTATTTTACTGACTTCACGCATTAAAGTAAAAAAAATAATTTTGCCATTTAAAATAGTTTGGCGCGAAATCTCCCATTGGTATTGGTTGTATGCTGATTTTATATTTTGACGTTAAAATCCAAATAAAGTTGTCACGAACTAAATACATTAAATATTTGTGGCACTGCCATTTGAATAAGTATTTCTTTAGTAGATGATCTATTTTTATTTATTTTTAGAAAAGCCGAGCATATTTCACTTTTATAAAAATGTAGGTAATACCGTATCACATATTCGATTCTTTGAAGTATCAATACATTGTTTATGTACCTCATGACCGTGTGACCTACATCGAATAAAAGGTTTGCAATTCATCAATCAATATGAAATTTAATTTAGGTTCGATTAGGGAAAAATTGTCGTGGGTTGTCATGTGGGACAATGGAGTAACAGCAACAAAACAAATGCACATTGTATCCAATCTGTCGGTACAAAGATCCGGCAGGTACCAGGCAACAGCTTCGTGTAATCAATACTCCTTCCCTTCCAGCCTGGGGTTTAATGCCGGCTAAATATCCACACCACATTCATCAAACATTCATCAGCTGAATTACCCTCATTTCATTCCAATATGGACGAGCTTCATAACTATTCCTTTCTGATTACATTCCCTACAAAGTCCCAACAAAAATGTTAATTTATTCACAAATCTACAGATATGGGTCACTGGCCTGTTGAACCTTATCATTTTTTCAAGCCGATCTTTATCACGTTTCTAATATTCGAAGGATTTAGTAATAAATTAAGATAAATCTAAATCTTTATTTTAGAAATGATAAATAAACTTGAAGGTGCAAGTAGTTACACCAAGTTTAACATACTGTAACTTTCTTTTTAAAATCAAGATTAAATTTTCATGTTTAAGGATAATACATCAGACACATGTTTTAACACTGTATTCTTTCCTGATTGAATATCTACCTATTAAATGTATTATGATTTATCTACCATAGGTATGAACAGTGTGTTCATTGCAGGTTAATAAGTTTCGCGTTTCAGGATACTGTTTTAAAATATATCCACCTTAAATACTTATTCTTTAGTATGTTAATATACTACATCACATTAAATTGAAAACACGAATTTTAGGATATATTTAAATAAAAAATCAATCATTTTTTTATCTTTATAACAAAATTATAATTTCTTCCAAACATTTAAATGGTCTGAATGTGCACAGTAAAAAAATTCTATTGTATTGTATTTATCTTCTGTAAATACCACACGTTACCATCACTGCTTCGATAAGCCACTAATAAGAATAAATTGTCAGTAAAAGTAAAACGAAGACTTTGATTTGCATATCTGTAAAGCCAAATAGTGATTTCCTGAAATCCATTACCTACTTAGGACTGATCTATAAGATCCTCTTTGAGTAGGTTAAAATGTTTTGATATTGAGCACAGCCGTCTTGTATATTGAATCTTTATTTAAAAAAAAAAACAATATTTCGTCCACTCAATAGTCTTCATCAAGGTTAGAAATCGTCAAATACAGATGCAGTAATACAGGTGGATAACTTGCAATACATACAGGAAAATTTGTCGAAAAATAAAACAGTATGTAATTACAAAACAGATCGCGAAGTGAAAAACGCCTAAAATAAAAATATAAAGATAATGATTGCAGAAATAAAAATCTGATGTGGACACCACATGACTTCTTGGACGCTAAATTAGACACATTTTTTGCTACACTTCCTTTAACTTATTTCATTTGAAAGTGAGATTATACTACGGCTAATCATTCTTCAACTTCCATTCGTTTCATATCTTTGAAGTTTCCTTATAAATGTATCATCTTTTAAAATTTTCATCACTATTCCTTATTACATTATACAAAATTATTTTAATAGCTCGAATACTTGTAAAGAAAGAACATATTCTTTTCATTTATTTCATACATATTTTTCAGGAATATATTCTGACACTTGTTAATGTCAATTTATTAACAAGAAATCAAATATTTCCTACAAAAATTAAAAATCAACAAATTTACCTACTATTTTTAATAAGTGTCTGTCAAAATTAAACTGTTCTTTTGAAAAGGTCGATTGGAATAAAATATGGAGCTGCATAGCTAATATTATAGTACTTACATAAACAAAATTTCAACATTCCACTGCTAATAATTTTTGAGTTATGCGAAAAATAAAAAATATACTACAAGCAAAGTGCCCGTTTGGCATGGCCGATTGCAATAAAGAAGGGAGGTGCACAACTATATGGTATAGCAGTCCCATATAGGTACATAATTTCAACATTCTATAGCTAAACATTTTTGAGTTACACGAGGAACGTACATACAGACATCACACCGAAACTATTAAAAATAGATTCAGAGATGCTCAAATTGGATATTTCCGTTGAAACCTAAAAACCGATTTTATTCGCGATTACGATCTTATTAGTATTTGTAAACTAAACTGGTACTATGTAATGGTAGGACAGCTTAAAATAAGTTTAATATAAGTCAATTCACTAACCTAAGTAAATTTTGTATTGTGTTTTTTAATAACTAGTTTTTAGTATATAAAAAGTAATTCATAGTGAAGAAAGCAACACTTGGGATGGTAATATTTCCCTCCCCTCCTTGAACGTTCAGTGAGGTCAGGTATTGAGGCCACGGCGTGGCGTGGAGGCATTGCACTTGCGGGCGAAAGCTCAAGCTCAACTTTTCCACGGAATTTCTCTTTTACCCCTGCAAACTGGAGCAGGTGGTCGCTGTTCGCTTGTTCGCGCATCGCGCATCCCTGCCACCCCGGCTCACACTGGGAAACACCAGCTCAGCTCAGCTCCGCTCAATTCATTTCATCCACAATCAATATTTCATTCCAACTCTCAGCTTTATTTTATTATTGACGAACAGAAATGAGCAGCCTTTTTCAAATGTTTAAATTGTGATGCAACGAATAAATTAGATTTGCTGGAGATACTCTATAAGCACATGAATGCAAGAATCAATAGAAATTCAAAGGTGAAATGATTGGGTGTTTGTGTATTCATTTATGTAGGTTGATTGAAAGCCCACTATGACATATTTTTCTGTTCCATATAAAATTGAAGTACTGGATGATGAATGATAATTTTTGACGAACAGTCAAATTTTTTTATTTATATCATTCAAAATTATTTTTGTCATGAAAGTAGTTGTTTTCTACACTAATGCAAAAATAGTTTTGCACATCTGCAGAAAATAATTTAATTTTTTTATTTTTTATTTATTTATTTAATTAGTTCTTTACAGCATTGACTACGCTCATACAGCAACATATCTCTTAATCAAAAAGCCCATCTTTCTGAACTTGATACGTAAATATATATTTTAGATATCTGATATTTAATAATGTGCAGGTGTATTACCGTGAAAAGAATCTAAGTCTTTTACAAAACAGCTAGAATAATAAAACTATTGTGTAAGATTATAGGAATTAAAAGTAACTTAGATTATGTTCAGGATAGACTTGGTTTAATTATTTGTGTTCACTCAAAGAAAAAATATATTTTTTAATAATGTATAATGTTTGTGTCTCTCAATAAAACATTGCATTTATACATTACTTATAATTATTTATAGTATATTTTGTAATTTAAACTATCTAGAAACATATGTACATACCTATGGCAAAATATGTAGAGGTTTTATTCACATTTACCGTGGAAATGTTGGGCATAATAAAAAAGTTTTTTAATTAACAATTTTAATGAATTTTTAAAATGTCAGGGTAATGTAAAATATATGTCACAGATATTGCAATCCTTTCAATATTCTGCGGAATTTGTAAAATATAGAGAATAATTAATATAATTAAAATTGATAACCAAATAGGAACTCATAACATTCTCCTTTTTTAGTTTTTTTTGCGACATGTAATAAGCAGTTTTGAAAATACAATTGTACTCACAATTTAAATTGTATTACAATCTATTTACAGTAAAGTATAGAGACAAACAGATTGATAGTATTTCATTACTAAAACAGTAGGCGTGCTATGTAGGAATGTAGGATTGCGTTTTATCGTCCAAATAACAGTGTGTTGATATCTGCATATACAAAACTTGTAAATCCAAACTGGGTCAAGGACTTAACCAAATATATTTATTAACAAATAATGCAAATTAATTCAATTCAAAATAGTTATTTTACTTTAACGTTTAGTCATGGAACATACATTTACATAAATATTTCATTACAATTACTACATGCTAAATTCTGCCTAATTTGTCAACATTAGCCACTGAACTAAAATGCTCTAATTACAACATTATTACACCACAATGTTTGGTTATTACATATCATCATTATTAGCAATTAACTACATTTTTAGATTTTGGAACATATACAAATACAAATATTTTAAAATAATGTATAATATATGAGTACCTCTACTAGAAACTATGAGTTTCCGAAAGGCATGTAAAAATATGATAATGAAACGGTGACAAATTCAGTCTAGAGAAGATGCGATGAAATTGTAAAATTCGGTTCTGGAAATTCGATTTAACAAGACGATATTTTCGTAGCTACGATGGTGCATCGGTAAATGATTTATGAACGAAAAGAGATTTTTCTACGTTTCAAAATATGAACCAACTAAGAAAAAAACTGGAAGACGCGCTTCTAAAAGTTTTGTAACTATTTTGCTTTATTACATATTTCTCATTTTAATTTCCTTGTAGAAAAATATTAATTTTTAACACATAAAATAAATTCATGAATACAAATAAAATACTTATATCTAAAAAGGAGTATTACAAATTTATCAATTATCATATTGCATTAGTGATTGTCAAATGACTACCTATGTATTTGGAGATACTATCTTCAGACATTTAAATTTAAATACGTATTTAATCGAATAAAGCAAATTGAATATTTTATTAACAGACATTTCATTTTGAATTGGTATTTAATGAAAAAAAAGCATAGGTATCGAAATTGTTACAGCAATGTTGGAAATTCTTTATAATATTTTATTTCCACAGATTTTTGTTCATTAAATGAACGTTTAAAATTAAATATCTGTTGATAATACCAGAGACCAGTTTATAAAATTATCCTTCAAATTTTTGAAGTGAAAATTATATTACAATTTATAAGTTCAAAAAGTTTGACAAAAATAGTTTTTATCGTTCGAGTTCTGATCTGGTTTTTTGTATTATAATTAGTTATTTTAAGAAAAAAGAACAATGAAAATAATATTCATAATAAATTTAGATATAAAATAGGTTCATTTTATTAAAAAATCTGTAATTTATCATTTTAGAAATATATTATATATAAATATATATAATTTTACTGGTATTATAGATTTTAAATTATTTCCTGAGAGGAAAACTAAATAAGCTTATTTCTGCAAAAGTTTGCGAATGGTCATTTATTTAAACAGTGGACATAGTTAGATGAAAAATTATATTAAATTTGATATTTATTATCAAATTATTTGGATCATAATAAAAAAATAAACATTCATACAGATTTTTCATTATATATTAACTCACATAATGGCCGGTTGCACCAATATTACTTAAATTTTAAATTTCCCTTATTTCACATTGCTATCAAAATTACGATTAGATTTTTTTTTGTTTAAGTCTTGTTTAAAATATAAGTCTTGTTGGTGCAATTGGGCTCAAGTATTCTACACTTCTTTATAAAATTAAAATATACTTGTTTACTGGAAAATTCTTTATCAGTATTTCTAACGCAACTATCAAATTACTTTTATAATAAACAAATGTTGTGTAAAAAGACTAACATTTCAAACCAATTCTCTCAATTATTATCTTCAAACAAATATTGAAGCATAGCATAAGAAACTTGTTGTTCCACTCGCACAAATCTCTACCTTCCCCAGTGTGAATCTGGCGGGAGGTGTGTACTTTCTCCGGAGTCCTGTGACCCGACGCCGGGCGCCGGCGCCGTGACCCGGTCGCGGCTACTGACCTGGATACTACAGGCTACGCTACGCCACGGCTACGGTACGCACACCCCCGCCCGCCAGGTGCATTGATTTATCGCACAAATGCAAGCTTCGCGTGACACACAGATACGGAAATGCTATAGCGGTTGGGTAGAACAATGGCTAGGTATTAGACAAAAATGTAGTGAATTTAGTTTGCGTTAGGGTAGGTTTTATAATATGTGATCAGGTAAAGTAAATAATGATAGTTAACGGAGGTTTTGATTTGATTATGTTTGTTCAGTGTACGGAAACAAATATTAAAAAATCTGATGTGGACACTACATGACTTCCTTGTATGCTAAATTATTTTACACATTGTTTTGCTGCATCTCATTTAAACTTATTTAATTTGAAAATTAGATCAGTCTACAACTAGCATTTGGCTAGAACGACGCCTAGCTAATAGCCAAAATGTAGCTCATTTTTTTACGTTAAGGTAGGTTTCATAACTATTTGATCAGTTGGAGTAAACAATGAAACATGCTTTAATCGAGCTTTTGATTTGATTATATTTGTTCAGTGTACGGAAAGAAATATTAAAAAATCTAATGTGGACATTACATAACTTCCTTGTACGCTAAATAATTAGGTATACATATGTTTTGCTGTAACTCATTTAAACGTAAATGATTTGAAAATTAAATCATTCTACGGCTACCGTTCTTTTTCTTCAACGTCCATTCGTTTCGTATTTTCGTAATGAATCATCTTTTGTAAAATTTTCTTAAAATGTTTATCATTATTCTCTATTGCATTACACAAAATGATTTTAATCCCTCAAAAACATGCAAAGAAATAGATATTGTTTTTTCTCACGAAATATTTTCTGATATTTATTTCTTTATTTTATTATCCAGAAATCAAATGTTTCCTATAAAATTGAACCCCACTAAATTATTATTTTTATTAAGTTTCTGCCAAAAGTAAATTGTCCTTTTGAAAAGGTCTATAGGAACTAAAAATGGAAGTGCATAACTAAATGTTATAGCAATTCCATACACAAAGTTTCAACAGTCTAGTTTTTAAGTTGAGAAAATTAAAAAAAAAATACTTCGAGAAAAGTGCCTTTATTTATATATATTATTTATAGCAGTTCCATATACAAAATTTCAACGTTCTACGACAAATAATTTGTGAGTTATGCGAGATATATACGTAAATATGAATAGACATCACCCCAAAACTAGTCAAAATTGATTCAGGGGTAGTTAATATGCATATTTCCGCTGAAATCTGAAAACCGAAATTTTTCGCAATTACAATATTTCCTTTGCTATGTATAAGGAAGTAAAAACGGTTAAACTGTGTTGAGAAATGGTTAAAGCTTCTGTGGTAACGCATAAGTGTGTTGAAAAATATTTAAAGCTTTTGTGGTATATCTTCTATTAAAATCGTTTAAATGAAATTAGTGGATTTGGTATAAAATTTTCTAGTAAAACAAATTATACACCGTATTTTCTTCACGTAATTAAGCTTAGAAATCATTTTGGTTTTAGTTTAGATATTATAAGATTCGGTGTAAAATCGTCTAGTATAGCAAATTAGGAGTATACGGGTATCATGGTTTTGAGAGAATTTTGGTAAATATGATTTTGAATTGATTATATTTGTTCAGTTAAAGATGAAATAACAATAAAAAAACTTTAACTGGTTTGGAATTAAGTTTTAGTTCCGATTTTATAAAATTAAGTTTTCGGTTATAATCTCAGTTTCGATTTTTTAGTTGTAGACTTTTGTCTTTTTAAGTTATCATTAAAATATTTGTGAACTACTGCCATCTTCTTACTTTTATTAGTCATGTTTTGACTGACTTCTGACGATACTCTAAATTTGACGAATATTTCAAAAATGATATGCGCACTTTTCAAGTTCTAGTTGTTGGTGTAAGAGTAATATTGTTATTTAATTGTAGTTATAAACTTTTCAATGATCAGCTGAAAAGGTATGAATTCGTCATTTAAAATTATTAAAAGGCGCCAATTTTTTTTCGCACCAAAATATCAAACATGCTTAGCGTGCCCCTGCTATCTTCCTCAAACTAATCTTTCCACAAAATGATAATACAGTAGGTATTCTCATGAATAGCCCTTCCAGAAGGCAAAATCTACCACCTCTTACCTCTATCTCCTCCAATTGAGTCCATAGTGAAGTGTAGGGGCAGTGTATCTAGTCCACAGGTAGGTGGTATCGATTGGGAGGCACAGGCACAGGCAGGGGCACTCTCACTCCGGGCCCGGGGCAGAAAGGTCAGAAAGCTCGGGCGCTCCGCTAGCCCACATACCGGGCACGTGAGGCGGACATTAGGGTAACTGCTCCAGATTGTCAGACAATTATAGGCGCATCACGCAACCTGTGCATTTGCGGCAAATCAATGCGAGAAAGTGGACAGCACGCTCTAAGCGTTTAACCTACATAACATTAAGCGCTTCTTATGAGCTTTCAGATTATCTACCTTCCACTAAATACAGACCCGCTATGAATGAATGTTAATACCAGTTTACTCCTGTAAAACAGTATTTATGTTGGTTAAGAGTTATGCCTATATTCATAGTCGGCACTTCGCCTTGACTCATACTTGAGTACTTGTCAAATGCTGTCAAATTGTCAAATTTACAAATATTCCAAACGCAATAACTACAATTTATCCAAATCTCTACCTTGAGGTTATTACTTAGCCGAGAATTAACGAAGTTTCAACTATGAATCATGTCACGTACTAAAAGACGCGTACGACCGGAGTAATGCCTGGCGAAGTAGCTTGAGTAAGCATTAACTACGAATACAGGCATTAGGAAGTTAAGTTACAGGCTAGTAGGTGATTACACACAAAAATGTTTAAACCTATATTTGCTTTGCTTTTTCAACTCCGTCATTGAGGTGAAATGCATCAAACTTTCACGCTTAAAATGTTATTAAAACCTGTTTTTTTTTTATTTTTTCTGGAATACGTAATTGAAGAAAAACAATATCGTTAAAATTTTTCAAAGAAGAAATACCTTTAAGAGCATTGTATACACTTTGTGCGAAGGCTGTGCTCATCAGTGAGATATAGGGGGTATAGACCACGTGGTTATAATGGGTTGAACTACTAGGGTATTAATCAAAAAGCACAAGAGAATATATCTTATGATTCAATTTGAATAATCGACACTTCGGGACTTGTAATTATTTGTGTCCCTCTTTATACTAAAATTGATGTTTTCGAGCGTTTTTTGCAAAATTGATGTTAAGTGGCCAAAAATTGCGCAAATAATTTTCATTGGGCCACCCTGTATGCTGTCGTCAAATTTGATGTAAATAATTTTAAAATATATAATAAATAAATATGAAACAGTTTTATTGTAAAATACAAAATGGTGAAAGAAATATATAAGATTATACGTTTCTTCATTGCAACAATAAAATGTATAAGGAATAGAATTTTACATACGCAATTAAAGATAAATTTTAGGTATGAATTTAAAAATATTCAAAACAAACTACATGCTGAATGCACTAGATCGAAAAATAACATATTTATAGAATATATTTTATTTTATGTCCAAATTATACAAATGGATATTAGATATTTACAGATTAGTAAAATGGAAAGGTTGTAAGTTTCAAATTTATAAGTGTCGGCCAATTTCTGTATTAAAAAAATATATGAACAAAATATAATTATATTTTTAATTTTTTATTGGTATTGCTTTTATTTTAGCCGGTTAAACCTTTAATTTAAGACTTAGTTTTTTTGATAACGTTTTGAATTAAACCAAAATATGAAATATGGCTTCTACCTGCCTTAGAATGTTGACATCTATTAAAATTTCATGGAATATTCTAAGAAAAAAATTAAACAATTATTTAAATAAAAAAGTTATTTCCTTGTTTGTTTTGTTAGTCAGCCCTGAAGAAAGACCTTGTTTATGAAATTGAAACGTTGGGTTTTGATAATAAAGTTTATAGAACTTAAAACTTAAATATTTGTTGTAATTACTGCCATAGGTTTTAAAACATATTTTATTAATTAAAAATAACCTAATTAAAAGTTTCAACTTTTTTCACAAAAACTTCAAATAATTGTCTGCTATATTTTCCTGTTACAAAATATGTACAAAAAAAGAATCCGGAATAAATTTCCATTTATATGACCTATAGAAGGATAGACGGTATAGACGAACACATGAACAAACATTTTTCAAAAAAATAATGAAACATGATATACGAGGTTATATATGTATCACATTCTCGAATATCTGTCTAAATCCCAAAATGCGAAAATTGGGATAATTATAATACGTATATTTTATAAAAATATGAGGTATGCAGTATAAAGAGTAAAATTTTTATAAAAGCAAAATATTTATATAAATTATATCTAAATAAAAAATATTATTATGTATGATGGTCATTTTGAAGTATATTGTATTTTAGCATTTAAGATTGATTCAACTGTTCTTATTTGTTTTACTTGCATGCAATTTTATCATAAAAATAACTTACTTTATTTAATCATGTAATGTTTATTGTTTCGTTTATTTTCTTTTCTTATTTTAAAAAAAGATTTTTTTAAAAAGTCAGTAATTGTGAGACTGTAGGCTGTAGGTATATATTTTGATGTACTAAATAAGTTTTAAAATTATTTTTATCATCATATTTTATCTAAGATTGGAAGTTATTAGTCAAACAAAATTTAATGCGGCGTAAAACATTTTAAAATTAAGAATTATTCGAAGCATTTTCACTACATTTTGGCACCTTAAAAAACACAGAATAGGTAAATATCAAATATTCGATTTTTTTTTAATTTTGTGTTTATTTTTAATTGATATATATATATATATATATATATATATATATATATATATATATATATTGTGACGAAGCGTCACTAACCTGACTTCCTGTCCGCAATCAGGTATACTCCCCGTTACTCACACAACACTGTTCCGTCATCCGATCATCATCATCACAAGCCTTCCAGACCACAGGGAAGCCGTTCATATCGTTTTTTCACCAAGCGTACGGCCTAACCCAACTTCGAGACCACGTGCTCGGCCAAGTGACAGTTCCTGAGCCACCTACAAAATCACGTGCATAAAACATCACCCTGTTACTGATATTCATACTCACGTTAAACATCCCTGCGTAAAATGTTTATTTTCACAGATATTTCACTCTACAGAAAGCTG
Organism: Stenolophus ochropezus; assembly: GCA_035578165.1. Taxonomy (NCBI): domain Eukaryota; kingdom Metazoa; phylum Arthropoda; class Insecta; order Coleoptera; family Carabidae; genus Stenolophus; species Stenolophus ochropezus. The sequence continues at coordinate 15,362,749 of JAQOWZ010000002.1, forward strand.
TCAAACCACTACCAAGACGCCACTGGGCAGATGCGGCAAACATCCGTACTTCCGACCGAAGCCGAAATTCAAATGTCCCAAAATAAATTATGAAATATTCTAAAATATCATAAAATGTAATATAACACTTTGTAAAACGCAGGGAAGTCAAAGAACGACGTCTAGAATAAAATTAAATTTTATTAAACAAAAATAACGATATTTTAAAACTCTCCATCTTTGTCGTACAATTTGTTTAAACAAGTTTAATTAGTAATCGGGGTATAAATACGGCCTCCGAGGCTGAATCTGATCACTTGTTTACTAGCCTCTGATAGCGACATAAACTAAGTTTACTTGCGACAACTGCGATTTATTTCCGAGATCCACAGATCTACAGACCGACTTTTTGTAGGTAAGACCGTATTACCGTCCTGACCGCTAACCCCGACGAGTAGAACTTTAAGCTGGCTTCAGTTTGGTGATACTCGTCGTCCTGATTCCTGAAGCTGGCATCCAGTTTGGTTTTATTCCTCTCCTTGACTCGACAACGACCCATCCCTACCGTACAGTCTCAAGCTGGTATCTGGTTTGGCTGTACTTCCTTCCAGACCGCGATAAATGCAGACCGCGACTACGACTGTGACTTCCCAGCGTTAACGACGTATGGAACCAAAGGAATCTGCAATAAATACTGGTTTTTCTTAGTAATTCTGGATTTTAGTTACCACCCTGGCCTAACCGACCTAGAGTTCCCGTGGCATTTTGTTCTCTCCCTAGGTTCCGCTGATTGGCGCCCGAGAAAACCCGACTTCCTGGGGAAGAACCACGACATCACGGACCGCCAAAGTCGCAGCGGCCCAAGTGATCGTCGCAAATTGGCGCCCGAGCAGGGACTCATCATCTTCATTCGGGTAACACTAGAATTACAGAGAAACCGACACCATGCCGCAGGAAGGGGATTCCGAACAGCCGGCCAAGAGCGAACACACGTCCAGCTCACCGAATACGAACCAGACGTTCATATTACCGTCACCAACATCCGGCACCAGTGCCCTCATGATCCATGACCGGAACACCGGCACCCCGGGTGCCTCAGTAACCCAACAGACCGTTCCACCGTCATCACCAATCGCGGCAACAGACAACCACGACGCGTCAACCAGACGTCCCGCTACCAGCAACATATGCGACATCGTACGCAAATGGAATGTTGCGTTCGACGGCAAAACCGACCCGGCCGCATTCCTGGAAAGAGTAGCCGAACTACGAGACAGCTACGGGTTCAGCGACGACCAACTGATGCTGGCACTACCCGAGCTGCTCCGAGGAAGTCCGCTGTTATGGCTCCGTAACATGCGTCAGGATTGGCGTAGCTGGACGGACTTCCTGACCGACTTTCGCCTCTTCTATATGGGCTCCGACTATACCCTAAGACTAGAAGAAGAAATTAGTCAACGCAGACAACGAGCCAACGAAAAAGGGCGTGAGTACCTCAACGCGATAAATACCTTAATTCGCAGACACGGCAGACTACGACCCGAGGAGGCCATATATCGGGTGTACATCAACCTACTGCCTGAATACCGCCAATACATCCGTCGTCGTGACATCAGCAGCATCAGGGAGTTGATGCAAGAGATAGAGGAGTATGAGCGGCTACAACAAGACCTGAAGACAACTACATCCACACCACGCCTGCACGTAGTGTCCGCCGAGCCTCCGAAACCGATGGCAAGCACCAGCCAACCCAAGGCCGACGTATCGGTACTATGTTGGCGGTGTGGACAGCACGGACATCTCCGACAAGTATGCAAGAACCCACAGAAACTGTTCTGCTGGAAATGTCATAAGCAGGGGGTGCTGACCAGAGACTGTGGCTGCCAGAAGAGGTCGGGAAACGGGATGTGAGCTGCGCCGATACGGGGCTGGAACAGCTGTCATCTTATCAACGCCCCGCAAATTCAATTTCCCAACCGGAAGAGCCTACCCAGCTGCCAGTCATTCATGGGAATGACATCACCGACAATAGGCTTTTCCTGACGGTGGAAATAAAAAATCAAAATATAAGAGCACTAGTGGATACCGGTGCGATGTATTCTTACCTGGACGCCACCATTGCGGCAAAGCTGCATGACCGGAAGAATCCCTTGCAGCAAGCAGACCACCAGCAGGTACAGTTGGCCAATGGTGCAACTGTGACAACCACAGGGTCGCTCCAAGTAGGATGTATACTAGGTGGAGTTTGGCGACGGGTCAAGTTCCAAGTACTGGAGAATCTCACGTGTCCGGCAATCCTGGGGATGGACATACTACAAATGTACGGCGTGAGTATAAATATTCAACAACAGGCCGTCACATTTAACACACCAAGTACAGGAGCCGCCTGGCTTAACACCATGACGTCCACAGGTCCAGAGGCAACCCTAGCCACTTTCCTCGAGGAGGAACTAAGCAAGTTCGCTGATGTCACCGGTATCACACCTAACATAAAACATCAAATTAGGCTAAAGGACAAAACTCCGATAAAACAGCGATATTTACCTCGCAATCCTAAGATGCAGGAAATCATTAACAAAGAGGTAGATCAAATGCTGACGGATGGCATCATCGAAAAGTCCCAAAGCCCATGGAGTTCCCCAGCTGTCATCGTGCGAAAAAAGGACGGGAGGCCCCGTTTCTGCATCGATTTCCGGCAGCTCAACAAGGTGTCTGAGAAAGACGCATACCCTCTCCCTTACATCACGGCGATTTTGGACAAGTTACGAGGGGCCGCGTATTTCTCCACGCTGGACCTAAAGAACGGCTACTGGCAGGTCGCACTCACGGAGGAAAGCAAGCCGCTGACTGCATTCACCGTTCCAGGGCGCGGTCTCTTCCAGTTCCGAGTCATGCCGTTCGGGCTACACGCAGCCCCCGCCACGTTCCAAAGGCTGCTGGACACCATCATCGGCCCAGAACTGGAACCGCACGCCTTCGCCTACCTGGACGACATTGTCGTGGCCAGCACTACTCTGGAAGAACATATTGCGCACCTGCGAGAAGTGTTCAGAAGATTGAGGGCAGCTAACCTAAAAATCAACCCAGATAAGTGCCAATTCGGCAAACAATCTATCAAGTACCTGGGGCATGTGGTGTCGTCCAAGGGCATTGAGACCGATCCCGACAAGGTGCAGGCGATCAACGACATGCCACCGCCATCCACAGTCAAGGAACTGCGACAATTCTTGGGTGCTGCGTCGTGGTACCGACGGTTCGTAGAACACTTCTCCACCGTGGTCGCGCCATTAACGCTCCTGCTCCAGAAAAAGCAGCCCTGGGTCTGGGGAGTACTACAAGAAGAAGCGTACCGACAACTCCAGCGTGCGCTGACCACTGCGCCCGCTCTTGCATGTCCCAACTTCGAGGAACCGTTGATCCTTCAGACGGACGCTTCCAACGTCGGCATCGGGGCGGCATTAATACAAGGAAGCCTGGACGAGCCAAGGGCGATAGCCTACATCAGCCGGTCACTCTCTGCCGCCGAGAAGAACTACGATGTATCGGAAAAGGAGTGTCTGGCCGTAGTGTGGGCCATCAAAAAGCTGCGTAGCTACTTGGAGGGCTACCACTTCACTGTCGTCACGGATCACCAGGCTCTTAAATTCCTGGACCGCCTAAAGGACCCAACCGGTCGTCTAGCTCGATGGGCAGTCCTCCTGCAACAATATGACTACGACGTCGTATTCCGCAAGGGGAAATTTAATCATTTAGCCGACATGCTAAGCCGGAAACCCTTACCGGCACTGAACGTCGTTGTTGCAGGATGCCCATGGTATGACCGTATGCTCCAGGAGGTCAACACACGCCCAGGAGAGCATCCCGACTTCCGAGTGGAGGACGGCAGGCTCTACCGACGATTCTGGGACCCCGCCGATCTATCAGACACTGAGCCGCACCGGGAGTGGAAGCTGTGCGTACCCACAGTACAGCGCAAGCAGATCCTGGCCGAGAATCATGACCATCCTACAGCAGGGCACTTAGGGATTGCCAAGACGTTGGCAAGATTAGCCCTGCGGTACTATTGGCCAGGAAGGTATCGCGAGGCTACCACTTACGTTCGAAGGTGCAGCAGCTGTCAGCGATTCAAGGCAGACCAGCAGGGCCCCGTCGGTCGCATGGGTCCTCCAAAAGTTGGGCAGCCGTGGGAAACAGTAGCCGTCGATATGATGGGGCCGTTGCCTCATCCTGCAAAAGGATATCAGTACGTGATCGTGTTTCAGGATCGACTCACCAAGTGGATTGAATGCCGACCATTGCGACAAGCCAATGCATCCGCCGTGGTACTAGCGTTCCGTGAGTTAGTACTGTGTCGCTATGGGTGTCCCAAAACATTGATCACGGACAACGGCACCGAGTTCGACAACCGCACCCTGCAAAAGTTCCTGCAAGAGTACGGAATCCGCCAGCAGAAGACGCCGCCGTACACGCCGCAGGCCAACCCAGTGGAGCGTGTGAATAGGGTACTAAAACCTATGTTGGCCCAGTTCTGCCAGGACAACCAGCGAAACTGGTATTCGCTATTACCAGAATTTGTCCTGGCCATCAACAGTAGCCGACATAGTTCCACTGGTTATTCTGCGGCATATCTTAATTTCGGTCGGGAGTTACAACTCCCCAGCCAACTGACCGACACGAAACAAGAAAAAGATAACTCACCGGCCGTTTCCGAGGAACATCTTCGACGTCTCCAGGCGATCCGTGACGCGCAAGAACTGGCCAGAATCAACATCGCCCACGCCGCAACGAAGCAGGGGCACCATTACAACTTGCGGCGAAGAGACATCGAATTCCATCCGGGCGACAAAGTCATGCGTCGTGAGCACCCACTGTCCTCTGCCGCTAAGGGCATCGCTGCGAAACTTTGCCCAAAGTACTCCGGCCCGTGGATCGTACAATCCCGAGTTTCTCCACTCCTGTATCACTTATCCGATAACCATGGAACCATCCTAAAAAACATCCATATCAAAGATATAAAAAGGTTTACAGATGGAGAAGCAAAAGATGAACCTTCCACGTCAGGTACGACAACTGGGTTCCAGCCGCCGTCGACCAGTGCAGATCCGTCCTGTGGGACTTCCGCTGGTGCTCGCCCGCCGACCGGACCCGGTCCAACTGGCCGCCGCCGCGGCCGTCCACGTCGCATCCCGCCAAGCGACACCGCCGCCGTACCGCTTGCCAGCATCTCCGAAGGTGTCTTCTCCAGTGGCCAGGGACATGCCCAGTCTGGAAATCAGTCCCAGTCGAGAGATACCGCTCTCGACACCGGCAGAGACACCTACCGACGACTGGGAAGCGCTGCTGCAAGACGCCTTCGGCTCTATGAGTCCGGAGAACTCTCCGCCTCCGTCTCCCAACAGCCTGGCAGCAGCACTTCAAGAGGCAATTCACCCACCTGCACTGTCACCGCTACCCGACACACCGCCTCGCAGATCACGGCCCAGGTTGACAGCAGACAGTTCGGTCCCGTACGTGCTGCGACCGGTAGCAGATGTGAAGTTGGGGTATGCTACCGTCAACCGCAGTCGCGTCCATCCGGCAGATCCACGACTTCCTGCCGTACGTCGAGCCTATGCCAGCTGCTTCACGGAGCTGCAGCAGCTGCGAGCCGAACTGGCGATGTCAATGCTGCCAGAGACGTCGCTCCGAAGAACGGCGTCCATAGCGTCGCCGCCGTCACCGAGTCCTCGGCTTCCCGCCGTGATGCAAGCTCTTCGGGTTCCCGCCGAGAGTGAAGTCACGACGGGCCCGCTGCCGTTCCGAGGTAGAACCGCCGTCGATCCCGCACCGCCGTCACCGAGTCCTCGGCTTCCCGCCGTGATGCAAGCTCTTCGGGTTCCCGCCGAGAGTGAAGTCACGACGGGCCCGCTGCCGTTCCGAGGTAGAACCGCCGTCGATCCCGCACCGCCGTCACCGAGTCCTCGGCTTCCCGCCGTGATGCAAGCTCTTCGGGTTCCCGCCGAGAGTGAAGTCACGACGGGCCCGCTGCCGTTCCGAGGTAGAACCGCCGTCGATCCCGCACCGCCGTCACCGAGTCCTCGGCTTCCCGCCGTGATGCAAGCTCTTCGGGTTCCCGCCGAGAGTGAAGTCACGACGGGCCCGCTGCCGTTCCGAGGTAGAACCGCCGTCGATCCCGCACCGCCGTCACCGAGTCCTCGGCTTCCCGCCGTGATGCAATCTCTTCGGGTTCCCGCCGAGAGAGAAGTCACGACGGGCCCGCTGCCGTTCCGAGGAGAAACGCAGCCAGACCCGTCTGAGCTGCTGAAGACGCCGCCACGGCGTCCTGCCGTGCCTCCGCTGGAGGCCCGAACATCTGGCCTTGCTCCCATGGAGGTTACTCCTCCACCAGCACACCGGCATCCGCCCTCGCCCTCGCTTCTTATCCTGGACGCCTCACCCATCCAGATAACACCGGAACGCCCAGAGACGCCCAGCGCACAGGTCGTGGAACACCGGCCGGTCGTCCGTCCGCCGAAATGGTCGCCCCCAGACTATGTGTCGCCGATGCTGGCTCGACCGCCGTCTTCACCGCCGTTCCGTACCGCGAGTGCAGCACGGGACACCCCTGGAGGGACCACACCGCCGCAGCTGCCGACCGAGTTCACCACGGCCACGCCTGCGCTCTCGTTCCGCCGGTGTAGGGTACTGGCACCTCGTCCCGGAGGTGGAGTGATGTGGGTAACGGAGTACTCTACGAACGCTCCCAAACGGCGTCAGAAAAACAAAAAGAAGAAGAGGGCAAGGCAAACAGCTTAAAATAATACAAACAACAGGAAAAAAAGAAACTTACGTGTCTTTTCATTTCACTCCCGGAGTAAGGGGAGGGTGTGACGAAGCGTCACTAACCTGACTTCCTGTCCGCAATCAGGTATACTCCCCGTTACTCACACAACACTGTTCCGTCATCCGATCATCATCATCACAAGCCTTCCAGACCACAGGGAAGCCGTTCATATCGTTTTTTCACCAAGCGTACGGCCTAACCCAACTTCGAGACCACGTGCTCGGCCAAGTGACAGTTCCTGAGCCAACTACAAAATCACGTGCATAAAACATCACCCTGTTACTGATATTCATACTCACGTTAAACATCCCTGCGTAAAATGTTTATTTTCACAGATATTTCACTCTACAGAAAGCTGTCAAACCACTACCAAGACGCCACTGGGCAGATGCGGCAAACATCCGTACTTCCGACCGAAGCCGAAATTCAAATGTCCCAAAATAAATTATGAAATATTCTAAAATATCATAAAATGTAATATAACACTTTGTAAAACGCAGGGAAGTCAAAGAACGACGTCTAGAATAAAATTAAATTTTATTAAACAAAAATAACGATATTTTAAAACTCTCCATCTTTGTCGTACAATTTGTTTAAACAAGTTTAATTAGTAATCGGGGTATAAATACGGCCTCCGAGGCTGAATCTGATCACTTGTTTACTAGCCTCTGATAGCGACATAAACTAAGTTTACTTGCGACAACTGCGATTTATTTCCGAGATCCACAGATCTACAGACCGACTTTTTGTAGGTAAGACCGTATTACCGTCCTGACCGCTAACCCCGACGAGTAGAACTTTAAGCTGGCTTCAGTTTGGTGATACTCGTCGTCCTGATTCCTGAAGCTGGCATCCAGTTTGGTTTTATTCCTCTCCTTGACTCGACAACGACCCATCCCTACCGTACAGTCTCAAGCTGGTATCTGGTTTGGCTGTACTTCCTTCCAGACCGCGATAAATGCAGACCGCGACTACGACTGTGACTTCCCAGCGTTAACGACGTATGGAACCAAAGGAATCTGCAATAAATACTGGTTTTTCTTAGTAATTCTGGATTTTAGTTACCACCCTGGCCTAACCGACCTAGAGTTCCCGTGGCATTTTGTTCTCTCCCTAGGTTCCGCTGATTGGCGCCCGAGAAAACCCGACTTCCTGGGGAAGAACCACGACATCACGGACCGCCAAAGTCGCAGCGGCCCAAGTGATCGTCGCAATATATATATATATATATATATATATATATATATATATATATATATATATATATATTTAAAATATGAAAATATAAACACCCTTGAAGCCTAAAGCAAAAATAATATCGTTCAATAATAAATAATTATAAGTTTAAAAAAAAATGTCTATATTGTATAAATAATTTCATAACCATTTAAATTTCACTTTAAAAGTATCTTATTTTCTATCTAAAACGTATTAAAAGAAATAAATGATCATTTGTGAGACATGTAATCAAGAAAAACAAAGATAATTTATTGTAAGGATTAAAACGTCTGTACACCTGAAGTAATTGAGGAGTGTAAAATGATTGAAAGCAAGAAAATTGCCTCTGCAATTCCTTATCCTGGACTTATCGATTGGCAACTGTCGAGTTATTATAAAAGCGAGTCAGTTAAATTCAATACACACTTGTTTTCAAGTATCCTAAACAAATTTAACTAACGTACGGGATGAGCACTGCAGTTTCTTGTTTCTAATGATGTGCAAACTAAATATTTGAATAAACTTTCAGGGCCACACTCATCAAACAACGAGGCGGGTGGTTACTGCCGAACTTTTAACCATTTGTGTTTGCGTTGTTTAAAGTGATTTGTCCTACTTTTTAACATACGTTCATTGTAGTATTTTTCAAACAATGCACATATTTTCCAATGTTACTTTTTACCACAAAACTTTATTAGTTTTTTTACTATAGTTATTTTCGAAGGAAAACTATTTTCCTTTAAATGGATATTTCATAGACCGTGAGAGTTTGTGAGATTAGGTCTAGTAAACATCGTAGAAAAATACTTGAAAAATGTCATGGTTGAAATCCATTCTCATATAAAACGAGTATACAATATACAACATTAGTTTTATATCTAAAATTTAATTCATTGTATTAATTATTGAACGTATTTTGTGATAATTTACTATATTTACAATTATAACTAAATTTATTGACATCATTTAGCCAGTGGTTGTCGCAACCCAAGTGACTCAGATTCAAATGCATGGATGTGTTTGTCTTTTTCATTTCGTTATATCCCCGTTATTCGACAGCATGTGACAGTAAATACGGGGTTAGATTGAAAAGTTTCCGGAATGACTGAGAAGTTTTTTGGCATCCACTTTTATCTCATTTTTGTTTAACTCTTCATATGAACTGTCAAGAAATTTGAATATAAACTGCCAATTAATCTAATCGTAACAAGCGTGTGAATCGGTCTACTCAGCATTAAATCCATAATGGATAAAAATGAAATTCGTGGGGCGATCAAGTTTTTTCATTTAGAAGTAAAGAGGGCAACGGAGATCAAGACCAGGTATGATCTTGGGGATGCTTCGCCTTCGTTTGTCATCGTGAGTTTCTGGGTTTCGGAATTTAAGCGTGGCCAGACACACAGTTGTGACGAACCGCGTTGAGGTGGACCAAAATTGGCTACCATACTGGAAATTGTTAATAAAGTCCACGATATGGTTCTGGAAGATCGCCGAATGAAAGTGCGTCAGATTGAAGAAACCATAGGATTGTCGTATAAACATGTAGTTAATATTTTACACAATGAGGTGGGCATGAGAAAAACGTGCGCCAAGTAGGTGCCGCATTTGCTCAGATCGGAGCAAAAGGGCATTCGGGCCCAAAATTTTAGAGTCGTTTGAGAAAAATCCGGTCGATTTCAAAAGACGTTTCATACCCTTGGATGAAATATAAATACATCGCTACACTCCAGAGACAAAAATGCAGTCAAAAGCGTGGATTGGACATGGTGAGCGGGCACCAAAAAAGACGAAATCAATAGTCGGCAGGAAAGGTGATTTAGGTTAGTCTTTTGGGATGCTGAATGAATTTGGCTAATTGATTATCTCGGCAAAGGAAAAACTGTAACTGAACAATACTATGCCATGCTTTTAAACTAGTTAAAAACAATAATTAAATAAAAACGCACGGGAATGGTAAAGAAAAGATTTTGTTTCACCACGACAATACGCCAGCTCATTCAAGTTGAATTGCTCAACAAAAATTGACCAAACTGAGGTGCGAGATCGTCCCCCATGCACCGTACTAGCCCGATTTGGCTCCCTCGTATTTTTATATTTTCCCGAAATTCAAAACCTTCCTCGCTGAAAGATATTTCCATTCAACGAAGCCATAGATGGTGTAAATGCTTATTTTGAGGACCTCAAAGAACACGATATTCGAGAAGGAATTGAAAAGTTAGAAAAAAAACGTCATATTGTTAGACAAATACAATATCAGAAGGTAAAAATAACCAACCGTCAGTATGTACGTATGTAGGTAACTGAATATGAAATTTGTTTTTATCGACTGCAGCATATAATAAGGAAGGTATTGTAATTATTTACACTGATTTTGATGATTTACGATTTCAAATTGACTATTTGAAAAATGTTGTCTTTCCGAATGTATGTGCACATATAGTGTAGAGCAAATTTGGATATTAATAAAACTCAATATTTAAGCTTCTAAAAACAATTAACTGGATTACTTAATGAACTTTTGGAAAAAATTGGTCCACTGATTTTGTCATTATACTCTTTTAAGTTTTTTTTTTAATTTTTCAGAACGGATAAATAATTCGAAAAAAATATGGAAAGATAGTTGCTGGAAAATATATAATAAATTTTAAAAAAATGGAATGATATAATTTAGTGACATTTTTATCGTACTTTACATATTCGATAGTAGTGATTGCTTCTGAAATGACTGCAGATGTTTTTTTTATATTAGGATATAATTAAAAATAAATTATAATGTAAAGTGTGAATTATCACTTCTGATATTCTAATTGATCTATTTTTATCATAACACATAAAATTTCATTACGATCTGTTCACTCAAATTTGCAAAAATTGCATAAGATACCAATAAACTGACAGATGTAACTTTGAAAATAAGAGAAAGACAATGTATCAACGTTAATTTGTAGAAACCGTTAAATTTTGAAATATTTTTTTATCATAACAATACCTTTCTTTGGTACGTGGCGGTTGTTAAAAATATACAGGTACAATATTTTGTTTGAAAAGTTTAATACAATTCTCTCTTTGAGGTTTGGTATGCATCTGTTTATACATATTTAAATTCTAAAATTATTTCTAAAGCTATTTAACCTTTGCAATTTTCAGACTTGTTTACACATTACTTCCTTTTAACAAGCTTGGAACGTAAAAAAATATTTACATTTAGATATTTTTATTTCTTGAAACCACCTCACAACATATTGAAGTTCAAGATCAAATAAACAAACCATAAAAATATCGTCGGTGACCTAAAATTGAAGTTTATTTCATCACGCTTTTCTTGTGTACGTGGCGACGTCTGTTGACGCCAGCAGACACTTCGGTGCGGACTAGTCAATGTCTACGCGGCCTAACGAGATCAATTCTTATTGTATTTTCGACAAACCCTTCCAATGAAACTTACCAAGATTAACTTTCCTTTCTTTTACTTAGTTGGAACAGTTGACGAGTTGGCAAGTTGTTTGCAGAATTGAGACAAGTAATTGCTCACGTTAGCGTCCGTTATTTTTCGATGAAGACAAATCAACTACCAATCACATCATTGATGATAGTATATTAGATAATAAGTTTGATAAAGTTAAGTCACGAGTGTATAAAGAACATTATTTAAACAGTTTATAAACAACACACAAGAAACTGCAATTTGAATTAATCAGAAATATAGAAAAAATACAATACGTTACTTATAATGCTCACTATATCTGCTATTCCTATATTTTACACATTCTATATTTTTTTTACGACTGCTAAAACAGTAGAAATAGTTATATTTACTTATGTTAAAATTATCTACTAGTAGAAAACTTTAGGAATCGCAATTATTTAATAAAATCCACCTATACACCAACGTTTCGACTATAAATCAATATTCTCTGGGGTGATAAATGGTATTAAAAATTATTCAAGTAAAACTAAAATGTAAATTACTTGTGAATAAACCGTAATTCATTTAAACTGTTTTTCACAAGGGAACTAGCATTTACAAGCTTTTAACTTGAAAAGTATCTGTCAGTTTTACCGATTAGTAGTTGCATTGTTTCATTATTGAAAACTGTATCATGCAAATTTTTGACATAATATTAGAAACAGTTCAATTAAATAAGCGCCTAATTAAAACAGAAGCAAATTCGTCGTATGCGGTTGCCAGTCTTTGTGGATAGCACTGAAGATATGTTTCTAACGTAATCTGCTTATTTCGACGAGCTGCATTTAAAGTCCAAATTAATTGAATTAATTAGTCAAAATATTAACATAAACAAAATATTTTCTACTTTATTTCATAGCATACTTGACCGAAATGAATAAAATCAATAATTTGCTAATTTCTTAGTTTATTTTAGTTTTAACGTACTTGTTTTTTATATAATTGAAAAGAGAAAAAAATCTCTTTTGAACCGTACTAAATACACATTTGAATCCTATATGAAAATTGGAAGTTAGTATGAATATCTCGAAAACTGATCGAGCTACAAAAATGTTGAAGACTGCTGTCAATTCCTCCTAAAAAGTGTCTGTAGAATATGCAAACTAGAAATATGTATAAATTGAAAAGAAAGTTACAAATCAAAAAGTAATTTGGCCAAAATCAGTTTTTTGCTCATATCTAGTGACCTATCCATTTTTTCTGGATAACATATACATCATTAAAATGGCCAACTATTGGGACAACGTTTTCACAATTTAACCGATTTCGTATCTCTTACAGTTCTCTAAATCCCAATTATTAGCCTCCTAAAACGAACAGCCTGTATACGTACATAATTAAATTCGCATCATTTACAACTTACAGGCAGCATCTTTATTTCAAATCGTCTATTATTAATATGATTAACTAATCGGAAATATAAAGTGAATTCAAGAAATTTTCAAAAACTGTACAACTGCAATACACAAGTTATTAGCAGAAGTAATAATATTGGATTAATTTATACATATACAATAGTTTTTGACGGTATTTCAATATTAATTCGCTTTCATTCTGCTTAATTGTTATAACATAAATGTCAGCTAAAATGGTCTTTTCCCGCATATACCTACAAAGTCAACATATTTTTAGTATATTTTCAATACTTTGCTACAAAACAATGTTAACAAATATATAATTTCACCTAAAAGTATACAGATTACTTATAATATATTATAAAGTTTTACAGCTATTTAGCTGTGACGTATCAGTGCCTCTATAGAAATGGATATAGAATAAGAGAGAGACGAACATATAACATGGCGTAGAAAATTTGACGTTTCGTTTGTAAACACACAAATAGATTTTGTATTCGTTGTCAACAGCGTTATTTTTACTTATAACTACACTTATACTTTTATTCTTCGTGTTTATTATATATTTCAATAGAATAGTTCTCATTTTCTTGTTTTGTGGTACCACAGATATCCACTGCGACGCTGTTGAAACGTCAAAGGCAGTAGTACGTCACGAGATAATTTGAATTTGTAGGGAATTTATAACAATTTATCTCTCGCTTATTTATCATAAAAAGGAAACGAAATTATGAAAAATAAAATTAAAAAAATGTGGAAAGAGCCCATTATCGACTGTTTATTCCACACATGTTTTTAGGTGTAAAATTGACAAATTTGCTTCCTTCTTTCTTTACTTAAATAAATAAATTTTATGAAAAAGAAATAAGTTAAAATGCGTCATTGTAATTTACCTTTATGTTGGATCAAAGAACGAAAACTATTTGATCAGATTTCATATTCCTTCATTCTTTGCATTCATTAATATAATTTAATAGGCATAACCCTCGTCAAGCCGTTAACGAGTATTTCATTTAAGATAAAACGCACATTTTTTATCGAACAATTATTCATTTTGCTTTCACAATTAAGATGCAAATTGTTTATTCTTTTTAAAGAATTGAGTCTAAATGAACTTCCGGCAATTGAGATTCTTTCTTTTCTTTCGCTATACAATTATTCGTGTTTTGTTTCCGTTAATTGAATGAATTTTGGCGCGGTTTTGACCACAACAATGGCGTCTTGAAAGCATTAATCTTGAAGTATGGCGGCAATGCTACCAACATTAATCTCAATCATATCTCTGTCAAGAATACATTACTGGTTTTTAGGGGAATTTTTCTCAGATAGATTGGCAGCTCCGCCAAGGACAAGGACGACTTTGATAATGTTATTACAATGCGTGTTTACGTAGAATGAAATTAATTGATTAATTAGTGTCCAAGCAAAGTTTTATGGAAAAAGTTTTAATTATTCTCAAGTGATTGTAAAGAGTAATGAATAGGAAATCGATATATGTAGTTGGCATGTTAATGGCTGTTGATTAATAATTTAGTAACGTGGGAATATTAAATAAACACATTAAATACCTACGTACATGTAAGTAGATCACGATTCTGACCAAATGTAAAACTAATAAATATCTGTCATTTCACGCATTGTTAATTTATAATTGTTAATATAAAATTAAGCATTTATTAATAACATATATTCGACCGCACAGTTGTATGACAAAAAATCATCATTTTTTTCTTTAGGTAAAAGAAAAATGTTGCAATATTTGTGATAATTTCAATATTACAAAATTCAATACATCAATTTTTTGATATTCAGAATATATTCCTATGTATGAAGAATTGAAGAATTTATAATTAAAGGCAGAGTCAGTGGCGTACCTAGAACTCTTCTTGAAGCTCGAGCGCCCCCAATATTCTGTAGAGCGCTTACAAGACTTTGGAAACAAAAAAAAGAACATTTTGCAATTAAAACTAAAAACGCTTCAAGAAAAATAAATAATATTTTATTCTTTCCGTCTTGTAAATTAAGTTAAATATACATTGTATCATATCAATAGATGACTAAAGTATTATATCATATTATGGACTTCTGTCGGACAAGAAAGCCTTGTTTTATTCCTGATTGTTAAAATAAAAGGATGGATATATTCATTGTTAATTTATATTCATTAGCCATTTGATTTGTTAAAGTTGTATTTTAAATAGTATATTGAGTTTGAATCACTAGTTTTTTTTTGACATTTAATCTTATAATGTGTTTTTGATTTTCTAGAACCAGTTATTTAGTAAAAATTTAATTTGAATTTAATTTCTTTAACCATTCAAGTTTGTTTGCATTTTTTTAGGCCTAGTATATATTAAGTATATATGATGTATGTAAATGTCTAAAATGCTGAGCCCCTTCAAATGTCCAATCCTGGCTACGCCACTGGCGCAGTATCCGAAAATGATATGCCAAATATTAATATGCATACAAATATTCATTAATAATTTAAGATGACTACTGAACCTTTCAACATTTCATTAATATTTATTGTGAACAATGTGACTAAAAATATAAATTTTGAAAACTTAATTGATTAATTTGGAAATAAAACTAAACATATTTTTAATTTTAAATTATAAAATTCCATACACTTTAATTTCATTTTTAATTGCTACTGTATAGATAAAGTTTTTGTATGGGAATGCAAATAAAAAATAATATGGATCAAAACTAAAACACTCTTTTTATTTAGGATATTGAGAAAAATATTATTCTATTAAAATTCCGATACACCAAAAAATTTCCACCATAAAATAATAATAATTTCTTTATTATATAAATTTTTATTTTAAAGTACTCAATTATTTGCTCAAGCAAAATGATATCCGTTTTCGGGATTTACTACGAAGTTTTCTTTTTCTTGTTTGTTAATAAGCCAAAAAAAAAAACGTGCAAAATAAAAGTTTATCTACATACTACTTCTGATAAATTCATATCTATTTATATGTATTACTTATAATACTTATACAAAAATAAAATGTATTTCACAAAAAATATAATTTTTCGTATTTAATATTCCATATTTATTGAATTTAATTCCTGTGGTTGGAAATTGATTATTGCATTATACAGAAAATTTCTAGACATGACAGCTGCGATGTGTATAAAATCTGCACCAAAAAGGGTCAATATAGTGGGTGATAAATTATAGGAATAATGAATTTACGCACATGGGTAAGCAATGAAATATTCTTTGTGAATCACACATGACACGTGGCATTTTGTCACATTTTATTTTATTGTTTAATATGTCGGTGGGGCAGATGTGCTGGTTAAATCTAGGTCATGCTTGTTGTAGGGGTAGGTCGGCAGATATTCCAAAGCATACTTGATCGCGACGCCAAATGGAAACGCAAATGAAATGGTAAATGATACACAAGCTGCCGAATGCTGCTGCTGGAGGAGGAAACTTGTGGGAACTCTACTCTGTCTAAATTTCTAACGAGGGACCAATTCTTTTCAGGATTTGGACCTGAAATACAAGATATTACCACCCAAATCTATGATAAACATATTGATGAAATTCTATTATGAATTAAAATAAATAGTTATATAGGGTGTTTCCATAGCTCGGGGAAAAAAATAAGGGTATGTGCTGTACTACGTACTGATCACAGAACAATAGTATATTGTGTTATTAAGAGCAAAAGTGATACTTTGTGTGGCGAGTATGGAAGTTTGCACGACGAGCGAAGCGAGTCGGACAATTGCATGCGAGACACACAAAGACACTTTTACTCTGAATAACACATTTTATTTTTTCTTCAAACTTAGAAATTTTAAAAAATAAACTACTATTTGACGTTTAATATGTAAGTTACATGTCAATTATTCATAATTTTTGGTAACTTTATTTTTATGTTATCTAGTTTTTATAGTGACATTTAGGGCGATATTACAGATTTCTATTGTTCAAGTTACTTCTTATTGGCTGATTCTACATACGACGGCGAAGAAATTAAACGGCGGCTAGAATAAAAAATTATATTACGGAGGCATAGAAATTAAACTTCAACCTTGTCAATCACGTCACAGAAGATGTCACTTTTATGACGTTTGAAGAAAAAAAGAATTTTTATGAAATTCTCAAAAATAAGGGTGGTTTACCTAAGATGAATTTTTTTTAGTACCACTGGAATATTATAAATTAATTTACATAATACCCATTTCATTTAGAGATAATTGAATAGGTACATAAAAATATTAAATATCATATCGTTGTATTTAATCGAATATTTGTAAAGATAACAAGAAATACTTACATACGATTGTATACATTTGATATCCTCTATCTAATTATCGGTTACAAGCATTGTTTAAAGTTATTCCCATTTCTTGCTACACCACTCAACCAGTGGAAAAAAATGTTCTCGTAAAATAAAATGACTTTTTTGCGAATTTAAAAAAAATCTTTTTGTTCTGTGATCAATATGTCTTATATTATATACCCTTAAATTTTTTCTCGAGGTATGGAAAAACCCTGAATTTGTATGTATGCTTGTATGTACATATGTATTAAGATAATCTTTTTTTTATTTCACAAAGTTTTATTTTGAAATTATAGCATACATAATTTTATTACAAAATTATTGCATGGAATATTCAATTTTAATTACATATTATATGTTTAATTTGTTTTGTCTTTTTCAGGTAAGTAATCCATACAATTCCTGTCGTCCATATCTGGAAGATTCTGTGAGTCATTTTATTTATTTTATATCTTTGTAATAGTACATTGTGCAACTAGTGTAGAAAGTCACTATTTTCTCAGAAGGTTTCAGCACGAGACCAGTCCAGTGCTGAAAACACACAAGATGTGAAATACACTCTGTTTTACGCAGTTGATCCTCACGTCATCAATTGTAACCATGTGATTCAAATCGTTGAGGGGGAAGGGGGAAAAGAGTTGTAGAATAAAAATAAGGAAACTGACACACGATTAGCAGATAGGATATACCGTGAGTTTATTTTAACGTTAAACAAGGGACTTCTAATAGCTATGGTTACGACTTGACATTTGATTGACAGCAATGTATCAGAGCGTTCAATTTAAAATGAAACAGCAGATATTATATTGCAATATTTGTAATTTGGGTAAATTTGATGTGTCTAGAGTGATTTTAAATTTTATATTTTAATTTTTGCTGTTATTTGAAAAAATATCATAATTTGATAATTAATAATGACGTGAATTTGCAATCTATGTTTCACTTTGCTGTCAATCAAATGTAAAATCGTAACCATAAATATGGCAAATCTATGTTTCACGTTAAAATAAACTGACGGTATACCTCTCTGTAGCACGTACAATAATGAGATAGCGAATAAAAGTCTCGTCTATTCCAAGCGTAGGTATACGACAAACATGCAAGATAAAAGTATAATAATTCTTACAGCAGAAATTGATGACGTGAGGATCAACTGCGGGAAATATAGTGTAGGTGATTTTACACGAGTAATAACTTTTTCTACGACCACACTTTTTGACATGACCAAATCAATAATTCATTTAAAAAAAATTATGTATTAATAATTTATAAAACTTAAAAAAATTTAACTCAATCGTTAATTCTCAACTTTAAAGCTTTATATATGTAGATAAGGAGACAATAAAATAACAATGAAAAAAGTGTGACCCAGAAGTGATACATTATCTCAGAAAATTTCGGAAAAAATATTGACATTTTGTTTTGTACATCACTTAACATATATTTTGCAACAATTTTGATGTACCTGTATACTGTCGTGAGTAAATGACGTTTACGTTTAATAGCATACACTATTTTTTAATATAATATTTAAACACTTTTGTACACGAGTATTTTTTTAACAATATTGGAAGTGTGTATTATTCAACAATTTATAATTAGAGTTCATATTTAAAAATCTATTCTAATTTTACATTTTATTTATTTAATAGAACTATTTAAAACTGAATAAAAATAGGAAAGAAGGAATTTGGATTGTATTCCTGGAAAAATGCAGACGTTCTTACATCAACTTAGTCTCAACAAAACAATGTTCTGGAACAAAGCATCTTAGTATGTTAGCAACAGTTAGTACAACATTATCCTCATTCGCGTCATTTGTTTTATTTGTTCGGAATGTAAAGGATCGCGTATGTAATTTGTAAATATTTAAATGAGAGCCAGTAATGTTTATTTGGCTGTTGTATTAAGCAGGTATACAGTTGGAGCGTTATACTCGGAGAAATGCTCCGAAATTGCGAAGTTTAATAGTGCCGCAAGGCACAATGTGCTCTTGAAATTCTTGCTGCTGACATCATTATTTAGTGGTTTGCATTTGTTTCCACTGTATATTATCTTAATTAAACTATAAACTATCTATACACCGAGTATAAACTTGCGCTTCCACAATCCGCAACTACTCTTGAATGCAATGATATAAATGTACCAAGAATTTCAACACGAAAATAAATACACTATGGAAATGGAAATCTGGCCTAAAAACATTTTTTTTTGTAAAGGATAACAACAGTGCTATCAAATTTTATATTGTCGTAATTCGTAAAGAAAATGGAAAATACAATACGAAGGGGAAGGTAGCCTAATTTGGACCAATTTTATAATATTCACTATATAAAATCACGGAAGAAGTGTCAATAAAAATTAAGTAGTAGAAAAGAAACTCACTAAGTGTACCTTCAAAATAAAACCATTTATTAAATTTTAGATACTATTTATAATAGTAAAAAATAAATTCAAAAAAATCTTGTCATCGGTCCAATATAGGAAACCGGTTTCCTTATTTGGACCACTAACGAAAATTACAACAATAGAACCTTTAACTGCAGCACTAACTCCAGCACACCGAGAATGAATCCAAGTACCACATTTCATACATTGTATGGGCTTCGGTCCAAATTAGGATACTTTCCCCAATATATGAAAAAAATCTACAAGTTGACCCCACTGTAGAATAAAAATATAAAATATAATACATTCAAATATTAAAATGTTTAACTGGCAGCGGTGGCTTACTTGATTAGCACGATCCTACTCGAACTGAGCGGACTTTGAGATCTGTTTAAATCTCAGTTTCGACAATCGTTTCCCAAATTTAAATACCGTTATGTCCGAGTAGCTTGGAACTCAGTAGAAGCTGTAGGTCCCTTGCAAAGTAAGTACACTGACAACCTGCACTATAAAAATGCAAGTAAAACTCGTCACTAAATAAATACCTTGGGTACTGGAGGCCATGTTCCCTATAGAAATGTGCTACGGATGATGACAGCAACGTTGAATTGTTCAATTGGCAATTTATTTCGATGTGATATTGTATAAATAAGGTTCGCTATTTTACATATTTCTGATTTGTATTAAAACTATGTACAATCAAACAAACGAAAACAAATATTTTGTTGGTATATTATTGGGCCCAATAGTCGACCATGTGACTACGACTACCGACATTTACTCTTTGTAAATAATTTCAAATCAAATTCCTAAATAGATTCATTAATTTTTTATGCTATCGAAGAACCTTTTTGGTATAGAAACTCTAAGATTTGAAAAGTATTCTTGGCGCTGTTAGGTATTAGGGAAAGAGTTTGTGAAATAATAACAAAATTTGCGAAAAGATACAAAAGACGAGTCGAATTGACCACCTGGTTCCCAAAGGGGCAATAGCGCCTCGTAGGGGGCGTTTTTTAAATCTTGCGGGCCGGCCAACTCTAAAGGGGCACCAGGGGCCGTTAAAGAAAAATCGTTGTAAATTTAAACTCATTCAAACATGGTATAAATATTAAAATAGTATACCGGGCATTATGAAAAAGAAAAGTTTTACTGAATAATTAACTTGAATATATCGGTAATCCACATTCTATGGTAAAATGCTGGTAATCCCCTCTTTTCAGCAGAATTCTCCAACCGTGCATTTAGTCTTCCCGTCATTTGTTATTTTTCGCTCATAATTTCACCTTTTCTTTAATCGAAAGCAATCAGTATTATACATTTTGATAAATTCTATGAGGGTGATACTCTGTTGGTACATAAATATATTATAAAGAAAATGAGTGCTATATTTACATTAATATTTATAATGCATATGAAACATTCTTTATTAGAGAACAATAATTTATTTTCTGTTATGGAAATACATAAAATGACTAGTTTCGGTTTTCCTTACTAAATACTTGGTAGAAAAGTGTGCAAGTAACTGCATGAGGAGATCTGAGGGTCATTAATTTAATTTAATTATTAAATAATTTTTTATATTTTGTATCAATATAATATTGATTTTGTTTATTATTAGAAAAAAAATCTATATTTATATATTAGTAAAGTATATAAGAAAAAATAATGGGGTGAGGGGGCATTGGTTTTATAATGGTTATCAAAAGAGACGCTATACAAAAAAAAAGATTGGGGACTACTGATCTAAATAGATATATCATATTTTTTAATGAAATTTCTTCCCCCCTCTTACAAAAATAATTTCGTGAAACCCAAGAAAATGGAAGTCTGGATCCGCCCCTGGTATGACTTAACTCAGTAATCGGTTCGGTTTGCGTTTCGCAGTAGGGAGTTCGTGTTGAATGCTAGTACATGTATTTTGTAAAATTTTAAATGCACTAGAAGGAAATGGAAAATTGTACCAATTTGTAGAACATTGTATTTGAAAATACTCTGGACATTTTTATTTTCATTTCAATGGTTATTTTTATATTTTTATTTGATTAATAGTTGGCGCCGTTGGGAATCAAACCCAAGACCTTACACTTCGCTCAGTTCGAGTCAGAGCACGCTAAACCGAGTAAAGACATACAGTGGTATTCTACTGTCACTGTTAAAGTTGCTTAGAGACGATCTCTAGCTAGAGGTGGCTCTTAGTTTTTATAGCTGATGTAATTCTAGTATAACAGAACAATGTAAGTGCTAACAGCGGTAAAATTTGACTGTAGAATACGTTATATTAAAGATTACCTCTAAATTCAGTTAGAGACGATCTCTAACTTTAACTGTGACAGTAGAATACCACTGTTAGTATTTTGGAATTGGTATGTTTTTAGCTAGTACACATTAAGCCAGTTTTATTTTTACATATGAGCACATTATCCGTACGTGAACATACAGCTAATTACTCGTACTTAGTGTCACAATACAAAGGGTAGTGTCCTGAATAAAAAGCAGGTCTCGGTGTTGTGATTTTTGTGTTTATCCTCATTTCCATATGTGTGCGCGTGGTAAATTCCTTAAACAAATAAACAATTAGAAGGGGACAATCTGCATGGGCTTGTATCGCGTCGAGTCCTGCAGGCCACAAGCGTACAACGAACCCGGCCCGCTCCAGATATTGATTCTCCTGCTGGACTCTTGCTTCCTGCTCTGCACTGCTGCAGTGCCACATCAACATCGAGGACCTAATCCTAACAGACAGGAAACTCTGCCTCCACTCAAAACATCATCACAAAAAAGTATGATAAATATAAATGTGTCATTCGCTTGTTTTCTATTAGTAATTGTACTGATCTGTACTAACGCAGATATCTATAATAATGTTAAAGGGCCATATCCGGTCATGTCAATCTACTAGGCAATGGATGAATAATGAATATAAAGTATGTATTTAGTAAAATTGTCTGTGATCCTCGAAAACTTTTGCACCCCCAATATAATATCACATTCGACTACATACTCCAGAACACCTATAACATAATCACAATAAATAAGTTCTTTGTATTTACAAAAAATATCCTGAATAAAATTCATTCGGGTAAATGAATAAGGTCTTTCAAAACAAAATTAAGTGAACTTGATTTTATTTAAATCGAAACTATGTCTAATTTCTTGCTTAGTAAAATGTAAATTTTTTTATTTATATTTTATGTTACATAATGTCATTTTAAAATATCATATTAAAAAAAAAGTCGCAAAAATTGTGATGTCCGCATTATGAAGTTATCCACGTGTAGATGCCAGAAATATTGTGGTTTGGCTCTTTTGAAAGTTGGTAAAGTGGACAGTCTGTGTTTTAAAGCATTGTAAGGCTTTTGCGTGCCACTATATTTGCAGAAGATTATTCAATTTGTCGGTTTGGAAGTTAAAACATTATATTTGATGTTTGAAGTGAAGTAAAATTGGGTAAGAACCACGATATATCATTGGATAAGGGGAAAAGTGGGGTAATAAATCAAGATATCAGAAAATAAGAATGAACTATAAAAAAGAACAAGAATTAAAAGAAGAAAATATATTGAAAAAAAAAACACAAATAATTAGATGGCTTGGTCATGTATGAAGAACAGAAGAAAGGGATATAGTAAGATCAATAGTTGAGTGGAACCCAGGCGGAAGAAGAAGACGAGACAGACCCAGGTCAACATGGCTAGAGGAAGTGGAAGAGGATCTAAAGGTACCAAAAATTAACAACTGGAAGAGAAAAACAAGAGATAGGGAGTTGTGGAAAAAGACAATAAAGAGCATCTAAGAAATAGTAACGGAGATTGATCCACTCCAATAAAAATAGGATCTAGAAAGCTTAAGAGGAAGCGACACAACCCTATGGGGGTATTATGCCACTCTATCTACGACTATAATAACTATAGTAAGTTTGTGCACGTCTATTATACGACATGTAACTTGAAAATTCGAAACATTCGGAGTAATTACACCTCAAGATACTAAACAAACCATAAAACTGTTCTTTCGGTAATTACAGTTACCCTAGCTAAAAATAAAACGGCTATAAATGATTACATTGTGGGTAAAAATACTACAATAGTGGCTAATATTAATAATTGGCTTTGACCGTCATAAAGAGAAATCCTGGGCCAATAAAACCGTCAGCGCATAGCGACTTCGATCCCGCAGCAGGACTAGGACGGGCCCATTCCTGCAGGAGTGCAGCAGTAGCGTGGGTGGGACAGCAGGATCAGGATACGAGTGGAACGATCGCGTTGCAACGCCGACAATAGTTGCGCTCGGGAAGCAAACCAACATTCCGGATTACTTCATTACCATTTTCAATAGCGTTAGCATTTCATTTTCCTACCCTCGCTATTAAAACTAAAACGATTATTGGTTCAATTAAAAATACTATACGATAGTAATTGAACAAAAAAAAAAATCTTTATATTTGCAAGAATTTTTTCTGTATTAGGTATTCAGTATTTTAGTCACTTCATAGGTAAATGGTATATTTTTCTGAGCATATTATATAAGTTTCTTAATATTTAGATCAGAAAGTTACTTTTCCTACATATTATGAAGTCAATTTTCCTATATATTACACATTCTATTGTTTTTCGATTTGTTTGTGTTCAATAATTTTGACAGAAATATGATTATATTTTTATTTACGGCAAACAATGGCCTGCGTACTGTACGGGAATGCTTTGTCACAGGCCGAAATAGCAATTTACGTTATAAATTCCGTAAATAAGAAACGAATAACATGTTTCCGGACGGGGCGACGAATGAACCTAGTCTAGAATTACGAAAGAAGTACCGTGAAAATAATTTAATGGACGAATGAGGTACAAAATTTTATTTCGTATTTTTGTATTTTATTACATTTATCAATTTAAAATTTGTAACTTTGAAAATTATTGAAAAAGCAAATTAAAAAACTATAGGGTTCTTTTTGAAAAATTCTATGAAAACCACATAAAACACAGTTGTAAGAAAACTGTAGTTACAATTGAATAATACATATTTTCTTTTAAATTCAACTTTCTATTCAAATAAAAAAACACACAATATAAAATTAAAGACAACTATACAAATATATAAAGAATTATATTGAAATAAGCGTAAATTAATTAGCTTGCATACATTTAAATAAAACTGATCCAAAGTATACTACATTTATATAATAAAAAATAATTATTTCATTCAATTAATTGATCAGTCTTCCTCTTTCGTATTTATATTTTCTCTTATTAAATAAAAGAATCCCTTCAGTTCTTTAGCATTAACTATATTTTGAACAAGAAACTTTTGAAACACAAAAAATATAAAACCTCCAAATATTCCTATACCTATAGCTACCAAAAATAACAAAAAAACACAAACTTCAAGGTGGATTGGACATTAAAAAAAATCTAGGTTTATCCAACCTTGATATTAAACAATTAGTAATATTTATATTTATTACGTACAGAACAAACTATACGATGTAATATATTCCTGACCACATTTGCCTATCCATGCTATGTATTATTTTTAGTTGCTCAATTATTGCTCAAATCGAACCTGAGCTTCATATGTAGAGATATATCTGGATTTTTTAAATTGTAATAATGAAATTAATGTGACCGAAAAATTGTCAGATCATTTACCAGGAGTTCTCCAATGAGACATTATACACCTACTCATACGTCCGAATGTAATACTAATTCCGCTGTGTCAAATTTAATATAGCTACACAAAAATGCTGAACGCATAAGTCTAATTGAAAATATTAATGTCATTTCCTGTTCCATTTGTCTTAAAATTTATATTTCCCAAAACAAAGCAACATGTAAAAATTCAAGGATAATCGTTCTATCCTTGACTTCTGCAATATACAATTTTAAATCATCCAAATATTGCTCTACTAAAGCAGTTCCTGTTCCGTTCTCATTGTATTTAAACAAAAGTGAAAACACACAGAACCCTTTCAAAATCACCAAAAGCAAATCGTAAATTTCATAACCTTCAGTGTGAAATTTAAAAAATCCGCAACGCATCAATTTACAAGCATCGTTTCTTTCGTTATCCAGGCAACCTTGGCTATTTTCATTTGTCCAATTTAACAAATGGCAACGAAATATTGCACAATATGCAACGGCCCTGCCCGCAAACAAAGCTCGCACAATTGGAAGATTAATTGCGACCTTGAACAGATTTTCAGCATGTACAAACTCGTTCGAGGTTGTGTTAGGTCCATGGAAGACTTGATCCTACTGTCGATCTCATTCATCAATCTGGAAGGCTTAAATTGAGATTGAAATTCTTTGTTTCAATTCAGTTTTAGTATGAAAAAGTTTGTGAGTTATATTTGAATTTTTTCAAATATGAAAAGTGACAAGAAACTTTGTTCTTCCAATTATTTTTCCACCCACAATGAAAAGTTGGAAAGGTTGCTCGGCCTTATCTACAAATTGAATTTAGTTTAGTTTTAGAAAATCCAATTGTTTCGTTGCATAAATTTATTTTTAAATAAATTATAATATAATTTTAATTTAATACAATGTTGAAAGTATACACTATTTTTTTTATATAAGTCAATATTTTTAATAGTTTTACAATATACAAAAGTGATCTCCCAAAATATTAAGAACAAATAGTTTTATCACCAAAAATGTACCTATATAATTTATAAACTTTTAGTTTCCTTAAAACAAAAATAAGTGTGTACAAAACCATCAAATTTCTAGACAATTAAGATGATTCCCCTACAAAGAATGCATAATAACATAGGCAATATTTGTCAGTTAGGGCAATTTTATCTATTTTAAGAAGCCGGCTTCTGCTGCAATTGTAGTTAGGGATGGTCAAGATCATGGCAAGAAATGCTGGTGAACAGGAATAGAATAAGGGATAATTATGCAAATATGGTTATCCCTGTAAGTAAATGTGTAGATACGTTTACAAATTTAATGACTATATAAACGTTGCATAAAAATACATTGCAAACATTGCTCTTCTAGTCGTTTCTATACGATTTATTAATTATCCTGGCTACGTCATTGCCATTAGGGCAGCAATTTTTAACAGACCTAAGGGCGGCAAAAACATTTATCCTGTGCTGATACATTGGGACTGAGAGACATAGAGTAAGATATCACGGTCGAAGTAATCAAAACATATTGTAAAGAAGAAAAACCTCAAAATTGTTATATTTGCTATACCTCCCTAATTAAATATGGCATCGATAAAAATGATGTAGAGAATTTCATGTTATATCAAAAATTCATTGTTCTCAGTCATAACCCAAATTTTTAGAATGATTGTGTGTTATTTATATATTGTGTGTATTATTCTCTCTTTTGAATTTATTGGGAGTACAAAATAGGGTTTCATATGAAGCTCGTATATGTAACCATTTATCAATTTCTATTTAAAATTCCATCACTTTTGGCGTGGGAATGAAACATGAATGGTCTATCAAGAGTCGGGGAAAGGCAGAGTTCGATTATGAAGTTTCCACCGGTTGCGGAAGAATATCCCGGCAACAATACGTCTATCGAAGTTTCCACACTTCGGCCTGGTTGCCGTTGCCGCACAATGATATACCTAACCCCTGCCCCTGGCTGTCCAAACCAACAGACTCGGAGAAAGTCTTCAAACTGAATTTAAACAGGAAGAACCGGAAGCTGAATGCTGAATCCGCCTGAAACGCTGAAGGCTGAAGGCTGATTGATGAACTCGCGCACTGGATGCTGACTAACAAGGATGGAGGAGGATTACATCGCATTCGTTTATCCTTCTTCAACTTAATTACGACACGTAGTTTTGTCACAACCAAACTCTAATTGCATACATGACTATAACCATGGGTGGATCTACAAAATGTCTGAGAGAGCGAATTAAGAAACTTAATCGTTCGAGTTAAAAGACATAATATAACAATATGACAATTTTATAAAATAGAAGCAATATTTCATTTGTTTGAGCTCAAATCACGTTTTTTTCAATGTTATAGAAATTCAAAAGTAAGTAATGAATTTGTCGTTCATTATAAAAATAAAATTTAACCAAGCGAAAATCTGCAAAGCCAAAAAATGCAGCAGATACGAAATATAAAAAGAAACGAAGAAGTGATCCTGATTAATATCAAATTTGACATAAATATATAAAATATAAATATTAATAAAAAGAGTAAAGAGAATAGGTTTGTGCTGGTCACATCAGATTTTTTTTAATTTGCAAAACGTTCAATTACATTTTCATAAGTGCCACTCTTAATAATTTATCTTCTGTCATCCTACATCGTAGCCTTGTCTTTAGTCTTCTAAGAGCAAAGAAGCTATTGGCTACGATAACGACCAACGTTAATAATATTTCAAGTAGATTATGAAAATTTGGATACATTTCAGATTCAATAGAGGAATATATTTTTACAGAATTTTTATATTGATTTCTTTAGAAGGAGATTGAAATAACACAGTGAATTTAGCAGAAAATATTTCCAGAAAATTATTGTTTTGTATATTTTGTATTTTTACCACAATATTTTGGTAGATTTGCAACTCAATATCTCTATTCAATACTTTTTGGCCTCCTGTAGGGTAAATTTAACAATTACACTTCGTTGACGTCTATGGTAGTTGCGATTTTACATATCGCGATGCGGTAATTTGTGTTTTTTGGCTTTTAGAGGTTTCCCTCGCGATTGATAATAGTTTTTAATTAACATATTGCAAGTGTGATAGGTTTATATTTCATACTCTTTTTACCTGTTTTACGTTTCTTCCGATATATACATTTTTACGAGTTTTTCCGAGTTCATCCTCATTATAGTGATGTATATTTCTGGACTGAAGGAGATTATGAGAAAATGAAATGCATTACTGGGATGCAGTCCGTTTATTTAAACAAAAACTAATCTACATCGAAAACCAGATGAATCAAAATTCAACATTTTAATAGTACTGTAAAGTAAAATGCTTTACCAAAATGAAATAATAATAACCAATAAACAGTTGAATTGTGACATTTACAAACCTCAGTTTAGAAAGGAACTTGACTTTGAACGAGTAAAATTGATCGTTCAAAATAACCATCAGTTCAACTTGCGTTATTTAAAAAACAATATTTATACTACTCAACTTTAGGTCAAAACACGCAGTCAATTTCTGTAAACTAAAATCAAGAGTTGAACTACGTTTATATTATCGGCAATTATTGTGATGTATTTATTGATATGCAAATAATGCATAAATAAATATAATAATTTGCTAAATAAGCTATTTAGATTAAATGAATATTTTATATGTCCATTTTAAGAAAATGAGTAATATATCTTTATGTGGAGTAATATACCTACTAAAAATTTATTGAATATTTTAGTTTACGAAGAAACATAAATGTTCAAATCTCTTTAGCGTTTAGCTATAACGTTCATTCGAACAATGGAAGTAAGTGAGTTTTGTTCTTTTAGCAAAGGTATTTACTTAATCAATATCTTTATATCCGTAGGTCATTGTCTTAGGAGCAATAACAATGCAATAAACCAGTTAGTCAAATAAAATTTATTTCAACCGTTTCAATTTCGAGAAATAAAAATTACTGGTGTCATAAACTTGCCACATTGAACCGACTCACTGTAATTCGATTTCACATTTTCGGAAGGAAATTTATTCCTCTAACTGGGAGATAAGAAATTACCATTTTGTAATCTTCCTTAATTCGAATGAAATTTTAATTTCGGTGGAAATGTTGACGAAAAACCCTAATTCGAACCTTTCGCGATAATTGAAAATTCTGATGAGCCATTCCTTTCTGCCTTGTTCGGGTGTATGACCTCTTCATTGTAAAAATGTAAATAGAGATACGAGTACATAACCTGTCTTATTAAAAAATAAACCCTCTTGAATTTATAGTTTATTATACGGGAATATTCTTTGGGATAGGAGCAAGAAACGTTTCATTTCAGCGAGAAAATTTATGATTTTGATATATTTGCGTATTATGCATAAAGTTTCAAGGGCAAGGAAAGTACACAATTGAAAATGAACGTTGGGCAGAATGACAAATTCATATCACAAAACAAGTACGAGTAGAGTCACGTACATAGGTGAATGTTCAGCATGTATGTGCACAAATACTACAATACCAGGAATTTAATTACTCCGGAACTTGTTTGCGAGATGAATTAAAACGTTGAAACGTACGACTGATCAACGCTAGACCACAACTCCGCAAACCTACGTTACATCTCTATATATGCTTGGAAATCAAACCAGGACGGGATTTATGTTGGTGGGGGTCTCTAGGCAAAAGTGTGGTGGAAGCCTATTTTTAATAATGAAATAAACATTGAAAATTTATATTTTTTGTTTTTTAAAATAAATTGTTAATTTAACAAATACTTGAATAATTTTTATACTATATATTAGCCTGATGAAGACTGATTTACAGTCGAAACGTTGGTGTACTAGAGGATTTTATTAAATGTCTGCTACACCAATAGTTATTTCACTAGTCCAGAAACTGAACTTTTGCGAGAGCGAGCTTATTTTGACAGGTCGAGCTGATAGCGAAACCTGCAAATAATGTGAGATCTCGCAAAAGAGTTTCTGGGCATATGATACACATTTTTTGCGCCGATGACACTTTTAATTTATTTAAGAAATATTATTAAATTTATTACTTAAAATTTTATGCACTATACGTGTTTATGTCAATAACATATTCGGTTCACATGAATATATAAACAATTTACTTGTTTTATTCAAAATATTTAGTGACATTTCTTCTAACCTAAAAAATAAAACGAATGTGAATTGATACTTTTCAACAATTAACGTAATTATAATCACAAGACGAGTATAATATGAATAATAAATCAATAATAGTTGTTTTGATTAACGTTTTACATTTCCAATAAAATAAAATTAAAAATTTTAACAAATTGTAATGTGAAAATATTTAAGTTCCTACATTTTGCCGGCCTAGGCCGGCAAGCAGAGAGTTTCTGGACGATTTTGAGTTCTGTAATACTAATCATAATGAAACAGAGGTGCGAAAATTTGTGTTCCTAATTTCTAATTATCCAGTCGAATGAAATTAATTCTGTTTTAATAAACATAAAATTTAGGTTTGGCACTTTTCTTGCTTTCTTGTTTGTAAAATATTCTATATCTTTATGTGATAATACTCTTAAAATATCATTGTTGTTGCCCAAAAGTAATAGATATTTTAGGCGTTTTTCGATCATAACCGTTCTCAAGCTATTTTTAATATTAATTATTAATTTTAAGGATGGTCTTTCTGCAGTGCAATTTGTTATCATAAAACAAGATAAAGTCTTAAGAAGACTTCCATGCTTGGACTTTTTTTCAATTATTAAATTATCTATACATAAACAAGTCTCGATAAAAGACACTATTATAATAATAATAATTATTATTAAGTCATTTCGTTATACATTAGTAAAGCTACAACTTAAATCAAATAAATTTTGGTATTTTTCAGGCTTATTTTTTAATAATGTAAATTGTTAACTTGGTGGAGGAGTCATTCTTGGTGAGGGCCCCTGGGCTGTAGCCCAGTCTGCCCACCCTTAAATTCGGGTCTGAATCTACTAACATTCCTATCACAAACATGATTTCAAATCTGAAAAATATGTATCTTAAAAAGATCATAAATTTTAAATAACTTTCTAAAATTTATGTACCTATTTTACTTGTTTACTAGAAGTGAATAAGGAAAGAATTGCAGTACGTTTAAAATCAGATTTCAAGTTTCTGAAAGTATATTTTGAAGTCACAAAGATTCATTTTATTATGTGTGTATGCACGATTTCTCAAATAATAAGACCAAAAACTGTCATTGGTCGTTTAGGAATGAAATGACCGCCAGTGATTGAAAGAACCAAGTTCAAATTCCACCAAGGTAATTCTTTATCAGCTATTTCCCACATTATAATGAACCTAGCTAGCTAAAGTGCCCTTAAATAACATCTGGTAAACACCAAATAATAAATAGTGATATATTTTTTATAAAATGATACACTTGGTATTTGCATGGGAAGGTAATAAAGTACTGGAATTCAGTTATTTTTCGAAGGCTTTATTTCAGCTCCGACCGGTTTGGACACCACATGGGTCTTCTTCAGGGAGTGAAAGTCAAAATTGAAAATGAATCAGCAAAAAATAAAAAACTGTGAACCGAAGGTGTTGTTAAAATGATTGAAATAGACAATCCAGTGTACACATAAAAACATATGAGTCAAATGTGAATTTTTTATAAAAAAAAGTATTGGTTTGATTTTTCTTTATGATTAATAAAAAGAATGTATCACACTTCAAGAAATCATTTAAATTATACAGTTGCTATTTGTTATTTGAGAAATTCAATAATTTCTGCAAATTTAACCAAATTTTTAAATATTAAATATTTGTAAATAGAAATGATTGTAATTATCTAGGGTAATTTTGATTTTTTACAGAGCTGAAAATTATAAAAAAAGTTTTAGATACCTACTAATAAATTAATACAAAATATTTTCTATTATATTTATAATTTTAAATATTTTAACTAAGAGCTCAATTTGCTAATATTGTCTCCTTAAAACCTAAACTGTACTACACCCGATAGAAAAATAGCATAATTATTATTACAATAATATGAATGTTAAGAAAGTATCGAAAACCTGTAGTAGTAAAAAACGATTTTAAAATTGAAAATTTTAGGTTGTCATATATTCCATGAAAGATAAAAAAAATAATCTCAAAAGCAATATTTTTCAATGTTTTATTAATCAGATTATCATTCAAGCTGTCAGAAGCTGACATATTAAACCGATCATCTTGAAAAAACATTTTCATATTTCAATCCTTTGAGAAGCTTGTAACACCGACCTTAATGTGTAGCTCGTACTTGAACTTATTCCTTTAATCCATTTTTAATACATTCACAAATTCAAGTCAGGGTCAAAAAAACATGTGCCATATAGGGGAAGAAAAAGTGGGAAACATATCGCTGTTGTCACTGATGATGAATATTTTTTCACTTAGTGTTCGGGAGAGCCGCTTTTTTAATACTGGCGCATTTCGATCAGAACCCAAGTGGGTCAAGTTTGGAGATATTCGTATGCCAGTTCGCGAATCCACAAAATCAATATGTAAACATTCAAACATTGTCAATTCCATATCGAATTCTAAACAGTTAGCAAGAGAGATGAGGTTCTCAGGGGGGCGCCTCACCTCAGGGGATATGTCATCATAATATTTCCGCTGAACTTTACAACTCAAAAACATACCAACAATTTGTTCTACTTTCCTCTTCTGCAGTGAAGGCACGTGAACTAACATTTTGGTAAGGTAGACGATAAAAACTGAATAAAAACTTATTGCAATGACATACACTTATCACGAAATTTACATCATGCATTGAATAAAATACCAAAAGAAACTGCTGCCAATTTTTAATAGTAAACTTAAATTTAAAATCCAAAGATGTTTGATGTCTTTTTTACTACATTTGGACAACTTTAAATACAGCGCCAAATTTCAAAAACATTCAGTTCGGTCGCATGTTTGATTTACCCACGTGGAAACAGACCAATCAGAAAGTACTTGAGGCATGCCTCAAGAATCCCTTTTCTGAATCAGGATATGCACCGAGAGAAAAATCGATAAACGCTGTGAACATTGTAAAAAAGCATTGTAGTACGCACACATTAATGAAGCTTGAGGCAGTAGAATTTTTGCCTCTGTACTTCTGTAGTCGGCACTGCGCTGTGTGTACGAATGCTTTATTCGACAGTATACAGGTGTCCCAAATAAAATGTTAAGCTTGAGGATCTCGAGAACGAAAAAATAAAAGAGATCGGTTAAATTAGACCAAAGTTCCCGCATTAAGGGACCATTTTAACGAAGGATTTGTTTTCCTAAAAAAAATGCATAGAACGAAAATGTAAATTTCACGTTTTCAATTTTTTCTCATAACTTCCAAAATTAAGATTAGGCGATTTTAGTATGCCTCTTTTTCAGACAAATAAATAGGGAATTTCAAAATTTTTCAAATGGAGCTTTGCCTATCAAAATAATTAATTCGTATCATATAGTGTAGTGAAAAATACGATATGATGTGTTGTTTTATATTGTTATAATAATGTTGTTGCGTCAGAATGAATGAAGAACAATTATTTGAATATTTTGATAGACAAAAAACGTTTTTCTTCAATCTTTTGCGACGAGATTGATAAGGTTGAAGTTTAATTTCTACACCGCCGACAGACTATAGTTTTAAATAAAAATATGCTACACTATTCATGAATTAAAATTCTGTCGAATGGGCAATACTAACTTTTTTCGTTTTACACCAATTTTGTTCTGTACGTCCTATTGTAAAATATGCATGTCGTAGAAAAAGTAGTAAATTTTGTAACACTAAAATATTTTAATTAAATTTGTGAATAATGCTAGTTATTTCCATTATTAAATTTGTGAATGTTGTCAGTTATTTTTCATTACACGTTTAATAAAAATTTGCAGTTGAAGAAATAGAGGTAAGACAGAATTTACATTGTAGTACATTTTCATGATTAAATGATAAAATGCATAATGAATTCGAACAACAACAAAAACTGCAGTTCCGTGTACATTTAAATACATAATGCATCGCGGAACAAGCGAGCAGTCGGTCTGCAGCCCGCGTTCCGCGTCCAATTCCATCCTCCGTTTTATTCGCTTTGTAAACGCGGGGAATCTACGAGCAATGAGCACGCCCCCGCAAGTAATAAGAGCCGTATGTTGGATTCGGACCGCGCTATGTAATCAAATCTAACTTATTATCCTCTTCGCCCAAAATAAAATTTAATAACTTGGTTACTCCAATTGAAATAAGCAACGATACGTTCCGACCATATGTTCCAATTTTTATGTTCGGTCATTCTAGCTAGAATTTATGAGTGCAAAAATTTGTTGGTTTTGTAATACATCATTGGGGAATTGCTACATGGACGTAACGTGGGCGATGAACTTTGCATATTGATTTTATCAGGTTAAAAAACCATTTTGCGGACATAATTAACCCATTTACCGTAAAGAGAATTGATAAAATTATTCATGTGCCATATTTCCAATAATGTTTTTGACCCCAATCAAACAAATCTATCTATCCACAGTTTTATTCACCGTGATAAAACAAAAGTTTATTTACTAACTATCACAAATAATAATAATTGTATTTTACCAAGTAGATTTTGATTATAATAAATAAAATGTATGTTACATATTAAAAGTTATAAGATGCGTATTACGCACGAAGTGGAAAAGTTACACAAGAGCCGCGAAGCAGCGAGTTTGTAATTCCACAAATGCGTAATTGCTTTACAACTCTAATTATATACCATACTTTTTCTACGATCACTATTTGACTGTTTTCGATTACATCACGATCACACAATGCACTGAAGGAATGGACACATCACTAGTAAATACAAGTACAGAACATAAAAACAACTATGTCAAATTGTCAACCTCTAAATAAAAAATTTAAACTATTTTGAAACCATTAAAACACTACTATGTAGTACATTTCTTATTTCTTTTTTGATTAGTCGTAATCTCGTAATGTTTTAAATTAATTATAATAAGTATAAATAAGTTATACTGCTAACATAATTTCGATAAATCAAAAATTCCCTAACTGTGCGATGGCATACTTTACACACGGCCTTCGGTAATGAGACACTTAGATAACCTATAAGTTTTACAATAATGGCTACTTACATTAGTAGTCGTGGAAAAAAATAATTTTGATATACATATAAATAAAATGTTAATTACAATACTTAAAGTAAATGCTTATAATAATAATGTAGATGTTGACGTTAAATATTGATTATCGTAAAGTAGATTTGGATTACACTAAAGAAAATGTTGATCACAATTAAAAGTACAATAATCAGCTGAATGTAACGGTAAAAAAATTTGTCAATTACAATTTATAAATAAAATACTTTGTACAGTATGTAAAATTAATGATGATCTTCCAAAAAAATGTAATATCAATATCAATATATAAAGTCATGGGCGTAGCTAGGCAGAGGGAGGTAGGGGAGCCTGCAAAAAAAATAAAGAAACGGGATAAAACTGATTCAGGTTCGGTGTCGGGTATTTAAATCGTAATATTTTTGGTTACATTTTTGTTCATTGTTCATGGAAATCATTTAATATAAACAAAATAATAAAAAATATTTGATTTACCCCAAAAAGGAAATATTGCACAAGGTTAGCAAAACTGCAGTTAAAATCTTATTAAAAATAAAACGGAATAAACCAATCATGTAGTAAAATGGAAATAACAGTTTTCGTTCCATGTCATAAACGGATATGTTGTAATATTAGAGTCTCGTACGAGGAAGTCCTAAAAAGTTAATTTGAAGCAGCGAATCTATTCATAAAGTTAATCTTCTTTGCTTGATTCACCCATGGCGTTCAATAAGGCTGCACTTGGACTTGGATGGAGGATAAAAGAACTTTCAATTTTTCTTTTTCACGGGAATCATTGAATTTTACTCTTCATTTTAGTTACATTCATATATCCCGGGACTTTTTGTTCCTCTAAGAAGGATGCAGCAGCTAGGAAGTACGTGCTGCTTGACTTTTATTTGTGAGATAAAAATATTTCAAATGAAGAATGAAATTCTTATATTCATCGTCTTATTGTTATCAAACAAGATGCTGCTAGAATCTAGATATAAATTCGTAGCACATCTATTTAATATCCTCTACACAAAGTGACAAATAAAATAAAATAAGTTAATTCAATGTCAAGTATTATCACCTTCTATTTTCAAATTTTATGTTGAAAGAATGACAATGACTTAGCGTTTATTATCTCATAAACTACTAAAGTATCATATGTTTATATATGTGTACAATTTTATGTTTAGAATATATGCATAGATAAAACAATAAAGCTATAAAGCTTTATCATGTACATGTGTATACTCGATAACTTCTAAACAACACTGACCAACCTTAACTCAGACGAAGATATTAAATTACTCCAAATAATAATATCAATAAACCACTGACGTCGCACTAGGGATGGTTTTGTGTAAACATTGCGGATTACGGAACTGCAGCACCACCAAGTTTTCTCGGTATAAAAATTTATTTCAAATAACCGACGTGTCGACTTACTTTATAGTTTAGAAATGGTCAAATGCAGATATGGGAATACGTTTATTTATACAGCTATGTGTATATGACTATAGCAACACTAAGAAGGGCGAAGAATGTTAGCAGCACTGTGTTTACTACAGTATCATATCAAATAGCAAGATAGGTTACATCGATGGGCGCGCAAATATTTACACTCGCAGGGAGAAGCGTAACTCGGCACTGCAAAACAAGCAGTTCCTACGCTAAATCAGTAATGTAGCAATGTGCTTATAATATTTATTGTGCTTATTCCGTATCTTTACATATTTGAACATTACGGTGAAAGACGTAAAATATTTCCTTGTTTATATTTTAACACATTATTACAATTATTCACAATTATGTCCTCAATGCAACCTCAACAAATGACAAAGCAAAACAATGTATGTATTTTTATGTTTTGTTTTTATTTTTACTATAATTTTGATATTTTATCGAAACAGGCACTTACAGTGTCTTGACAATTTCGTAAGTTGCAGCGCCCCCATGATTTAAAGCCAGGAGAAGCTACTTCATCGCACAATGCCTCACAAAAATTTATAGACTTATTTTTCTTACAGGGTGTACCAACGTGCTTTGCACTATATTATACGGTAATGACATTTATACCGTATAGAACCTTTACCAGACGTCACGTTCTTGACACTCTAGCTAGCGTGTAGAGTGCACCACAAGTCCTTTTTTATTTAGGAAATATATCGTAAAGAATTTGACTCAATGTCGGTCATTCTAATTATTAGACCACAATAAAGATATATATTATATACGATTATTGTATTTTTTGTACACAGGTACATAAAAATATCAGATGTATCCATAACCATCACAAAACTAAATCCCATTACAAATATATGATAAGGGTGGACTGGGTAAAAAATTTGAATCTGGTATCACAATTCATAAAAATTAAAATGTTTTGTATAATAATCAAAAAGTGTATTGCAAAAGAAAATATAATCCAAATTTAAAGGCCTTGGTTTTCTGGCGACTTAATTTATAATAACAAGTGTACTTACAACAAAAGGATATTACAAAAAAAGACAACATATATAATATAAATTTTTAAGGTTTTCGGGAGAGTTTATTTATATTATCATCCAGTGAAATGGGTTGTGTTCGATGGATTGATATCAGTCCATTTTATCTTTAAGATGTATTCCTGAAATTTTTATTTTAAAAATTCATTTGGTATGTTGGTTTGTCAGCGAGCGTTCGTGCATCATTTCACCGCAGCGTAAAACTGCAAGTGCCTAACCTTATAGCCTATAGAAACTACTATAGAGGGAGTGCGAGCAGAAATTGGAGAAGCCAAGTTTCATCAGCTGATAATTGTTAATCCGCCATTTCTGTAGGAACCAGGGGCCACTGACGTAGCTGACAATTTTAGCGCTAAGGGCAAAACATTTGTCTCGTTCTTAAAAGTTCTAATTTACTCGGACGATTTAAAAAAAATTCATCTCTTATTTTTTGCATGCTGAAATTTATTTTATTTATTTCTTCAAATACATTTTTCAATGTAGGTAGTTCTACTTTTAATTCGTAAACACGATTCAATACTCATTCTTTGGACAACCATTTGAAGAAAAAGTTCATATAATGCTAAGTTTCACACCAGGCCCGCGGCACCCCTACAAGTAGTGAAAGGCACCCCAAGGTGCCGTGGCACCCACTTTCAGAACCACTGCTCTAAGGGCGTACCGAATACACATGCAAAACACATGATTTTAGATTTCCGCAAAATAAAAATGCTTTCAACTTCAAACCTTTCATTTCATTGATATCTAAAAATTTACTCTACATCTCAACAACTTAATGATTTATAATGAATTCTATAGATATTTTGATTAAATGTTTAGTTTTTACTCTTGCTCGTTATCGTGGAGAGGATGATACATCCCCCATAAAACCCCCACCTCTCTCCCCGTAAATACGCTATTATTCATTGGGCTGCAATTTTTTTACGACAAATTCAACGAACACTCAACTCTTATTTCACATATATGTAATACACCATTAGGTATTTATTTGAAATATATTATTAAATAAATAAAATACTCAGACAATGCTATAAACTCAACAATTGAATTATATCTTGGCCATACCTTTCATAAAAGTGAGCTTATAGCATGTCTGGAGTTGATCCTGTGAAGGTTATGGTATTTCCCTTCCACTCAGCCTGTGCTTTATACGTTGCTGCATCATTCTTATACCCACACTAAAGGCCTCTCATGTCTCCTGTAAACTGAATTCTACTCAGACGAGACATCGAAGTGAGTCTTGCCGATGCCGAGCTACGATCGCTTTTTGTTTGACGTATGAAATTTTATCGACGAAATAAAAATCAACAGAGTGTGATGTATGTGCTGCAATGTTGGTACGACTGCATTTCGCGACAGAATGTTGGCAAGAGTAAGAAGTTTTAACGGTGATTTTGTGATAAGTGAATTTTTGTTGTGAACAAATATTAGACTTTTCCAATACTAACATAGTACGAGATAAGTTTATTTTGAATATCTATATGCCGGGAGACTTTTCATGATTGTCTTCTTTTTTATTAAACTACAATTTTAAACCTTCTTGGCGGTATACCTGATTTTCAAATACAACTTAGTCAAACCAAATGTGAAGTACAAATTCTTAAAGTATTA
Organism: Stenolophus ochropezus; assembly: GCA_035578165.1. Lineage (NCBI taxonomy): Eukaryota > Metazoa > Arthropoda > Insecta > Coleoptera > Carabidae > Stenolophus > Stenolophus ochropezus. The sequence continues at coordinate 15,402,128 of JAQOWZ010000002.1, forward strand.
AAAAAAATGTTTACTACAAAACAAAATATATTTATCCAAAAGAAAAACGTGTTTTTACACTCAACTCGAGGAAAGCGACTTTATATGTTGATTGCAATATAGAATGTATTGATTTATAAAATCTTATAAAAAAAGTAAATGTTTATTAAAATTTTTAAAATATAATTAGAACTGAGTAGCTATTGATTATATTAAAGTCAATGTTGATTGCAACAAAGTGGATGTATGTTACAAAAAAAAATGTTGATTAAAAGTAAGTAGATTTTGATTTCAATAAATAAAATGTCGATTGCAATAAAGAAAATGTTGATTACAACAAACTACATATTGATTACAATACAAAATAGGTTGATTAAAACAAAATAGATATTGCTACAACAAAGAAAAGGTTTATCAAAATAAAATAGTCGTTGATTGCAATAAAGAAATGACTCATGGAAAGAAAGTAGATATTAATTGCAATAAAGAAAAGGTTGACAAAAACTAAAGACGATAAAAATATGTTGATTAAAACAAAATAGACGTTGATTACAAAAAATCACTTAACTAGAAACTAATTTTCTGAAACGGTATGGAACCAGTAAAAATGTCCTTTCTCTTTTATCTTACCATAAAAACACTGGTTTATAGCCATATTTTTATGATTTCGGTGTCTATTATTAGTTTTGATTTATTTCTAAATTAATTTCAAATACAATGGCGAAGTTTAGATATTTTATAAAATATTTTTATTTTATTAAGATTGTCATCAAAAATGATATTCTACAAGTTCACGGAGAACGAATAGACTGTAGCAGGCGCACTGAGTTCCCATGGCAGTAGAGAGTTTTGCCTCCACCTACACGACCTACGTTCAAAAAGTCAGATCTCACAAATTACGAAGAAATGGGAACATAATTTTAACTTTCAATTACATTTTAAGTTATAGTTATTAATATATTTACAATTAAATGTATTTCACATGTTATTTCAATCATGCTAAACTTCCCAATAGTTTTCGAGATACCGATATACATAAGAGAATATGTATCATAACATATAGAAAAAAGGACGTAGTTACTTTTAATCCTATTACAATATTTATTTTATAAAATTCATAAATTGTGTGCATTTTCAAGAATCCGTAAGTGTTATAAAAGTTCAAGATTAATATTTTAAAGTTATCATCTGCAATCCTGCTTACTTATATTTTATGAAAATGCACATTTTCTTTTGTAGGCGTAATGGCTGCTCTTAGTTTTTGAACTTGTGACTCGTGACAAAATTTAATTAGCAAACAAAATTACGAAATAAAAGTTCTTTATAATAATGTAGAACGACTGAAACTTTGCCTTAAAATGCATCTGAATTAATGAAAGTTAATTTTTATATTGTCCGTTGACGTCAGGAAGAAAGATGAATGGGAATCTTAATTATTCCACGTTCTTGCCCAAAATAGAACAGACAATCCTCAAATTATATTCCAGGCTGCAAATAAATCACGGAATCCATTTTACTCTATTTTCATCATCGTCATACGCATAAATAACCTGCTCTTCATTCTGGAGAATAAATATTCATTCATTATTGTACCATACAATGCTAATTTAACCGTGAAATACCTATCAACCTTATGATTTATAGAAGTACTGCTATATAAAATATATAAATTCATAATAATGTTATAATTTATATAATAATTGAATTGCTGTCAAAGAAAATCTTTTACAAAGGTTGATATTTGTTTGTGATTATTCTATTTTTACTTTTTATCGTACTGCTTTATATTCAAATTTATTCAAAATAATATCGACAAAAATTTATTGAATTAATATCTCGTAACTTTTTTAAAATTTAATTTAGATATCATATGAAGTAGGAAATAAAAAGAAATGAAAACTTCAAGAGTTTGACAACACAGTACTGTCTGCGACATGACACAAAATATTTTTTCCAAAATCGTTAGCAAAATACATCATTATTCAACTTAAAACAGTGAGCAAAGTAGCATATTGAATCACAAGTGAGCAAAGTAAATAACATTAGTGAGCAAAATGCACTAACTCTGAGCACAATGTTTTCATGGGATTACAAACATTATAATACATTTTTCCGCCCACCGGTTATTAATAGGTTATATTACGTGCCTCGAACGTACCAAAAATTGGTCATTAATAACATCCATTAATGCCCTGATTTTTATTAATGACCAATTTTTGGTGCGTTCGATACACGGAATATAGTTGCCGAAAATGCTAGATAAAATTAAAAGATATGATTTTTACAATTATTAGCTAGGTATATTCACGTAACATACATTTAAAATTAATTTGAACCCATAATACTTGTCAAATAAAATTAAAAAAGTATTTGTGCTACGTAGCGTTCAGTAAACTCAACGCAATCACTGAAAACAATTGACAAATTTGTTGATTTTTGACGTATCAAGGTAGGTCAGTCAAATGTCAACTGTGTTACTTACCCTAACCTAAAAAAATTATCAATGAATAAAATTGGAATTTAACAAGAAACGCTGAACGGAAAAGTATTGTAATTACCTCGGATGTTAATAAACGAGTAATGATCTCAAATATTAACGCCCTCGCTTCGCTCGAGCATTAAAATATCTCAATCATTAATCGCTTGCATTAAAATCCTTGGTCATTAAATAACTATTAAATTAAATTACATTAATAGTATATTATTTAACAAGCATAATATGTAGGCTATATTACACGATGATGTAATTAAAAATACGAGCGGGAGCGAGTATTTTTAATCATCTGAGTGTAATGTAGCCATATTATGCGAGTCAAATACTATACTTTATCTACAACTATCAGGCATATAACAAATCTGATATTATTTGTTAAATATTCAATTAGGTGTGGGTAGTTCATATATAGCTTAACAGATGGCGCCACAGTAGCACTTAAATGTCAAAATCACTTTTCAAATTGTATTTATTATACTTTTATAAGCATATATATTGATATTTATAATAAAAAATATGTTATTAATAAATTAACAGTTTAATAAAATATTATGTGTTAAATTATATGCCCTATTTATTACAGAAAAGTGTAGCGTGTATCATGACATTTCATATTACACTTGTGTAATATGAGTAGTATATTATATGTAGTATCACACGTATAATGTACCTATATTTCAATAGTTGTAGATAAATTTAATTATAATTTATAAACATAATTGTACTGTTGAGATTTTCATTATTAAATAAAAAAGTACAATGTTTTTTTTTTTTAAATTATATTTTAAGATTGTGGAAAAAATTATGTTTAGCACACGTGAGCATGTCTTTTTCTCACTTGTCCAGTTGGCACACTCGCTTCGCTCGTGTGGCCAATTTCTGGGCCCGTGAAAAAAAGACATATTTTGCTCATTTGTACTAAAAATAGCTATTATTTAAAGGCGGCCTGCAAATTTTGCCAACGGTTGTTGATAGCAACAATTTGAAAATATGTTTGCTTTGCTGTCTATCTATAAATGAACTCTAGAAACTAAATGTTTTAGACCGATTGAAGACAAACAAAATTAATTTTATCAGTACTGTGGCGTATTAATCAGACGACAAAAGTACGTAAAATTTCTCGGCCAAACATTTGCTGCCGTTTTTACATTAGAAAAACTGAAAACTTTATTAAAAAATAGTTTTATTCTTATTTATAATAGTAGTAAGTAGGGCTAGGATTATATGAAAATATAATATTTTCTTTATTGATATGAATTGAAAATCCGCACGAATTTCAAAATCAAAGTATTAGAATTTCATTTATTTCACATATTTTGCAAATATTTACCTATTAGAGCATATTTTTTGGTGAATTGCATATTTGGTTATATTTACTAAAAAGTTCAGTTAAATATTAAATCCTTGACAACAAAAAAACCAAACTTTTTATTTATATATTGAAAAACTTCAATATATTACTAATATGACCAACATTTCAAATCACTCATACTTTTATGTTTGAAGTATCGGCACAATCCACTGTTTGATGATTAATGATTTTACTTTTCTTAGCTAATTTATCCTCTATTATAGGTATAAGAGTTGTCGTTTTCACATTTTTAGTATGCTATTATCAATAATATTGAAATCAAATTAACTTTTACTATATTTCTTTATATTAGTTCCAATTAATAAATTTACTTGCTTCATTTCGTTCGTAATATTTCTGCTTTTGTAGTAATGATTTCAAATAATTTTATAAATTATAATAAAATGACTTGTACAGAATAGATATATTATTCTTTTACTTCCTTGTACGTATAAGGGAAGTATTGTAATAGTGAAAAATTTTGGTTTTCAAATTTTAACGGAAATATCCGTTTTGATTATCCCTGAAACCACTTTACTTAGAATGTTGAAATTTTGTATATGGAATTGTTATAACATCTAGTTGTGCTCCTCACCTTTTTTTTCAAACGGCACTGTCAAAAGAGCAGTTTACTCAAAGGGTATTTTAAAAAAATATATATTTATTTAATTTTTTTCTATTGCAGTCGGTATTGCCCAAGGGTCACGTTTCTCGAAGGGTTTTTGAATTTTTTTTTGCATAATTCGAAAACGATTATCTGTACAATGTTGAAATTTTATATGTAGGACTGACTGGAGAATCATATCACACTTCTAAATGAAATAAATTTAAAAGTGCAGCAAAAAAGTGTATAATTTAATACGCGTACAAGTAGCCATGCAGTGTCCACATCAGATTTTTTAATAAGATATGACTGTTTATACACATTTATTTTTATATTCACATGTGTTGTAGTCTTAGATGAGATATAACATAGAGATATGGCATTGCCCAAATATATTGTCGAAAGATCTATGGTTTAAAATCGCTTGCAGCCCCCTGTTTGAGAACAGTGGACCAGTGGAGTAGTTATATGGAAAACTCAACCAAACAAATAATGAGGATAGGTGACTACTATGACCAATATTTCGTTCGTCTAACTGTAAGTGTGCACTACTCAGCTGGCGGATTGTTCTCACGCAGCTAACTGTTAGGCGATTCTCGACCATACATCTTTTGCTTGCTCAGTAGTACGTAGCTATAAGAGTATGCCATATCTCTATGTTATACCTCATCTAAGGTTGTAATATTGTAAATGATAAGTTTATTGTAATTTTCTTCAAACTTCTATAAAACTTGTAATACATATATATTATTTGGTTATAGTATATGTTAGAGTTAGAGCCGACTTTTGAATAATGAGGATCAACAGTTAAAGTAATAAATTGGTATTGAGTAATGCAGAAATGGCATTGTGAAATATTCGCTTCAGGATGAAATATGTGCGCTGAGCACCGGTTCAGTTTGTTCAAACTTTCTCGTCTGTGACAACTCTACTTTTATTTTCAGTTCAATAAATCCCTCAGCTCTTTACAGATATTTAAAGTAAACAGTTTTGACACTTTGAATTTGATATATTTCAAAATTTTTACTGCTTTACGCGAACTATAAAGTTAACAGAAACTTTTAAAACGGCTAGACGTGGAAAAATATTTCGCATATAAAGTATTTCAATAAACGCTATAGTAAACTATAAAATTACATATTTTATGATTTATTCAAGTTCGTATCTATACTGGGTTTACCTTGACACTATTTCGAAGCTAAGAAAAATCCTGAACTGCGTCTTTCGCAAACAAATAAAAAAACTATTTACATTATTTATGGATTTGAATGGCCCGGTATCGATTCGACAAAATCCAACGGTTTACAAAATATTTATTTAGAATGAGTATAGATTGCTGCTTAAGAAAGACAATTTATTATTACGAAAATTTATACCAATTTACAACACAGGCAGCGGTGGCTCACTTCATAAGCGCGTTAACTCGCCGAGTTGAATGTGAAATCTGAGATTCAAATTCCATTTTCGTCAATCTTTCGCAATCCATTATAAGTTCTAAATACATTTCAAGGGCTGTTATAAACGACATCCCAAATCACTAAATTGTAAGTAATATGATATGAAACAAGTATCTTAGGTACTTGAGCCCCTGAATAGGAATACATTTTCAGCACATTCAATATTTGATTTAACGAACGCATAACTGTTATAAGTTTTATTTTATAAATTTAATACTTACGTAGAAATAAATTTCTAACAAATGTTATAGAAAATGTAATCCTTTTTAACTTTTACAATATTCAAACAAACTGATAAGTATATAAAAGTGTTACGACAACAGTATTATTTTCGGTTGACCAATTATTGCTCATCAGCTTTTGGTATTATTATCCACGCCTATGTGAGCGAGAATACATGGAAGGATAACAAAAAATATCGTACTATCGGGTAATTTTGTCGTACTATAGGTGGTGACTTCTGTTTTGTTTTGCAGTGTACACATCTACGGGTATGTACCAGCGACAAGCGAGAATAATTTAAAAAATTACTGTGGTCTCATAAAAATCCCTTTTCGTTGAACATTTAGTGAACTCAGACATTTTCCTACATTTCTTCGTCCTTATTTACAAAGACTTCCATTGCAAAATTACTCATCACTAATTACTAAATATCTTTACTTCGAAATATTCATTATCAATTGATGTGACATCTAGGTGACATTTTAAATTAATATTATTTTGTATCTAACTTTTCCAAATACCAGTTTTTGTTATGGTGTTTCATATTGACTTGGAAAAAATAAAGAAGAAAGAAAACAAATAAGTTGTTACTAAAATGAGAAAATGATATGCGTAATCCTAAAAAGCACAATCTACCACATCTACACCTATCATAATAATCTACTGCAAACTTCATCCTAATAATAAAAAGGTAAAAAAAATAGTATTTAAATATCCCTACGCTTATAAAAAAAATTTACTGCTGTCTACTCTGGATGTACCAGATCTACTTAATCGTATGTATTGGTAAAGATATATTTATGGGCGATTATCAGAAGTCACCTCTTGGACACTCTACTAAAGTGAAGAGCACACCACAGAAGCCATTTTTCTTTGAGAAATAGATGATAAAAATGACTTGGTGAAATTCGAACACAGGTTCGCAGAAACATATTCACTCTACAAACTAGGAAGCAGGAACCCATTATAAGCTTCTTGTATTTGTAGGCAGGAGTTCCGAAAATGATTGTGAACTACATTCAGCATCTTTGGTGGTGAGATTTCTTGCATTTATCAATCATATTTAGTCTGAAAGCGTAGTTTTTGTTCGGTGAAAGCAACAGATTTGCAAGGGCGATTATTTTAATGGTCTCGATGAGAAAGAGCGTCGAGCAGACCTTGGATCTGGATATGCACTGCCAAGGTTGATCCTTTAGAAGGATTTTCGATCGTGCACTTGAAATTTTAACTTTTTACTGAATACAAGAAGTGGCGATAAGAATAATGGAACAGAAAGAATTATTTATGAGTTGAATGAAATAATAAAAGATACTTGACATTTTTCAGAATATTTTAATACGAATTGGATAATTGAATGAAATATAAAATTTTAATAGAAAATATTTCATATATTTTCTTGTAACACAACATACGTAGATGCATAAAATCAAAAAAAATTATAGCTATCGAATTCTGCCATTAGAAACGTCACACATCAAATATTTTTATTTTATTGTTCAAATGTACGAAAACCGGGGACGATAAATAAGAAATCTACTATTATATTGCATTTTAGTCGTTATACACGATTTTTCGGTATGAGCGACAGTATTATAAATGGCTTTCCCTGTATTATCAAATTATTATCTGAAGTATTATTAAAAATAATAATTCAAATAATGCGCATTTTCCGCAGAATAAGTGGCATCGACATTAATTAATATTTCATAAGTAAGAAAATAATTGTAGGCTTAAGGAGAAAACTATCTAGGTACGCTATATTACATGCATAATACCTGTGGAGTTATATTGATTTTGATATTAATATATATTATCGATATTACGTACGCGTATGTATTTCATCACGACTAATAACCTATTTCTGAGATTATAATTCTACTTTATCGTAAGTTATAATACTTACAGTATAAGTAGAGAATGCATCACAGAGACAATTTTTGTTTGAAAATATTTTAATAATTTACTTCTACGCGGTTCGAATTCATCTATCTATCAACTCTACTTAACTAGAACCACATCATGACTAAAGTTCTGACTATATGTTACAATTATACTTACCAATAAATTGCTCATATTATATAAATTTGGTCCAATTTATTTTGTGAATATCTTATGTAAGGTAGGACAAATTTGTTTTTGTTTGGCATACAGCTTCCAAATTAAAATTATCCAATAAGGACATAAACATATTTTTTAATGAAATTAAAATTTCTTGGCTAGGATGGATATAAAAGAATAAAAATTTATGGATTTTAGTCAAGATTAAAGAGTTTATTACAGCTCTATTTAGTTTCGGTCTCTCCTAGACTACCAGAAGAAGGTCTAGGAGAGGCAGATACTTGTTGGAGCTGTAAAACACTCTTTTATACTGACTAAAATCCAATAAATTTTATTGTTCCATAATTTTAAATAAAAAAAAAACAGCAAAAATAATAAAAATAGCGTATTTCGTAATAGTTCATTTTGTTGTTTCTTTGTCACAAAATAAATGACAATTATGAAATTCATAAATTTTGTTTGGAATTTTTTTTTTTTACTTTATAAGGAAATGCAGTATTGTAGCCGGGAAAAAATGCGATTTGCAGGTTTCAATGGAAATGAATGATTTATATGGACGAATAAAATGAAACCGTAACAACTTCTTAAATTTTCTGGGAAAATTTCAAATGTATGTATTTCCTTAAGATTGAATTATATCTGTCTAGCAAAACTTTACGAGTACTTAATTGTGTTACGGGTTCGAATCCCGAGAGTAAGAAATAAACGAACTTGACTTATTTAGTGGTACTCGTATTGTGTAGTACAGCTACAATACAATTATTGTGGATTTCAGTATGCCACAAAGTTCGATCAGTTCCGATGTGCATAAATCTTTGGTAGATTGAAACTCGTAAATACTACCCACTTTGTTGTTATAGTTTTCATGCAACTTTTAAATCAATATGTTACTATTTTACTTCAAATGTAAGAACCTATTACACAGGGCCATGCTGACCCTATGGGCTGTTTTGGGCTACAGCTCAGGGGCGCCGTAACTTAAGGGGCGCCACGAACGTAAAGATCTATATATCAATTAATAAATTCGGGAAAAGATGAATGCACACTCCGAATAGCATAAACTCCATTGCGCGAGCGGAGCGAGTTAATATATTGCTACTTCTTTTTTATTTCTTATGATAAAAAATTATTAGGGATTGCCATCACTATTCTTGTTCTCCTTGTATTTTAACTAAAAATGAAATGTAGTCCACAAAGGTGGATTTATGCAGCCAAACTAAAATTTACATTAAAATTAACATTAGCATTTTCACTAACATTAAAATTAAAACTAAGAAGTGGTATTTATGCAGACTTGCAAATACTTGAATTACGCCTGCGCAATTGAAACATTTTAAAATGACACATCTGTAGATTAACCTATGTTTTTGTGTTCGTGATTGTTCTTTGTATTTATTGTTTCTTATATTTGTTTGTCTATTACTTATTTGAATGACAAGAAGAAGACCAGGTACACAATTAAATTTAAACTATCCTCAAACCTCTTCAAGTGACATACGTTGCGTTTGCGCAGTAGTGTAATCAACTAACATTAACATTAAAAAGTTGGAAGTAGTCATCTTTCTAGTTAAGTTTTAATGTTAATTTAATGTTAATTGCATGCGTAAATCACTCCATACATTATTGTGTATTCAACTTCTTAGTGATATTGTAAATGTTAATCTTAATTTTAATTTTGGCTGCATAAATCCACCTTTATGGGAACTTTATTTAACAAAATAATTTTATTTATAACTGCAAAGAAATAATAAAAAATCATATTTAAGAATTTTAGTGCCTAGGCCCTAGGGCGCTAATTGGTTTATAGCCCAGGGCGCCAAAATTGATAACTGCTATTACATCTCGTAACTTTTAATAACGGTCTTTTTTATTTAAATATATCATAGACACAAGTGTTATATTCTATTAACATTCCCTTTCCCGTCGTAAAAATTCAAATTTGGTCGTGACATAATAACACAATTTCCCTCAAGTCATATCGGGCACAAACCCTCTGGACACTTTACACTTGCACCCTTCTTGTCGCAGGCCTTCAAACTTGGCTACCGCTCACTTATTCTAATTTTATTCTTGAATAAATTTCCCTCTCGAATAAAAGTTACCATCAGCCATAACGGGAATGGAACCCGAGTTCCAAGGACGGTAATCCGGCTTCGAACAGCTGGACACCTGATAGGCGACGCCTACGCCTTTTTACGACCAAGACCTTGTTCTTCAAACAGATTTAATTTTCTTGCTATCTGGTGGTTGTTAAAGGATACAACTTGTAATTGTCAGTTCATCAAGGACTTTAGAGTAAGTGTTAAGGAAATTAAATAAATTTAAGGGTTCAAGGGTAATGTGTTCAAGATTGTACGGATTATTTTAAATTACACTGTTGTTTACATCTTAATAGAGCTTTTAAAGTGTTAGTGACCTAAGCAAGATCAAGTACAGTGGCAATATTTTTATATGTTAAATCAGTAATGAAATGCAAATATGTATACAACGTTTATAGGTAGGTATTTATGTATATGGTCTTTATACAAAAGTGCTATGAATGTAGTAAAACATTGCAAAGTTATAAAATACTTGGTTCTACCAAGAACTAAAATTAAATCCTTTATAGCAATTTTCTTGAAATATTTTCCTGCTGCTACGAAATACTCACAAAAATCTTGAATAGATGATTAAACTTTCATTTCCGATGAACCGTTTTGTACCGAAAGTTGATCAACTCGTGCCATTTATATCAAAAGCTCAAATATAAAGTAATAAAGTTTCATAAATGTCCATTGTATTGTATCGAATTGAATACAAAATAAAAAATATTACAATAACTGGCAGACTGACACGTGTTTCAAGTTAGTGTTTTCTTTTTGTTATAAGCAAGGTAAAATAATGAAAAAAAAATGATTAGCGAATTGTTCAGGTGAGTCTGTCACCCCTTTGAAGCAATTAAATTGTTAACTTGTGTATATTGTACAAGATTTTGTTTGTTATTCATTTATTTTTTATTTTATTTGAATCTTTATTCACAACTGGTTAGGAAAAAATCAACAAGGAAATGTGATTAATTAAAATAACGTGCTTGAAATAACTCCCTTTGGAGTTCTTTCAGTTTTATGTTGTTTTTACTTCATAATTTAGATGCCGAATCTAGAGGTTTAGTTCTTTTCAATATTCTTATTTCTGAGGAATTATCTAATGAATTTCGTGGTAAATTATTAATATGGTTGCGTTTACGTTTTTCATATCGAGTGGAGTATGTTACTATTTTTAATTATTAAATCCGAATATATTGATTCATTTGTGACATACCACGGAGCATTTATAATTCGACGTAGAAATGTATTTTGAAATCTTTGTATAATATTTAAGTTTAATTTCTTAGCGCACTCCCATATTTTTATTCCATGGATCCATATAGGAATAATTGCAAATTTATATAATAGAAATTTGCAGTATATTGATAATTTTATTTTCTTCAGTAAGATTATTTAATTTTTAAATCAACAAATCAATCTTTTGCATGTTATATATTTCTTCCAAGTGAGGTCTTTTTCAATACCTTAGTATTAGTATAGTATTACCAGATGACATATCTTTTTATAAATGACATGTACTTAACTAATTAATTAATTTTGATACCGCAGGGCAGAGTCCAATCTTATATTTAATATATACTGCAGATCTACCTTGTCCGGATAAAGCTATAGTAGCTACATATGCAGATGACTGCAATATTTGCATCTCTTAATAAAGACTCAGTGAAACTTCTAGAAATCTCCAAACGGCATTAAAGGATGTGGCGAAATACATAAATAAAATCAAATCCTTTCACTTAGTAATGTTGAGTCAAAAATTTGTATGACACTAAAAAAACACAACCTCACATGAGTAACAAATAAAGTTATTAGTTTAGTGTCGTTAAAATATGATTTATTTTCATGTCGTTAAAAATCATTTTACTACCGAGATGGTACTTCAGAAATCAAAAGCTAGCTACCACTAAGAGAATATTGAGTATGCTAGGCCAGAACAACTGTTATTGAAGTTGCATTGCAAATTTAGATCGTGATTCGTTTTTAAAAACTTTAGTTATTTCTTTTTTTGTAAAATGACGTTTATCAAATGTTATATACAATACCATGTTGTCACTGTAACAGACAAATAAGAGTAGTAAACAGCAACACATTGCAACATTTAGACCAATTTACGCTATTACCATTACCGTTCATTCAATAAAGTAATAGCGTACGAGGTTTCCGCAACTAGTAAATGTCTCTTAACGTAGTTCGGTAAGTGGTAACAGATTCCTATCGCGATTTTGAACTTGCTCGTCTTTGAAACTCCATTTGGGTTAGTGCGTTAGCAGAAATTTGTTTGAGAGGAAACCATATCGAACTAAAATCTTGTAACTGGGTCCAGCTCTTGCTTGGCACGATGTATGGTCTAATACAAATATGAAATAAATTCCGCTGTTTATTTAGTTTTATTTTGTCTGCAATATTGCTGTTCTCTTTGATGTAATGTATAAATTCATACTGACTTTTTTCTTTTATGAAAGCTGAATATCCGATAATGTCAAGGTAACTGGGAAAATTTTATAATATTAAAGTAAATTCTAAATTGCTACTAGCAATCTTGAAAATTGCATAAAATTATAAAATAATATCATTAACAGAATTATTAATAAATTAATAATTAGTAGGTAATATCCTTATTACCGGTAGCTTTAGATCATTTGGTTCAATTTTCATCATAGCCAACTTTAATCAGATAAAAATATCGCTGTGTTCGAGTTTTTCAGGACCTTCTATCAGCTGTAAATGTAGGTCCATGCCAGAGACTGTAGGCAGGCCGACAAAATACAACTATAATGCAAGTAAAAAAAGGTCATGGAATTTGAATTCATTTGTGATGAAAACCCTCCTTCATTATTATTATTATTTATTTATATAATAATCCAATCTGATACACTGTCATACATCATACATTAATCTACCTATTCTTAAAATTTCTTTCATTTAGTCTTACTCTGACCCCGAATCATCTAAAATAACATCATCTTTTTTTTCTCCCCGAACTTTACTGTACGATGGCCTCAGATTCCTTTATTTGTCCAATAGATACCATGCTATTGATTTTGTTTGTATTAATTTATATGTTATTAGTTTTACATTCCTACGGGACGACCAACGAGTATATGGAATATGGTCTTATGACATATTACTTGTATTTTAAAGTGGTTTAACGTGTAAGTCTACAGTCTCTACAAAGGAGCTATAGTTTATCGTGGATTTCGTGTTTATTTTGGCGCTAAGCAAGTGTACTACCGTTGCCCGTTATCCTAATATTACACATTATAATTAGTAAACGACCGAAGTTTCGGTTTCAGTAAATTCGAATTATGGAATGAAAAAAATACGCATACCAACATTCCATGTCGCTACGGTATTCGAACCCGCAACATCTGAGTTGCGAAGCTTGACCACCCTACGAATGTGCTGTACTTTTTCCAAAGTTCATTTCCGCTTATACAATTTGCGATTCCTATTGTGTGTTATATAATACTTTGCCTAAGCTCAGGTACGCATTGTATAGAATATAATACCGGAGTATTGTACAGTTGTAGTAAAATGAGAATTCCACCTGTTCCAATTACAATTTAACTTACAAGAAGTCGTCAAACATAAATGATTAAATTATAAATAACATCATTTACCTAATCATATACTGGTAGCAACAAAAGAAGAGCTAGCGAAAGATTGTACCGTTTGTCACTATTAGAAAGGAGCGCTTGACAATTTTGTTAAAACAAGACTAACAATTTACAAATCCGCTTTACTGTTTTTACTAAGTGAAACCATATTTCAATTGCCCCGAGGGTTAACCTATTTCTTTTTGTTTGTGATTGTTGTTTTCATTTTGTTTCTTGCGTTCGTTTGTCAATTACTTAATTATCATATCGATGACAACAAGAAGACAGGATACACAATTGAACTTTAACTATCCTCAAAACATTTCAAGTGACGTATGTTGCATTTGCAAAGTAGTGAAATCAACTAACATTAACATTAAAAAGTTGGTCATCTTCCTATTTTTTTTTAATGTTAGTAGAATACGTAAATCACTCAGTACATTATTGTAAATTTGATTTCTTAGTGTTAATGTAAATGTTAATCTTAATTTTTATTTTGGCTGCATATCTACGTACCACATTACAGAAGGCCTTGTGTAAAATACTCCGATCGCACAGTTAGGGAATTTTTGATTTATCGAAATTATGTTAGCAGTATAAATAAAACAAAATTAATTATAATTGATATAAAAAATTACGACTATTGAAGAAATAAACAAGGAATGTTCCACATAGTATTGTTTTATTAGGTTGTAAATTGTTTAAATTTATTGAGGTTGACAGTAAAACATAGTTTTTATGTTCTGTAGTAGGCCCTATTTACTAGTGATGTGTCAATTCTTTTATTACAGTGTTAATATGTGATCGAAAAAGAGTCAAATAATGATCGTAGAAAAAGTATAATACATAATTCGAGTTGTAAAGCAATTACACTCTTGTGGAATTACAAACTCGCCGCTACTATTTTCTATGACCACTAATGAAAATAGCCAGTATTAAACGTTCATTTCTCTTCATTACATTATATTATCCAATATATTAGAGGAAAAAAATCTTATAACGACATTTTGTAATATACCTACTTATATCTTGCATTTACAGTAACTAAACTGGTAGATTAACAAGCAAATTTCATTCCCTACTTACATTAGAACGGCTGGTATATTAATTAATAATCAATCCATAATAATTGAATATGAAACGTTGGTCATCGCTAGTCAATTAATTCTGGCATAAAACCCAGTACAATGTGTGTGAGTAATAATATTGGAACAAGGGCGTTAATATGAGCATCGAGTAGACACATATGTACAACACAGCACATGCGGTGAATTAACTCATCTACATGGAGTGTGTAACACGAGAGCCATCGTGCCTGAAAAACAACAGAACAACACTCACGTCCAGCTGACATGCCGGACAAATGAACGACTTCAAACTATGACAACCGCGCGCCGCAAACTTGGATTTTTGTGGTTCTGTTGCGATGGAAAGTTGTATTGGGTGAAGGGCTTTGTAATGAATTGAGGCAGAGAACAAGAAGTGGAAATTGTTGTAGTTGTTTTACTGCATAATTCAAATAATTGGATTAAATTATATGAGTAAAATATTTAACAGAAAATTTAGTTTAATAATGGTAATTTTATTCTCATATCGCAATTACAATTGCTTCTATTGCCTGTAGGTAAGGAAAGGTACTATTTTTTGCCAGATTTTATACAGTGTAGTTTTGATAAATGAGTATGTTTTAGTACTTCAGAATCCACTATAAACTGTAGGTCTCCTGTATTTAACAATCAAAATCTATATATAGTAAAGTCATTCAATACCATCGCTTATAACGGCGAAAATGTAAAATAACAACATATTTTCGGTATATTGAACTATTATATTCAACATTTTTATAAATGGAAAAACATAAATCCCTATTTGTAACAGTATTGTATATTTGCGAATTTACAAAAACATGTAATACGGTGTAGAAATGAAACATTTTCTATAACATCTAGTGACATTTAATTAATCGAAAATAACATTTGAAGCATTCAAATAAATATAATAAATATCAATATCAACAATAGATTGTAGTAACATAAATTAATTTCACTAGAATTGTTTTGTTTTGCATAGATACAAATTTAAATAAAGGTAAATGCATAACTTTTTCTAATATTATGTGTGACTTATAGCGTTGATAAACAAATGTCATTTGCAGTGACAGGAACATATAGTGTAATACTAATTATATTTCGTTATACAATGTTACAAATTTAATTTATGGTTTAATGTATATGTAAAAAATAATAATTAGGATTAGTGTACCAGTTAATTTAGAGAGCCATGTTATCTTTTCTTCAGACTTGATAATGATTGTTTTAATTATTAAAATGATAATTATTTATAATAACATATATTCTAGGCTTACGTATAAGAACAAGGGAAAAAATTAAACTATGTTCTGAAAACTACAAAAAAAAAAAAATTTATTCAGGTTCAAAAAAAGTCCAACTCTCCTCTACTACCTATATAGTATGCTATGAGGAGAAGAACTGATTATCAGATTGTTGTCATTTGTCATATGTGGTACACTCTTCGTGCAAATAGCAACCACAAATTACACATTTTACCAAATCCTCCTTCATTATCGGTTTTTTTTAAATATTTTTTCTTGCACCCCGTATATTCGCTATCATAATGTTCAGCATCTTCATTATCATCAAGCTCAGATTAACCATTTAACATCACTACCTACTTCAGAACTCGTGGAATAGCAACTAGATCGTCTACTTTTCTATGAGCGAATGATTTTTTCCCTGTTTACCGGTTGAAATGATCTATTTAACAATAAAAATCCTCTCTCATCTTTAAGTAGTCCATCTACACCAAGAGCAGAGGTTAAATGGACTACTAAATTATTTATAACTGTAACAGATAGAACCACATTTTTTAGTTACCTTAAGTCTTATGCACATTTTATAAAGTTTGTATATAAATAATTTAAATCTATCGAAGTAGTAATTAACTAATTGTGTATATAAGGTACAAAAAAATTTAGGTAAATGTTGGGTATTCAGTGTTGACTGTATTAATTTTCAAGCGGCTACTTACACTGTCTCTAAACTACAAAACTAACATTCCCTATGAGAGATATCACTCTAAAGTAATTATATGACCAAAAGTCCATCTCTCCCCCACTTATCCTAAAATAAAATACAACAATACTTATACTACAAAAAATATTTATTTTAATTAAGGGGTGATCACAGGCGTAAGCCTTCCTAGGATATTCCAGGTTTAATGAATATTTTTAGAGTCTAACAAAATTTTAATTTGTACATAAGATAAAAAAAATTATTCTAGATGGTACATTTCTAAAGGCAAATTCATGTTCTTTTTGGCAGAGATTCTTTAAAAAAAAAATGATGCAATACAGCAGATGCAAAGAGGATGTTCGGTGTAGTATTAAGAAAGGAACAAAAATTCCTATCCAATTCTCACAGAAGAAGAAGGAACTGATATATTATGAATTCTGAAATTTTCCCCATTTTCCCTCATTTCAGCAAAAACTCAACCTTGCACCTATTGAAAACACTTTATCACAACGTCGTGTATCCTCATCTGTCAACAGCAGCTCAAGTAATCATTTTCCTGAGGAAAATAGCTCTCTCGTCAAGGTCGGACGACTGTGCTCAAGGTCTTCCCTCCATCATGTTTGGCATCTTCTGCAACTTTACATGGCAAAGCCATTACTCCGCTTGTCTAGCCCTGCGACAAATTGTTCTGACCTTATCAGTCAAACTAACTTCCTGGGTAATAAAATCGCAGATTAGGGGCCGATAAACGCACCTAAGCGTTCGATTAGTGGCTGATCTTGAACTTGAATGAGCCTTCCCAACTACCAGCAACTTGGGCTTTCAAATTGGACACGAACTAAAACTTCAAAACTGGCTTTGTATTTCAACTTCAATTGATTTCGTTTCAGTCTAAAACTTTTTCATTTTTTGAAGATTATAGAATGAAATAAAACGATAAATACATAGATCTCTGATTGGCCCATCATAAAAATCCTCAGGGCCGGACTGGCAACATCACCTAACCATCTTTCAAACATTCCACCAATGTAATGTTAATGTATCAATCATCTGAACAAAGTTTAGTCATTTTTACGACAATAGGTTTTGTCATAAAATTGTCCATATACAATGAGATATATTTGGGACATAATTCATTGAATTTCCCATACTATTTCTCATATTTTTTCCTGGGATATATTGACCATATATGGACAATATTGTGAACACATATTGGCTATATAGTGAACATACATTGGTCATATAGGAAACGTATGGTATATTGGTAATATGTCGGAAATTCCATATTCGAATATTTCAATTCTCCGTTTTTTAAGGTGTTTAAGGTTAAAATTATTGCATAAGACACTTGTTTTTATTCTGTACATACGTATAGATTAAATTTCTTATATTAAATGTTTTAACCAACTCAGAAAAAATGATTTGAAGAAATTAAGGTTTTTTACAAACTAAAACAGATAAACCGCTTCGATTTAAACGATTAACAAAACACTGCATTACATTTTTTTATATATAACTCCGAAGATTTTACTGATATTTTCAAGATTCCAGTGTAATATTTACCGAATATATCAGTCTTTAAATATTTTTTAAAAATCTACGAAAAATTTCTTGGCCTGAAAATTTTCCTTTACAATTAAACTCATACTTATACTAGATTTTGTTTACCTAACTCTTGACCGATTTGTCGGAAAAACATTTTCCCGATTAAAAGTCACAATTACATAAAGTAAACATTGCTACATATATATTGACAAAATGAAAAAATACAAGAGTCTAAAAATCAGTACTGTATTGACAGAGGCTACGTTACTGAAAACAAAAAATAGTGATACAAATATACATATAACACAACTTCACCGCAAAAATATCAAAAAATGATTTTAGCAGCCCAAGAAGACTTAAAAAAATCATGTCTAGGAATTTAAGCAAAATTTAATTTATTTTTTTATAGGACAACACGGTTATAATTCTTTTTTACTTATATATCTCATATACCTACGTTAGTATACAATTTATTATAATTAATATTATAAAAGGCTACATAGTAATATGAAAATGTTGCATATACTACCAAATTTCAGATCATTAGGTAATAATAATAAATGGAAATCCTTGAACTGTTTAATACATTGCTGTTTGGTAATGTTTCATGTGTTTTTGTGTCTGGTAAAAATTCGTATCGTTATTAGGAAGTAATATTGTGGAGACAATAATTTATGGAACATTAAACTTTAACGATTTAGTAAATCGCAATCTGAGATAATTAGGAGAGTTTAACTGATTGTTTTTGTCGCTATCGGCTTCCCATCTTTTTTGTCTACCGGCAATTTGACCCAATTCGATATCTATTACTTCAACCCCTCCCTAACTGCTTCGCAGGACATAAAATGAGGATTCCACCTGTTTCCAACACAATTTCTCTTACAACAAATTTCCAACTTTCAACCCTCTCAAGCATAAATACATAAATAATAAATTACTCTACTTATGAAATATCTATTTGTGGGATGGTTGTTTGATACTAGAATATTTCATTATAATTTGGAATTGATTTTCATTGATATAAATATAATAATACGTAATATTCATAATATTACATAATTTTGAGTAAATAGTTATAATTATTTTATCCTTTAACGTTTAAGGACTGCTATAAGGTCATACGCTATCGAATGATAGTAATACGATGGAATAAAAGACATACGACATAAACGTATATGCAGGGTGGTGATTCGAAGACCTGGTATTATGGATTTAACATAAAAATATTTTCTTAATTTCCAGATTGACTGCTTCCTTAATTATTTTAGATAAAAAGGCTTCAAATAATAGTTGTAGTGCATAAAATAATGAATCTCAATAAATAAGCAAAATTTGTTTTGCGTATCTATTAACCTCAGAAATTTAGTATAAAATTTACATAATCATCCCAAAAATAGTAGTAGCCAAGGAAATAAGACAAAAATTAACGTGTATTACGGTTTATCTGTATAATAAGGCCGATGTCACATCTGATGATTTGTTCGATAAACAATGAATTACCACATGTTTCTTTACATTGTTCTTCATGTGTTGCCAACTGTGCTTCACTTGCACAACTTACGTATACCGGGTGTTCCATTTAAGTGTGCCACCATTGCTATCTCAAAAACTATAAGAGCTACGAGGTTGGTTAAATTAGCAAACAACCACCATTTTACAAGACTATTAAAAGAAGCGAAACAAACGTTTTTTTAAACCAGTGGTTCTCAACATATGGAGCCCAACTTTTTTATTTTAAATGGAACACCCTAATAATTTTTACATATTTGGATTCTACATAAAATTACAAATCCATTGATATGTTTGAAGTTAAATTTCAGTTAAATAATAAAATCCCTATATTAACATTTATTTTGCATACTTTTACCTAAAATAGTAGTTATTATGAATAAATAGAAAACAAACGTTAAATTCTGCGTTCTTATAACACTAATTCTACCTTTAAATTAAAAAACTTCTATTTTCAGGTAAAAGTATGCGAAATATAGGGATTTTATTATTTCACCAAAATTTAACTCCAAACATATCATTGGATTTGTAATTTTATGTAAATTCCAAATATGTAAAAATATATAGGATGTTCCATTTAAAATAAGAAAGTTGGGCCCCATATCTTGAGAACCACTGGTTTAAAAAAATATTTGTATCATTGTGTTAGTCTTGTAAAATGGTGATTCTTCGCTAATTTAACCAACCTCGTAGCTCTTATAGTTTTTGAGATAGCAATGGTGGTATACTTTAATGGATCACCTGTATATGGTAAATTTTTCATTTCCAGTTTTTGAAATAATAATATTGTTTAACATGAGTACGAATAGCAGATCAGACGAAACTATTATTTTATTGTCCGCATGCAAATACGTGAATAATAAATTTAAGAAAAACGTCAGAAATGAAGATCTGTGAACAAAAATGGTTAAGAAAAATAAATGTAAATATAGAATACGGTGGATTCGCTTTATTGCATAATTGTTTAGAATTATATCGTCAGTATTTTTTAACGTAAAACATGGCGATTTATCATGTCTATAGTTAAGACTTCATATTTCATTGACAGCAATGTAAACTTGCTCGTCTCTTTCAAAAAGAAACATAGGGAACATGGAATTGGGACTGCTTTCAGTATCACTCAGTATTTGCTCCCACAATTAATTGATATAGCAATTGTTTTCTGACATATGTCAGTAGACAAATAATTTTGTGCCAGAAATTTGTAATAAATTTCTGTTATAATCAGTTATAGTGTACAAACGTGTATCACGCGTGCTTCGTCTTTATATACTCTTTCATTTAATACCAAATAATTAGTGTAGTGCTGTGATTAAAGTTACAACTACGTCTTGTGCTAACACCCAAAACGAATGGACATATTACGTGAGTTTTTATTGAGTTAAATACTTCTAGAGTACTAACAAGAAGATATTCTACCCTCACATCAATAAAAGAAGAAACCTTATTCAAGTATGCAAGAAAGAAGTAGTGGAATATCTCTTCCAAACATGTTGTCGTACATAGTTACCACTACTTCGGCTACAGGAACAGTGCTCACAATTACAACTACATCAATAAAGCAACCAGTAGTAACCCCAATGTTTACATCATCAATTTGCTCCCCCTACTTCGTAAATGAACAACAAACAAGTCAAACTCCAACTTACAACAATACAGATAGACACTTACAATTTCAAAATGAACCCAATCATCTTAATTCACCATTAAATTCTCAAAACTACAACGATTCAACATTTGGGTTAACACCTGAAATCATAGAAGACAATGACATAGTAGAATGGCAAGTAGTCAGAACGAAAAATAAACCTAAAAGACATTATGAAGGAGAAGATAGCCTCTATACACCAAATCCGTCAAAACGCCAGAACTCAAACACAACTACAAACTCTCAACTTAACAACAGATACGAAATACTGAACAATGAAATAACAACAACACAAACTATGACCGAAAGCACAAATAAAAACACAGAACACAAACCACCTCCAATATTTTTACCAAACATTACAAATTACACACTTATGAAATCAAGCATAGAAACTGTTCTTCAATCTACAGAATTCGTATGTAAAACTCAATCTACAAATGATATTAAAATAATTACCACAACATCAGAGGCATACAGAAAATTAATAAATTTTCTAAAACAAAATAAAGTAGCACACTACACATATCAACCTAGAGAAGATAGATCATATAGAACAGTCATTCGTAATTTACACCCAACTATATCTACAGAAGAAATAAAAACAGAATTAATACAAAAAGGGTTTTCCATCCGAAATGTTACAAACATTAGAAATTGGAAAACCAAAGAACCCCTTCCACTATTTTTTGTGGATCAAGAACCAAATAACAAGAATAAAGAAATATACAACATCAAATATCTGCTGAATACCAAGGTAACTGTAGAACCCCCTAGAAAACGAAAAGACATACCGCAATGTATGAGATGCCAAAAATATGGCCATACAAGATCCTACTGCACGATACCCTACGTCTGTGTTAAGTGCGGTGACAATCATGAAACTCAAAACTGTACAAAACCTAAAAACAGTCCCGCCAAATGCGCTTTATGTAATGGAGCTCACCCAGCTAATTACAAGGGATGCGATGTCTACAAAGAGCTGCAAAAAGCAAAAGATATCAATACCAACTCAAGAAAAATAACTTATAACAAAAGTACAAGTCATCAAAACCAAGAAACCAACATAGAAAATTCCACATACGCTCAAGCAGTTCAAAAACCCTCCACTAAAACGAGAGAAAGCACCGAATTCAATCCCGACAAAAATGAAACAAAAAATATAATTGACACATTCGTAAACAAACTAGAAACACTGTTCAGTCAACTTCTCAACCAAAATAATATGATATTAAATCTTTTAACCACAGTTATAAACAATCTAACTAAACATGCATAGTACAACGCTTAGAATTAGTTTGTGGAACGCCAATGGACTGGCGCAACATCGCCAGGAAATTGAGTACTTCATTTTAGAAGAAAAATTAGATGTATTACTAGTGTCCGAAACACATTTTACAGAAAGGAATTATTTTCAAATTCCAAAATTTAAGACCTACCACACGCAACATCCAGACGGAACTGCTCATGGCGGTTCAGCTATAATTATTAAGGAAAATATAGACCACTTCGAAATTGATAAATACGAAACAGAACATATTCAAGCTACCAGTGTACAGATACAAAATAAAGTAGGATTTTTTACAATTACAGCTACTTATTGTCCCCCAAAACACAAAATAACAAGAGAACAATATGAAGATTTTTTCAAAACTTTAGGTAATAAATTTATAGTAGGAGGCGACTTTAACGCCAAACATACATGGTGGGGTTCAAGACTGATAAATCCTAGAGGACGACAACTTTACCAAACTATGACTTCAAATAATTATGAATATCTAAGTACCGGCACCCCTACATACTGGCCAACAGATCAAAACAAACTACCAGACTTACTCGACTTCTTTATTACAAATGGAATTTCTACGAACTATAATGATATCCAACCAAGTTATGATCTGAGTTCTGATCATTCTCCAATAGTCCTTACTATAAGCACCACTGTAATCAGAAGACAGGAAAAATTCACACTCACAAGTAAATACACCAATTGGGAACTATACAGAGAGCATTTAAACATGACAACAAATATTCCTTTACGACTGAACTCAGGCGAACAAATTGAAGAAAAAATAGAGGAAATAATAAACAATATTCATGAAGCAGCAGTAGTTTCTACACCACCTAAAGTAATCGATGACAACATACCAAACTATCCTAGACATATAAAAGAGTTAGTTACCGAAAAACGCAAAGCAAGAAGAATTTGGCAAAGATCTCGAAACCCTTTTGACAAAACCAAACTAAATAAATTATCTACAGAACTAAAAATAACGATTCAAAAAATAAAACAAGAAAGTTTTCAACATTATCTCCAAACACTATCGCCCCATAAAGATCAAAATTATAGTTTATGGAAAGCAACAAAAAATCTAAAGAGACCAAAACAACACAACGCTCCAATTCGAAAAAACGACGGTACTTGGGCAAGAAATAACCAAGAAAAATCTGAATTATTTGCTGAGCACCTGGCTAATGTTTTCAAACCAAATTCCCTGGAAGAAACACAAGAAATTGTAAATTTTCTTAATACGCCCCTACAATTATCACCCCCTATTAAGCACTTTACACCACGAGAAGTCGAAACAGAAATAAAAAAATTGAATAATAAAAAATGTCCAGGGTACGACAATATTACTGCCCAAATGCTAAAAGAACTTCCTCCAAAAACCATAGTCTATATAACTACAATTTTCAACGCTATAATTCGTCTTCAATACTTCCCAATACAGTGGAAATTCGCCCGCATAATATTGATTCATAAACCTGACAAACCAATTCACGCAGTTACATCTTACAGACCAATTTCATTGCTTCCAACTCTCTCAAAACTATTAGAAAAATTAATATTGAACCGACTGAAACCTATAATCAACAAAAATAACCTTATCCCTGATCATCAATTCGGCTTTCGTAATAAACATTCGGCAATAGAACAAGTTCACAGAATTGTAAATAAAATAGAACAAGACATAGAAGAAGAAAGAATATGCACGGGAGTATTCCTCGATATAAGTCAAGCTTTTGACAAAGTTTGGCACAATGGTTTGTTATTTAAAATTAAACAAAATCTTCCAAGCGGATACTACTTATTGCTAAAATCTTATTTATGCGATAGATATTTTCAAGTTTCAAATCAAGGAACACTTTCTAAAATACATAAAATCAATGCTGGAGTACCACAGGGCAGCGTTCTGGGCCCGGTGTTGTACCAGATATTTACGGCAGATCTTCCTTCTCATCCTAGCACACTAACAGCTACATACGCTGACGATACAGCTATCCTAGCTTCCCATGCCATCCCAGTGGAAGCAAGCAACCTCCTTCAAAATTCGTTAGATAATATACAAAATTGGACCGAAAAATGGGGTATTAAAATTAATGAAGCAAAATGTTGTCACGTTACGTTTACTACTAAGAGAACCACATGCCCAAATGTCACAATCAACAACAATATTATTCCAAAACAAGACAGTGTTAAATATCTTGGAATGCATCTAGATAAACAACTAACTTGGAAAACACATATTCAAAAGAAACGCACACAACTGGACTTAAAATTAAGAAACATGTACTGGCTAATTGGACGCAAATCAAAATTATCGTTAGAGAATAAATTACTTTTATATAAAACCATAATAATACCCATTTGGACGTACGGCATTCAATTATGGGGATGTGCCAAGAAAACAAATATAAATATAATACAAAGAGCCCAGAATAAAGCACTCAGGATAATAGCCAATGCCCCATGGTACGTCAGTAACCAAACACTACACAATGACTTCCGGATTTCATATATTCAAGAACAAATATCTTCATACGCCACCAGATATCACAAAAGACTCAACTGCCACCCAAACCACCTAGCGCTGAACCTACTAGACAACACGGACGAAGTAAGAAGACTGAAAAGAAACAAACCCCTAGACCTGTGAACGCAATCTTTATTTTAAAGGAAATAATATTATAAATATTATATTCCCGCACGATAAAACCATACATCATATTTACTGGTTGGCTGGTCAAGCCAGTTGTAAATTAAATTAATAAAGAGAAAAAAAAAAAAAAAAAAAACAATTAATTGATACGTAGGCAACCAAGCAATACATGTTATAGGCAACAATGAATGCTATTATGTAATTTAAAAACTTGCAAAGAAAAAGTAGTTGCTACATATTTCTCACTAAATATATTTTGACATCGATTTTTCAATCGTACTAAATTTATTAACAAAATTTAAATGTTTTGTATAAAAATTAGAGCTAACTAAATTATTATTTCTATTAAGCTTCTGAGTAGCAACTTAGAGATGGCGGAACAAAACGAGCCCAATGTCACCCATTTAAGTTACACGACCCTGCTAACCGCTTACTCGCTCCATCACCGAGCTGACAAATGTTATTATTATACTATCAAAAATTATATTTACCATTTATAAATAATAACGAAGTTACTAAAACGGCTTTGATGTGAAATAAGCAGCACTCCATTTTGTGCGATGAAATAGCGACATCTGCTTTCGATATTGTTCTGCTACTATATCAATTGTGAAATTAAAATTAAAAAATTCTTTAAAGTTTATTTACCCGTTTTGCAATTAGTAAGAGAATGAATTTAATCTCAGTTTCCTGTCTCCTGGTTTTGATCGTATTTGCTAACGATTCCGGCATCACCGTCTATTTATTTCCTTTTTAAATTTGTTCCATTGTTGGTAAGCATTGCGATAGTTCCAGGAATCGCAAACAATTGCTGGGAATGTTAGAATTTTTGTACGTGCAGACGTGTTAAAAAGAAAATCAGAGAAACGCTCCGCATATTTTCCAGATGAGAGGCTGGATTTGCATGGAAGAGTTTAATAACGACGTGATGAATATTCAAGTGCCTGAATAAAATATTTAAATATAAATTCGTAACAGATTTCATGCCGGCATAATAACAGACCATTATAATTTCATATCTGCCATCGGTATGTTACTCAGTAATTACAGATACGATAATTCATTAATACTACGTAATAATAGAGAACTTGACATTATTATATGATTGACATTGACTTAGATACATTAATATTTACATTACATATGTACATATTTTTATTTCTTTGTCGATTCCATTGAGAATACAATTCTTATGAAAATCAGTCAATCACAGCGCTTGAAAATGTTGTACCAATAAGTGGAAATAATTTATTGCCACTGTAATAATTTATTATTTCCAATAGCAATACCGGAAACAATGTAAATATAACTTATAAACAAAAATATATTTGACAGTTGAGGAAAACCTGTCATGTTGACTACTTTTCCATGTTCTGTAAGTTTTGAACACTTATTTTGTACATCCTGTATACGTATATTATAATGAACAAAATTGTGTATAAAAAAATATAAATATTAATAACAATATTTTTGGAACACAGTTGAAAAACGATCTCGTACTTTTAATCCAATTCTGCGTAACGTGAAAAGAAATCCTGATGGAAACATCAAAATCAATAAACAATACGAATATAGAGATAAGGCTCAAAACATCAAAACAATCATCCCAGACTAGAAAGGTAATAACACATGCACTAGTTAATATTAATAAAAAAAATAGAAGCCGGTGGATTTCCAATTTTGAACTACAATTGATACTAGATTGTTTTTGCTCTTACAATTCAACTCTATGTTTTTATTGGAATTTCTACGATGAATTTAAGTATTATTTAGGTAGTCTATTGTATTTAGGGAATTTTAGTGTTTATTTTGTAAGGAGTAACATCAAATATATAGGTACATAAATAGGTATATTCGTATTCATTCATCTATACTTCTAGTAAATTTTACGGCCTCGAAAACTTATTGATCAGAGTAACTGATGTGAACATGATCATAAGGACTTGGGTTCGAATTTCGATAGTATTTATACAACCATTAAATTTTTGGGTTTATTGGAATTAAACAAATCACACAGGTGAGATGATATACACTCTATCTCTATAAGGAATTAATCGAACCTCTCGGACATAACGTCACTTTATTGATCCACCGCTAACTATGGTACGAATATACTAGTATATTATAATAAATAGTTATTTTTTATACAAGACGATAAAATAATATTTTATCGACAAGCGGAAAGTGTTAATTCACGAGCGATATAATCGCGAGTGAATTATTTTTCGCGAGTCGATAATTTAATTTTATCGTCGTGTATAAAATTCTATTTTTTTCTATAGCAGGTTTTGAAGAGAAAAGAATTAGAAAAATTAAATTATTATTTAAGAACAATTTTAAAATGTCAGTAGTGTGAGTTGTTATGGAAATGTACTTGTAATAAACAAAAGTTAAAGTACTTTATCTATCCTTGCTGTTAAAGTGTTACTTTATCTACCCTTGCGGTTAAAGTGCTACTTTATCCACTATTTTGAGTTGATAAAATTGCACTTTAACATCTGCTATAGAAAAAAGTATATTACCTAGCATTTTACGCACGATGAGGAAAATTTACATAAGAGCCGCGAAGCGGCTAGTTTGTAATTTCATAAGAGCGTAATTGCTTTACAACTCGAATTATGTGCTATACTTTTTCTACGATTATTATTTGACATTACTAGTAAATAGCGCCAACTATAAAACATAAAAACAACTATGTCAACCATGCACAACATTACTTATTAATTTCTTCATTAGATGTAATGTTTTAAATTAACTATAATTATTTTTGTCTTATTTGTACTGCTAACATAATTTTGATAAATCAAAAATTACATAACTGTGCGATCACGTACTTTATACACGACCTTCCATAATGTGACACTTAGATAACCTATAAGTTGTACAATTACGGCTATTTAAGTACGTTAGTAAATAGTTATGTTTGATTCTAGATTGCGAAATGTCAGTTTTGCATTCGAGAATGCAAAAGCATTTAGCATTCAAGTACCAAACAACATTTTTTCGAAAACTATTTTCTAAAATTAGTAAAAATACAAAAAGAAAATTTTGATGTTTATAAAATAAAATATTTTGACAGCTGACAGTTAGTTGACAGCAGAAATCAAACAAAAGTTTTAAATTACATATATCAGTTTTGAAGTGAAATATTTCAATATTTCGTTGTTCAGTACCATTAAAATGATATCAGAAATAACGAAGACACTAACATCACAGATTTCATTAAATTCTAACCCTTTATTTCATCAGAAAAATTGCTGGATGTAAAACGCGTTTTGCGCGCCTCCGTCCCATTATGGCTAGTATTACAAAACTCAAAATCATCCAAAAACTTTCTTAAGGATGCCAACTTAAATATTTTAGCATTATTTGCATGCCCCGCTTTCAGTTCGGCCTGTTAAAATAAGCTCGCTCTCGCAAAAGTTTAATTTCTGGAGTAGTGATACGAATAACTATTACGTCCAGGACGCAAAAGATTTTTCATCCTGCAGATAAAATTTCGCATGTTGATAGTTGTTATGTAAATATTAACTTCTCATAACAGTTTCCGAAAAAACAAATTAAGCATATACTACTACATGAATTGCTTTGTAACAAAAAAATCAACACCGCGAATCTTGTTTTACATTCCCAGATAAAATTAAATAAATTTTTCGCAAGCATGTAATTCAATTTTCACCATTCTTTATCCTAAATTACCTCACAAAGTTTTATCCCGGCAAAGTACATATTTAAAAAAACAATAACAGTATCTGCGACTGTCTGAGCCTGTGGGGGGCACCATCTCGGCTCCGCCGTATTTTTTGACAATTGGCCAAGCCGGAGTTGTGCGTCGCGAGCCATGACCAAGGCAACGCAGACCCGAGTGGAATGCTCCTCGTATATTATTTGGATTCGTTCGAGGTAATTTTTTCTACTCCGCTCGATAAATTTTACTGCTGTTTTAGGATGTATGTAATGTCGGAATTAAATGTACAAGAATAGCCGTGTTTTAGCGAAGATTTGAGGGGTCGTTTTATTTTAGTACGGATATGGTTCAGAGCTAAAGTGGTAGGTTTGAGAATAGTACATTCCAGGTTCATAGCAGGCTTTAGTCATGGACTGTTAACTACGTACTTTCAAAATTTTCTTATCCACATGATGTACCTACTCTGTTTTTATTTTAGTGTTAGTAAAGTTTTTTCTTCTTCTGCTCTGCATTGTTATAATACGCGGTGCTATCTAAAAGTTTTCAGACAGGGGTAGTAAATCTAGACCGGGAAATACTACTGGCCCGCATCTCTATTTTTCGTCGGACCAGTACTCGCTTCTGTACACTTATTTATCTAAAGTATTAAATACTAGAGATGGAACCGAAGCCGAATAATTATTCGGTATTCGGCCATTTTATCACTATTCGGTATTCGGCCTATTCGGCATATTTTAATACCGAATATTCGGTTACAAAAAACAAACAACGTTGTTTTTTATTTTAAAATATATAAATATATAGATAATAAATAGTAAACAAAACATATACATATGTTTTGTTATTATTAACGTATCTACAATAAAAGTAAAAAATTTATCTAGTTATAATGTGTGGTGATAAATTTCTTGGAACTGAAATAATTAAATTTAATAATAACCAAACAAAAAATAGAGCGAGCATTTCCGAATAAATAAACCCCTCTCCGCAATAAGGACCACCAATCACGCTTTCGTTTTACTTTCCATTGTACAAAATGCCGAATATTTGGCCAAATATTCAGTTTAAATTTTGCCGAATATTCGTTATTCGGTTATTCGGCTGAACTGCTATTCGTCACATAACTATTAAATACATCGTCCTGCGATTTTTATTCGATGAGCAATTTTAATTGTTTTTATCTCTAAAACGCTTCAAAATATTGCCAATCTGTCTACAGTTTCTAAATCTTCACGGTTTCTATACCCTGCAACGAACTTTAAATAAAATTGAATAAGGTGTTTGAAAAAAGTGTATATTTTTTGTTCTAAAACCAAAATCACTCACGGTAACAATATGCACTAACAGTATGTTATAAAGCTAGGTTTATATGATATTTATAAAAAAAAAAATATTGAACACGCTTGAGTGGTTTAAGAATTATTCAAAAAAATATATTTTTAATTGCATCATGAAAATGAACCAGCTCACAAATTTTAATTAATACAAGAATTGTTGTTTAAAATTCTATAAACACTGTTCCCTATTATATACATTAATTCCAGGATTTCTAAAAATATATATGTCTGCATAACAATAGCTTCAAATTTATATAAATTTTAATTCTATGCCGAATTTCTGGGAAAAGTATTAACTCGAACAATAAATAATATCCGATAATATGATATGATATTTATTTGCCACAAATAAAGGCTTATAGATAATTTTATTTAATTTGTTTACATTGCATAATGCAAAATAGTACAATGCATATTAACATTGTTGCAAAATAAAATAAAATATGTAATAATTTAGTTTTAGAATAATTCGTTTTATTCAAAGCTTAATTCGTCGAAAACATGCAATAATTTAATTGCATCGAGTATGATTTTTAAAAGAAACAACAATAGCATTAATGGCATATTACAATGCATATTTACATTGTTGCAAAATAAAATAAAATATGTAATAATTTAGTTTTAGAATAATTCATTTTATTCAAAGCTTAATTCGTGGAAAACATGCGATAATTTAATTGCATCGGGTATGATTTAGAAAGAAACAATAATAGCCCAACAAATCCTTTAATGCGTCATGAAGGTGATGAGGAAAAAGGGCAATTTGGTGTTGGTGCTACCCTAACATGGTTTTAACGCGGCGGTATCGGCTGAGTACATTAGCCTAGAATAAGGACAATTAGCCTTTAGCCGGGGAAAGCGCGCCCTGCACACCTTGCGTCGCCTGGCCTTATTCTCTAGTTCAATGCCCTGACCCAGCCGATGCAGTTGACCCCGATTCACGCGCACGCCATGCGATCGACCTGCGATAATTTTCACTCTTTCAGCTGATTTCCGCACAACTATCAAGATACCAGATAGGCTAATTCATTTGCTTCCTGATAGCTTCTTCAATCATTTCGCTATGTCCTACTTACCGGCGTTCTATAATAAACTCATTTTACCAAAATGTGAATCATACAAAATAACTAACTTTTTATTAATATTTCATTGTTAATGTATTCATTGTAGACTTGAAATGATAGAGACAATACAATAAGGATTTGAATCACGGAATGTAGGTATACGAAACGGCTGCGCTAGCACTAATATCATGAAATTATATAAAATAATGGATATTATTTATTTTTCTTTATATTGTATTACAAGTTACTGTAAATTGAAGGATCCGATGGATGAAGGTGGTTAGGTGGTAATTCAGAATAACTTATTTTTAAGAAATTTGAATTCATTTTATTACTAAGACTTTTGGTATACTTTGGTTCTGATAAATATTTAAAATAAATTTAAGTGTATTAAAAACAGTTTATTTTAAATTCAATTAGTTCTGTTCAACATAATTAGCAAGAACCAGAAATTTTCCCGTTTAACGAGAATCCATAATGGTTCCAGACAGAGACTAGAGCACACATAACAGTGATCTTGAAGGGTTCACTGGGTCATATTGGTGCCAGACAAAGCCTAGAGCATACAAAATAGCGGTTTCAGTGGGTTCACTGTGTCGCCTTGGTGCAAGACAAACGCTTGTGCACATAGCAATTTTAGAGGGTACACTGGTTTATCTTGAACCTACAATAACGATTCCGGCGGGACGAAGAAATCACCGTGGTGCCAGAAAACTTCGTCTATAAACTATTTAGAGTCGTTTTCTAATACATCTGTAATTAAAACAATGATGATCATGCTTATTACTTACTTTGAATATATAATAATATTATATATTCAAAGTTACTTAATTAAAAATTAAAAATTAATTGTTCCTATCAATAATATCTATCATACATAAATATGTATATACCAGCGGCGTGCGATGGTATTTTGTGATGGGTGTGCACTAGAATGGGTGTTTGTAATGTGTTAAGTAATAAATAT
This sequence comes from Stenolophus ochropezus, assembly GCA_035578165.1. Lineage (NCBI taxonomy): Eukaryota > Metazoa > Arthropoda > Insecta > Coleoptera > Carabidae > Stenolophus > Stenolophus ochropezus. The sequence goes on from JAQOWZ010000002.1 coordinate 15,434,707, forward strand.
TTGTCAATTCTAACAAAAAATAAACATGGCCAATAAACCACAACCATTTAAATTTTTCATATATAGAACTTTGAAAATGACGCACAGAGTAAGAAACATAATTATTATTTTGTCATTTTTCTAGAATATGCACTGGTATATACAAGTTTGTTGTGTACAAATAATTTTTGTGAGAAATGAATGGTTCATGAGATAGTTTAAGAGGAAAAATAGTAGAGAAGTACTTTATACGTTTAGAAGTATCTCCAACGGAATTATAGGTCTCAAGAATAGTGCTTTGACCAATAAGCTATAAAGACCAGAGAATGTCTGAATCTTTCAGAAGTCATCTACTTGAACTTTCCGCCCGGTTAAAACCATTCAGTACTTAATAGCAGCTGCGACCACTCAGAGTGTGAAACACTTATACACTTGTATGAAAATAGACACGTCTCAGAACTTCTGTTATGTATACGACATTTTATTTCTTATCATACCAATTATGTTATTCTCAGTAACAGCATCTACACAAGAGAAAATGATTACGTTTGTGTGTGTGTTACATCTCCGTATCTGTTGTATTGGCTTCCGCTTCAGTCTTGATACCGGCGGTGAAATAACACGTCTCTTGCAGTATTATTCTGGCCCAATCGATAGTGCAACAATATGCAGTAGCTCATGAAAGCGATATATTTCCCTAGCTAACTTACTCGTTGTACTTCGCACACAGGGAGTGTCTGAGCAAACGACTTTAATATCGGGACAGAACCAATATTTATCCTGCGTTATTGACTTACGGGAAGCTCCAACCCCGAAGATTTGTTTATATAAACGCGATGCTCACTTGCTCATTATTTAACTTGCCCTAATATATTTGTACCCTGTAAGAGAAAATGAGATACTGAATCAGTGACCTACAAAATAACATCGCAGATAAAAGTTTTAATAATTTGTTTGAAACCAACAGAGAATTTAAGGGGTGGGGGTGGAGGTTTGACTGGGCGAATGATCTAAAAAATAGTGTATAAAGTATTAAGAACGTTAACGGCATTTTTCCTATCTGAGGCAATTGTTTGGAGGAGGAGCGAAGCGACGACTCCATTTATTTTTTGAGATCGGAATTCCTTACCGTTAGTTATGCTTATACAATTTTTTGCACGATCAATATATTCAGTTTCCCTCAATATCAGTAAAAAAAAATTGATGTAGACACCATATGACTTCCTTGTATGATGAATTATATACATTTTTTTCTGCAACTTATTTCACTTGCAAGGGAGATCATTCTACGGCTAATCATTATTCAACTTTCATTCGTCTCACATATTTAAACTTCCCTTCGAAATGGATCATCTTTTGTGAAATTTTATATATATATTTAACACTGTTCATTATTGCTTTAATTAAAATTATTTTAATCGCTCAAAAACGTGCAAAGAGAGATATTCTCACGAAATATATTCTGATAGTTGTCATTGTTGTCAATCGTTTATTCAATTTATTAATAATAAATCAAATGTTTCCTACAAAAATTTTAATCCAAATAAATGATTATTTTGATTAAGTTTCTGCCAAAAATAAAGTGCCCTTTTGAAAAGGCCGGTTAAAACAAAAAAATAGGTGCATAACTAGATGTTATAGCAATTTCATAAACAAAATTTCAACATCAAACGGCTAACCGTTTTTGATTTATGCGAAAAATTCAAAAAAGCACTACGAGCAAAGTGTTCTACAGATTGCAATAAAAAACGGAGGTACACTACATGTTCTAGCAGTTCCATATACATCAAAATTTCAAATTCTACGTCTAACCATTTTTGAGTTACACAATACATACAGACCTCAGGCGGAAACTAGTCAAAATAGATTCAAGGATTGTCCAAATGAATATTTCCGTTGAAATCTGAAAAAAGAAATTTTTCGCGATTACAATACTTCTATTATTTTGTACAAGAAAAAAAATCTTATGTGGACACCACATGACTTCCTTATACGTTAAATACACATTTTTGCTCCACTTCATTATAACTTATTTCAATTAAAAGTGAGATCATTGTACTGCTAATCGTTCTTCAATTTCCAATTATTTCATATCATCAAACTTCCCTGCGATATGAATCATATTTTTAAAAATTTTATTAAAAATGTTTACCACTATTCCATATGTCTGTGTACAAAATTATTTTAATCACTCAAAAACTTGTAAAAAAGGAGATATTGCTTTCATTATTTTCTACATATTTCTCACGAAATATATTCTGATAGTTGTTACCTACAAAAATTAAAAGCTAACTAAAACTAAATTAATTTTATTAAGTGTCTGCCCAAAGTAAAGTGTATTTTTGAAAGGCCGATTGGAATCAAAAATAGAGGTGCATAACTACATGTTATAGCAATAGTCTTAACAAAATTTCAACAATCTACGGCTAATTATTTTTGAGTTATACGAGGTATATACGTATTTACAAACGTCACGCCGAAACTAGTCAAAAAAGATTCAGGGATGGCCAAAATGGATATTTCCATTTATATCTGAAAACCGAAATTTTTCACGATTACAATACTTCCTTTATTTCTTATAAGGAAGTAAAAAATATCGTTTATTTTTCTTGATTTACCTTTCCGTATTTATCGATATATTTATAGACAAAGTGTATAAGCCATGTCGAAGTTGAGGACAGCGGAGATTAGTTTTTATGATAGAAGATTTATAAGGGTATGTACCCTGACTTCCGTGTCGTGTGTACGCCACTGGTGTGGCAAGAAGATACGTCAGAAGGGTGTGTTTCCTAGAGATAAATTGTCCCGCACCACGTTTTCACGTTTCTATTAAAACTGTTTTATTATAAACTGCTGTTTAATGTCTTGCAAACTTTGGATATCTTTGTCGCTGAACGCAATTGTACTGCCATCTATCCTCCATTCAAACTTATTAATGCGGCGTAATGAGTTTTTATTTACGCCTTTGAGAAAGACAATGAACTTTAATTAGAACGCGTGGTACTTATTATTATTTAATTAGTATTACTTATGCGGACCGAAGTTTTAGACTCGTTGATCTACTTAACTTTTTCTCTCCTTATTTAAATTTGCTTTATATTAAATATTCTTGTTGGTTCTCTTCTTCGTTTCATCAATATTAGATGAATATATCATCACGCCTTCACCACTTTGCAAGTGACAGCTTTGATATCTCACTATAATTTATTTATGCTCTTCATTGCTGATTTATTCAGCACCCGGAAATTTCGCCGGGACATCCACCGATAAATAAGGAAACCGCCACTGTTTATCTTTTTGAATTAAAACAATTCTAATTTGTATATCTACATGAACATCTACAAACCCCAATTTGTTTCTTTTTGTTTGCTTCTCTACCTCTACAATATTTTACGTTCTGTTTTCACAAGTGTTCATGGATACTACATATCTAGTAACAAAATATTTTTTTCTGTGATCACTATGGAAAGTGACATTTTTCGCACACTATATAAAGCTTAAAAATTGCATATTTGTGCGGTGGGGGAAATATCATTTCTCACAGTAATTGCCAATACTGCTCATGTGTGAAGGTACTTTTTGTGAGGTTATCTGCGTCATATTGCTTTCTTTATCAAATAGCTTTCGTTCTTGTGTTGTTCTGTGGTAGTAAAAAAAGTATATTGTGCCACTCGTGCAGAACCACTTGTGTGATTCCAGCACTCGACTTCGTCTCGTTCCCGTCTCGTGGGAAATAGGCGACTTTCGCACTTGTTTCACAATATACTATTTTGTTTGAACTGTTGTCATTTGTGAAATATGAATTTAATTAGTAAAATTTACTCACAATTCCAGCGAAGTAACTACAACTCGGATCAAAAATGATTCTTTGTCAAAACTCTCAGATTTAAGACTCTTTTAGACTCTTTCTTTTTTCCCAAAATCGCTGTGTGATTTCCAAATTTCTGCGTTCACTTTTTCCATTAAATCAATTATATTAAAAATTACATAGTCTAAATAAATCAATCAATCTAAAGAAAATTCAAGTGAATAGTGATTTAGATAATATTTATTATTTCATTTCACAAATATTATTCTTAATGGAATTATTACCTTGAATTTGTTATCAAAATTTTATTAATTGAATTAAATATTATCTAAATATAGGCATGAAATAAATGATAAATGGAGCTTATTACTATCTGTTTTATGAAAGTCAGTCATCTGCAATGACCATATGCAGTTGTATGCAATAATAATAATTATAAAATGACATAGGTTCTCGGATTCGTAATTTTGCATCCTTTTGAAGCTGAAGTGATGTTGATATCTTGTACTTCAATAAAAATTGCATTACGAACAAATTTATAGTGTTGGCACGAGACGTAATTATTTTTGAAAAAAATATTTGATATATTCCCCTTGTATGAGCAAATACTCAATTAATTTTTATATTTGTTAACAAAGTACGCTTGTATTAATAATTAATATTACAAGCATACCTAATTTGTTTTTTCTTTTACAGGTAAGTATCCATTCAAGTTTTGCCGATTGTGAGGTTCTGTAAGTTATTTTGTTTATTTTATATGATCCCAAAGTATTAAATGCAAGTGAAAATATGTATTTCACTATAATTATTTAATACTATAAATCTTGAAAAATCAACAAAGAAAATATAAATTATAAAATAAACAAAAATTGGGGAAATAATATAAAAACATAAAATTTGATTGCAATAACATTCTTCTTTTAAAGTCGGTTATCTATTCAAATTCCTCAATAAATGCTTTGTAATCGATGTCTAGTTATTTCCTGTTCTATAAAAATTATTAACGAATAACTACTCAAATCTGTTTTAAGACATATTTCAACTTGCGTTGCAAGAATCTTAGAAAATTGGGTAGAAATACAATTAATATAAAGACTATTTAGTATTACAATTAGAAAAATAACAGAATAACCAATTCAGTGAATATTGAGAGAATAATAAATACGTACTTCATTTTATTATTTTATTATTAACAATATATTAGGGGTTGCCATGGCAGCATGGCACCCACCATATCAATAAATGCAGAATAATATAATCTGAACATTTCTCCTTTTAAAAATATATTTTAATTCTTTACAAAATTAATCGGTCACGGTTGAAATTCGAACATTTTCTTTTTTATTTATATAGTTTTATCGTTTGTACATTTGTAGGAAAAACTTGTTACATTTGAAGAAAACGTCATTTTTGTACCTCGTGTATATTTTAAGAGTTTGGTTTTTGGAAAATAAAAACATCCGGTTGCAGATATTTCTTGGCCGTTATTAAATTGGGAGGTTGTTGGGAAGAAGGTGCGAGGCTATTTATAACTTGGCTGTCGATGGCTCTATTAAAAGTCATAAATCATGGGGCGATTTGCGCACTTAATACCTCGCAACTTGACTGGAGTATCTGTGCGCCCTGAGATTCATGGAGCAATTACTCTTTATAATTTACTTTTGTGTTGGGGAGGAATCTGCGCTGAATTGGAATGATATCCTGAAACGGCCAATTTATCTCTTCACTTCGGATGATGTATGTGGATCATGCTGAAATTAACTACACGCCAACATTTTGTATTTTAACCTCTATCAACCCACTAATATTTATATAAATAAAACTAAGGTTTATATAAAATCTCATTATTGTCGCATATTTTTTAAAATATGAATACAATCATATCGTCTTCCAGTGCAAATACATGACTTGTATACATATTAATTTAATATGATATCGTCTATTATTTTTATGTTGTTATACGTATTATTCAATAAAAATATGTCTTGACAATCTATATCACAAAAATTCACTGCAGTTAACATGTACGTATCAGGTTGAAATACTTTTTTTAATATTATCTTAGAGGCCATTACTAATTAATTACTAGCCCAAATTATATTTCATTATTATTCTTTGTGACGTACTTGTTTCCTGGTATTTAACTTGCATTTTTTAATGATGGAAGTATCACTTTACAGCCTCTACAAAGAAGTTATAGCTTATAGTGAATTCACCAAGATTTCACACTCCTCTCAGCTATAAATAATATTGGAAAATTAATTCCGTTAAAATTGTGAAATCAATTAAGTTATAATTAATACATTTTTAATTTCCTAAATATTATAAAATAACTGCAAATAAGAAATTGTGTAATAGATGCTATTTCTGTTCAGATTAGTAAGAGATTAATTTTTAAATTTTGAAATTGTTAAACCAAATTATTGCAATTAAACTGGAAAATAATCTTGGAGTTAATGGTTTTAAAACGTTTCTTTATTTAAAACCAAACGACGTTTCGACTCATCTCTACAAAGTTCTTTATCATGGTTAATACAGAATTACGGCATTTCTTATCCAAATACAAAGATTTAAGTTACAATACATGGTAACTCAAATCACATCCATATGCGGTAACTCAACTCACATCCATACACCATTGCTCAACTCACACACATGCAGATACAACAGCTCAACTCACATCCATATACGGTAACTCAACTCACATTTATACACGGTAGGTAACTCAACTCACCTCAAATCTATTTACACTAAAGCACTATAAAAAAAAACTACACAATACCTTTGCGATCGCTCTGATATCTAGAGAAATACTGAAAGAATAATTATAAATTCCTTCGCATAATACTCATGCTACTAATTAAATTAGGAAACTTATATCATAATAAAGGAAATAATAATTACCAACAAGTTATTTATTACCTCAATGAAATATTCATATCACTTTATAACATCTATTTGATAAAATATTTTGTTTGGTGGAATATATCGTATAGCTATGGCAAGAGGACAGCAGTCTTTAATGGACATAGCTAAAATTTGGGTACAGAACCGTAGGTACTAATGGTACTATTTATTATTATTATCGTCCAGACCTCGTATAACAAAGGCTTATTATTGCGAAGATGATTTCGTACAGCTTTGCGATCAGAAACAATAAGAACAATTATTTGGTGTTATAAAATGAAGGGATGAATTCTATTGGGGTGAATTTCTCATTGCTACCTTCACGGTTTCCGATTTCTCGTTCTCGGGAAACCATTCAATCCAGACAGAGTTGATCTGTGTTCTCCGCTCGGGAATTTGTGTTTGCCTATTCAACTGTTGAAGAATTATCATTTGCCTTGCGCCCGCAGTAACGTGCTTCCGCCTCGCTATCAATATGCTCCCATTCAAATAATATATCGCTCTTTCCAACGGAAATATTGTTATGTTTCGCCTTATTATTGTCAATCGCATTCGGTATCAATCAACTCCAAATATGGAGAAAAACCAACAAATCAAACACGAATACCGATAAATATATCTCTATTACGCAACTTTATTTTATTGTTTCAATTTGTTATTTCCGGATCTATTTATGAATATCTATTCAATAAATAAATAGATAATAATATTTGAGGTACATGTACTCATAAAATGTCACAAAATCATCTACAAAATATACAAATTGTTATATTAAGATGTAAGTTATGGAACTATAAATATTCAAATATATTTTCTTTCAAAATAAATGATACCAGTTTGGGAATAATTTATGTAACGTTTATCATATCAACGTTATGATTGTTTTAATAGATGTGACGTAGAACAGGATGCTACTTCAAATTTATTCATTTATAAACTTTTAAATGTTTATGAAACTTTGCCCAGTTAATGATTATTTTAACTATGAAACTAAAATTAAAAATAAATAATTTATATTTAATATAAAAGGTTTTTTAAAGACAGCTGTACAATTTTAAGAGTATGTATTTACAAGTAAAGTTTAAAGTCTGCATAGAAAATTTAATTTTTTTATTTAATATTTAAATTTACAAGACAATACATAATTTTAATTCTTTTAAATTAAACTTTTACTCCTTAACTAAAATTTGCCATTTTTTATTGTCATAATTTGTGACTCTACTTTAATACAAGTATCTATATTTGCAAATGGCATAAATAAATTTCCATTCGTAGTTAACTAGTTTTTATCAAAAATTCATGTTTTTCAGTATGTAATTTAAATATGATTATTATACCTTCCTTATTGGATCATTAAAAGGAGAAGATGTAGGTTTTTAATTTTAAAATTAAAAAATATAAAAGCACTAATCATTAATAATAATGGAGCAAGATAGATTAAAAATATTATTTTTTTCTCATTGATTAAAATCTCTTATGTCCATTTGCAAAGCTTAATACGTAACTACGTAATGTCAATTGATGTAATTCATAAATAGTATTGAGTAAGTTAAAACTAATATTTGTTGACTTAATACTTGCGTGTCTAGTATATTCAGAGTAAGATAATGGGTAGTAAAAAAAAGAAGAAGAAGGCAAGTAGAGAAGCAGAGTGGTACACAGTAATGGTTACAGTGGTGGTGGACAGAATGAACTGGAGTGTCAACGTGTAGAAAAGAAAACCATCAATAAACATACTTTTATACAAATGTGAGTATTTCTTTAATTCAATAACAATCTCTTACTTACTCCATTACCGATCTGGCAAAGAACCCATTTTAAATATTTTGTAATGCATATCCGTATCGAAGAGTGGGACACAAATTGGTGGCAGCGGTACTGTAAAGGTATTGCAAATCGGTAGCAACGGTAGTCTTTTTGAAGCGCCAGTTTCATCAAAAGCGGTATTAGCACATCGAATCGAAAAAACAGTACTATTTAATAACTTATTTGACATTTGCTTTTGACACGATTGAAACGTGTGTAACTGGTCATTGAAGAATATTTTCAAAAAAAATGAATCTTTTTTTATTTTTATAACAAATACTTTTACGAAAAAATCTATAAATAAAACCGTTTCATTAAAACAACCATATTTCTCTATTTTCATACTAAGAAATTCACAAAAAAAATAATATTTTTTAATTAAATATTGTCATTATTGACAACTCCTTTCTCATTTTTCGAACTGAGACCAGAACAACATAAAGCAAGATTTCGTTACTGACGATCGACATGACACCAGATTGAAGTCTGTTTGTCTGGCTACATTACATATTCATCTAGATAGCGAGAGGAAGTGGTGCAAATAAAACATGAAATATAAGTATTTTACAAAACTGAAGTTAAAAAACCTTTGTTAATCGTTTTGGCAAAAGAAAATAAAGTGAAAGGGACAATGTCATAAATTTTGGAAAATATTGAAGTAAACTTTTGTACCATAAAAACTACCATTTTATGTCTTTTGTTCTTTACTTTAATATTTCATATCCCAGTACTAAACTAAATATTTACCTGAACTAAAGCCTTAAACTATAGTAAAGTTATCATGTATATCAACCCCTAAACATAAGGAAGACATAAAACCACGACAAAGAAAAACTTGGTATAATTAAGTGTTCTTCTGCTGCAAGAAAACAAGCTGTAAGCTTTGTCGCTCCAAGATCAAGGGCTTTGACCCTGTCCCTGCAGTAGGCTGGGGAAACAATCGCATTGAGGCGGCACATTGTCTCTAGGCTAGATCTAGCGGCCTGGGATAAATAAAACATATGCGACGCAATCTAGCGTAAACCGCTGCCGGAGCTTTCCTTGCCAATCCCGGCAAACCGCATATGAAATGGACCCAGGGCCGAACCAGCTTTCCTAACTCCACTTAATCACACACAACTCATTTTATTGGGTACCAGATGAGGGACTGCCAGTGTCTAATTCGCTTTGCCACACCTTAACCTAGCAAATTTGTCATTTATCTAATTCATTTATTTTAGGAAACTCATTTATTTTAAAAACATAAAAAAGCATTTGTTTAGGCATCAATAGTCATTGATTTAATAGTTATTTAAGCTAATGGAATAAAAGTGCATTATAACATTCGAGGAGATTTGAGTTGGGACGGAGTTTGCGGAATTGAAGTTCATGTTACAGTACGAGAATATGTGTAGTTCAGTACCTACTTACATTCCGAGTCGATTATTATATTTTTCACGCTACCGGCAACAATTAACTTAAAATAATGTAATAGTTACTTACATATCAAGTGTGGGAACGCCATTTTCCTAGAAGAGTATTTGTGGCGCGAACTTGCAAGCACTTCAATAGAACGAATCCGGGAAAAAGGTTCACGGAAGACGTTTGTACATTGTTTTGTGTTCTAGAAAAAAGGCTTAATATATTGAAATATATAAATGACCAAATTATTATTTTCGAAATACTTTTTTTTAATAAAATATTGTATAAAAAAACCCTGATAAGAAAGTAACAAAAATTTAACATCTGCTACTCAACGCAATCAAAAACACAGTTATACAGTTTGCTTCTAAAGAGCGAATTTATAATTAGAAGACGAGGGTCATTATTTTACTGAGAAATGGATGAAGGGTGTCGAAATAGTAACCAATTTTGATTGGTTCATAATGTCATAAATCATAAGAAGTCACACCCCTTCTTGTGCTGCTTGCAGTGCCATCTCTGGACTCACAAACAAAATAGTCCACCTATCCCGCATTGGACTCTCACAATTTGAGTGACAGACAAATATACAAATCTTAAAGTGAAGTACTCAATATATGGTCTACCGTTAAAATATTAGAATGTCAAAAACAATATGATGATTATTATAATACCTGTATTACATTACGTGGCAGTCGGTAAACAAGTTTTATAAAAAAGTTATATATGAACTTCCATAAACATGGGGATTAGATGTATATGAAGATTTCATTTCTCATTTTTAATAGGATGTAGAGCCAAGTACTCCGTAAGCTTATTATATTAGCATACGGATTTAATATATTCCTTTTTATTTTACTTGGCATCTACTAAAAACAGTGCATTTACTGCAGCGTAGCATTGCTCGAAGCGAAGTTAACAAAATTATTTTAAAGTATATGCAAACGTAAACCAAATCCTCTTAATAAAGATATTCTGTTTTTCTTATAATACATCACAGAAAAGTTATGTACAGAATATTTTTTTATAAGAAAAAGATAATTTCAAACAAACCAATTACGGGTAATTGGATCCTGTAATTCAAAAGGAAGTTTCCGAAATAGGATTTCAATTAGGTTCACTGATTGAGACCTTCGTTAATTGGGTGATGCCTATTTAGTTTGATGTAATTAAAATAACAATATTTTTCGGAGAACACTTAAAAGTGGTATAAAAGATTGTGAACAAATAATTTCAGTTATATATCTTACGATAAAGTGTAATTTTCAAAAAATATATTTCCAGAGTAATGTTATACTACATGATTTATTAAATCTACTTACGAGAACATATTTATTATTATATGACATACGAAATAACTACAAAAATATATTTTTAAAATATATAATACTATTATAAACGAATCATTATTTTATAAAAAATATCAAGGGTCCGGGTTCAAATCCCGGCTAGAGTAAGAATGCTATGATATAAAAACTTATATGTAAAAACTATTTTTTTACGACCACTACGGAAACCGGCATTTTTCTCAAATTATATAAAGCTTGAAAGTTACATACAATCTTGGGTTAAAGAGTGAAAAATCATTTCTCACAGTATTTGCAAATACTGCGCATGTGTTTGTGTAAGAAATATCATTTTACAGTAATTGCTAACACAATATTGTTCTTATGTCAAATAGCTTTCGTGAGTGTATTTTTCTTCTACAGCATATTGTAGTGTGGTCGTAATAATTTCCCAACTTGATTGATTCCAGCACTCGACTTTATCTCGAGCCGAAGCTTTCACTACTTTTGAGTAATAGGCGACTTTCTGCACTTATTACACTATGTACCTACTATTGTCAATATATTAAAAAGAAGAAATAAAAAAATAATAATATAATCTGTACATTAGTTCGTGGATATAATCTTTTGTAGAGAGAATAAAATAGACATACAATCATCATCATTATAACAACTGAAATTGTCATGAAACCAGTTGAACACATCATAAGAGGCCCTGAAAATATCGAGCCAATGTTTGTTTTAATATTTTTCTACACTATACATAGCTGAAAAGTTAGGTTAAATTTAGGTACATATTGCGTCTGTATAATATAAGAAAACATTTCTGTTAAGTATTACTTAATTTTGTATATTCAGCAATGTGGTCGTAGAAAAGTATAGTGTGGCACTCGTGCAGAATCACATATTTTCCAATTTTTGCACAATATATTACAGTATTGCAGTAATGACGGCAGTATTTAATGTGTTTTATAATTTACTTAGTTCTTTAATATTTATCATAATTCTGAACAAATTAAATAAAATGTTCTAAAAAAATTAAAGAATTCAACAAAAGGAAAAAATAATGTCAATTAAGACTTATCAAGTCACAAACAGCTTTACAAAAGAGCAAAATTGCTCATGACAACAAAATTATCTGACTAAATTCATTATTCTCTTCTTTTCTCTTGAAAAAATCAGATACGGTCCACAACTTCTAAAAAAGCTTCCCCTATCTCCCATCTCGAGACAGTGACATTGAATACGTCGTCTGAAGTTGTCGTCGCAAATATTAAATATTTGTGTGATCTTGACAGTGATTCAAACATCCCTCCTTTCATTACTACACGCTACGCTTTCCGTTTCCGTGTCGTACTTCCTGTAGGTGAGAGGAGCTTTATTGACAAGTTGTTTCTTGTCGTTTGACAGGTCTACGGACTCATAAAGGAGTTCTGATTGAGTTAAAAGTAGATGAATGTCGCTAACTTCTAACGAAGCTAAAGGAACTTTTGACTTCGGAGTTTATATGTGTGTTTTTGTTTTAGTTTCTTGTCACTTTGATCATGGTTATGTTTTTGTGGCTTTCGATTGATGTTACATGATTGTGGTGAAGGAAATTGTGTGGAAGAAAGTAGTTGATAGTGGACTCGTGTAGAAGCTTCAATAACAAACGAAACTCGAGTCTATTGTAGTAATCATTGAAGTGTGTACACTGAACTGTATTTCTACATGTTTGCATAAAAATGAACATTAATACGCGGTCCTCGACGCGGTCATAAATGTCAAATATTTGTGCTATTTTAGGTTTTAATAATTTTATAATGGAACAATTCTAAATAAAACAATAAAGAGCTTCTGTGTTCTCTTATTGATATTTCCCTAATGGGTTGACACAATATCAATTAATTTAATATTTATATTCTGCCAAAAAAATTGATAAATAAAAACTGATTTTTTTTTCTCTTATTGATATTTCCCTAATGGTTTGACCACAAATCAATCAATTAATTTGATATTTATATTCTGCTAAAAAACTTGATAAATAAAGTGATATATTTTTATTTTTTGCTAATAAAAATGACTATTATGTATATACAACTAGAAATAAAATAGAAATTAATACAAAAGTGTTTGTTAATTTGGCAAAATATTTCCTTTTTTAAAATGCTTATGTTAGTAAACATGTTTATATAATATTACTTATTACTGCGTAGGTAAATATAATAAGAGACTGTCTTATTTCATAAATTAGGAGAGATAGACTAATGAATGTAGCAACTTTTATTGATGACATTAATTCAATCCTGGAACGACTATAATAAGCGTAACAAAATATATCATCAATTAACATATGAATTAGATAAAGATTACATTATTAATTTAGTGTCTTGTTATTGACAACATGAAAGTATCATTATTGTTATTGTATGGCGGACAGTTGATTGAGAAAGTAAATTACATACAATGATTTTTTATAATCTAATAAAGGAGATGAGATGAAATTAAAGAAATGTTGGGAACCTGTACGTAACTGTGTTATTATTATTATTATTTCTAAGATGCAATCTATTCTAATTAATTATTATAGTCAAAACTAAGAATACCAGTTATATGTATATACACCACCATACTGTTCTAGATAAAATGCAACATAGGTCGTTAATGGGTTAATGTCAAATTAAATCGTCGTCACACTTTAAAGATGTTTATTAATTATGTTTATAGTTTCAGAACAGTTTGCGATATGTTTGCTATTTTATATCCTAATTATGGATGGTCTAAAATTATCGATTTTCTAAAATCGATGTTTATGTTTTGATATGTCAAGTAAAACATCATTTTTTTAACGATGTTGATAGATTATATTTAATATTTTTGTAATAACATTTAGGGCAAGGTAAAGTAAATTAGTACCATTAAAAAGAATAAAAGATGCAAGGCTCACTTACACTGAAATAAATATAACTTCAAATTGTATTTTACTTACATTAAACTTTTGTAATAATATTTTTAATTTCCTGAAATAGCCAATAAAATCTAATTTACACTAGTCTCTGGTGTCACTACTTTTTTGTTTAGGACTAATTTTGTATAATTACATTTGTTTTGTTTTATTATAATTTATTTGGGGTTAAACTCTTTTTTATTTCGTAACATTTTTTTTAAATCCATGTTTCTTAAACATCGATTTATCAATTCGATTTTTTTCGATACATCATTTGAAATTAATATTTTCAAATTCTTGGCTATTCCTAAATCTAATCGTCCTATACCAAATCTTTCTACAGTTCTGATAATATTTACAAAATTTGAAAGTACTGGATGTTTAGGTATAAAAAACTGCGCAAAATGCAAAAATAAAAATAGTTTACCTAGTACAATAGTCGTCTTCTAAATTTTGTTGACACAGTTATTATTTATAAATCAGTATATTATGATTACAAGTTCTTTTTACATTGCCTACCTAAGTTTGCTTTGGTAACCGTAGTATATTGGGATCCGTAGTAATTATAAAGACTAATGACATATTAGAAAATATTGCAGCGTAGCTGAAACTTAGGATATAATAATAAATTGAATTAAAACACTTATTATCTCACTTTTCTTTAATGTGACGATCGTTGTCCTTTCTGACATCTTTTGTCTATCTAATATTTTTATTCAGTAGAAAACTATTCTTACTTATTTATATATAAAAAACATTAAAGGAAAGAATGAAACTGCGAGTTACACAAAATCAAGAAAGAAATATTGCAAAGACAGTAAAAAGTGATTGTGCTAACCAAATAATATATGGGGTCCTATCTTTGGTATGTAAATGGAGGTGCAATAAAAGGATTAGAAGAAAAAACCCAGTCTGGTATAAAGTAATCGTGTAAACAGAGTTTTTATCCCGAAAACCACGAAATATTCGAACGATATTTCATTCTGGCTAATAACAGCCCCATAAAGCATTCAGCAAAGAGCTCGAGCAGCAGGAAAAAATAAATGATCAACAGCCGGGTGAAAAAAGAGCATCAGCATCAGGATCGGCGCGAAATAATATCAATTAAACGTTCAAATACGGCGGGTTGGGCTAGAGCGCGGGCCAATAAAAAGCTCACACGAAAACACTCATAAAAAAGATATAAAAAGCACATCGCAGGCCCATAACGGCCGGAAGCGGAACGCGGAGGGAAATTCACAGACCTTGAACATGCGCGTAAAAAATCAAAGTGTGTCGCTGCACCGAGATCTGGGGCAACGGCCTAAATCGTGCTGCACGGCATCTAGCCTGACCTAACCCAGAAAAAATAACCCCACTAATAGAAACCTAATAAGGGCAAGCAAAGGGCGCTCACGGAAGGTGCTAACTCACCTCAACTCTTCCCGGTTTACTTATATTACCCACCAAAATATGCCAACCAGCCAAATTCACATTTTCTACTCTATTCCGAAATCCTAAAAAACAGTGCCAACATTTTTTAATTTATTACAACAATAATAATTGTTCTGTTGAAAAGATTAAATTATACAGGTTTTATGAAGCTAACTATTGAAATCTCGAGAACCGTAAAAGATAAGAATCAAAGGGCAAAGTTGTTGCATTAGTTGGCATTTTAATGATGTATTTGTTTTTCTGAAAAAATGCATAGTCACTAGATAGGTATGAGAAATAAAAAGATTTTTGAAAATTTAATTTTTCACTTATAACTTTCTTGTTTTAATTCATACAAGTTTCTAGTTTATCGAAACAATTTTTTTATGAGGAATTGTCAGCGGTCCTCAAAATTTTTACAGCTCGTACACTTTTCGAGACATTCATTTTATTTATCTTGCAAACAAAGTTTTAACAGCTTAATTTTAAATTCGCCTAAATAAGTCGGGTACAGTTATCACCTTTCAGGTAACGCTGAATATATGTTCTAAAGTAAACGGCTTATTTCGATGCAAAGAATAATAAACTTCAAACATATACCGATTTTGCTCATATCTAGTGACCAAGGCATTTTTTCGGGAAAACAAATACATCATTAAAATAGCGAACTAATGCAACAGCTTTGCCACACTTTAACCGATTTCTTATCTCTTACGGTTCTCGAGATCCCAATGGTTAACCTCCTAAAACGAACACCTTTTGTGTAACAATAAAAATTTTACCGCTGCCACCGACATAAAATGTAAAAGGCTGATTTATATTTCTTTCATAATTTAAAATATTGTATGTGTTATCTATTTATTTAATAATAATAATTTAATGGATTTGCTTAGCACACATACTAATTTATTCTTTAAAATTACTAAAAACAAAAGCTAATGTAATACAGAATACTTAAAATTTATCTTTTCTTGGACGTTTAAGATTGACAAATGATTTATTTTTAATTAATTAATTAATTTTCATAAGTCTTAATACTTCTAAAGCACAACGGAGAATATCTTATTGGTCATTATTTTTGCTTGAATTTTGTTAAAGGTAATTAACAAATGACAAAAGTCTTTGAACCAACTAAATAAATAGATTAATAATTTAATGTGACCAGTATATTACAGCCCGTTGTTATACTTTTTTTTCGTATTTTTTAGAATATATATAGAAGGCGAAATTGTAACGCAGTTTGTGATTTGTTACTTTTTCAAGTTTTTAGACAGACAAAAATATAAAAATCAAATAAACTCATATCTAAGTATAAAAATATACACTCACGGCCTTATTTTTTTAGTTCTTCAACCTTGAGCTTGTAGAAATAAAGTGAAATATCCATATACTTTATGAATTTTCGTAAGATATCATTATACTTACATATAATAATTTTGATTTCCATTTTTAGATAAATTGTACGAGTAGCTGAACCTGAATGTGCTAAAAATGTGAAAGTTGGCATTTCTGACCACCGGTCATACCGCTTTAATTGGATCTTGCTGAAATGGCAAGCTGCGGGTTAATGGATCAAATGCTGTTTCAATATTTGTTTAAACATTAATTGTACGGGTATTAAATTCTCTCCCAAATGACATTACAACTGGGTCACAACTTTAAATAGATTGACAATTGTAAAATAGACTTTGATTGCTGTTTGTTCATTTGCCTAACGACTTTTTCCATTTTATTTATGACATTGCTATACAATTGAAACTAAATTTTATTGTCTCTAAATTTTTGTATTCGGTGATCTAGATCAGTTATATTTGTTTATTAAGGAAATAAATAAATTTATGGCTATAATTTAATTTTCTTAAATTTTTAAAATAACAAACAAACCATAACCTTTAAATTTGATAATATTAAATAAACCATTGTATACTTCTACATATTTAAATACAATTTTTTTATAAGCATTTCAATTTTGTTATTTTTTAATATTAGAGAGTACTTTATATAGGAAGTTTTATCAAGCAGAGTATATTATATAACCAATAGCAATGAAGTATTTGTATCCTAAAAAAGAGTCTATATTTTTCGAATTAGGTATATTACATGTAGCTGATAGACAATAGAACATAAAAATAACTAAGCACGACGATTTGTATTTCAAATACTAATATGTATTTTAAATTATAATGTGTATTTCAAATATTAATATGTATTTCAAATACTTATACGTATTTCAAATAATAATATGTATTTCAAATACTTATACATATGTATTTAGTATTTGAAACACTAATATTTATTTCAAATACTTATAAGTAGGTATTTCACATATTGAAAATTAGTTTTTTGTATTAATAAAAGTATTTTAATGTATTATAATAGAAAATACTTTTGAGATTTATTTGAAATAAAAGCAGAAAATACTCTTTAAAAACGTATTTCAAAAAATTTATGAAAATACTTAATCTATTTTAAATACATATATTTCAAATACTGTACAACATTGGCTAGCGCCACAATATTTGACTCCGACCTACAGCGATCAGATTGGAAAAATCTGTTCCTCGTACACGGAAGTAAAACAGCTATAAGTATTTGCTATTATTATATAATATTTACGAAAGAAATTTTTCCCAGAACATGTTACATCATTAAGGGCTATTTTTATAGCTCGCAAGATATCTGGTATTGACTCTTCAAAGTTAGAATTTATTCTCCACCGATATGTACTCCCTCTAGACATTTGGAAAGATTACATATTAATTATCTCTTGAACTTGCCTTCGACTTGAGAGAAAATTCTTCTTTAAAGTAACCTTAACCTGAAAACCGCAAACGACAAAAATATTGTTGTTGATAACACATGCAATCCGGTCTCATCACTTGAGTACAAAAAATCAATAGGTAGTTAGGAGTAGTGAGTGAAATTAGGTCGGTTTAGGCGAATGCGAAATAAGCACGCGCAAGAAGCTTCCCTCTGCCGGATAATGTGTTCGCACGCTTGCAGACGCGCACGCCACAGGATACACTAAATAAGCTCTACATCAGGAAACACCTACGCGCAGCCATTCAGATTCAATTGGGGGAAAATTTACTCTGGATTTTCTTTAGAAAGCGTTGGAAATAATATACATCCTATATACAGAGTTGGGATATCTTACAAAAAAAGATACTCAATAATATCAAAGATACAAAAAGATTCTAAGATAAAATATTTTAGATAGTTTCTATTTTATGTAAAATGTTATCTTTGATTTAAATACTTTTTAAAAGTATCTATATGTTTTATCTTAAAAAAGGATCTTTTATCTTAAAAAGTATCTTCTATTATAATAAGTATCATCAATCTCAAAAATGTATCTTTTGTCTTAAAAAAGTATCTTTCATTAAAGAAAGAAAAAAGGCAGTAGATTGTAGTTATTTTCAACCTATTTAATTAAACCCCTAAATATTATAATATATTCGATTATATATTATAGCGCAGCTAGAGTCCTGATGGCTCCTATTTCTTACTCATCCTTGATCCTATAGAAAATGTAAAATAATTAAACACAAAACTCAGTGAGGAAATACCCAAACACTCACACACTCTCACACACAATCGTATCTCGTGGGCAGCCTGGTCAGGGTCACTACAGCACAAAATTGCTTCAACCTCTCGTTGGCAACCTGGCTAAGGGTCACTACGGTCCACAGTCGCTCGCTGCTCCATCGGCGGCCGAGCCACGACACACTACAGCCCAAAGCTGCTCGCCGCTCCGTAGGCAAACCAACCACGGTTTACATAAAACACTCTCAATATCTCAACATACTACCATCACGCCATATTCAACTCACTATCGTCACACTAACTCATCTCATATCATCCATGGTAACTCACTCACATCCATATATACATACGGTAACTCAACTCACCTCAAATCTATTTGCACTAGGCCACTACCAAAAAACTACCAATACCTATGCGATCGCTCTGAAGTCTAGAGAAATACTGAAAGAATAATTGTCTATCCTTCCGCATAATACTCAGGCTACTAATTAAATTAGGAAACTTATATCATTATAAAGGAAATAATAATTACCAACAAGTTATTTAATTCCTCAATGAAATATTCGTAACATTTATGGCAAATACTTCAGAAATATATTATAGAATTTCTGCATTTATACCTTTTCCTGATTTTGTTATTAATCAATGTAGAGACCTTGCTTAAACATAAAACTACTATGGAAAGTTTTATGTCCTTTTTCCCAAATTATTCAGGTTTTACCATACTACAGATAAAAATGTGACAACACTTCTATAAAAATAAGTCAGCAGTCAAGAGAAGTTACAAATAAATGTTTTACACAAATTTTTACATATTAGCTATATCCTACTAATATAATTTGATATTCTAAAATTTTCAATTGACAGTTGTAGTTGTAATTAATATTTATTTTGTGAAATTTGCACATACATTATACTCGTTCATACATTTTATTATTTATTGATTTTTTTTTAACGTAATGTGTAATTTTTCTAATACGTTAGATATTTAATTTGCTTTATCTTTTTCAGGTAAGTAATATCCATTCAATTTTTGGTGATCTTATCTGGAAGATTATGTAAGTCATTTTATTTATTTTACGTCGTAAAATATATTTCTTGGAAAAAACTCGGAAAATAAATAGATGTTTCTCTACGTCATGTTCTGTTCAAATCAAATGTCTGGAAGTTGGACATGTTTATAAATCCGATATCCGATCAGTAAATTTAAATTTATACTGGCGTATCTTCTTCAGATAACAGCCCAAACATGGAAATAACTAAGAATGGATGTCGCATAACATAAAGAGTACTATATTATGTAATGTCACTTTAATTACAAATATATAAGAATTGAGTACCTAGAGTTTATAAACAATTTTTATACTGCTGAAAATTAAGACAGAGGATTATGGAAAAAATAATAGGGCCTACTGCTTTACTGTTGTAACAAAACTTTAGGAAAATTTAGCAAGTTATGCATTAAATATTATTTAGAAAAGTAATACGTTAAGTCATATTTTAACACCGGAAGTAGAAAATAATTATTTATGCAATTTTAGCACGATATAAAAACCACTGTGTTACAAACATATTGCGTACAAATATCGCATATAAACATTCAAAGCCATAGCTTGTTTAGACATGAATAAAATATTATTTAGCGCAATGAAAAAATATATTTTAAATATCGAGAATAGAAATATAACTTTCGATTATTTAAAAACTTGAAATAAGGTCATCTGGGGTGTCAGATCTAGTGCTTGCCTGAACCCCCCGATGGATAAGGACACTTGTTTCCGTTAACTGCGGTTATATTTAAATAATATTAAATTTTCATTTTGACACTGTCCCATTATATAATATTATTGAAATCCTGCGAACTGTAGGCGTTTTTGTACCTATTTAAATTTGGGCCACTTTAGGCCCATGGGCATCAGTGCGAAATTTGCACCCCCAAATAAAATTTCTGTAAATTTTAATTAAGGCTTTTTGCATCTTAAGGGAAGCCTAGATATAGAGCAATAAAATGCCTCTTGCATGACAAATAAATCTTTTTTCCAACAAACCAAAAATTGATTTACAAGATTCTTTCCTAATTAATATATGCAATCGTATAATTAATGGAATACCTATACATCCAGTGTTGCCAACTCGTGGGAAATTTTCCACATTGTAAGAATTTGTATTAATAAAATAAGGAAATGGGAAAAAGGGAAAATATTGAAAAACTAGCCTATTTTAAGGAAATTTATATATATATTTTATTAATTTTTATTTATTATTCAGGTTTTTGATAATGTATCCCGTTATTACGTCGAAAAATTCATCATTATTCATTTGTCTTAGACGGGATATATGTATACCAAACAAATGTTTACCCAAAATCGGTGACAGTGTGCCACAAAAATTAATTTATATTAAATAAATATTTACGCGTATACATCAGGTTCAACATCTGAATCTGAACCCATCAAAGCTGCTTAAAACAAGAAGATTGTTACAATAAAACAAAACAAAGTTTCGAAAATATAAAAAATTGTAGAATTTTGTTTACGTTTTGTTATACATAAATATATAATTTAATTTATTGAAATGTAAGATATATTTTTCATCAGTAAAAAAATATAATATGATATGTAGAACATTTATATTATTTTCTAATATACAAAGGAAAAGAGATATTTAAAAATTTTGTGTAGCAAAAAAGGAAAATTTTCTTAAGTAGCATGTGAAATTAGATAAAATGGTTGGTAACATCGTATACAACTGAAAATCACAAATATACTTTCTGATTTACAGCTCTTAGTGTCAATTTAATGACACCAGCTAGAATTTGTAATGAGTTTCGTTTAGGAACGAACGGTTATTTGTAATAAGTTCAATTTAAATTGTCCTTGTGTGTTGTTTGCTGCGAGAATTCAGGCTCCCTAAGCTCACACACATAAAGCCGACAACGTATGTTTATAGCCCGCACTCTGGCGGACCTTGAGACAACTTTGTCAATTCTGGCGAGATAAGAGTTTCCTCTGTTTGACCAACAAGTAGCTGTTAGCCGCCGTAGATATTACCTTTTCTAAATCATTCCCGTGTAATACGACTTTTATCAGCAAATATTATATGCTCTAACTTGTACTTCCTCCAACCATTTCGATAACTTAAAAGAAAGTAGTTCAACTTTGAAGCTTTTACTTATCAAGCTTCTTTACAAAGGTCAAGATGGCAATAACGGAGACGAAACTAAATCACGTTGGAACATAAGACATAAAAGAAATAATTATAAGTTTTATTTTTATTTTCTTACAGTTTCGTGAATGCGTATTTTCTGCTGGCAATATAAAGTTCTCAAAATACTGGAAAATGCCACCAATCGTTAAAATTTCTCGAAATGGAATGTAATAAAATGTTAAAATACGAGTGTATAAAGTCTAATGCTGGTTCTAAGCAACGTAAAACACAGACACCGAAGTTATAAATATTTTACTTGCATTTTAGTATTGCCAGGCTACTACCTACAACTTATAGCGGTTTCTGAACCATTTGGACTCAGCAATATTCTCCTCTCATCTCTCAATGAAAATCGGAGAGTGTATACCAAACAGTGGCTTTAAATCGTGGGGGTGCTTACTTATGAAATTTTCAAAAACACTGTATGTAAATGTGTGTTTCGATAAAATATCAAAATTATCGTAAAAATAAAAAGAAAAAATATGAAAGTACATATATTATTTTGTTTTGTTATTTCTTGAGGTTGCATTTCTGAGGTCATAATTATTATTCATATTATGAATAATTCTAATAATGTTCTACAAAATACACTATGAAATATTTATGTCTTTAATTTTAATGTCCAATTATGTAAAGGTACGGAATAAATATGATAAGTATTATGAGCACGCTGCTACGCTACTCATTTAACAGAGGAACTCTTTGTTTTGCAGTGCCGAATTATGCTTCTTACTGCGAGTGTAAATGCTTGCAAGCGCGTCTATATAAGCTTTCTTGCTATATGCCATGACACTGCGATAAACACAGAGCTGTTAGCATTCTTCGCCATTCTTAGTATTGCTGGATGTATTTTTATAATCTTTTCTACAAAATAAGAAAACTATGTACAATTGTATACTATTATAAGCCATTATATACGAGCCGTTCCTGAAACCAAGTGAGCCACTGCTGTCAGTTTGGAAAAAAAAATAATTAAAACATTATCTGTGGCCACCACAAATTCAATAACCATTTCCGAATATGCATAATAAAAATGCCGCTTAATTAAATAATAAATTCCATATTTTACTTGTTTTGTAATGTTCATTAAATTAGCCTCGTCAGGTGACTACTGTTTGTTTTAACAGAAATTAATTTTTGGAATTTTAATTTCTCTAATAACCATGCGATCTTCTGTAAAGTAATAATAATCTCTTGCGGGATCATATGAATCACACTCAGGTATGAATGCTCAAGTGAAGCAGCTTCGACTGCATCCCTCTACTGCATCAGTGTAAACAAGACCGGCTTGGACGGTTGCCATAAAATATTTAAAACTTATTGCAGACATGCGTGGACATGCGTTCAAATCTCGAAATCTCAAAATCGGTATAATTGCAATGGTTCGTATTTTAACGCCCACTTTTACATCATTAACTTATGTAAAATTGAAAATTAAAATCACGATATTATTATAAAAGTGAGCTAGTTTGATTTTATAATAAAATCGCGATTATAACGTTCGTTTTTACAAAAGATTTTGATGTAAAAGTGAGCGTTAAAATCGCGATTTTATTATAAAAGTGAGCTCGTAATATGGGCCATTATCTCTTTGATTGTATGCGGCGATTAGTAAAACACGTAAATAGAATCTGTAGGAACTCCAGTTCATATTTACAGTAAAAGAAAATGTAGCAATTAGCAGCGCTTGTAGAGATAGGTTCAGTGTTCTGTAGTAAGCGAGAGAGCGCGTAGAATGTTCCCGAGCTAAGATTAGCAGCGCAGAGAGCTACATATCCCGAAGACGCAAACTACGTAAAGACAGCTAACTATTTAGGTTGGAAGACTGACCCACATACTTGCGGCTTGCGCTTTGTTTCGCGGTTGCCTCGCGTCCCATGGGGCCTATATTGCCGCGTGCATACCTCACGCCGATGTCCTAATTTTTCCTCTTCGCGGTGCCCCAGAATCCACCTCAGGTGACGCATTCTCTAAGCATTTTAGCGGATCCTTTGATATTTGAAAAATTAACATACGTGTACATGCCATGATATTGCTCGCGTGTTTTTCGCTGCGTAGGATAAAATGGAAATGAACATCAAAGAAATTTTAAAATTTCATTTCGTTCTTTTGCTGCTGTTTTATTTTTCCTGTGCAGATGAGGCGTTTTAGATTTTATGCCTAGCTTGAAATTAGTTCAATATAATAACATCAGTATCGTATTTACAAATCTAACCACGGTTACATAATGTATGTTTGCTTTTATTTAATAGCCCAAACCCACAGAAGTAGTTTAGCTCTTTCAAAAATAATTAATGTACCAATGCAAAACACTGTCTGGATAATAAACTTAAAAATATCATTATTCTAATTACAGCTAAAGTAAAATTTAATACCCAAGGATACATCTGCGGTCTGTACTAAACATTTTATTTGTTACTCAATTGTAAACCATTATTTATTTGAACTGTTTCTTCACCAGAGAAATTAACCTTTACATACAAGCTATTAAGTTGTAAAATATTTACGAGTTAAATATCAGTTTTCTTGCATTAGTTTACATTATTGAAAATTGTGCTTTGCTATTGTTTGAAATAGTAACTGACAGGATTTGATTATAAATTGGTAACAGTTTTTATAGCTTCAATAAAGTTATTCCTCACCTCGCTAATACGTCTGCTGCAAAATTTTAAGCACGACTCGTAATTGAGGGCTTGTATTCGTTTTTACAACGTTCTACGCACGATTTATTTCAAATAGAATGTAATTTTTAATTATAAAATTAAAATCATGTGGATATGTAAAATATTATTAGGCTAGAAGGCCATACCAAAAACCTGGTGTTTTATGTGTATAACGTAATCAAATGGTTGATAAAATAATTTTAAGATTGTTTTTAGGTATACAAAATCAAATAGAAACTCTTGTAAGTAATAACATTTACCCTAAAATCAAAAATAAATTTCTTATCTTTTAAACAATATTCGGGAACATACATATATTGTATCACGCACTGTACATATAGTACTAAAAAAATAGTAGTGCAGTTTTTGTTTTTAATAGTAGGTTCCTCAAATTTTCTACTAAGAAGTATAAAGTGTTAAAAAATAATTGATATGTGTACTTATTATGGTTCCAAAGTTTGATGTAAACAAATAAAAGAACGCATAAGCTAACAAAGCAATTGCATAGGGCACCCACCGACAGGGAGCCCCCGACCCTAAAAAAATTGATTTTTGAGTTTACTATAAATTTATATTTGATTCATATATATTTTTAACCAGATTATTGCCGAAATTAAATTTTTCAGCAAATTTAGGAAAAATGTGTTATGTTAAAAGATGAAAAAATATGAAGGAATTGTTTTGTATATTTTTTCTCATAATTTTAAAGTCGAATCAAATTTATGTTTTTTAAATGACTTAAATAATCCAAAAACAAAAAAGAACCATATTCCAAGCTTTTATGAGTGCTTTTTTCTAAAAGTGACGTTTGGTCTAATGAGATTAGAAAGTAAAATCTTCCTAAAAGCGATTTTATTATAAAAGCCAAAGCTTTTAAAATATTTCAGAAAAAGATTTTTAGAACTTTTCGTGCTGTTATGTATGACTCCATTGTGAATCATGTCGAGTTTGCAGTTACACATATATTATATTATTTTCATATTTAAATTGGAATCCTATTATACTTTTTTGCTTTAATTAAGCTTCAAAATGATAACTGGAGCTCAAAAACATAATCTTACCGATGAAAAATAGAAACAAAGTGCTGCATATTACACATAGCCCTTATAGTTCTAGATATAGTAATGGTGGCACATTTAAAATGTACGAGTACACCCCAAATTTTCATTTGCTTAAGGCCCCGAAAGCAGTAAATCTGACCCTGAAGACAGTAAATTTGCTTCAGTACTTTACGGTTACTTAGAGTTCGTGATATTACATAATGTTAAAATATTTGAGTATTAATAACGTGTGCGTTTTAATGAAAGAAAATGGTTTTGAGATTTTGATCATATAATATTTCTCAAAGCTTTCGCTTTCAATATACAGTTCAAAGCATAATGTTTCTCACTGAAGTATTTTAGAATACACACATATTGTTTAATTTCATTGAGTTTACTAGACCTTCAACTGTTGTAAACGTCCTCCAAGTAGTATCAAGGTGTTTCAGTATTAAGTGAAAAACTGGAATTTATATTGTAAAGTATAGGAGTTGTCGAACACAATATCTTATCTTTTCCAAGTCTGAAACTCATCCTATACTTTCTATTTCGTTATTTGTCTGCTCTAATTCAAGGTCCAAAGACAAATAAAACTTGGGAACTGAAACGAAATAACTTTCCTTCCAATTCCTGGTTATCAATTATTTCATCATACAGGGCTCGGGCGTTATCAAGTGTGTGATTGTCCTCATATGTAGCTCTCCTCACAATCTCATTTCGGTTCTTTCTCACTTCTATCATCTCTACTTTTCTCTCTATGCACGAAGCATTAGCCAGATGAAAGTGCTTTGTATTTCCATTATTGATCTGGGCCAAATTAAAACTACTGAGGAGGAACCCAATTCCAATCAGTTTACGTATTTCAGGCGTTGATTAGATGGTTTTGTCTTGAATTGCTATTTTATTTACATGAATTTCTTTTTATTTTACTTTAACTTTCAACCGTTATAAAACTACCTACGCTGGTATTACTTGTACAGTTATACAGGATATTAAAAATGGGTTACAAGGGTATAGAGCCTATAATACTAATGTCATAAACTCTTAATAAACATAAATCAGTATTCGATCTGTTTTTGTTGAAAAGAAAAATAATTTATCAATATTTTATATCATATGCTAGCTTTGAAATAGTTTTTGATGTAAGAATGACACGTACCTATAGGTATTTGAAAATTGTTGTTGAGAAGGAATATTAAAAAAATCGTGGCTTTTAATTGATTTGGCTGACTATATATTTATATATGGCTGCAGTTAAGATATTACATACAAAACACTTTAACAGGTAGTATGAATGCATTACTAACTGTATATTGTCTAATAACTATAAGTATTTATATGGGTATTAATTTGCTAAGTATTAGACAAATGATCAAGATGTAGTCATTTGCTAGTCAATATATAGTCACTTGCTAATCGCCATATCCACATAACCAGTTATTTTGTTTATATTTGGAAATAATTTCGAAACAAATTTCAAATTCACTATGTAAATTAAACATAAAATATAATATCTTGGAATAATCGTCAACTTATATCGTATCAAAAAAATGTAGGTATATGTATTGCTGTTTTTAATAATATATATTTTATGAAACGATTTTTTTGTGAACTCAAGACCCAGGATTTTATTTTTATATTTTAATTATCTTAAATTTTGAAATCTTTTTTCTCGACCCTATATTCTTCTAAGATGATATCATTGTTATAATTTCTACTATTTTTAATTGAGGACTGATTTCTTTAAATGAAGAACTGATATATAATAATCTATTAATTTTTCATTGCAGTTTTAGGGCAACACATTTTTGGGTTCAGACCCATATGCAGATGTGAGGTGAATGATTGTACAATTGTGTGGTTAAGTGATCAAGACAAGTAACAACTAGAGATATTAAGGATAGCCGTTTAGTATTCGGAAACATTTGATTTAATGAAGTAAAGAAGTTCTAGAAGAATTTATTAAACACAAATACACACCAACATATCGACTTTTAATAAATCTTCTTCAGGATGATATTTGTTAAAATTTCAGTTGATAGTAAATGATTAAACAGAATATTAAGACAATATATAAAACAAACTCATATAAATAAGTCTCCTAAATAATTCAAAATCTTGTCTAAAATAAAATGATTAACAAAGAATCATTGCATACATTATAAATCTATTTAAATTTGAACTGCATTTGATCGAATAAATAATGTGGGTATTTATGCGGGGCACGTGTATTTTATGGGGAAATTAAATAAAAGTTATACTGTATAAAACTAACGAAACTTACTTTTAATGAAATATAAAATCTGAGTCAAGTAATGTAATATTTCACATTAAAAGTTACAAAACTTGCAGTAAACATCAACTTAAAAACAAGATGTATATAAATTTAATATTCTTTATTTTTACACCCTGTTGAGAAAAACAACGAAGAGATAAGAACACATCGATTTACGCACAATTTTACTGTTACTCTCATAAAATACTCTCTCCCCCAATGTTTTGAGTCCTTTGTGAAGGAAATTGATATCGTCTCTTATCTACATTGTTTTTATTTCTTGTGGAAAGTCCCGATCTGTCACGACATCTAAACACTGCGGAAAGTTCGTTGACATGATCTCGCAAAGTTCGCGTCAGAAACGATAAATAAAATGCATTTCAATACTAGAGTATTCATAGAATTGTTCCTATGCAGTTGAATACGAACTGTGGAAGATAACTCGTAAAATCTTATGTTGATCAATGCTTTCTTTTCCAGCTTTCTTTATTCATGAATGAAGAAGCATAACACCTTCAACCAAATTGACTTTCGTATCAACTGGTTAGTGTTAGCGCACTCCGACTCGAGCTAAACGGAGTGTTGGATCAGGGTTCGATTCCAAACATGAACAAATAACCAAATAAAATTATCTTTAGGGCATTTACAATACTGGATTTTTTTTCAGTTTTTTATAATGTGGAAAACCGGTTATTGATTTTATTAATTACAAAAAACTGCTTTATTGCTATTCATATTTCGGCTAAAGGTAATTGAAAATTACTTGAAGCTATTGTACCTACGCATAAGAAAGATGAGAGGGGCTCCATGTACCATAGAGTCGCCACTGTCCACTGAGTCTCACAAACGAACCAAACATTTTTACAAAATAATTGTTCCTTCAAACGTAATGAAAGTGATATCTGTAGTGATGTGATTGACAAGAAATTAAAATAAATAAGTATTGATAGAAACTAAGCATAATCAACCAATA
This sequence comes from Stenolophus ochropezus, assembly GCA_035578165.1. Taxonomy (NCBI): domain Eukaryota; kingdom Metazoa; phylum Arthropoda; class Insecta; order Coleoptera; family Carabidae; genus Stenolophus; species Stenolophus ochropezus. Next base: position 15,463,937 of record JAQOWZ010000002.1, read on the forward strand.
AGAAATAACTTGTGCAATATAAACCTGTAATACCGGCCTATATGTTACTATAACACTAGATAACCTAAGAATAAAGTTACTAAAAATTATCAACAATTGACAGGTAACCTACAAATTGAATATCAAGTAGTATTTTTTTTTAATTTCTGCGTTTAAAGAAAAAATAAACTATGTCATTCAGAGTACGTATGTTTGTGTGCCTCGCAAATAATTATCCGATTCGCTTCCCTTATCGTGTAAACTTCCACACTGGCCATACAAAGTATCACTTTTTCTCTTAATAACACAATGAACAATTTATCAATGTAGGACAATTTTTTATTAGTTGAATTTACATGATTTTCAAAGTATGTATCTTAAAATTCAATATACCCAAGATGGGTATAAAATATAAACACGTTTGTGTATTACTAAACTGTAGCATTATTATAAAATAATAATGTCAATATAATAATAATCACTTTGGCGGATGGACTAAAGTACGCTACAATAGTATTAGGAAACATCTGGTAGATTTTGATCGTTAGTCGGGGTCTGAAATATTTTATAAAATAACTTGCTCAAAACACAACTAAATTTTAAAATTAAATTCACTAACAAATAAAAAACATTGATTTAAAAAAATACCTAAATTATATATATTTTTTAATTTTTAAAGAGATTTGTTGATGTTAACATTGGAAATTAAATTTAACAAAGTTCGTGCTATAACATAATAGAAACGTGAAGAACTATTTTAGTACACCATATATATATTTAACTAGAATTATACTGAAATCGGGTTAATCCTTACTCCAGAAAATTTGAAGGGTTGAAATGAAAGGATTATACATTACGTGTAATTTTTATTAAAACAGAACTATGTCTTCTTGAACAAATTATTAATTGTTATAAATAATCCACTGTCATATATAATAAGAGTGCCTAAGTATAAAATTATCTTTTTTGACATAACATTTCCAAATATATATTAAAATAAATAGATGTACAAAATAATTTCATTGTTTTGATATACTCATATACCTATTTTAATAGCAAAAAATTATAAGTTTGGTTATATAACTGAAATTTAATTTGCAGCTCAAAGTTATAATAAAAACGGAACTTATAAACAAGTGTTGAATTCATATTCTTAATTTCAGGTCTTCAACCGTCATTATTATAATTGTTCCAGTGCGTACTTCAAGTCATAATGTGTACCCAATTAAAAACTCCACATACACTTTTTACCCTGTTGGGAAAAAGCAACTCTAGCAATTTAGATAATTATTTTCTAGATGCTCAAAACTTGTTTCCACATTCTTTGATTTAAAAGCTACATATACTTTGAAAAAGGTTCTCTTCTTTTTATCCACCGTTCTTTATTTTACGGTTCAAGCCTGGCAAAGAATTCTCAAAATCCGTCACGAGTAACCAATTTCCAACATCTCAAATTAATAACTGCGAAAAGAAATTCCGTACAAATCAGAAAACAGTATTAGTGTTCATTATATTTTACTATAGATATTCAGTTTTTTGTATTGTATTACCCTTGAAAGAAATATAGTATATAATTTACGAAATACGTTACTTTATACAGGGTGGCCCAGCGAAAATTATCAGCGCAATTTTTGGCCACTTAACATTAATTATGCAAAAAACGCTCAAACACGTCAATTTTAATATAAAGGGGGACACCTAAATGGATTAGTACCAATGGCATAACTTCAACCCTAAAATGGGTGTGGACTGCTCCTCAAAAATTTTAAATGGAAAAGGGTGTCAGACATGACACAGTTCGAAAGGCCTTTCAATGCTCTTTTCAACAGTTTTTTTTATATTTCAAATCCGATCATTAGTTCCAGAGAAATATCGTTTTAAACAAATTTTATCAGGTGTTTAAAATTGCCATCAAGTAGGCTAAAACAAATGACAGAAACTAAAGTACCAGTTTAATAGGTGTTCAAAATGACTATTTCCAACTTCCATACTTCCATAAGATTTTGCTCAAAATTTTGGAAATACGGTACGTTGCCGTAAATCTTCTAAAAATTCGGGTAGCGTGGCATAAACTTTAGACTTCAAATAAGCCCACAAAAAAAATTTAACTTACAAATTACTTGTTTATTACAAACAACTTGTCGAAAGAATTGTTTATTTAGTTTCTGTCATTTGTTTTAGCCTACTTGATGGCAATTTTAAACACCTGATAAAATTAGTTTTAAACGATATTTCTCTGGAACTAATGATCGGATTTGAAAAATAAAAAAACTGTTGAAAAGAGAATTCAAAGGCCTTTCGAACTGTGTCATGTTTGACACCCTTTTCCATTTAAAATTTTTGAGGTGCAGTCTACACCCATTTTAGGGTTGAAGTTATGCCATTGGTACTAATTCATTTAGGTGTCCCCCTTTATATTAAAATTGACGTGTTCGAGCGTTTTTTGCAAAATTAATGTTAAGGGGCCAAAAATTGCGCTGATAATTTTCGCTGGGCCACCCTGTATAACAATCAATTATACAGGTCTATATGAACATTTTAATTCCAAAGAACGTTATTATTTAATGTGATCAGCGAAATGAATTCAACAATAAGTACTTACATACTTACACTTACAGTCTAGTGTTCTAATGTTTAGTAAATTAAGGCTGATTTATAAGTGACGGAACACGGAATATAATTCAGTACAGAAAACATAAACACATCACTTGCTTAGCGCGTTTCGACCCGAATTAAGCAAAGTATGAAATTTGTTCGATATCTAGCGTCGCCAACTATTAACCAAATATAAAAATACTGAATCCGAGTGGTTCGGAATCCTCTATAAGCTGTAGGTCTCTTGCAGACGCTTTGGGCTAACAACTTATACCAGTAAAATACAAATAAAAATTGCCATGGAACAGGCGAAGTTCGCTTCTTAATTTCACCTGCGACCTAAACTTTTCTTAGGTTGCAGCCTTGCAGCGCCAATGATTTTTTAGTAGTAAAGATTAGTGATAGGCAATCAGAAAATAGTAATAGCCAGTGAATCATGTATTAAACTTTTTATGTAGTGTTCTAACACTCATCAACACTTTAAGGTGATGGTTTATGGACTAGGGCAGGTTTCGGCAAACTTATTTGTCTGCGGGTCAAAATCAAACAAAATGTTAGTATTAAGAAGTCGTTTTGGATCAGTGGGTATTTTAATTTTAAACAGTCTTATTATTAATGTGTAGTAAGATAAATTTCATGAACGAAATTTCAACATTGTCTGGCTATCTGTTTTTGAGTTATAGCAGTCCCATAAACAAAATTTCAACATTCTACGGCTAATAATTTTTGAGTTATGCGAGATATATACGTACGGAAAACGTAACGCCCGAACTATTAATGGAATGGATTGAGAAATGGTCAAAATGGATATTTCTGTTCTATCCACAGAAAATACATATCACACAAATTTTTTATTTGATTGTTATAATATCTGCTGTGTATTTTTTTTACTTTAGTTGGCGTACTAAGAAGACATGGTGGTGTCCAAATTAGATATTTTACTTTATGTAATTTATTTATTTCGCTTAAGTAATTCTTCTTGCGCTACTGAACTAAATTACTAAACAAGTAGGTAGTACAAACTACAATTGAGAGAACAACATGTTCGTCGAAAATGATATGTTAATGTTAAGTTTGGAGAACGTCGGTGTATACGCCTATGTTCGTTACTTCAATTTTGTAATTAAACTAAAATATTAATCTTATTTTTATATTTTCTCAAAATAATTTATATTTATATACTATACTTTTTTTGTAAAAAAAATACGTTATATAAAAATTATTACTAAATACTGGATAATTACAAATGATTTGCGAAACTCAAGTGAGTCACTTGAATATATCAAATGGGTCACTTGGTGAACTGTGAACAGGGTACCTATTCTATAACTTTTCAACGATTTGAAGTGTTATATTGTTTGACGTCTCGTGTCAAATGTTCAATGTTGTAATCTTAGGAACTTTTGAATTTAAAAGTTTTAATAAAATAATTTTTAAGTTGGCAGTACTCCTTGGCACAACTGTCAAATTGTGCAAAATTGTGTTTATTGTCAATTGCTTACATGTGCATAATTTCAAGATTCTCTTTAGTAATTTTCACAAAATGTAACCACACAAATTTCAAACAATAACGCCAAGCGCACAAACCAAACGTCAGTATAACACTACCCTTCGCGCTAGTGAATCGTTTACAAAATGAGTGACGTCATATTCCCTGTTGCACTCAAAAACCGCTAGACGGTAGTCAGATTATAATACTTTTGAACGCGTATCACTAGTGTTATAAGTTACGGAATAGGCACCCAGGGGTATGTGGTCAGGGTAGTAATATTTTCATATAGTTTCAGCAACAAAATAAATTTGTGGTCATAAATGACCCTCTTCAAAATCATCCCCAGTCTTCCGTTACAAAATAGGTTATAAATTCAGGAGGTGACGTTCCCGTAGTCCGAACACGATCCCTCCGTGTCCGAAGGACGTGCGTTGTGTGATGCCGAGTTCACTGCCCCACACATGTACCACTGACCGCCCTGCTCGGAAGGGTTGCTTAATTGTATGCAGCGTGAAATCGTGCTGTGGCCATTTTTCTTATTTGTAGCCAATTTATTAGCTATAACACTTCCGCCTAGGGGATTAGTTAAATGGAATTGGATTGCTTGTTTAATCACGGATTCCACTTTTCACATATTCGGAAAACAAATCGACGTACTGAGCACTGGGAGAGATAGATTGTAAATCAGATTACGTTACATAAATTCGATTTAAAATTAATAGAAAATTCTGGATATCGAGATAACAGAAATATATGGGTTTATTTTGGTAAAATTAAACAAAAATAATTATACATTTTGCATTATAATTTCAAAATTATATAGTACTACTGCATAATTCTGATTTTAAGTAAACTTGAAAACCAGTCTTTTATTTTGTTTTATTGAAAGTCAGAAAGAATTTATTTTTGTTAAAATAGTTTGTTAATCTTGATTACTTTGTTTTTTGTTATCTAGTACAAATCTAGTGCTCGCGTAATTGACAGTTATCGAGAACAACTGCATATTCCCTTATGTATAATTTTTGTACATGATTGTATTTCTTTGTACGCACGTAAAACGATAACCGTTGTTGGGCAAACCTGTGTTGTGTATTACTCAATAAATAGTCATTCATAATCGGTGTTTTATTGAATCGCCCAACCTGACAAAGATCTGCTTTAACACATTATTTAAGTGATATACGAATATAGGTACCTATGTATATATGTATTATAAATGTATTACAACATATAAATTGTCGAGCGATATTGTGTCAAATGAATTATTTTGTGATCCTGTAAAAACGTAGAATACAATGTTAATTTTGCTATTATTATTGACCTACCTTTTTTATTGTAAAAATAAAACTTTGAAATTATAATCTGTGCGAAATGAGGCTAAAATGATAAAAATTAACGCAAAATAAAAATTCGCTATTTACAGCAGAACCTATTTATTGTTTGTTTAACATAATATAAAAAAATTAAATGATCATAACGAATAGTAATAAATATTATTAAAATATAATAACATAGCAACAAATAATACATTTATATAAAAGTTTTTATTTTACAATACTTAAATAAAATACTGTAATCATAATAAGAAATTGACACATGGTACAAAATAAGTAAGTTAAGCAAAATAATAATTAAGTTTGTAATACGAATAGATTTTACGTCCGTATTACTAATTAGTAGGAATCAGATTTTTAGGCACTAGAAACATGAAAAATAGTTACACCAAAAGGTCATTTTTTATACCTATTTTGGAAATGAATTTCTAGAAAAAGACAGCAATAATTGCACATTTTCTTTGTTTTCTCGGCCGAAGTAATAATATACCAATAAAATAATCACTTAAATAAATTATCATTGTTATTATAAACTTTGATGAAACAAACCTTTTTTAAAAGTTATATAAGTAATTAGAATAAATGAAAATTTGTTTTGCAAAAATATTTTTTTGTTAATAGCACGTAAAAAAGCAGAGAAAAAATCATAATTTAAGCAAAGTAATTAAAAATATACAAGTTTTCTGAAAACATAAAAAAAATGCATTTTAGGCAAAATCAAGTTGACTTCAACTCAAATGATTCTAGAAACTGTAAAAAAAATTTTGGTTATAGTCTGAATTACTTACCTACAAAAGGCAAATAGGCATTTTGTGTAGAATCCGAACGCTATTAATTAGATTTATTTGATTGTAAATAAAATAAGTGATATTTTTCTTATTTAAAAATATAAAAGTAAAATTTTCATTGTTTGATTTTATGATACTAAAGTACTAACAAACCAATAACTTAATTCTGTATTTTTACACTGAATTGGCATAGGCATTAAGTAATAGAAACTAAAACAAGTAAAGATAATGATTATTCTTCTTGTTTAGTTAACATTAAATCTTCTATTTAATAATATCGTTTTCTAGTAATTTGTTAGTGCAATAATGTAATAGAAATAATCCCACTGATGCAATTACGTAGATATAATTTTGGTGTGGGTGGCCACAATGGTTGTAAGCTAATAAAAGCCCGGAGAAAACAACAGGCTGAAGATATATGCCAGTAAGATCATAGTACAAATGCAGGGTTAATTCCGTCCTAATTTATAAACAGGAATTGCACCGTAAATATTTCCCGTTGCATGGTTCCCGCACTATTTCAATGCTATCTACTATGTAGATTAAAAGTCTCATTATTTAGCTTAACCCCGAATTGAATCGTTGGCACAAAGCGGTCAGGGCCGTCTCCAGAGATTTTATTCTATTATGCAAACAGGAAAACCAAATATTTCACCCTCGAGATGATGTAACTTGTAGAGTTTTTCTAACTTTAAACTACTGAAACAAAAGCAAACATATTGCAGCCGTATTAGTACCTCCCAATTTAATAGTTCTTTCATTATTTATGCCATAAATACTATTACAAGATGTTTGTAAAATTTGTTTACATCTTTTACTAATTTTAAAGATAAACACTATAAACAAGCCGTATTTTATGTATCGTAACGTTTAAAATTTTATGTTTTGTTATTGTAATTTATTGACATAAAATTTTATCTTTTGTTATTGTTATTTATTGACATTCCCAAAATTTGGATCAAAATTTATATTTATTTTTAAATAGAATCAAAGGTATTATATATGTACAAGTTTTTCAAATAAAGGGAGTTATTTACATTTTAAATTTAAAAAAATTTTAACTGTCTTATTAGATAATTAAGTCAAATAAGCGGTAACAACATTTTTTTTTTGTTATAAAATGATCATTCTATAAACTTATTTTATATCACAAAATAATTATAAGATCGTGTATACAATAATGCAGTAAAAACGTTGAAGGATTTCGAACTAGCAACGGTTGCTCATTTGGTTAGAGCGCTCCAACTTGAATTGAGCTGAATTTGAAATCTGAGTTCCTACAGCATCGCCAGTCTTTAATAAAATAAAATTTGAAATCTTCTGTAAGCTGTAAGTTCCTTGCAGAGGCAGTAGACTGAAAACCAACACCACTAGAATGGATATAAAAGTATCAAAAAGTTAAGTAATTGATGCCTTATTTCGTCTAGGAATATTAAACCATAGATGATGATAATTATAATGTTCGTTCCTATATTTCATATTTTTACACATAAAATTGCATTGTTCCTTATTACAAATACGTAAACTTTTAAACTCATCAACTTAAATAGATGACCGGTAGAATTTTTAATAAAATATAAGGAAGTAAAATATATATCTCTCTCTCGTTTGCTCAAAATTTTGCCCAACCCAAATCTAATTCAATTAAACCTTCACGGGCAATATTATAATATAGAGATGTGTAGTACTCGTATGATTCGTATAAACTGAACGAATCTTTTAACTGAGTCGTATCATACGAATCAGTATCCGCGAAAAGATTCGTATCGAAGTATCATGCGCACCCGTTGACTCTAGGCATACAGCAATACAATACATGTACGGTGCATGAGTCACGGTGGTGGACTGGTACCTGCTTGACCTGCGGTACATGTACTGACTCAAAGAGTAAAGCATTAATTATTAAAGACAGATCGTACCCGGGTACGAGTACGAGAGATAGAAATATAAACAAAGCAAGATACAAGACCGAACAAGGGAAGGGAAGCCTGAAGCAAAACGCAGTCGTATATACAACCCACCCCCCACCCAATGTGTACGGTACGAAATGTACGAATCTTCTGATAAGAATCTTTTTGGTACGGAGTCGAATAAATACGAATCATCAAAAAGATTCGAATATCCCATCTCTATTATAATAACCAAACAAATAGATCGGAATTATACTACATCAATATTACTAACCCGTTCTGGTTATTAGATATTTTACCTAATGAATGCATGTGTCAGATTTCATCAATAAAGGTGGGTATGTTTGTAAATTTTAAGGTTAATATATCAGGCAATATTTTATGGTATTTATTTATAGCTAGACTGATTTTTTCTTTTTTTCTTTTTTATCTTTCATAAGTGATTGATACGTTTAATTTTTTTAACTAATTTCTATAATGGGGTAATGGAAATTTATTAGGTTTGAAATTTCATACCACTAATTGCACAACACTTTTAATTATTGAGGATGAATCGACTAATAATTAAACGGATGTAAATAAATGAGGTATAAGATGGCTTTAAAATTTGCTTTGTTGATTATACCATTACAGAAAAATGTTACATATCAGATTTATTTCTAGAATAAATATACATTTACTCATTTTATTAAGATTAAAATAATTAACATTTAAAAGTATACATATTTTCTAAAATAACATCCTCGATTATTGTATACAAATATTGGTTGACCCATTTTATCTGTGTTTTTCTTGAGATTGAGAAAAAATACGTATTACCTATAGATTTTATTGCGAAAAGGAACATAAAATTTCAAAAGAGTAGTGTGAAATATATTTATGTTAAACAATTTTTTGTGTACAGCAAAAATTTATTCCTCGCATTTTTAAATCGTAAACAAATATCTACGCTCCAGGTATTTGTTTCTTCTTGTACAAGTAAACTGCGCGCTCTTGTCTCCGATCGCTTTTTGTCTCCAAGCTGTCAAATAACGTTCAAGGTAACGTACGTACTTCATGTGTGATTGTATCTACCTTGTTTTATAGCTAGAGTATTAAGTTAAGTTAGGTCCCTAAATTCCATTACATGCCATTGTTAGGATATAAATAACTATTAAACTATAAATAAATTTTGTTTGTTGCTGCTAATAGATTAATAGGTTTATTTTTGTTGCAAGAATTTGTAAGAGTAGTTAATGTAAATATAAATTATTTAGAAATGAAATCATTCTTAAGGTTATTAAAAGAACAACCGTCATTAAAGGTGAATTTAAATGGTCTTATGTACATGTACTAAATAATGTTTAAAATAATTTTCCTACGACCACTGTTAAAAATAGTCTTTTTAACGGTTGCTTAGCAAGTTAAAAATAACTGTTTATAACACAGTGAATATTTTTAAAACGTTGTCATTGACAACGAATTAAAAGAATAAAACAAATTTACTTTTAACACTTGTGTTAAAAAGGAACTAAATCTAGTTACCTGTCATAAATGTCATTCTATAATGCTTAGTTTTTATTTACTAATACATAACTAGGGTCGTAGGAAAAATAGTGTATGATATTTGTGTTAAAAGTGATTTTATTTCGTTCGTGGGGTTTGTTACACTCGGCTTCGCCTCGTTTCAAACTTCCCCACTCACTCATAAAATATCACTTTTAACACTTATATCATAAATAACTATTCTGTTGCATAATAAAAACAAGAAGTCTTAGATTTCCGGAGTTCGTTCCTTTTTTGAATCTTTTGTTTCGATGTCTCAAAGAAACTGTATGTATTTGTTCCGGTTTTCATATAGCCAATTCGAAATTTACGAGTATTACGTAGTATTTATGTTATACATATATGGACGTTTGTAATATATACTTTATTACTTAAATTGAAAGTAACAAAAATATATGTTTTAATAAAAAGTATAAATTTTATATTTATTAAAAGAGCTGTATTATGTCGGTTTCCCTGAGTGAAGGAGAAAAAGGGGTATGATGGCATCATCATTACATCGCTTTATAAATGCTGCCACCGATGCATATTTAACCTAACAGATAAAATAAATTTATAGGGTATAGTGAAGATCCACTTGAGTGATTCTGACAATAGTTGTTAAGTGGTAGTTAAACATAAAATATTCGTTGATTATCCTTGTTGCTGGATACACGTGTTTTGAACAATATTATATTTATTATTGTAACTAGAATGACTCACTGTCTAGTCAGTCTTCAGAAGATTCTACGGGGTTCGAGAACAATTACTCACAGGTATAAATTGTCGCGGCCCGTGGCGCTCATGCAGTCCAATTTAAAAAAGCAACATATCGATATCGTTTGAATATAAATAGCGTATAAATAAATACTGTCGTGTATAAATAAATGAATATTAGTTAATAATTAATGTGTTAGCTGTGTATTATTAATTGTTAAATTTAATTTATTTTCTTTTCGTTTAAATCAAAGTGTTTTTTTATTCTTAAAGGTATTTAATAAACTTGTAATATAAATATTCGTGTTTTGTGACTTTTTACGCTTCACCCTAGAGATGGGATATTCGAATCTTTTTGATGATTCGTATTTATTCGACTCCGTACCAAAAAGATTCGTATCAGAAGATTCGTACATTTCGTACCGTACACATTGGGTGGGGGGTGGGTTGTATATACGACTGCGTTTTGCTTCAGGCTTCCCTTCCCTTGTTCGGTCTTGTATCTTGCTTTGTTTATATTTCTATCTCTCGTACTCGTACCCGGGTACGATCTGTCTTTAATAATTAATGCTTTACTCTTTGAGTCAGTACATGTACCGCAGGTCAAGCAGGTACCAGTCCACCACCGTGACTCATGCACCGTACATGTATTGTATTGCTGTATGCCTAGAGTCAACGGGTGCGCATGATACTTCGATACGAATCTTTTCGCGGATACTGATTCGTATGATACGACTCAGTTAAAAGATTCGTTCAGTTTATACGAATCATACGAGTACTACACATCTCTACTTCACCCATATAAATAAACGTTACATTAACATATTTGTTGTGTTGTTAAATTTTGTAAATTTTAACTATGTCTGATACATATATTTTTATTTTAAAATTTCCATTCTTTAAATTTTTTTAACTATACGACATACCGGGTGTAGAAATGGAAAGTGGCGCATAGCGATTTCAATGTTATTTTTTTTCAACTGCCGTATCTCTTTACCTAATCATTTTAGCGCAAAAAGCGTAAGAGTATAAGTTGTTCTGAAATTAAAAAGGCATCCTATAAAGTCAACTTATTTCCATAATTATTCATATTTAACGATTTATTAATTAAATAAAATTTAAGGTTTTTTAGAAAAAAAATAAGACTGCCTTGATAAATGAAACAAATTTTGAAAATTAGTCATAGTGACATTTAATTTTTGAATAATTTCTGTTAATTATAGACCTTATAGTGACTGTTACTACACAAATACCATTCCAAGCATTGAATTTTCTCTTGGGTAGTCAAATTTGCCATTTTCAGAGTCAATCAAAATTTTCTATGACAAGTAATTGTCACTGTCAATAATTTATTAAAAAATTTTTTCATTTATCAAGGCAATCTTAATTTTTTTTTCTAAAAAACTTTAAATTTTATTTTATTAATAAATCGTTAAATATGAATAATTATGAAAGTAAGTTGACTTTATAGGATACCTTTTTAATTTTAGAACAACTTGTACTATTACGCTTTTTGCGCTAAAATGATTAGGTAAAGAGATACAGCAGTTGAAAAAAAAAATAACATTGAAATCGCTATGCGCCACTTTCCATTTCTACACCCGGTATGTATACAAGGCCTAGGAGAGTTAGAAATAGTTCGAAATTGAATTTTAAACACGGACTGATCTAAAAATTTCATCTCTCCATCAATTCTCAAGTCAAGAATACAGGATTCCATAAAAATGTTGAGGAGCGTTGAATACAACATAATCCAGTTCTTTGATAAAAATTTAATTCTGCAAAGAAGTAATATGTGTTACTTAACATTTATTCCAAATATCTTTGAATTAAAAAACTTGAAAACTAATTATTGAGAATCAGGGCCGTCGGGGTGGACAAGTGCTCACCCTGATAACAGTCTAGACGATATAATTCTAAATTTATTGTTACTTAAAGTTATGTTCTTTTTACTTTTATCGGGTGTCTTTTTAATTAACCTATTAAAATAAGTATTTTTCTACTTACTTATATTTTTTGTCTTTGTAATGATTGGTTTTTTAATACCAACCCACCTTAAAAAAATTGGCTGACGACGTCACTGTTGAAAATGTTTAACAGTTATGTCTAGGCGTCGGTCCAGGCTTTATTTCATATTTCGTCCATTCTTCTCCATCTATTCATAATAAAAATAAAGTTTTGTATTACATATATTTCTTTCAAAATAATTTGTATAGAAAATCAAGAGAAAAAAATGAGTGAAAAAGAAAAGTTTAGAAACAAGTGTATGTTGTAGAACGACAAATTTGGTGTAGTATTTAATCGCTTTAGTGACAATCTTTTGGAAATTGAAGTGTTGTGTTTTTACAATCTGTTCATCTCGGGAACAACAGGAAGAAGAAAAAGACAGAATGCTCAGTTATCTGCTATATCCAGGCGAGTTTTTGCTAAATGAAGTAGCATATAGGTCGGGGCCAGAGGCACAGCACAGCAGCCGCAAAAACCACGCGCGGCTCATAGTTGGCGATAATCAGTGTAAGCGTTGTCATCATCGACATCCCCCGCCCTAATGTATTGTTAATTGTCCACCCCCGCGATTAAAGAGGTGCATGCTCCAACTGGTTCAAGGCCGGAAAGCCAGGAATTTTCCCGATTGGCTAATGTGGAAATTATCTAGATAAATTGGGCTGATTACAACTCGAGATTTGCAGCTAATTTCGCCTGTAATTGAAATTGAAATGGTGATTATGAATCTGTTATACGATGCTAGGTGTATTATTCAAACAATCCGCCCTGGGATGTTTTCATAAGCTAAACCTATTATTTTACAGTTAGATATTCATTAATGCATCATACACATACATAATAAAAGATCAACGAAAACAATCAATCATCATATGTAAGCTCGATTTTCTATTATTTTTTACTTTTATTCTATTAAAGCATTTATTTAATTTATAACTTAATTCAGCATTTCTCATAGGTTCTTTAACATCGTTTTGATTTAGACCACCACTCTCCTTTGTTATTATTTTTTTGACATAATGCTGTCACTGAAAATTTATAATTTTCGAAACCTAAAATAATAATTTTGCTAAAACCTGTTACTGTGATAATTATTATTAGGGCAATATTGGTTAAATAGAAGTTTGATTCGTTTCAAATTTTCATTTGAAACGATTTTGATTTTCAAAAAAAAGCTTGTAATACCCATTTAAGGACGAAAACATACCTAAGAATTACATATTACAAGTATGCACAGTCCATTTTTTAAATAATTTAAAAATGATTCATAGTTTTAATAGTATCGTTCCCAAACATGAGTCTTAAGAGGTACATTTTATTTTGGGTAATAATCAAAAAGTGTATTGCAGAAGAAAATATAATCCAAATTTAGAAGCATTCGTTTTCAGTTTCAGGCGTCTTAATTTATAATAACCTATAACAAAAGGATATTACAAAAGAATATATTTAATATATAATTTAAACGTCTTGTTTTTTCTTAGATTTTCACAAAACGAGAATACTTTAAACTTCAAACCTTTCATTTCATTGATATCTAAAAATTTACTTTACATTCCAACGACATAATGTTTTAGAATTATTATCCTCCATAACACCTCCTTCCCCTCCCCATAAATGCGCCATTGTCTGTACATATATGTTTTATAAATCTGTAGAGTGTAACATGTTTTTGTTTATTTTCAGGTAAGTAAAATCCACACTACAATTTCTGATGCCACATCTAGACGCAGGTTCAGTAAGTTATAACTAATTCATAATATGTTTAAATCATTCAAGAATTCCTACAATTTTCTGTAGAATATAAAAGAGAGATATCTTAATAAATTCAGCCTTACACATACTTCAGACCAGAAAAGAACAATTTTCCTACCTAGCAGCAGAAATAACTATTAGAAAACTATTAGAAAATTTTATTTAATATTATTAGTTATAATAAGTACTTAATATTGCATAACACATTATTTTAATTATTTGAAAATAACGATACTAAACTAACCCTTTATTTGGCGAATTTTTAAAAAATCTTTTGATACAGATTCAGCACGTTAAAATATATGTTCTTAAAATTTGTGATATTTTTTACATTTTATTATACCGACATGATAAAAAACTTTTAATATCAGTGTAAACAATATTTGTATTCACAAAATACTACCTGATAATCCATATTGCAACTAGTTCAAGGTTAGATATTTGCAAAATTATTTACCAAGTCAAATATTCTGATTTGCATTTGTGTTCGTATAATTCACATACTACAGCAACTCGCACTATTGTCATACCTTCGAAATATATGATTCCAGATTTCATATTGCGTTCTTTCCTTTATTATTTCCACTCAAAAACATTCATTTTCAATCACACTTACTTGTAGTTCCTTGGACGCCCGGCAGAATGCGCTCTGGCGTGAATTCCCCACTTCACATCAGCACTTTCATGTAGGCTTTTGTTTTTTGCTCACTTCATCGCTTGCTTGATACAAAATACTTAACCTGCGACCGATCGATTACGTGTATTGTTATGAAACTTATGGAATTTAATTAAATATAGGTACCTAGATTGTATTGGGAGCTCATATGTGGAACATCGGTTGTCCCAATTTTTTGTATAATTTATTTATACTGGGTCAAGGCATGTAATTAAAATCTTCTTTATAATGTACCCAAAATTGGATTTCTATTTTTATGAAAATTGTCCTATTTTTGAAAGTTTAATAATCGTGTTTTATGATGGTGCTAAAATTTTTAGATTTTAATTTTAGAATTGGGGGTACAAATAATTTCTGCCATAATTATGACACAAAATAGGAAATAGTCTATAATTTAAGTTTTTATGTTACTATTGTAGTATCATTTTTTCTCTATTATTAATTAGTTAAAAATATGATACAGATAATTGAATACGTATTACAGAAGTTTTTAAAACTTAACTTTACACTTTTTATAAATAAAAATACATGCAAATTAACAGAAATAAATAAAGAAAAGTTATTAATGAAATATATTTGTATTGCATAATACAAATTAATCTGAACAAGAGACATAATATTAACTTTAATCATACCCCACCCTGTGCCAATTATTTCTATGGCTGATAGACACTTTACTACAAAATAAAGATTTTGACGGGCAACCGTGACTCATTTGGTGTGAATGCTACTATCCAGTAATTGTGATTTTAAAGTGTGATTATGATCACTGTTCAATCTATGCGTAAAGTCAAAAATCTTTATTATTAATCGGAATTATCTAGTGAGGGGCGAAACTGCTTCTCTGAATCACAGTTTCATAATGATTTGTGATTGTTACTTTCATATCTGTGAATTTAAAACGTGACGTCGTATAAAACGAATATAATATACATTTTTTTTATTTTCCGTCACTTATTTTATAAAAAAAATCAAAAATTTAATTTACAAAAATTAATTAAATTTGATCTAGGAATTTATGTAAAATAATGGTAACCCTGTTACATTAGAAGTTAGACATTCATAAATGTCATAATTCATATATAATATTATGAAAAAAAAATCAAATCTGTTAAGACTTACAAAATTTTAATATTCTTTAAAATTCGCTTGTTTAGTACATTCTTATATTTATAATAGTTCAAAATGTAATAAAAAATATTTTAAAATATTTGAGGTTATCAATTTAACATTTACCGTGGGGCGCAGTACTTGGAAATACCAATATTACACCATAAAAATACCAAATACAGTTTAACTACATCTGATATTATTAAACCGTTTTCTATAACAATAGAGCAATTGGTAAAGAAAAGAATAAAAAGAAAATTATTAGAAAATTCAAAAATAGATATTAGTATCAATTTATGGATTCTTATTTTATTTAGTTACAGGAAAATCGAAGAAGTTGTAATAAAAACGTATTAACAGAAATATTTATAAACGCAATTATAAATAAATAATTTGGAGAAGAATAAATACATAAGTGCTAACAGCTAACTTATTTAAGATTTCAGTTATCCTGCCATAAAAGAAATTTCATCCAGTATAATGTCTTTCCCTTGCCAAAACCTTGGTCTTGAAGCATTGCATAACCCGGCCTTAAAAGTTATTGCACTTTTTACTACTTCATAAAGAAATTACTGCAAAGTCTATGTCGCTACTTCATCGTATGTGCTTGACAACAAGACAAATCATCTGCACTTCCTTTGTTTCGTATTGCTATGCACTAGGATAACCTTATTTTTTTAGGACGAATCGGTTAGGAAAAAATATTTTGTTTTCGATGCGTAAAAATTTCATGTGGGCGTATGACTAGTGACACATGAGAAATAAGTAAGAGAAAAAATGATAAATGGAAGGGTTTCTTTTGATCTTTTTTTGTGAATACAAAATGTTTTGTATCTGCTATAAATAAATTATTGCAGTCTAAAAAGATGTAGACTTGCCATTATAAACAAATATCAAGGGTTTCATAACAAAAGGACATACCAAAATTTTTATGTTGTAACAAAGAAGCGCATCTACAATTAAACATTTCTGGATACATTGTCATTATTTACACCATCTCAAAATATATAATTTATAGATATATACCTATGCCCCTTAATTATGAAGTTCTCGATATAAAATTTCTTGCTAAATAAATTCAAATGTTATTTATTTTAATTTATATATTTAGTTATAAACTCATTTTAACTAGTTTTTACCTCTCGCCACTCCGTAAGAGAGGATTTGAAATCATGCTAAAAATCGGATAGTGAGTTTTCAATTGATAAGCACGATTTTAATATTTTTACGATGGATGTTGTCGTTACGATTACTTAAATTATAGTGAATAAAAAGAATGAAATTTTGGATACAACATTCTGACAACCCTAGATTAGATCTGATTAAATTTTGGAGAAGTGGTGTATTCATGAAGATCTGTGTGTTTTACTGAAATATCCTAATTAATTATAAATATAATAAGAATTCTTGTAAATAATAATTTAGTATTACGTCATTAACTAAAATGTTATAGTTAAGATTTATTTCTACCTAGTCGCATTTAACTATTACAACTAATTAATGCTATGGTAAATTTGTTACAATTGCGATTATTTATTAGGAATGACGAAATCTGAAAATTTTAGTACCCGGGTACCCGATATGAATACCCGGGTAGTACCGGATACTCGATAATTACCCGTTACCCGATAATTACCCGATACCCGATAATAACCTGATACCCAATAATTACGTAATACCCTTAAAATATCCTTTATTCTTTCATATTCATTTATTTAATACAAATTTTTGTTATTTGAGTATAAATTTAATTAATGAACAAAAAAATATTATTTTCTGGTATGGAAATAAAAAAAAAACATTGTTATTTTATATAATATACGAGTATATCAGCAGTATAAAATTACAAAATTGAAACTTATTACGGAAGTACATTTGATTTAACTACTTAGGAATATCTCATATTTCTATTCGCACATATCAGCATTGATGATGTATCTGCATTCAGATTTGATCTTCGTTTTGTTACAATGTTTCCGGCAGTGGAAAACTGTCTTTAACTGGCAACAACAGATTTTAGGCAATGGGTAGATTTCGGGTAACGGGTAATAAACGGGTAACGGGTACATTTCGGGTAGGTTCCGGGTATCCGGGTACCCATCGTCATTCCTACTCTATATATATATATATATATATATATATATATATATATATATATATATAATATAAATATATTATTATACCCAATAATGGGTAGTAAGTCGTTAGTGATATATTTATTTGTGTACAATATAATACTAATTCTATTTTGGGTACCATACTTTCAATACATGTAGTATATAATAGGCAATTTAATATTCATACAAATATTTTATATTACACAGTTTGTTTCATTTGATTTATATCTCACAATATAAATATTTTATGTTGTTTGGAATTCTGCAACATTTTAAAAGCTTGTTGGTAAAACAAACTGTGAGAAAATTGTTTATAAAATAACTCAATGGAAATTAATAGATTTATTGAACTCATTTGTTTAGAAAAACATGCTACTGTCGAACGTAACTCGTAGATTGAATTAAGTAATCATATTTTGTTAAAAAAGAGCAGAAGTTAAGAAAATAAAATTTGCATAACTCATATCTACGGGGATTTGAACTCACAACACCTAAGTTATGAATCTTGTGCGCCAACCAGTAGGCCAATGATGTTGGCTTAATTTTTATTATTATTACATTTACTAATACTAACATTCAATTACTGGATTATATTACAAAATAATAACAATGAACAAACAATAGAACAACAATAAATACAAAAAGTGTAGATAAAAGCAACAAAAAAGTAGATTGGTTAGGGTTTTTAGTTGAAATAGAAGACACATTAAAAGTAAGATTGATTGACCAGCCTGATCTGTTATTGTGATCTGTGAAGTAATGGACTGTGGTTCTATTAACTCATATTCGAATTCAGCCGAAATCAATTATTCACAACATTCTAACATAAAAATTGCCTGTGTTGTGTTTTCTCTACTCTGCAAGATCCACAATGGCGATCTCTAGTACAATATATTTTTTCTACTCATGTGTAAATATATCCTCATTATTTCAATTTTTTCATTTAATTATATTAGTCATATTTCAGAACAGTGAAATATGGCTCATAATTTTATATTTGTCGACTAATCACAGAAACAGAAATCAATTATTAACGTTTATTTTATATGAGGATCACCCTTCCTATGGCCGTCTGACAGCTGACGTCATTTGTCATTGTGAATTTTTTTTTATCCAAACTTATATAGAAGTAGAAAAAGTATAGTATTACATTCGGGATTATTTTCGAGAATAATGACTATCATAATCCTTTATGTAATAATACACTATTAATTAAAAACAGAGTCATCACAGCTGACCTGTCTGGGCAGGTAGTCGCGTTAAAGGTCAAGTGGGGTAGGAACGACGCCGTTAATGTGAGGGGAGACCTGAAGGCTCTAGAATGTTCTAGAGATTAATTGGCGGCAGATTTATAAGGTCCGCATCGGGCGGCTCAGGCAAGTTAGTATCTGTCAGTGTGCAGAGAGTCACTGAAGAAGTCAGTGTCGGTCAGTACATGTCAGCGACATAAAAAGTAGAAATAAATGAATAGTTAGTGATATAAATAAATAGTTGGTAATACAAATATATTGTGGAAATAAATATTGCGAAGTTTTAAGCGTTTAAATAAATGTGCGTAGTGCTTAAGTCTTTACTAATAATAATTACATCTAAATTAATTGTGTGTTAATATTTGTTTATTTGTATTGTTACTTACTTTTATTATTTTTTTATAATTTATTATTCATTCATTAAACTTAAGTGATATAAATACTGGTATTTCACTTATGTTTACACTTCACCTAAATAAAGAAACGTTACAATAATATAGTATTATATGTAGGTATATTAGTTTAGTCAAATAAAATTTAACTCACGACGCATTATACATTGCTGGCTTTGCTTATCTCATATAGAATAAATGTGTAGCGAACTTGTTCCAGTTTGTTGCTGAATATATTGAGCACCGTTAACATGGCAGTCACAAGTGAAAAGTTTATTTTATTTAATATTCTCGTGCGTCGCTTGGAGATCTTGTAATAACTCTTAAGTTTTTGTATAAAAACTTTGGTGAGAAATGTGTGTCAAAAATCAGGCAGAACATAAAGCTTGGTCCACATGAAAAATGGATTGACCCAACACGTGTCGCATCCAGACAAAACTCAGCATAAAATTTTTATTACACTTCCTGTAAGATTTTCGTTTTACAACGAATTACCAACGTCCGTAAATCTAAATGCAGTTTTCAACCGATTTTACTTTATTAATCTATATCTGCAAATCAGTTTTATGACATATTTATTACAGCAGTAAATATAGAAGACCATAGATTTCGCAAATAGTCAGATGTGATCAAGATTAACTTTATTTGCTTTATAATAACATGTGTGAAATATAAGATTCTACTACAATACAAATCTTGCAGAAATAAATGTTGCATTTTTATGTATGGTTTCGAAAATGAATATAAAGCATTTGTTACCAGAACATTTTGGATTTCGTAATCATTTCCTCAACATACTTAAATTTTTAAAAAATAATTGTGTAATTTATTTAAGGTAATGTTTTATTTTTAAAATAAAATAAAACAAATGTATAGATAAATACTTAATTATATATATCCAGGGTAGCATTTGAACATTTTAAATTCTTTTTAAGTATTCTGCAAATATTTCGCTATCGCTATCATAATTAGAATAATCCTTGAATCAAAATGGCGCTACTGCTAGCAAAAGTAAATACATGTCAACTCTCATTTCCATTAATAACAATTTCACTTATTCTAAAGTACGAGTTGTTACTGCTGATTGTTATTAGCTTAAATTATTGGTAAGAATTTTTGATATACTTTTCTTTTTACTTATAAATCTTCAATGCATTTCTCACAATAAAACAAATATTTAAAATACTTCCTTCCTATAAAAAATTCGGAGAATCATATTTGAAATTCTGAAACTACATAATCTCCTGAAATTTATTTTTTTATAAATGTACTATTTTTCTTGTCAAATTTTAAGATACATACTTTACATGATGCTATTGAGGATTTGACTGATAATAAGAACATCCAGGAATATTACGCAACAATATTGAAGCAAATTTAGAGTAACGAGCAACGGAATTAAAAGTGAAGACGCAGCATCATCTTAATTAAGAGATAAACGAGAATATCTTGGGCATATTTAAACTCATCTCTTATTTGCTTTGAAGAACATTTCTGTCAGCTGGTTAAATAAAAGAAACAAAAGGAAAATAAAAGAAAATTATGAGCGAATAAATTCCAAGTGACTTGAGAGCAGCTATACAATTTAATGAATTCCCGAAAATTAGCTAATTATTTTGTAAACACCCTTGCCCCAGTTTAGTCGACCTTTGAACGTGTAGGCGAGTATAGCAAGCCACACTACGCCTCATTTAACCAAATCCAAACAGAGATACTATCCACATCCTCATAACCACACGACAAATTATTTTGTACGTGTAGGTAAATTCACTTAAACTGGACAGTGGGCCGCGCTCTACTCTTCGTTTTATGTAATTCCCTTGGTGGCCTACTTTACTATTCTAAAACCCTTATATATCTAATTTATATTACAAGTTTTGCGAAGCTCTAGTATGACTATGCCCGATGTAATTAAAATTGAGGATTTCATTCAAATTGTTTTTTAAGTGAATTCTCATTAAATATCCTCAATCAAAACTTATTTCGATTTGAGAGGAATGTGAGACGTTGATTTAATCCCAACTTCACCAATATTTTTTTAAATAAAACTACTGTTGTATGCAAGTGGTTCGAACCCCACTAAAAGCTGTAAGTTTCTTGTAAAGGCTATAAGATGACAATTTATACCAATAAAATGCAAGTGAAATTGTATAGAAACAAATGGAATTCTTACCTCGATGTTCTCAATGTAATGTAATGAAATACTAGTATTTTTTTTTAAAAATCTGCAATCCAATTAATTGATTAATTAGGCATCAATGCTGGGACTCTGCTGTATAGCCTGGTGATCACATGATGTAAAAAAGACATCACTCTAGCATTTCAGTACGATTTAAATGCTATAGATTACTATTAATAAAAAGAACATAAAAATAATTGTATCTCTCATATATGCAAATCATATTTATTTATTATTGGAACTTTTTCCTAATAATAGATCATCCTTCAATTTGTTTATTTTTTCTTCGAACCTTTTTTTAATATTGCGTTCTTTAGTATGCTTCATTTACGATTTAATTTTTTTTTTCATACGAATCTAAACATTTTTCTTCATATATTGTCATCGGTGTATTGTTTGTGACACGGATTCTTGTTTTGCTGAGCAACAGTATTCCTCTATTTCGAGAATTGGTAAATTGTCTTCGGCTACATTTTCCAAAATTATTTGACATTTGTAAATTTGAAGGACCGCTGTTCCATCAGAATCAAAATTACTGCTGTAAATCTATACTATCCGGACTTTACATTCGTTGAGCCATCTTTAACAACATTAATAGTTATAAATGGTCGTTCTATTTATTACAATTCGTGTACTTATTTATTTATAACCTGTCCAATTGTCAATGCCAATGGCTTTTTACTTTAAAACACCACGAACTATGCTTACACAACACAAGGTCTTAGATTCATCTCTTAAAATTTGCTGTAGCTAAATCTACGTTAAACTAGCTAGAAAAAAAACCTTGAATTGATAAAATTAAACAAGGTAGAAACTAGAACTAAGAAAAGTGAGCTTTCTGAACTTGAGGACAAAGATGACACCGGCGAATAAAAGACTGGTTCACGCTAATCATGTCAATATTATTACGAATTTGGTTTAAAGCTAACAAAATTCTTATTTCCGCACCCTACACGAACTATTTAAAATTTAAATCTGGGTATCTTACTGGCAATGCGACAGGATCACTATGTCCAATCCTTCTATCTGGGGTGGTACATTTTGGAACTATATGTGTACTATGTGTATAAGATGTAAGATATCTACAGTTTTATTTTGTTTTTCTGCGGCAACTTGTTAATAAATTGGTAAATTTATTATGCCACTAACAAGACTTTAATATCTTGTAGTTACGTAACCAGAGAAAAGGAGCTCTGTTCGTACCATTTTTACCCTGACAAACTGTTAAAGTTTGATGCATATGTATATTCGAGGATAATTCTGGTCTGTGTGTGTATTAATATCTGAATAGTAACAATATAAACAATATAGTTTATAATTGCGTGGTGTAGTGCCCCTGGCCCACATAGACTTGTATTCTTGAAGAGCCGGGTTTTTATCCACTCGGCGTCCCTCATAATTGGGGTAAGTTGAAGTTGTGGCGGAGGCCACAGCACAATACAAAGCAAACCGAGCTGCATTCTCATTGTCATGCGGCATACGCCCTCCCACACAGCTAATTGAATGCGCGAGATGAGAATATTTGTTAAGCTTCCCCATTGCATGAGCAACACAGATTATTTCTTTTCCTTTTTTACTTCAATGTTGCTCTTTATTACGTTCAATTTTGGAAAAAGTGATTCATTTTAAGCTCGAAACATAATTACTAACTATATTCTATTTTAAATAATCTTCATAAAATGATTGTCAGTACCATCTGAATCATTGTATTCCTTAAACGAAAGTTATGGGTGCAAGTTATAATAATATATAATGGACTGCAGTTTATAGTCAATTATGAATCATTTTGATACTGCAATATTTTATTTAATCAATAATTAGTGGCCCTATAGGAAACGAAACACAAATATTAAATACTTCGAGTTGAATATGTTAATCAACGACCAACCATTGGCAGTCTAAATTGTTTTTTTTGCGACAGATTAATACTGTTTTTTGGCCCGAACGATAACGTTGTTTCAATTTTGTAGTATAGAAAGACCAGTTACATCTAGAAATATTCAAAAGCCTTCGACAATTCATGAGAGGACGCTTATATTTTTAGTTGCATACAAGTTTAAAGGAATATTAGAAATATTTAATGCACTTTTAAGGGAAAATTGTTATAACTTTAACCATTACTAATTATAAACTCAAAAATTCAAAAAGAATATTTAAATCAAAAACGATTTATTTTCTAGGGTGGGATACTTTAAAGAAAAATCTCCATTTCTACGTAACTAATATATGTATTATCAAATATTTTTCGAACATCTATCTTTTACAAAGTTGTTACAATTTTGATGATTACTAAAGTATTATTCGTTTTACGGCGCCATCGAACTATACCATTCTTTTGAGGAAAAATATAAGAGCCAAATATATTGTACAATAAATCTGGCGGTACACCAGGAAACATCTCGTGGATCACTGGTTCAGAACCACTAGTCTAGATCTTGAAAAATTTATGTTTTGGTAATCGAATTATAAATATAAAATAAATATACTTGACATTTGCAAATCGTCTTTTACAAATCTCTTCTACTTTCCTGCAATCAAATTCCGGTAAAGGAGCTAACGGGTTGTTAAAAATTAAGCCGTCATGTTCGTGCTGGGGTAAGGTTGCGTGGGCGATGTTTGGTTGTTTCATGTGAAACAGTGCTGTTCACTTGTCACGGTGTCGGAAACGAGGAAGCGAGCCATCTGGAGGAAACAAAACAAAACTGAAAGCCGTGGCTCCTGGAAGCGGGGCTGGATCTGCAGGATCAGGTTGGCTGCGCACGCTGCACGATGCTCGCTTGTTCTGGACTGGACAGCGTGAAACTGTTTTATACTTCAGTTACACTCTTTTAAAATAAAATCAACTGCTGCTTAGATACCGCTCAGGGTGAGCGTGTTTCACTATTTGCAGCCGCTTTTTCACTCATGTTTTTGCGAATGTTTGTTTAACTCTTCACCAATTAGCTGTTTTTAGGAATTGAATTGAGAATAGATGAAATGTACCTTGCAGTTTGCCTGTTTACCGGACTTAGTAATTTGATTATTTTCTAAAATATATATTTGGTGAACGCTGTCGAACAGTATGGACCTGTGATCGAATAAAAAATTCTCCTTCAGTATAGAGATTTCCCGAGAGAACAATTTATAAATAAATTTACTACTACTAATTTTAAAATTAAAAAGTATATAATGTTATATAAATTATTAGAAAATGTTTAATAATGTTAAATAAATAAATAAACCATAGAGCCATTTTTCATAGATTATTGTTCACTAAAGATATTTGGTCTTTCCTTTCATTTTTACTTTTTCTTGTACAAAGTAAAGAAAGTATTGTAATCGAGGAAAATTTCGGTTTTCAGGTTTTAACGAAAATTGATCATCCTTAAATAAATTTTGACTAGTTTCGGCGTGACATCTGTACGTGACTAGACGCAAAATTTTGAAATTTTGTACATGGGCTGCAATAAAATCTAGTTGTGCATCTCCCTTTTTCATTGCAATCGGCAGTGATAGACATTGTAATACAATTTTGAAAAGAAGATCCATTTCGAAGGGAAGTTCGGTTTGAAGTTGAAGAGTGATTAGCCTTAAAATGATCTTACTTTTAAGTGAAATAAGTTTAAATGAAGTCTAGCAAAAAATGTGTACAATTTACTGTACAAAAAAGTTATGTGGTGTCCACTGTCTATGTCAGATTGATCTGATAGTAACATCATGAAAATTTTATTAATTTGTATTCGTTTAATAATAATTTTTTTTAATTAAAAACTAAGGTATGTCTGTTATATTTTTATTTGAAAATTATTAGATAAAAATTTAAAATTCATAAAGAAGACACGGATGTTTAAATAGAATTAAAATTCTCGTTACACGTATACATCAGGCGAGGAGAAGAAATGTACCAGAAAATATTAAATGTACATACTGAAACCATTTTTATTACTTTATGAATTGACAAATATTGTTATTCAATCTATATTTTTTATTGACTAACAAGTATAATCAGTATAACACTCAATTTTTTATGAACACATCAAAGTGGATCCTTTTTTTGAGCGAAGTGACAGATCTGAGATTTTCAACGTCATCAACCATTACTTTAATGTAATACCGTTGTATCTGAGTTCTGGAAGCTTTTAAAATTTAATGGATTTCTGTAGGGCTTGTTGGCTAACAATATCATTAAAATCCAAATAAAACAATTGCAGATTTAAAAACTACAGTACTTAACATAAGATACTGTTCTTCCTATATAGAAATATTGTGCTACAGATGATTTGGTAATATATTTTTTCTACTTTATATTACATAATTTGATTGTTGATTCTTATTTAAATTGATTCCTTTCAGTAAATAAAACGATAAACATCTTGTTTTGTATTGCTGGAAAATATGATTTGGACGATGTATTCAAAACGTAGACTTCTGCAAATAGTCCATCGAGTCGTAACGAAATATTTTGAAACAAGCTGTGTGATTTCGTCGGCTATATCAAGTTGTCGAAGTTGTAAAAAACAAATCTAGGGCGTTCCCTTCAGAATAAATTCCAAATTCCGCGTGACAATATATAAACTTCATGAATAAAAGACCAGGCGTGGAATTTTGTCACTTTGTAGTTCGATTCCAATCCCTGATGCGGAAGAGGGCGCACCTGTTGTGCTACTTCCTAGACATGGAGATTTTCCAGTTTTAATATGAGTTCTATTTTAAGTTAAAGCCCTCGTGGGACTGGAACTAATATCTCACATGTAAGCCCGAATATTTGCACTCCAGATCTTGTACGTGGTCTTGTCAATAGACCTTCCTACTTTCAAGCCCATATGAGAAAAGTTTTGGACATTTTTTTCTTGTTTGGTAGAATAAACTCTTTTTTATAGCACTTGAATTTGTGACGACCTCAAGTTTTATATAAGGCGATTGACATTTTTATGCCTAAACTTCTTTATTTCGTACACTGTTGTATGCTGTACAACGACTAATTCGATTACAAATTTCAGTTTAATTCTAAACTACAATGACGTCCGCAGTGGGTAAAGTTCATACACCTTTTAAATAATACGGAAGTTAATTTACTTAGTCTTCCTTATTACACACGAAGACAAATATACTGATTTAGATATTTTAAAATTTATGAAATCTGTTGATATTTGCATTATTGTATTATTCTGTATTAAGGAAGAGGGTTTAAGCGTTTTGTCGCTTTTGTCACCGCGATCTATAAAATATAGTATGACACAGTACTTATTTATTAGTTTTCCGAAAATATTTCCACATTTTTAATGAAATTTAAGTATGTACTTGTAGTATGTTCCAAAACTTAACCAAAGCAACCGTGATCACGAAACTGGTTTCTTTGTGGTTACCGAAATTTCTGGTAACTTTCAGAATGCTTCGCGTATACCATGTATCTGTCAGTTGTCAGTTGACTTAATCTATTCATACATGTATTAAATTTAATATATATAAAACGATAATGAATTAATACAATACGAATCGTTTGAAGAATTATATTATCCATTCATTTTTATATTTCATAAAGACAATACAAATAAAAGTAATTTTGAAATAAACCAATTAAATTTTACTTTCATACTGAAAAAATAAACAAATCCACATAAATAATTTAAATTAACGTCCCACGTGGCAAACAGTTTACCCAACTAACCAATACTAACCGTCGCTTGTATCTGGTTAGTTTGGTTACTTAAAACTAACTAAATTTTTCAGGAACCGCATCACTTTGGTTAAGTTTTGGAACAATACCACAAGTTGAGTCTTTGTGTGGTTCTTATTATTCTTCGTCCTCTTCACAAAGTCAACAGATGTTATTTTCAGTTTTACCAATTTTGTACAAATTGTATCTGAAAATGACAATGACCAGTAAGTACTCTTTCCTGTCATTATTCTGAGATCCTTTTTATTGACTGCTAGTAGCTCCTTTTCAAATTAAGTATACGGTAGGTTCCTCCCAGTTTTTGACCGCTTTCTTGTGGTAGTTTTTTGAAAGACCACATAAAAGGATGTGGTTCATTGTATAAAAACTTAGATTTTCTATAATCCTCTTGAGCCATGGTACTCACCACAATGGGTGACGTGATTTTTTTAGGATAGCAGTTGGAAGATGTCCCTGCTGTTCCCGACTAACTATGATCCTCAAATGTAGGCATTTAAAGTCTTAAAGCTACCTGGCTGTCATTAAGTTAATTGTAATTTCTATGTTTTTACATTATGTTTATCTTTTAGCTTGACTAAATTCGAAAACAAATGTGCCATTTTTAATACCCTGTTTATAATTTAAAAAATTCACATATTGAATGTAAAAGTTAAAAAACAAATGTTACTTTCAATTGTCAATAAATTTGTGTAATACAAATCAATTGACTTACTTGTATTTCTGTAAATGTGTTTACTAAAACATAAAAGTTTTATTGTTACTCACTTGCAAACTGCTATTTACTTGAATTGTTTATTCATAAGGGAAACTAACGTTTACAAGCTACTAACCTGTAAAACTTACAGTTGGTATTGCATTGTTTATACTATTAAAAGTCTTGTTTTTTTATTGTCTTGACACAACAATATTAACTAACAAAATATTGTCGTGCTACCACATTAAAGCGAATGGAAGCAGGGACGTACTCCAGGGGAGGTATCATCAGACTTGTGAAAGAATACAGGACTAATTGTCTAAAAAATTAATCAGAAAAGAAATATATCTGGCAAAAAATCATCTACAAGTAATTCTTGAATAGACATATACTTGTTTAAAACCCAATCTTAAAGTGATAATGAAAAACTGACTATGTGCTAAAACATAAGTGGGTTCCCAATATAAACTTTAAATTTCTAATCGACAGATTAAAAAGGTAAAACAGAAACTTTTGTTACATGTGGCTAAATAATATAAATGGCTGACTTGATTAATCCATTAATGCATAAAGCATTTTATAGAACACTCTTGGTACTCCTCCCGCCTATCAATATATGGGTATTGTTTTTGGTAAAAATTCTCGAGTTTGAGTTTTCTACACATAATCACGAATTAGACTTCCTAGAGTATTAGTAATAGTAATTGTGAGTTATATACAAATATGATGAACTGATTAGATTTTGAATACTAAGTTGACCAGAACTAGTACTTTACTTGAACCGTTTAACCGTTTTTCCCAAAAAAATCCTCTAAATTCTATTTTTTTTACAAAATAAGTTATTATTAAACAAAAACTATTGTACAGGTACAATATAACTATGCAAGGATAAAGTTATTATTATTATTAATAATGTTAAATACTATAACATCTGCTGCGACTAATGAAAATAGGAAAGATTTATATATAAAAGATTTTATTTGTTGTATTATCAAATATGAAACTATCAGAAACAAAAAAACTTTCGTCAATAATCAAAGAGCCATGAAAATATAAAAATTACCGTAGATAATTGTGTTCATGTTATTATAATTTATGTACTCGTTTTTTATAAAACTTTTGTTTCAAGTAAATTTTAGAATATTCAAATAACAACTTTTTCTATAATAATCAACATTATTTCATGAAACTGTCACATAGATAATAATTATTTTGTACTAAACGATGAGATGATTAATATTACCTACATATATGTCATTTAATTAGTTAATATAGAAAATAAAGGTAATAATATTAGTGTATAGAGCATTATTTAGCACACAAGAATATACTTAAAGGTAATATAAACATGACAAATTCTGTGATCTTATACATTACATTACAATAGTTCACATATCGCTTAGTTCATTACATTTTACCTCCCAGCGCTATTACTGTAAATTGAAATTAGTTTCAAATGTAAATAATTGTTTCATAGTGCAGAGTAATTACTCAATAACAAGTTTTGTTTTTGTTCACTTCCATTTGAATTTGTGCTGAATAAATAATACAATGCTAATATATATCACTACAACATTACAATCAATAATTTATATGAATATGAATTATCACTCGAAATGAACAATGCTCTGCGCAAAAACAAACATTTTTCAATCGATAAAACCTCTTTAGAATTGCTAATGGAGAAATGGATGTTCTTGACTGGACTTCCTAATAAAATTTTGATCTCGGAATTTTAAATCAGAACCCCGCAAAAAATAGTCTGAATGGTGATCGTGGATGCATCTAACAACCATCATCATTCTTTGATCTTCAGTGGGTGTATCCTGCGTTTTAGAGCTTCATCTACATACAACCAATGCTAAACGAGAAAAAAGATTTTATAGATGCTTTGTTTTCACTGAAATTTTACGATAAGCTTATCGATATTTGCAATATATTTTACATTGTAGACACCTTATGCAAAGTTTACGGATGTAGACTATTTCCATAGAAAGCGTAATGTCATTGTTTTAATATCGAGATATATAAAATTTAAATGATTACCTATCCCAAAAATGGTTATAATTTGAAATACCTACATGTTGCTGTTAAGATAACTTCAGTTGTTGTTCAGAACAAAAATTGTAGACTAACAAATTTTATGTATTGTAAATTGTAATATTTAATTTTATTATCATACATTTTTGTTTTTAAGTATTTTCAGTTTCTTCAAATATATTATTTTGCCAGCTTAAAAATTTTTGTTGTATATTCTCTTATACGAAAATATAACAATGACTTACGCTACTGTGATTTTATCAAATATTTTCACTAAAACACTGAAGGGAAAATCAAATGAAACATTCTGAATGGGTGAAAAATGACATGTGTGGCATAAACATTCATAAATATTTTATTTCTTCAAAACTCGTGCAAAACATCTATATACATACATAGCAATCAGTAAAAGTATTATATTCATTTTATCATGTTCGTGTATATTTTGAACTTATTCACATGTGTTTGTAATATTCTAACAATATTCTATGTTAAAAATTATTTTTGTTATTGTGTTTTTTCATATATAAATTGATAATATAAATTAATAAACTCACTTTGAAAGAATTATAAATTTCAAATAATAGAACAGATTCGAGATTTATTAAAACTACAATTATTGAGTGAGTGAATGCCATGCTCGCTGTTCACTAAAAAATATTCTGCATGGGTGACATGTGATGATTACAGTTTTTTTGTTTTGACTTTTTGACAACATATTTTAAATTTTATGTTGGCATTGTACGAATACCCGTTTTTCAAATTCAAATATGTCAATCCAAAAGTGAATTAAAACAAATTACCATTGTCATCACCATACTTTATTTTAAAAATGTTTGCACAAATTTACACATATGTATGTGCACAATAATTTATTATGGCTTAAGTTTATTTAATCTAGACACTTTTTTCATTTTTTTCTGCAAAATGTTATCTAATCTAATAACAGTAATTTAGTAAACTTCCAAATTTAAAGTAATAAATTAATCAAGAGATAATAATACTGATTGTGGTAGGGTTTGATTTACTGATTAACTCTATACCAACCCACTAAATTCACTTCTATCATTTGCTTTTACTCAGTTTTTATGAAAACTGTATAGTTAATTATATACAGAAATGTAATAAAGCTGTATTTTTTAGTTAAATTTTTAATAATTTAATTATGGTAAAAATAGTTTATTGTGTTACTAAGAGTAAAAGTTATACTTAGTGCATGTGTAGAGCGTGGAAGATTGCACGATGAGCGAGGCATACAAAGATACTTTTACTCTAAATGACACATTTTATTTTTTTACAAACTTAAATAATTAAAAAATAATTTACTACTTGATGTTCAATTTGTAGGTTATCGATTTCAATTTGTCAGTTCTTGATGGTTTTTAGTAACTTTCAGGGCTGGCTCAAAATATATAGCGCCCTGAGCCCAATTATATTCATTACACATATTTTACCAAGGTTCTACTTAATACAACAGAAACAAAGTAATAAAAATATTTTAGTTTTATTACAAATTATAAGTACTTTAGTATCAGTAGTAGGTGAGATGGCGCGTGAATATAATTTATTTACACAAAACAAACTTTAAAGGCTCCAAAATGTAATAATACAGATAACTATTTCATAAACTAATTTTCTTTGTTTATTTATATCTATATTTTGGGCGCCCCATTGAGCCAGGCGCCCAAAGATAGTGCCTAAATGACTCCCGTCTTAAGTCGCCACTGGTAATTTTATTCTAAAGTTACCTAATTTTGTAGTGACATTTACTTGCAAATTATTTCTTATTGACTGATTCTACATAGTTCCTAAGGATACATATTTATTCTACTTCTTCTTCGGTGGCATTAAAGTAGCTACATTTCTACTCCGACGGTATAAAAATTAAACTTCAACCTTGTTAATCATGTCATCAAAGATGTCACTTTTATGACTTTTGAAGAATAAGTTAATTTATTTTGTAGTAATAAGAAGAACACGATTGACATAGTTTTGTTTTTATTATCTAATTTATAATAGAATGTCTATTGCATTTCCGCTGGGAGATTCCTTAATAATAAACTGATTGTGGAAGCTTGGGAGAAAATTGATCTCGCATACAATGGGAGGGATTTTAACGCGTTTTTCCGACAAAACGATCGTTTTCAATTTCACAGACTATTGGGTGTCCCATGTAGGAGTGCTCATTGAAGGTCAATTAGTCGAAATACCGAGAGTGTCTCGCTTGTTCCGATCTAATATCACCTCCAACAAAGGACTCCGTCTCGCAGAACATTGTCTAATTGTGACGTGGCGTCTGCATAATCTGTTTGACCGACTAACCAGCGCCATCTGTGAATCGCTAATGAAATTTCATTTGCGTGTTAACTTCCCAAGACTCCTTTGCTCATCATACGCCACCAATTTCATTCCTAATTCTAGCAGTAATATATTTTTACAGTTATTAGACCGCAAATCCATTCGAAACATTTGCAGATTTTGGATATTAACATTTTATGAGACCAATCATAAAGTAGCACACTATTTTTGTAGTAATATTCTAACACTTCTATTTTCTGATTATTCTAAAGAAGCAAAAAAGAACTTAGTTATGATTAAAGATTAAAAACTATGCCATATAATAAAATAAATCATATTAAAATAATTTAGCAAAAGTCAATCAACTTATGCCAATACCTTATTACTTACAAAGTCCTAGGGAAATAATCCTTACCGGGTCCTTTTTTATAGATTAACAAATATTATTTTTATTAACATAAATTTATAGTTATACTAGAGTAACAATTCGTACTGATTTTGTTGGTTCAGTACTTATTTTTAAACCCTTGTACTGATAAACAATTTAAAACATATTTTGTACTGTTTTTTATGTACCGTATTGCATGTACTGATTTTTATTTTTTTTTAAATTCAATAATGAAACATTTGATTTTGTCTAGTGACTTGGTAACACTATTTGCTTTTGTAAACAACTGTCAATTGTAGCAACAGCAATAGTATTTTGATACATTTTTTCCATTTTCTGCCCTAACAACTAACATGTATCCAATCATACTAACAGTACGTAGGAGTAGAACATAAGTATACATTTTGGCAGATAATATAAAATTAAATTTTGATAAAAATTTATCACCCAGATTGATAAAAAAGATTAGCCACTAACCCGTATTAGTTATACCCCTTGTTAATATCCTGAAATATCAAACAACTCCAGTTCCAGTTCATAAAAAGAATTAAGTATATTATTTAGTTCTAAAGATAATTCCACACTTGATGGAAATAGCAATATTTGGAGATGATTACCAGCATTTTTAAATGATTAATAATTAATACTTAATTATTTTTAGGAATTGGGACTGTAATTAGTTTGACATTTCAGGATGTTAACAAGAGGTATAACTAATTTGGGTTAGTAGCTAATCTTTTTTATGAATCTGGGTATATAAGTCTCATTATTGTAGAGATTTGAATGCCCAGTTATGTAAATGTAAAGCTAAACGGACATTTTGAAGGAGAAAACTTAGGTGAGAGATTAATTAATCTTTGCTGGTGAGTTGAGATGATGACGGAATTAATATTTTGGCTAAGGGTTGTATTGATTATGTTTATCTACAAGGGTTGAGGGTCAGATTGGAATAGTTTGTCATTTGATGGCTCTTGATCGCAGATTTCTAATTTAGACACGTTCCAACACTTTATAACCTATAAAATATTATTAATTAAGCAATATTGTTATAAATAGTATTCTTACCTTATGTCTAGAAAACAATGTTTCAGTTTGATTTTGATAGACTTTTAGATTACATCAATATGCAGAAAGTACTTTGATGGTATTCAATCGATATGCTCTAAGCATTTAATTCTGAGATACCGTGGAAAATTTATATGTAATCTATCTATCTATGAAAATAGTACGCAGAATATTGAAAATTGTTATTTTTCTACAATGCTTCCTACTATATTTTTATATTTATCAACTACTTGTACTTGTGTCAATATATCAATACTTTATATTCCATTTCGAGATATATCGACAGAAAAATGTAATATGAACCTGAGGAAAATGTGTTCTTAATATAATACACATTGCTATTTATTATAGTCGTTCATCAAAATTATAAATACTGCTTCATATTTACACCAGTCTTGTACTTTTTTTCTAGATATGTTTAGTAGTCATCGAAAAATTTAATTTATACTTCGAGAAAAAGTGCTTTTAACAGCCACGCCTAAAACTCAAAGTCGATATAATAATTATTTTTTCGTCCTCAATACATAAATAACCATTTTGTAAATTCCGTAAACAAAAACAATTTTTCTACACGTAAATCGTTCGTAATTGAATGTGTACTTCTTTATTCTAGACGATACGAATTCTCATCGTTTATAAGGTTTGAACTGTAAAAGCATTATTTACTTTCAATCTGCAATTGTATACAAACACAAATATTTTTATTTTCAAGAATCTGTCTCGCTCTTTTGATTTTGTATAGATTTTACGTAGCTTGTTTCAATCACTTATATCAAATGAGTTCAAAAGTAATAGATTAAAAGTAAAACAGTTACATAATAGTTTTACAAATTTTTCGACGGTCTAATAAAATAAAGATTCTTTATAAATATTTTTGGAACAATTTTTATTCCAAATGTTGATAGTATAAATAACAAATTAATTATTTTTTTAATACATGAGTACTATATATACATATATTTGTTTTTTGTACATTTTGAGGAAATGGATGAATAAAAAAAATGGCATGCTTATAGATCACTGGATCTTATACTAGTTATTGAGGATTTTTAAATAAAAATTTTACACGAGAGATATCTTTAAGGTTTGGACCAATTAAATGTTCAAATTCAAAATAATTTTAAAAATATTACAGTTACTTAACAGTTAATAAAGGGAATTTTGAAAATTTTTTTCAATTATTGTTTAATTGTTCATCATTATTTTTACTTGTTTGTGTTGTGAGTTAGTTTATTTGTTTCTTTTTTTGTAATATCTTACAATATTTTAGTCAAGTGTCAAATCGTAATAAATTATATGACAAATCCCATTTTTCACGTTAAAAAATACTCATGGTGTATCCAGTAATTCTTTCAGACAATTTGCTCTGGGAGGGCGTTTCTAAAGACCGGGATACAAAAAAATAAATGTACCTCAACCTATGAAAACAGAACAACTTTTAATTAAATTTGCATTATACAATATAACAGTGATGGAAATTGGCGAACCTAGCACACGTATGTCAAAGATGACACACCAAGAAAATCTCGCTGACACGCATTGTTTCGTGATTTCTTCTCCTTACTTTTTTTGAGAACTTAATTTTGTCATTAAATAATTTGAAACTGATTGACTGATGAAGTTAGTAGGGTTTGCTTGAGATTAAATTACACAAAATACTAATCTTTAATTGAAGTTTTAGGAAATGTTTTCAGGTTGCTAGCGTGAAAATTATTTGTTTTCCATTTATTAATAAATAAATACATCAGCATATAACTCTTTTTTTACTAAAGCTACAAATTTCACAAAATTATAGATATTTGTAGATATGACACGGTAATCGAGTTCTTTGGGAGGTATATTCTTTCCGAATATTGATTTTTGACAAATCTAGCTCAAAGATTTGATAACCTGCAATACACCTAATAGGTAGGATGTATGTGTATGTATGAGGAATTAAATGATTAATCCTTGGGTGATTTAATTAATAAAAAAGCATTAGAAGAAACAAGTATATGTATACAACCTAGCCTAGCTTACTAGAAAAATGTGCATAATGGTTTTTTTGTTTTCAAAGCTGTCATGAATTTGACAATTATATAAATATAACCAAACGATTATTATTTTAAATTTATATGCGGAAGTACAAAAAATAGTGTACATACCACAGGACTAAAGTGATTAATTCCCTCGACTACAGCTCGTGAAATAAACCTCACTCTTAGGATTAAGTCATGCACTTTCGTCTCTCAGTGTATAATACACTATTTAATAGTTTTGTTTCGAGACAGGTTTTACCTTTATTTGGCACTACTTATTTGCTTTTTTGAGACAGTAAGTTTCTGACATTGTTAGGATACGGGTTAGTAATGCTTTCAAAATATTGATTAATCAGTAAAAACTTTTTGGTAGTACTAGTGATTAGTGCTTAGACTTTAAACCCTTTAGAGTCATGGGACATTCATGTACGTGTGTCCTACCAGCATATAACAGAACGGTCGTGTAATATAAAAACGTATTCTTTAGCCTAAAACAATCACACTCAGTGATACGTAGTAATAGACAAAAAGAGCTTTTGTTTGTAATCCTACCCTATTGACAATGATCTTTTTGAATTCGTATTTCCGTTGTAGTTGGTATACGGGATAGAGAGTGTGGGATGCGCATTGACGGGCTGTAAACACGGTGAAACAGCGTGCGTACATCCACTTTGATCGTCAACAAAACTCATGCAAATTCCAGGACGTGAAACACAGGCACTCCCCCGGCGCAGATCGAAACTCAAACTGGGAGATAAAAAGAGACATCGATTGGCGCTGGGAACAGCGACGGGGCTGTCGGACGCGTGTACGCACGCGTGCCCACCTGTTCTTCACGCCAAATAAATTCCCCATGCAAATGGGGGGCACCGGCTACATCCTTCACAGCCTACCACTTGTAAATCAATTCACAGTCTAAATCTATTAATTGTTTTTGTTTCAATTTGCATTTTGTACGAATGCAAAAAGGTTCGGATAGCGCTGCTTCACTTGATTAGATTTAGAGTTTGAAACCCAAATAAAATAAAATATCACCGTGTCTAAGGGATTCGAAACTTATTATAATTGTAGGTTGCTTGCTAAGGTTTTAGGCTGACAACCTATTCCACAAAAATGACCTAAAAATTGACATGGAACATGTGAAGTTTACTTTTTAATTTCACCTGCTGCTATAATTCTTCTAGGGTTGTAGTGATGATGTACATACAGAAAGAAAAAAAATCATTATCGTATACGCGTATGCACGCTGAAACGATAATATACAATAAAAAGTGTTACAAACGATGATAAACGATAAAAAACTGTTGATTGAAAAAATGTAGATAGTAGTTATTTTCAACCTATTTAATTAAACCCCTAAATATTACAATACAATCAATTACAAACTATAATGCAGCTAGGGTCCAGATCCTGACGACTCCTATTTCTTGCCAGATCCTAGAAAAGGTAAAGCGACTTAGCACAAAGTTCAGTGAGGAATTACCCAAACAATCGCACACTCTCACACACAATCGTATCTCGTGGGCAGCCTGGTCAGGGCCACTACAGCACAAAGCTGCTTCAACCTCTCGTTGGCAACCTGGCTAGCGTCACTACAGCCCACAGCCGCTCGCTGCTCCGTCGGCGGCCGAGCCACGGCACACTACAGCTCAAAGCTGCTCGCCTCTCCGTCGGCAATCCAACCACGGTTTGCATCAAACACTCTCATAGTGAGTCTATAGACTCAATCCACTATCTCACTCACTAACTCAACTCATATCATCCATGGTAATTTAATTCACATCCACACATGGTAACTCAACTCACCTCAATTCTATTTACTCAAGTTCACTATCAAATCACTACACAATACTCAATGATCACTTTGAAAGCTAGAGAAAAACTGAAAGAATAATTGTCGATTCCTCCGCATAATATTCACACTACTAATTAAATTAAGGGACTTATAACATTATAGAAGAAGTAATAATTACCGTTAGTTGTTACCCCAATGAAATATTCGTAACAAAAGCCACTATAGTATATTGCACAACAAGGATGGGTATGAGCGTTCCACTTGAGTTGTACAGTATACTTTTTCTACGACCAACGCAAAGAGAAAACAATAAGATTTGGAATTCACACAGATGAGGTTATAATTATGAAAACGAACATTTGAAACATTTGCGTAGCGCGTAGAGAATTGTGGAAAATTCAATGACAGTCAAGTGTCAAACAGTTCAATATTTTATGAAATAATTATTTTAAATAAATGCTGTGAAGTGTGATACGAGTTTAGATAATATTTTCATACATTTGGGTGTAGATTTGATTAGGCATTTTAGATTTTTTCCACTTTCGAAAGAATAAAATGTATTGCGACATTGACAACAAATCAGATGTTCTTTATATCCTCTCTAGGATCTATTCTTTCTATCTTGAAAAAAAAAAAAACATAACATGTACAGTATGGAGTAAAAAATAGTATATTTTACACCACGTTTAGGAAGACTATCATTATTAACCTAGCGCCAAGTTGTGTCCTGAGGTACGAAGCAACTGAGGGACATAAGGCACTGGTCAACAACGGTCTTCTCAACCGTGGAGTACATTTTATTTTTTTCACTACTTCATGTAAAACCTAATCTTTTAACATTAACTTGTTTCTTAATATATTCACAAAAATAAAATAAGCTGTCTTTGTTTTTGTATTTGACGTTTCAGTTTGTCAACGTCACTTTTTATTTTTAATTTGATTTTATTTGATTTTCTTATTTAATTTGGACAGCATATTTAAATTGTGAATCCATACTTTACACTTTTCTTGAGTTAAATGATTCAAACAATATTTGGACTTGAAGACTTGAGTTTCTATAAAAAAATTTCATTATCGACCATGGTTAATAATAACTTATTATTAAACTAAATAGCATTGTTACCATGTAAGTTGTAGTGAAAGATAATTTCTCATGTCAAATAAAGGTTAATAAAAGTAGATGTTAATAAATAGACAATATTTGGGTTTTAGTTCTGTAAAATTTTGTTACCTATGTTACGTGTTGTCTTGACTACTTATTTATTTGTTATTTACCTGACGAAGGCAGCCCTGAGCTGTCGAAACGTTGTAATTAATAAAATTTTTACAGAACTAAAACCCAAATATTGTCTATTTATTAATAATTATGAGTTCTGAAAGCTTCTTTCAATATTTAAAAGTAGATGTCTAGATTAGTACTGAAAAAAGTTATTTTTTCTGCAACTATCAAAAATGTTAACATTGTTATTCTAATAATAATGCATAAAGTAGGCGATTTTTTCTTAGTTGTTAGCTTACTTTGACATCGTGCGCGATGGATTTTGTGAAAACATCTTTTCACGGTGATGAAAAACATTTCTTCACTTAAAGTATGTAGTTAAATAAAAATATTATAATTATTGATGCAAATTAATTGCAGGAAAAACATTATTTCTATTTTGTACGCGAAATATTTTTAGTGCGTTCGATTTCATTTCACGCAGTAAGAACACAAACTTCGCGCACCTAATATAAAAATAACTATTATCTACGATAGTGCACAAAATTTACATTTAGGACCAGTTTTTTCACCTCTTATTAAAGTGTCGGTTACCTTAACCATTGATTAGTAGAAAAATATCGCATCGAAAAACAGACATAAGACTTCAAAAGTATACGTTATATTTACTATTTCGATACGATATTGTCTAACCGATTAAGGTGATAACCGGCACTTTAACCCTTCAGGTCTGAAGTACAACTGACTTGCTCAATCGCGCAAAACTTAGAAACTAAAAAATAGTATTTAAAACTAAGGTAAAGAGATTTTCTCCCGCTGATCGCACTTAATAAAAAAATAAATGTAATTTAAATTTATCTACTGTTGGATGCCAAACCATTATTGGCTGTATATAGGAAAAAATTACGTGAGTACCCGAGATACATTGTTTTGTTAGTTTTGTTTTTGTTTTATTTCTCGGCTACTTGGCATCAAACTAAAGTACGCTGAATATTGAAAGATACTACACTTCATTTTCAATAAAAAGTAACAAGTTAATTGGAATATTTAAAGTATAAACAAATTATTTTAAATTGAAATGTATTTGAAAAAACATGAACAAAAAAACTTTTACAATAAACACTAGCTTTTAAACATAAACAATTTCAGCACAATGCCACAATTAAGAAGATTTTTTTATAATCCACCTTATTGCACAATGCAATCTAGGTAAAACAAAAATTAAATTATTTTAAACGAATATAATAATACAATCCTAACCATTTTGACTAATTTATTGAAGTAGGAATAAATCTCGTACCATATTACTGAACAGGGGAGAATATATTAAGTGGAAAAGCACAGGATATGTGAGAAGTGCCAATTTTGCAGTTCATATGTGAAAGTGGGAATCACGGACATTCTTCTTCTAAAAATTTCAGTCCGCACGGCTCGGCTGGATATTTAATATTTGACGGAAATGGGGTTAAGTTAAATAAATGGGTCACGGAAATGAAGGGAGTGCGTTCTGCTGATGAGAATTCACTTTGAAATCTCTCAAAAACGTGTTAATAATTAATTAAATTTTTTACTTAGCGCTTCTTGAACTGCTGTGTGAGGTACCTTGACACGCACAACAAAAAGAATCCTTCGCATCCATTATTCATTCATTTCGGGCTAATTTGACACAGATAGCGAGCAATTCACACGCAATTTCAGCAAAAATGGGAAAAATTTCGGAGAAAGACTTGTTCATTTGCTGTTCCCAGCTCAAAAATGTACTTGGTACTTGCTGCATTATTAGTCTTCATCTTTCTCTACCTAAATCCACACTGCGTCAATTTTTTAAAAAAATATTTAAAGCTCAAATTAAAGTAAATAAAATTCATCATTTAATCATTCTCATATTAAGGATATTATAAATGCTTTAAATTCAAGTAATTTACTAGTCACAAGACATCGAGTCAAAAGCTTCTCTACCATTTAAACGGGCTGGAATCATAAAAAAATATTGTTTAAAAAAATAAAATTTTAGTTCCTTAAATAATATGACCTATAAGAAACTTGCAATATTAATTATTATATTTCTGAAATTGATGACTATATAGAAATTATATTCATGTACAAGTTAAAAAAGTTTATTTTTCATTTTTTAAAACAACTGTTAAAAAAGTTGACCATTTTGTTTGAGAAGTTCGTCTATTTATATTACTAGTCTATACAATTTATAGTATCTGCTAAAATATTTTGATAAATTGTGCTATCGTTCACTTTAATAAAAACATTAAAATCGATAAAAACAGATTATTGAATTTCTTTATTATGGAATCATAGTTGAAGCATTATTATATCGTACGTGAATAATGTTGTCCTTTTTGACACTCGTTAAGCTAAGAATTTAATCGGTAAAACATCCACTCGGGTGAAAAATGATTCTATCACTTCGCCCCCGTCGTGATATAAATGTCATTTTTTATTTGACACTTGTTTGTTTGTTGCTACGCAACAACTATTCGTAAAGTTTACCAATAAATTAATGGATTTCGTTATATTACTTATATGATAAAACCAATTTATCATACCACGATTTACGCCTACAAATAACTATTATTACATTAAAGCGAATTTATCTTGTAAGTTTAAGTACTGTCAGTGTATACAAGTATGAATTATGTACGGAAACAATAATTCAAAACGAAAAGAAAATTTCTTTTAACTGTAATATTATAATTTATGTAAAATTGGAAATTAAATAAAGTTTGTAAAAAGTGGGAGTAACGGTCAAGGTCTCTCGAGTTGAGAGTCGAGCCACACTCTACATTATTCATGAAGAGTGTATCTTTATCAAGCATTCGTTAAGGAAAAATAAATATGACGAGAAGGCAGCTCTCCAAGCCGTATTTAACGGCATTGCGCCATTTCGCAACATGTGAATAAATTCAATCAAATGTGACGGAATTGCGGATACTGCACCAAGGAATCTGCAGACAAATTAAATTTCAAAACCAATAACATAACTTTACTAGGATGCAGGAAATTGTGATAGTTTATCAAATAAAAAATATCGTATAAGTTTGATATTTTTGATGACGTTCACCTCGTATTTTGAAAATAAAATAAATAAAACTCAAATAGGTACATTTAAATATATTTATTGCATATGGAACATAAAAACATGGTATGTAGGTAT
Source organism: Stenolophus ochropezus (assembly GCA_035578165.1). Classification (NCBI taxonomy): domain Eukaryota; kingdom Metazoa; phylum Arthropoda; class Insecta; order Coleoptera; family Carabidae; genus Stenolophus; species Stenolophus ochropezus. The sequence goes on from JAQOWZ010000002.1 coordinate 15,506,098, forward strand.
GTAAAACATGATAAGTAAATATTATAATTTTAATATGCTTGTCTGCATTTTTAAATACTGTACAATGACATGAAAATTTCAATTTGTGAACTATTCGGTAATTTGAACAAAATATTTTTTAACATTGACTGAATCATAACTGAGCGAACTAGCTCTCATTAATATAAACCCTGTATATAAGGTGGAAATTAACTTAATATCATAAATTTAAGAATTAGTAGTATGACATGTGTAGATTAGGAAAGTGAAAGATTTTTTTTTTAAAATTCGCATATTTAAGGGTAGTTTTCATTAAGCTAACATTTTTGCACTACTGGACTACCTAATGGCAACACATTTGCATTCTTCGGTGAATAAAAACCTAATTTTCCTTAAAAATACTATTTAATTTAATTATTGAGAGTAATATCTTATACAACTAATTTTGAATGTATTTTAGATAAACATATTTTTAACGTAATATGAATTAAAACAGCAATAAAAAAAAAGTTTCCATAAAAAAAGTCAAATTTTCGTTTTTCGAATTTTTAAAAAATTCTTTCACTCTCGTAATCTACACATGTCATACTACTCACTTTTAAATTTATGACATTAAGTTCATTACCACCCTAATACAATATATATATATATATATATATATATATATATATATATATATATATATATATAGTATATAATACAAGAGTATTATTTTTATACATTAATAACGCTAGAAAATGAAATGGTACCTTTGTACAATATATCTTATATCAATCCATACCCATACTTATTTTACTAATAAAACCATTCATTGTTAAATTATTTAAATTAAGATATAATGCCCATGTCTTAAAATTTTAGTTTAAAACGCAGCAATATGCATTCATGTAAGATTATAATCATATTGTCCATTTCTATCAAAAAAAATGTAAACTCATTTGATAGCATCTGTCGCAATAGATTATTGAGTCAAAAAAAGCCTTTTTAATCTTAATGTGAAATACAAAAGTTTTATAACTATTTAAATGAAAATGTACATAAAATGTCAATAAAAAGTTATATGAAATGCGACTTTATTTTTTTTATTACATGAATAAGAAACGAAAGACATTATCATCTCGATAATATCTTTTCTCAGACACTGTAAAAGATTTTTTATTTGAAAACAAGGCAGTTAGAATGATATTAAGGTATGATAATAACTCACCAAACTTTAAATTATTATCCACCGTCAAAAAACATTAAATCTGACAAAAAATCTGTTTTACTGGAGTAAAAATTTCGTATCACCAACATGGAACATATTTTAACTAAGTTAAGAGAACAGTCTTTTTGTGAAGCTAATTTTTCCATTGCAAAATAAGGTAATCTGTGGTTGGAATCTGTATATAATTATAACTTATAAGACGTCCTCTTTCAGTTGAATTGAGTAGATTTGCAGAAGGCTATGTTTGTGACAAACACGAAAGAAGAAAACGAGAGGCGAGGCCTGGAGATTTTTCCATGCTGCTCCTTTTTACATTCCCTTTGACTCCGTTTGTAGTCCAGGGCGCGAAGCTTTTTGCTTTGTGTTTACAAGAGGTGCATTACTACAAGAGTCATGATTAATTTTTAGCTGAACGTTTGATCAGAAGCTACAAACAGACTGATTTTAATAATGGTACGCAGAAAGACCTGTTGTCTTATGATACCTTGCATTCGTATATTTTTCAAAGAAACTATAGTATGTAACATTACCGATACACATATGTATCTGAAATAGTTATTGTTGTATTAAGTTTGTATTTCTAGGGTGTGAGGTGTCTCACAAAAAGTCAATCGAACACACTAAAAACATTTCGCGCACAAAATACAAACAATATTTTTTGTACAACTAATTATTATATTTTTATTTATCTGTATAAATTTAGTGAAGAAATGTTTTCCATCACCGTGAAAATAGGTTACCCCAGGTTCTTCACACACGGTATCCTAACAACTATGAAACAATTACCTACTTTACAAATTGTTATTAGAATAAAAAAAATTCCAGTTATAGAAAAATATATTTTTCACTTTTGTTGGACATATTATTTCTTATTGTTTGATTATAGCAATATTTTTTAAATTTTAATTCTTTAAATTATTAATATTAATAATATTCCTATTTTTACTTCTTGTTTTATAGTTAAATTTCTCTACGTTATTATTCATTGAAACTCTGTACGTAAGTGTAGATGGAATCTTACATACGTTTTTTATTATACACTTTTTTGCCACTGTTTAACCTTTTTTTTATTTTATATTATATCTCTCTCATTGTATTTTTAATGTTTTGCATTTCGTGCTAATATTGTATTTTATTTTAAACAACTTTGTTTTCTTGCATTTTAGTAACTTACGAGAGAATTAATATCCGCATTTTTCAAAATTCCATGTTTCGCGATTACTCTCAGCTATCATGCATCCTCAATAGAGTAAGTTTTAAGATGGAATATATTACTTGTTCGTCCTCTTCTATTTTTTTTAATTTTCTTCAGTATTTTAATACTTTTGTGTGCAACATTTATAGCTTATGTCTTCATTTCTTCGTCAGAGCCTTTACTATTATTCCTCAAGTCAAGTTTCTGGTCATCTTTATAATATTCTGTCGTATTACTGACTATATCTTGTTACTTATGATCATAAAACAATTATTAATTTAAAATAAACAATTTTTTACTCATGTATCAATCTTAGATACAATGAGGTTTTATGTGTCTACCCCAGACACATCACGTCTAAAGTATTTGTTTCGTTGAATGTTTTATTTGCGTTTTAGTGGTGTAGATTGTCCGTCTTTCCATCTACTTTTACAAACTTGAAAGATCAGCACAAACCTTATTCTGGAGCTGCAATCCTTACAATTTCTTACCGCTTACCAACTTCCTATTACCACATTGATCAAATAGACTATTGCTTTGATTGCACAACTATAGCACTTGCTATCCAAATTTATTATTACAACAATGGGAAGGAGGGTGAAAAGAATTATGTAATGACGATGATGACACAACAGAGAACACAACGCGAGAAGGAGCGAACACACGATTTAGTTATTTTCATGGTATTTACAATTTTAATTAAAATGATCTAAAATTATGTCAAAATATTACAATAAAACGAGTTACAGTTTGTGTTCAGTTCGTTTAGCGGAATACACTACGAACAGAGTTGATAGCTCTTATATAACGACGTACGAATTTACGCTATAGACGATGAGGACTACACTTATAAAATATGAACTTCGAAAGATGATTTAATGTCACACTTTTCACTACTTACCATATGTTGTAAAAACTAATCTTTTGAATACTTTCTCACAAAACCAGAATGACAGTTAGGCCATATTTTACAACTAAACAAATATTAACTCCAGAGGCAAATCAAGTATCCAAATACTCAGGTTTATAATAACAAATGGAAATCATTACACATTGTTATAATATTAATAAAAAGAACCGCTGAAACCGTTTGTCTCGGAACATCGAAAGGCTATTAGGTGTAGGTTTCTTGAAGATATGGTAGGCTAGTAATCTTGTCACGAGCCAAGTATCTGAGATATTCAAGACCTTCTTCCACTGTTCCATCTAGGACGTAGTACGATAAATTATTGAATACAATTATTACAATCAACTAATGAAAAATTAACCTAAGTAACTATATATTGTAAACCAATAATATTTCCTTTGAAAACAAAACAAATTATTTCCTTTGCATATGTTACTAAAATTAGATTTGTTCAATCATATGAATTATAGTTTTCAATGCAATATTTTTTAATAAAAAGAAATATGTTTTTTAATGCTTCAAATTTATAGTTGTCCACTTGATGAAAATATCAAAAGCGTAACGAAAATGAAAAATAAATTCACCTATTCATTCCGCGTTTAATATTTGTTCATTTTGCGCTGTCAAAAATTGTGAGTCCCAAAAAATTAATAAAAAAGTTATTGAAGTGTTGTAAACAAGTTCTGTTTGTGTTTTGTTTTGCTGTTACGAATCTCGCTGAACACATTTGTTGTAAACAATAAAATACCTACATCCGCTTTCAATAGATCAGTTTGTATGTAATCAAGATCTCCCTCGTTCCGTTTTAATAAAATACGAATTTCCATTTTTACTGAAAGGGAACAAATTTAAATCGATTTGCTTCATTATAAACAAAACCTTCATACAAATAGATTCAATCTACATTCTTTAATATGTGTTATTCTATTTTTAATCATCGGATAATGTACTTTTAATACGGTAATTTGTTTTAAAATCCCAGGATCTAATTCTGTCTGGACGTGAGTTTATATCGTCTACCTATTCGTAACGTTATTTCTTTGTTATTATTTTACTTACCTAATTTAATTTATTTTTTTATTATACTGAATGTAGAACATGCAATTAGAACAAGTTATTTCAAAGTATTTAAAATAAATATCCAGCAAGCAGAACAGTAATTAATTCCAATGTCAAAGCAGCAGAGCTACATCCCATTTAATTTGCCATAAACAAACAAACACAAATATTCCTCGTTCAAACATTACGCATCAGCCATTAAAACAAGCAAAGCCAATAAAAACTACGTTAACAATGATTTAACTCCGAGTAATTGAAATATTTAAAGAACACCGGAATTTATTGCGTCCTTGTCTGAATCTAATCCTATAAATAAAATTTCCCAGCGTCCCGAGCATATAAATTCGATGCTATTTAACTCCAATAAAAAAAGAACAAGAAAAATGTTAGAAGAATTAAATTATCTATACGTTTTAGTGTTGCTATAATTCTCTTGAAATCTAAATCACCTAATCAGATAGGTAACATAAAAACATAAGTACGAGTACATCAATGAAACAATTACTAACTTGTGTTTAATGACAGATATATAATTCAAGGAGGTATTGATAAATTATGGAGTTAGCCCAGAAAAAGAAACTAAATATTTTGTACATTATACTATTTTATCCTACCTGGTGTTTTTTTTTTAAAGTGCACATAGTTTTTTTGCAGGCTGTTGCCCCCTGTTTCAACTGACAATAATAGTTGTGGTATCAATTAATTTCTAAGGGACTAGTTATACTGTCTCTAAACAACAAAATGACCATTCCCTATGAGAGATATAACCGAGATGGACATCTCTCCTACAGATCCATCTCTCTCCCCATTTGCCATATCTATCTGGTTTAGAGGTTTACTAATTGTCCAGAAAATTTGAACTATTATTAATACAATAAATTACTTTTCATAAACCTTTACAATCTACAAATCTGTGAAAATGACAGCTAGTCTGTAAAAAAATAGTTAGTAGTTAGTAATTGCATTGTTTACTTACATTATTAAAAGTTGTGTTTTATTAATATAATATAAATTATTGGCACAACATTAGTAACTGACAGGATTTGGTTGTAATTTTAATTTTATTTACAAGTGAATAACAAATAAACTCTTTTGCCTTACAACTATATGCAAAGGTAACAGTAATAACAGCTTCAAGGAGGTAACAGGTTTGTTTCAACGGATTGTGAGTCATTTTCTATTATCAGCAATGAATACTGTTTTACCTTGCTAACAATATAAAATACTGTAAATTATATGTACAATGAAAAATAAATGACGTTTGTAAATTATTTACTTAATGAATTGTAATGGAATATATTTGCCTAACACGATATAAAATCAAAATTCTATTTGAAATTTTAATTCAATTTTACTTGAAAGTATAAAATGAAATCAGTGTAATATATTTTTGACAGATATTAAAAGGCTTTTAATATGATTTGACTGACTGATACAAAATTCTGCAATAATAACTGCGTTTGAAATATTTAATCCCCCAAGGTAATATGGTAATATCCCGTTTGAAAAGAAGATAACAAATTTCAGCACTTCCGAATTTGAAAGAACAATACCGTTCATAAATCTAAACATTTTTTCCATCGCTCGCGCTGCCGTACATGCAAAGCGATCTCCATTAAAATTCACGTTTGTAGGTCAGGATCAGGAAGCGAGGTATTCACAAGTGCTGAATTATTATCTATTTCATTTTTAACAAATTCGTGACCTGGCCTTGACAAGGACTTTAATCCATCTGTTCGGTTTCAACGCGGTTTTCGTGAAATTCAAATCCAGCTGAATTTTATTTATTAAAATTGAAACAAGATAACACTTTTTTCCAGTGTTTGAATTGTGGTGCCTCGAAGTTAACCAACATTCAGGAAATTAAAGGCGGGATTATATTTCATTCGTACCTTTATTCTTTGGTGGAATTTCTGAAATTAACAATTTCACCTAGTTTTTAGTGCTAAAGGTTTCCAATCTACAGCCTCTTAAAAAAACTATAAATTACAGGGATTCCGATGTATTACGGTTTTCATAATAGGTAATTTATATATGCACAAAGCTTCATCAATTTTGATTAATGATTAAATTTTTAACAGCAATGTATTTTTAATACGTGGCCATAGTAACAACGTCAAATTAATCAGTGATTTTTTTGATTAGCCTTTCTGCAACCGGGCATTAGTCTCTCTACGAATTAATCAACAAATTTCGTAGTCCGAATTACATTTTTACTTCCTCTGCTAAAACAGAACTAGAAAATAAATAATGTTAAGCTTTATTAGATATAGACGTTAGTAGCTATGTAGATTCACAACATACATATATCTGTATTATGAAATACTAAGTTCTAATTTGAATATTTTAAGCTATTTTAGTGATCTGGTGAGACTGCATATTGAAGCTCATGTCATCAATAGTACGAGATTGTTAATTTATTATAAAAACCGATCAATCAGAAGTGACAATTTAACTTTGACATTTTTAGGTATTTTGCAAATATATTGTAATAAAGTTTTTGATGATATGCTAACAGAATATAGTTCGAGGTTCGGTACACTTATTCAAATAAAAATAGCGCTGTGTTCGAGTGATTAGGAAACTACTATAACCTGTAGATCCCTTGCTACGACAAAATACCATTTAAATTCAAATAAAAACCCTTTATCGCATCTGGTGCAATGAAAATAATTTAATATTTTTTTAAATTGACAAATATGCTCACTGTTTCTGTTACCGTACCGTTATATTGTGTACGAAACAAAGAGCTTCATATTCATATTCATGAACACTTCATTTTATTGCTGTGTTTTATCATCATTTCCAGCCTAACAAACTTGTAGAAACTTGCATCGATCCAACTATCCTCCCTCATTTGGTTCCGTCTTGGAATACGAAGCAGCAGTGTGGGAGTGCCTTGGAGAGATCTAGCGTAATCCGGAGCATTAAAGTAGCAAGTATTATTCGTGTTTAGTGTGGAATACATCATCTGCGGCGCATCGCAGCGCTTCATTCCGGTCACGTGCAGCCTTGTTATACTCTGCAACATATTTCAGCCCGGCCTACTGCGCCCTTGACCGTGGATAATTGCCAGATGCTGAAAGCGAGCTTTGTTTAATGACGCCGAGGATTTTTACCAGAGCCTTGAACCTGGGAGCAAGACGGATGGCGGATGGCGGAATACGACACAATTGCCCTCATTTGGCAAACGGGATTTTGTTCTTTGCACAAATATTTTGAAAGAGTAGTCACTCACTTTCTTCTCTTCTTTATTATAATGGGTTGTTGCAAGACTTTCATCCAATGTAATCTTAAAAACGATTATATATTACTTCGTCAAATTATCTAATGGTTTGCTTTATTATCCAAAGTGTTTTTAATGTATATTCATTTTGGAATAATACATTACCTATAAGGATCATTATCATACTCATATTATGAGGGTAGACACAATCTACAATTTAAATAATATTCCAATTCCAATAATGAACGACGTAAATAAATAGGACGAGCCAATAAAGCCTAATTATGTACGAATTGCATACAAAACTTTATGTAAGACTGCGAAAATCAGTTTCTCTTAAAAAAAAAGTAAAATGTTCATGATTTTAGAAGAATGAATCAAGTGTGCTTTTCTGTTGTTTGAATACGAATTTGTTTGGTCAGGTGTTAATGTTAAAATACCTATAAGGATCATTATCATACTCATATTATGAGGGTAGACACAATTTACAATTTAATTAATACTCCAAGTCCAATAATGAGAACATTTTTGATAAATTTAAGAAAAGGTAACCTACTACTGCAGTCAGTGGTAAAAGTAGACCGGTACTCTCCAGTACGCTGTATCGGTAAGAAAAATGAAGTCGGTACGCCGTACCGGTAAGAAAATATCTACATCTATTAGAAAAATTCTATAATTTTTCGCATGATATGTTTATATTTGGAAAATTTTAAATTTTTAGTTAATCTAGATTCTTGAAAATTGTATAGAATTTTCTCGTCTTGATCTAGAATAAGAAAGTCTTATCTTGTCTTAAAATTTTAGGACTAGACTTTTGCCAGTTTTGTCTTGATAATCTAGACAAGACAAGAGACTAGAAAGTCTTGATCTAGTAGGTAACATTACCTGTTATGCTAAACACTAATCGTACTAATAGCTATAGCTATGCGTATGTTTACAATTTTACATTGTGTACTTGTACTTAAATCCATTTTTTTGGAATTTTACTTGGGTATTCACAAGTACATGGACAAGTACTTTTGCACGTTTCAACCTGCGCAAAATTACTGCTCGGACAATTTAATTTTGTGAGTTGAAGTAATTTAGAATTTCTCTGTGGTAATGAAAAAATTATAAAAACATAGGTAAGTCAGATAAATAAATAAATTTAATAAATGTATATACATTACAGAAAATAATATTAATATATTTATGTATCACATATAAAAATAATAGAACAATGTGAGGTAGGTACAAAACACAGATCAAAAAAGAAAAATTAAATAAAATATAATATGTACATAAATTGTTTGTAGTGTACTAGAACAAGGTATTGATACTATTTTCCTACAATAATCGCATTACTTTTGGGTTTTTCTTGTAATTTGTAAAAGTAGGGACTTCATTCTTCTCTTGGTTTTCTTGGTCTTAAGAACAGTCAGAAGTAGAAATGATCGATTTTTGTATATAATTCTTGATATTGCCATTCGACATTCATTTATTATGCTTGCTCTACGGACTGTTTTTCTCCTCGCGTACAGGCTATCTCCGTATGCTTTCTCTCTTTCAAGCTTTACATGTACTTAAATACTTGTGTTTAATTACATTTTTCAGCAAAGTACTTGTACATTTAACAGCCACTATAGTTTGACTTCAGTTGTAATCGTTCGTTATAATCTCGAAATATGTATGGTACTAATACACTTCTCTAATGTCCAATTGCACCAATAAGGCTTAAATTTTAAGTAACCCTTAAACTAATAGAAATTTTAGCAGCAATGTTGAATAGTTCATTTAACATTTTATTTTATAATAAAACTGGTATACTTTTTTCAACAATTTTATTTTTACATGAAAGCCAGTACATTAATCTACTTTTCTACGAAATTGTTACTAATATTACTGCACAAATCCAAAAGACCGTATTGGAGTAGTTGTCAAATTAAGCGACACACTTCTACGAGAGTGGGATTAAAAAGCTGATTGTACGATACAAAACGTGCATTAATATTGGTAGCAATTATGTAGAAAATTACATTAAGGTATAGCTTTTCATGTAAAAATAAAATTATTAAAAAAAAATATATTTCTTTTATTTGAAAACGGTACTTAATTTAAAAAACATGCCTCGTATAATTTAAGGTATACAGTCTCATCATTCCAAAGTCGAAACAGAGTCCTAATGAAACTCAATGAGAATTCCATTTGTATCTAAACAATTTTACATGCATTAGCATTTTGATGGTGTAATTTGTCAGCCTCCGAATTTGCAAGCCGTTTCCTGCTTATTTCGAACCACTCAAACACAGTGGGAACCAAACCACTGATTCTTCATTCCGTTAAAAATCGGAGCACACTAACACTAACCAGTAAACCACCCCTACCTACAATAACCACATTATTCATTGTTCTTTAACCCAGCAATTTGATGAAACGAGGAAGATAGCATTGACATAATTCCCGGCGTTATCAAATCACGGGTGTAGTGACTGCTCATTGCACGAATCGTCACACATCACGTTTGCATTGCAATTTGTCGATGAGTGGAGATAATCTGAACAGTCACGCGACCAGCCGTGCACTTATCACAATTAACAGACGAGCATCAGGTGCCGCGCGCCGCCAGCTTCAGGGTTGCCAACTGTTTGCTTATCTGAGGACAGATTCACAGAGATGAGGATGAGCTCGGTTTAAGGAGATGCGGGACTAATTCCAAATTAGAATTCTAATCGAGCTTTTGCCAGATTTCAACATTTGCCCTCATTTTAAATCTTTAAATCTCTATACAGGGTGTGCAACAAAATGCGGAACATAGAACTTTAACATGGGATTTCAAAAAATGATGAATATTCTCTCTCGTGATAGATTTAAGCAAAACCCCAAGAATATAAAATTGTTTAAAATTAAATTCTACATCAGATAAGATCATAAATGTTGCAACAGTATTTCTGCAGTACGAGATATATTTAAAATGAAATGTAATATTTTCTTTAAAAATTAGACAGCCATGGAAATAAAAGAAAATATCTATCTGTCAGTTTCGAAAAGTATCACTTATTATAATTCATATTATCTGTATTTTAAAATTATTTAAGTTAAATTTGGATTTTTTTTCTTAAATAATATACCTCTCTTATAAAAATATAGAATTATCTATGATGACATGTTATTAACTGTCACAACTGACACAGATATTTTATTTTATTTCCATGGCTGTCTGATTTTGAACAAAAATGTTACATTTTATATTTAATAAATCTCGTACTGTAGACGTACAGTTGCATCAATTAAAATCTTATCTGATGTAAAATTTAATTTTGAACAACTTTGTAGTCCTATAATTTTGCTCTAAATCTATTAGGAGAGAGAATATCCGCAATTTTTTGAAATCCCATTTTAAAGTCGTATGTTCCGCATTTCGTTGCACACACTGTATATTAATGGTTTGCTTCTTTCTAATACAAACAAAAAATACGGCTAGTTTTAAATTGATATTCTAACTGTTCAGAATATTATTCTCAAGTACCTTATATACAATTTGATAATGTGTCGCAGAACTATAGAGTATTATTATTCATTACGATATTGTTTCCAGGATAATTACTCGAAATGTAAAATCAAAATTGGCAAACCTCGTTAAAAAAGTAACTTTCGAAAAACACCTTCTTTGCGCTCTTAATACAAAAATTACTGTCTAACACTTTTCACAGTGACAGCAAAATATCAAATGTTCGTTATAGTAAGCTTAGTTCGGGTTTTCTGTGCTGGTTAAAATTTGGTTCCTATCTTATCGTAATAAATCGTTCTTATAAAAAATAGACCATAGTATCGTAAAAAGAAGGATAATACCGAAAAGTCTCATTTATCAGGCTGAAATTACAATTATAAACAAGGAAACACTATACAGTACAAAAAAAATTACTACTACGGAATAGAAACGATAGGAACATATATTTTTTTTAAATGTAAGTGTCTGGTTTTTCTTGTTGAGCAATGTACTTGTTTCGTTACATTTTTAATTGTGTGATTGTCAAGCTGGAGTCTACCAGGGACCTACAGTTTATAGTTACAGTGTGTTCTGGACCACGCGAATACAACGGTATTTATTTTTTATTAAAGATTGGCAACACTCAGATCTACCGCCCAGCGAGGTGAAGTAAGCTAGCCAAATGAACACTGTTGTTCCAATAAAAAAAATGTATTAACATGTAGAAGAAATTTGTACATGGTGATTAATAGCAAGTGATAGAATGGTGACCGGAAATTTTCTTTAATGACATCAAAATTATACTTATTTATACCAGGTATATTTGAGGCATAGAAAAACAATAAATGATAAGAATACACGCCTCTGAACGCAAATACTACTGCTTATTTCCGCGGAATATAATTTGAGAACTACCATGGACTAAGTAATAGGTACATTTACTACTTAGTCTATGGAACTACGCAGATCCCGTGCCTATCACTTGTTATTGATCATCATGTACTAAAATATTGTGGTAGTATACGAAATTCAAAACTACGGAATAATTTGATCAATCAAAACCAAAACTTTTATTGGTTAAGTAGTAAACACTTACTTCCACACTGTTATCATAAACGTATTATACAATGAGAATTTAAATAATATCTAAATTTCTTTGCTAACCATCAAAAATATTTCACTGTTATAAAATACCAGCAATGGATAAAGTTCTCGTGGCAGTTGTTTTATTTTACTTCCTTATATTTTTCACCAGTTAAATAAGAGCAATACATAATGATAAAGATATGTTTGCAAAAGAAAATAAATATCTGCGTTATTAAATTTGTAAATGTAATATATTAAAATGTTTTGCCTCTAAGGATTTCTCTTTCCTTTTCAACTTAAATAGGAATAAGATAAAGTCTAACAAAATAATATGAGAAAGCAAAGTACACATTCCATTTCAAAGCAACAATTTCCGAGTTATTAATTAAAATCATAATGAAAATAAAAGCAGAAGATTAAAGTATAATCTCTTTTGGGGTAGCGGTAGGTATTCTGCATGTACTCACTCCGGTTTGGCAAAAAATGAAATGTTCGCCCAGTGGCTCCGATACGATCCTAATTAAATAAGGCAGTGGATGGATTAATCACGGCGGGCCTCCGACAACTCAATGCGGGCGATAGCGGATCGGGAATGCTGTGGAATGCGGGCAGGACATGATTTCATTCCACTCAATACCAATTCACGCACTACAGCTTCATTGCATTTCAGGCTCTCATACCACATACTGTCATTTATATATTTGTAATTTACTAATTTCAATATAATTGTATTCGTACTGCAAATATAATAAATTTAAAACGGCACGTAAAAGTAGCCCTTGAAAGCTTTGTATCGAAACCATGTGTTACGAATATTTCATTGAGTTAATAAATAACTTGTTGGTAATTATTATTTATTTTATAATGATATAAGTTTACTAATTTAATTAGTAGCATGAGTATTATGCGAAGGGATTTACTATTACTTTTTCAGTATTTCTCTAGACTTCAGAGCGATCGCATAGGTATTGTGTAGTTTTTTGATAGTGCCCTAGTGCAAATAGATTTAAGGTGCGATTAGTTAACGTGTATGAATGAGAATTGAATGACCGTGTATGGATGTGAGTTGAGTTACCGTATATGGATGTGAGTGAGTTACTATGGATGATATGAGATGAGTTAGTGTAATGATAGTGAGTTGAATATGGCGTGATGATAGTATGTTGAGATATTGAGTATGTGTAATGCAAACCGTGGTTGTTTTGCCGACGGAGCAGCGAGCAGCTTTGGGCTGTAGTGTGCCATGGCTCGGCCGCCGACGGAGCAGCGAGCAGCTTTGGGCTGTACTGTTCCATGGCTCGGCCGCCGACGGAGCAGCGAGCAGCTTTGGGCTGTAGTGGATCGTAGCCAGACCGCCAACGATGTAGCGAGCAGCAGGTTGCCAATGAGAGATTGAAGCAACTTTGTACTGCAGTGGCCCTGACCAGGCTGCCCACGAGATACAATTGTGTGTAAGAGTGTGCAAGTATTTGTGTAATTCCTCACTGAACTTTGTGCTTAGTCGCTTTACCTTTTCTAGGATCAAGGGGTGGTAACAAATAGGAGTCGTCAGGATCAGGACCGTAGCTGCATTATATTATTAATTGATTATATTGTAATATTTAGGGGTTTAATTAAATAGGTTGAAATAACTACAATCTACTGTATTTTTTCAATCATCTAAGAACATTAATAATTTACACGGCCGGTGCGTTTAAAATGTTGCAAGGTAATTTAAAAAATATTGTACATGTAAGTCATGTATATTTTTTCATATTTTATGTGGAAGTATTATTAAAAATTTACATATTAATCAAATACTCGTGTTTAAAAACGATATCACGAACAATAAATGAAATGTTTTTATTATTAAATAAACAATGACACTTTTTTTATTTTCTGTTTGTACTTTCCTTTTCTAACAAAATGTAGTTATAATATTCTAAAATTTGAAAATACAAGAAGTAGTACAACATGTACATTAGTAATTTAAAGTTACTTCTTCTTACTTGAATTCGTATCAAAATATCTTGTTACATATTTATTCTATTATTTTTTAAATATCTCTACCTATAAAAATCCTTACATTTCATATATATCTACAAATGGATGATGATTACTTTAAAGTTTACGGCAATTTTTAATTGGATTATTATAAACTATATTCATGTTCACAATAAACTGAATATAATTGTATCTCCAATAGCAGTTCTTTTTTCTCTAGCAGAACAATAACTTTTGCATAATAACTTCAAAATAAATAATCATTTCTCATAAAATATAATTTTAAAAATGTTTTTTGTAAGGTAAGCATGTAAATAAAAATATTCAAGAAATATATTGACCTGTCATATCTCGGCCATAAAGAAGAATAATTAACTGCATACTTTTAAAAGTTGAAAAGTCCAATTAATCTTATCGCGTCCGGCTAATTTTTTGCATCCAATTTCATTGCCCAAATAAAATTCGTTCCGAAGCAAGTGTACATGCACAAACTCGAGCAATTTTCTCTCTGAAAATAAACTTAGTAAAGTAGCAGCAATTCCTGGTTAACTCCAAGAAATAAAGAGAGCAATAAGCAGTCAGAAAAAAGCTGGAACAGAGTCAAACAAATGTAAAAACACTGCGAATGAAATTAAAACGAAATCGCATTGACGGACGTACACGCTAACGGATTTTAGATTAGAAAAGTTAACGGCTAGCCTGGGAAAGTTTCGCAGTTTTCAAGTTCAATGTGAACGTGTAATAAGTTGAGTTGGGCGCTAAATGCACTTACGCCTCTGAATAACACGCTAACGACACGATCGTATTTCAAAGTGATGCGCAGGCAACTTCGTGTCACACTGACAACATATTTACAAACACTTCAACCCTTCTTTCTTGGCACCCGTTACCTTGTTCGCAAAACTAAATTAATTTATTATCATATATCTGTTTTATTCAATTAAGTACACCTTTTTTAATTGTAAATCAGAGAATGTAATATAGTTATTTTTTGGTACAAGTGTGTTATATTACAAATAAGTCACGTGAGAAGCTTTAATCATTGATGTAGAATATATAAACATTTCTTTAACAGTTGACATTTTAAAAGGATATTTAATAAAAAAAATATAGTAGAGAAGGTTTTAGTTTCTATAATAGGTATCAAAAAACAGTAAGTTATAACTTCTAACCCACATATGTTTTATGACTTACTTTATTTATCTAAAAATATCGTAATTATAATGTTATAATTACCCGGTGTTGAATAAAATAATTTAGATCCAAAACAGAATAGTCAATTGTATTTCAGAAAACATGGGTAGTACGAAATATAATTCCGAAAATGCATGACTAAATATGTACTTTCTCAAAACCCAATTCAGGAAGATACAATATAAATTTCCATTTTATATTTTCCGAATTATAACTTAAATGACTAATCTGACTTACATTTGATTACAATTGATTAAGTAATCCGAATACATTTGATAATGACTAAATTAAAATTGACTACATTGAATTACATTAGAAGCTTTCACAATTCGTTCAACTTATCTGGATTACAATAGGAAAAGAATTAGTGCCTATTTAAATAAAAAATAATTGGTGACTACAAATTATTAAAGAATAACAGATAAGTAACTCTTTCGTAAAGTCGTACTGTAATTAGTGAATTTATTAAATGACTGCTATTCCAAAAGGTTTTCTTAATTATAAATTATCCAGTCGGAAAATCAATGTTCCATTATTATGCTGACAAAATGTATTTATCATATAGAGTAGGTGGGAGTAATATGGACTACATTTTGGAAAAATAATTCTCTATAATATTGAATAATATTTAAAAAAAAAAAACAAAATAAGAATAAGGAAAAAAATTAATCTACATTTTAAAAACTACAAAAAAATAATTTATTCAGTTTCAAAAAGTCCAACTCTCCTCCACTATCTATAATGAGACGGATCAAGGCTATGAGGAGGTGAACTATTTAACAAATTATTGTCATTTGTCATATGTGGTACACTCTTCGTACAAACAGCGACCATAAATTACACATTTTATCTAATCATCCTTCTTACTAAATCGTTTTTTAAAAATAATTTTCCTTACATTCCACTTATTCGATTTCATAATCTTCAGCTTGTTTATTATCATCACTCTTTGATTAACCATCTAACAACAGATCTTTAGAACTCATGGAATAGCAACTATTTCGTCTACCTTTCTGTGTGCGAATGATTTTTTTGCTGTTTACCGGTTGAATTGATCTTTCTAAAAATAAAAATAATCCGGTCCATCTCTCCTCAGGATAGGTGGTCCCTCTGTCCACAAAGCGATTAAATAGACCACTAAATTACTTACGACTGTTTGCGAAGAGAACCAAATTTTTGGATTTCGTTAATAAATAATTAATTTAAACCTACCAAAGTAATAATTATCTAATTATGTATATAAGGTACAATTTTTTTTTATTATTATTTAAGTTGGGTTTTTTTGTAGACTGCATTAATTTTCAAACATTCCCTATAAGAGATATCACTCTAATGTACTTTTAAGAGCAAAAGTCCACCTCTTCTACTGGTCCATCTTTTCCTCACTTAATTTATGAGTTCTCTATTGGATTTATTTTATTATAATTTCATTCCATTTAAATTATAATCAAAAACTAATGTTTTCAGTTCATGTCACTATTGTATTATGTATTTGAAGCATTGTAGTAAATATTAAACTTTATAATGCAATGGAGTTAATAATATTATTAATAATAATACCATTATATTTGTTTTGTTTTTTGTATTTTATAAAAAAAAAAACTTGTTTATGTAAAATTACATTTTTTCCATACAACAAAACAATAAATTGTTCATAACTAGGTATATTTCATCAGTAATGACATTAACATAAAATTATTGATTGCTCTTAATATATAGTACACACAATTTTAATTTGTTTCATACAATTCATAAACGTATAATTTGACATATATATACAGATGTATGTTCTTTCTCTCTTCCCATCATAATTGCGATTTTAATCGTAATAATTTATACGGAACATGAAATAATGATACATTTATATTTAATTAAATAATTGTACATGTGACATATTTGATATTATGTAATTTATTGCGCATACAGATTATAAACCAAAATACTCGTATGTACACATGTCTGATCCTCCCGCAAAAAAATCAATGAATATGAAATTATTCTAGTGCATATAACGAATCAATGAACAGGTTTTTAATTACAATTTCACGCACACAGTATAATAATGATTCTCTATGTTTAAAACGCAAAAGGTTCTTTTATTCCTGGTTTCATAACGATTCCCATTCTCCCAATTTCAATTATTTTTAACCTCCCGTGTGGACTACATGCACAAAAAATATTTTTGTAGTTAAAATATACAGTTTTAATAAAATAGTAGATTGTATTATTTTGAATTAAAAGATGATAAGGAATAATTTAGCATTTGCGCAACTAAGCACAGTAAAACTGAACTTAGTAAAATGTGTCGAATCAAACAAAAATAATTTTTAATCCTAATAATAATATCATTTTTCAACCCAAATATATTCGTTCATTTAAACAAGATTGACACAATTTTTGGAAATGTAAATATCAAATCGTTATGGTCATATGCATCATTGAAGTTTTTATATTTAAACTGCAGTTTAAATTAAGCTGTAAATGAAACTCTTGTCTCTACAGTGATGGTGACTGGTGATTTCATTAATCTGATTCAGGACTGACTGATTACGTTGATGGCCACAAATGCAGTAGGAATAAAACACGAACACGAATAAACGTACACTTCTACTTTACTAATACAAAACTTTATTCACATTTAAAAAAAATACTTTTAACTATTTGCATTTGCACCATTACCGTGTCGTTCGTTCTTTTCTAATATCACATAGTTTATACATTTTTAGAAAAAAAATTGATTAGAAAAATGTTTTCCTACGATCACTGTTAAAAATAGTATTTTTAACGGTTGCTTAGCAAGTTAAAAATAACAGTTTATAACACAGTGAATACTTTTAAATCGTTGTCATTGACAACGAATTAAAAGTAAAAAACAAATTTACTTTTAACACTTATGATAAAAAGGAACTACATCTAGTTACGTTTAGTG
The DNA here is from genome assembly GCA_035578165.1 of Stenolophus ochropezus. NCBI lineage: Eukaryota > Metazoa > Arthropoda > Insecta > Coleoptera > Carabidae > Stenolophus > Stenolophus ochropezus. The sequence continues at coordinate 15,524,329 of JAQOWZ010000002.1, forward strand.
TCAAAAATATAAGGTAACTAACAAACAATTTTCAGTGTTGTTCGTAACAAATACATCATGACCTGTCATAAATGTCATTCTACAATGCTTAGTTTTTATTTACTAATACATAACTAGGGTCGTAGAAAAAATAGTGTATGATATTTGTGTTAAAAGTGATTTTATTTCGTTCGTGGGGTTTGTTAGACTCAGCTTCGACTCATTTCACAAACTTCCCCACTAACTCATAAAATGTCACTTTTAACATTTACATATACCTATCATAAATAACTATTTTATAATAGTATTCTTAAGCTCGAATTTTTCAAATTTATATTTTTCAATAAAATATATCCTAAATTTTTATTGAAAAAATCATTATTAGACTATTTATATGTAAAAAAATTCTTTTAAGACGTTTTTTAAGAAAATATAAATAAAAAAATCGAAAAATGCTACTTGTTTTTTTACATTTTATGTACAATTTGCTACAAATAATGTTAATATTTTATACTTGAGTGAATAACATTAATTTTGTGTGTTCTGATGTTGCTGATGATATTGTTTTTCTTTCAGCATGGGTTCTGGGATGGTGGATGTGCAAGACAGTACCGTACGTCCAAGGAGTTTCAGTAGCCGCTTCAGTGTACAGCTTGATTGCTGTCTCGCTAGACAGGTTAGTAACTATAAACCCACAAACGAATTTGTTAGATAAAATCACACAACATCTATTTACTGAGAAAAAACGGAAATAATTGGAAGATATGAACGATATAACACAATAAGCAATAAATTTTACAAATAATAAATGACAACTGACATAAATATACCATTCTAAACAGTATAGATAAAATAGCATTTTTATACACTAAAAAAAGGGTCACAAATTCTGAATTTGTATCAATAAGATATACAATCCTAATTATCAAATTAAATATTACACAACTTCCTAACTAATCAGTGGCCTAAGAAATTTGTTTGATAAAAATGTAAATCAATTTTCAAGTTAAAAAAATAATATTAATTAGTTGGGCATAAAAATATGTATATACCTACATACATACCTACTCTCTATATTTCAGATTCCCTTTTTAACAAACTGTATAAAAATGACATATTAATTTGTTTAGATAAGTCTCATAGTTATAATAATAAGTGTCTTAATTTACAAATATATACAAATTTATAATAATATAATATATAATTGTAAATAATGTATGTATATGCATTTCAATAATAAATCAATATGTCATTTTTTTAATATGACTTTTAAAAACTCTATATGCTTATTTATTTGTATTTGCAATTTAAATTAGCAATTCAATATTACAAACATGTTTATTTTCCATTCAATTACACTATAATAAAAATATAAACAAATATAAAACAAAATTGCATGACATTATCAACATAAATTATTTTTCATAAAAAATTGAAGCTATTTTAAAATCATTGCATTCGAAATTTTATTTAATTTTTGTAATATTCATAAAAACATATTCACCATATTTTTTACATTTACATTAGTTGTGTGTATATAATTATCGATGTCAGATATTAACCGGATTAGAAAATTAAGTAATTAATATCTAAATAATCCATAAATAACACCAGTAATTTCATGAATTAAAAAATATATTTCTGTTTTTCCAGTTATTAAAAATACATAAATAATTTGAATCCGTGAATAAAATATTTGTGTTGGTTATATTATTAATATTCGTCACACATTCATTTATTATGATATGAATTGACGTTAGTCGCTAATGGATTGTGTTTAGCTTGCGCCATTTTGTCCCACAATCCTTTTCATCAGGTGACATTTATCTGCTCAAGGTCGCAGGCGACAGTAACAATTAGTAAAGCAATAGTAGCAGTCATTTGTCATCCGAGTTGGTATTGTTGGGAATGATTGTGTGACATACGGCTTTTCTGTTATTGGCATATGAGCTGTGCTGGGGCACGAAGAGCCGGCGCTGTTCACTGGGCATGCGACATAACGGACAGTTTCACACTAACAATAACAGGCTCTAGGGATTACAACTAAATTATGGAATTAGCATTGTGATTGTACTGATAAAATCGGCCTAGTGGGCGAATTGAGGTTGAAGATGATGATACCGGGTGATAAATATTCCAGCGCAGACTATTCATCATTATTATGAATAGGAAAGTGTAATATATTACAATACATCCACAGGGAAGATAATTACAGCAGAAAGTGAAAACACAAAAGTGTCGAACAAAAAATATTTATTAATTAAAAATAATAATTTTTAATCTCAATTTAATATTTAAATAATTATTTTAAAATTCAAATATAAAGTAATATAAATTATTTCATAAAATTAATAAGCTGCATATTTGACATAATATACTTTTTCCATAAAATCAATTTACATTACTCGTTCGTAAAATCAGAATGAAATATTATTTTCTATAAATCATTAATTTTCCCTGATTTAAACTTGGAATTACATATCAATAATTGAGAGACATGAACGATATAACACAATAAACAATAAATTTTATAGATGATAAATGAAAACTGCCATAAATATGCGATTCTAAACAATATAAATAAAATAGGGATTACAACTAAATTATGGAATTAGCCTTGTGATTGTACTGATAAAATCGGCCTAGTGGGCGAATTGAGGTTGAAGATGATGATACCCGGTGATAAATATTCCAGCGCAGATTATTCATCATTATTATGAATAGGAAAGTGTAATATATTACAATATATCCACAGGGAAGATAATTACTGCAGAAAGTGAAAAAGAGGAAACTATCATACACAAAATATTTATTAATTAAAAATAATAATTTCAATCACAATTTAATATTTAATAAATTATTTTAAAATTCAATTATAAAGTAATATAAATTATTTTATAAAATTAATAAGCTGCATATTTCACATAATATACTTTTTCCCTAAAATTAATTTACATTACTCGTTCGTAAAATCAAAATGAAATTTTCTTTTTTATAAATCATTAATGTTCCCTGATTCAAACTTGGAATTACATAATCAATAATTGAAAGACATGAACTATATAACACAATAAACAATAAATTTTATAAATGATAAATGAAAACTGACATAATATGCGATTCTAAACAATATACATAAATAAAATGGGGATTACAATCAAATTATGGAATAAGCATTGTGATTGTAGTGATAAAATCAGCCTAGTGGGCGAATTGTGGTTGAAGATGATGATAGTGTATGATAAATATTCCAGCGCAGACTATTCATCATTATTATGAATAATAGGAAAGTTTAATATATTATAATACATCCATAGGGAAGATAATTACTGCAGAAAGTGAAAAAGAGGAAACTATCATACACAAAATATTTATTAATTAAAAATAATAACTTTAATCTCAATTTAATATTTAATTAATTATTTTAAAATTCAATTATAATGTAATATAAATTATTTTATATAATTAATAAACTGAATATTTGACAAATACTTTTTCCCTATAATTAATTCGTATTACTCAAGGTCGTCGAGAGAAAACATTATTATATTATTTTTTAATAATATTCTTAATCGAACAGTTTTCAATAAGCAAAAATCATACTTTTCTAATAGATCTTTCATGTAAAAGATTTTCATTCCAAAAAAAATCACTCATATTTTTAAATGTTAATATATTTTTCGAAAGTATTTAAATAAAAAAAATTAAAACCAAAATTATGTTATATTTTATTGAAAAATCAAAATTTGAAAAAGTGTTCGATGTTAAGAATATTATTTTAAAAACTTTTTTCAAATTACATTACTAAAACCGTTTTTCTCTAAAATGAAAATGTACCAAAAATTAAAAGTATGAACCACACTTTTGCTGTAGTAGATTATCCCCTTAATTTGAGGCAAAGTTTATGCATTAGTTGACTATTTTAATAAAGAATATGCTTTCCTGAAAAAAATGGATAGGTCACTAAATATGAGGACAAATTCTTTCAATTCATGCACTTTTTTTGACAAGAATTGACAGCGCTCCACAAAATTATTAAAACTCGTGCAGGTTTCGAGAAATTCATATTAACTTTCAATTTTCATATGGGGCTCAAAGTTGTCTTTAATACACTATTTAATAGACATTTTTTGTTTTTCCAATGATATAATATACATGTGCATTAAAATTGAAATAAACTAAGATATTAAAACATCATTGGTTTTATTTATTTCGGTCAAGTGTTGTTTGGAAACAAAATCAAAAATCTTTTATTAAAATGGCCAGTTAATGCTACTTTAATTCAAATTAATTGACTTCATATCTCTTATGGTTCCGAGAAAAAAATATTGAATGATATTTCTGAATATAATCTTCTTTAAAATTCAATGATAATATATAATTCTTTATGTACTGCAAAGCTAATAAAGAAACAAGAAATATGGATTAAATAAATAAAGATGTTTGAAAGCTAACTTTTTTCAAGCTTTAATGAAGATTATTTATTAATTAGTGATTGACGTTTAATGCTTTCAAGCAAAACTTTTCCTTTATAAATCCAATATTTATGTTTTTTATTATGAATAATTGAATATAAAAAGAAATGGAATTATTATTTATGTAGATGAAAATTTTTAAGTAACAATGCAATAAATATTATCCTAAACTTTTTAGTTTTTCTATTATGATGTTTATATTTTAATTGTTATGAAGCATATATTTCAGACAAATATTTGTTGAAGAACTTTTGTTCTTTTTAAACCAGCAATGTAGTTACAAAGAACAATATTTGTTTAAACTTTTTTAGCGTGGATGAAATAAAGTAAGCATGAGAAATCTGGCACACATTACACTTCCCGCGTTTCCTCGCTAGTTGTGAGGTTAGCAAGCACACACTTGCAATCTTCGTATCTTAAACCTAACCTCAACTCAACAACCATGATCTAAATTCATATAGCGATGCACTTTTCTAGTTTCTTTGCTACTCATTTCAAACAATGCGCGAAGCTGTTGACATTAATATATTCACAAGGATTTGCGTTCCATTTTTCCCAACTGCAATGAGATTTAGGTCGCAGAACTGTCATAGCACGTGTTTAATCATCACGGCGATGTGACAAGGTGGATAACAGGGAATGTTATTACCGACCGTGTAGTTTGTGTGGTTATTGTTTTAAACGGTTTTCAATTGTTTGGAGAATTGCCAAAATGGAATGTGGTTACGAGAAGAATGACTGATGATCGTTTTAATACAAAAATTTATTGAATACTTTGTTTTCAAGGAGAAGTAAATAATTGTTTCTCATAACTGAAAATATATGAGAATAAATTGCAATGTTATGACGATCTGAATTTAATTATTATATTATTCTGATCGCAAATTAGATTAATAAGAAATTGAAAATATAATAATTAGATATTTGAGCAATTCATATGATATTCAAAATGAATATATTAATTGACCGTGCTAGTTTATTTCTGTTTCACTTAAGGCTGGTTTTTCAATCGTCTGTCAAAGTTCCTGTTAACTTCAGAACAGATTAAATTTATCTGGCTGGAAAACTCCATGGTAATGAAAACGCGTTTTCAATATAAATTTATCTGGATGATAAGTAACAGCCAGATTTAATTGTCAACTCTCAAGTTGGTAGTCATTTTGACATGTTTGCTATATTTTTATGTAAATATTGCTTTATTAAACGCTTTTTCAATACCATGGAGTTTACCAGCCAGATATATTTAATCTGTTAGGAAGTTAAGAGGAACTTTAACAGACGATTGAAAAACCGACCCTGAATGTTGTATTAATTTTAAGTAAAAAAGTTAACAGTTTGGATCGTTAACGTTTCAACGGAATAATTCCAAAAATTCTGTAAATAATTTTAAATATATTTACGAAATATTATATGCTACTCATAATTTTATTTACTTGCTAGTAGAAAACCGAAGAATATTTTCTACATTTTGTAATAAATGCATGCTGTATTTTTACTAAATCTAAATTTATTGAAAAAAATCATGGTCACTCCTGAAATTAAAATGTTCTTACAAAGTAAAGTCTCATATACACCACATTAATAAAATATTATCAAAAAATTGTCTAATATTTGACAAATGCTACAGAATATTTTATATTCGGTCATATTCGGACCGACTTCGTAAATTTATATCACTGACAAAATTTTATCAGCACCATAAACTAGCTGTTACTTTATCCTCCAGTTAACTAAGATTCGTTCTCTTTGTAACGCTAACAATATATTAAAAATCTGAAATTCGTGGTTACCATGAGGATTAATTTAGTAGAAACTTATCAGACATTTCTCAGGACATAGAAAAACTGGCCCAACATTTTCTGAAAATGCAACTACATGCAACATACACACATAAAAGCATTTAGATTGTTAGATAACAGTAAGTGGTAATAAATTTATTTTATTATCTTTAAAAATTATAGCATTTAAGTTGCATTAGATTATTGGTTAAACTAATTTACCGGACATAAAAATCGAAGATTTACACAGCATTAAAAACTAAAATGTTTCACATAAAACTACAGTTTTATTTACAAACTTATCTAATAAAACTTCAATTTAGATGTTCAGATAAAACTCTGTGAACATTAAAAAATTGCTCTATATTTAATAGGAAACAATAAAACAAAACAAATAGATAATTTCATTTCAAATTTCAATCCTAATTGTAGTTTGTTGTTAAATAAAGTAAGTAATATAACTATGTAATTAGAAAATATGTTAATACATGTAAAATGAAATTATTACAACAGGTAATTTGAATTTAATTTGTTTAGAGATGATATATTCGCCTATGAATACTCAATACATTGTTTAATTAATCATAATTATACATTGTGTCTACAGTGATAATTGAATAATGTATTGCACACATACTGTGATAGTGTTATAGTTTTATTTTGCAGTAAATTCTAAACGGAATTTTTATTCATTGAAATTCTTTTGTAGTTACTTGCGAAACGAGAAAGTTGAGTATTCACTGACCGTACTGCATAATTCAAAATCTTTCAGTAGTAAGCCAATCAAATTTGAGCAAATTCATTAATTTTCAATAGGAGGGCCAATCAAATTTTAACACATTGATTAACCTTCTATTCTACAGCGACTTTGAAACAACCTTTGCTCTATAAAAATTTACCTCAATTCCTCAATTTGTATAATAAATTATATATTTCTCCTTAAAAGAGAGAAATTAAATATTTTAAATAATTTTACTGGCCACCATTAAGACAGTATTATTATCAAAGCGTTTTTGTCGTTTTTGTCACTTGCAAAATTTAATCGATGGCCACGAATTGAGATGTATAAACAATTTTAACATGATACCTAATAGGTTAAATTATCCGAGGGACATACTCATTTCGTAGATATCAATTAACTACTAAAATAAATAATTATTTTTCCATCAATTTTTCACATCCTTAAAATTTTTAAATTCTTTTTCAGACTGAGTAACTATATGAATATTATAACTTTTTTTAAATATTTTTAATAACCACGATACCAATTTGGATCAAAGTTCTTTAGGGCCAAAAAAAAACCTTTGCTATTAAAATAACAATAATAAACAAAAAGATAAAAATTATCAATATACATTTACCGTATATTTAAAAAAAAAGGAAAAAAAAGGGATTTGGGGGGTGCAAGGCAACAAAAAGAAAATTATTGGGGGAAATTATATTGATTTTATCTCTTTTTGCCTATATAAAGGCTAAATTTCATTTTCTTGTTTATTTATGGCATCTGCATGCATTACTCAATAGGTAAGGTAAGTAGGTATGTATATATCATAAAATGTAAAAGGCTTTTTATAAATGGTTTTTAAAACAAAAATTACATTACCTACACACTGAAGATAAAAGCAAAATATTGTTTATATGTTTTCCAGCTAGTTCTCTTAGAATTTCTAGCTTCACCGGGAATCCTCTTAAGATGATTTTGGCATCGATAATTTGTGCTTCATAGTGTATTGGTAGTTTAGTTACTCTACATTTTTTTCGCACGTTTCATCCATTATTATATTTGTATATAATACTGTCAGTTTTGACATTTATTTACTTCGGAAATCACACGATTTCACCCGACATGATGATGTCATCAATCTCCCTTCCCTCCCAAGGATTTAAATCACATGGTTACAATTGAAGACTTGAAGATCAACAGCGGGAAATAGAGTGATATATGAAATTTTAAATTTAAAAAAATTAATTTCTTTGTAAATTATTTTACAATATACATATATAATAATTTGAGTACAACGCACCGGGCATCCAGGGTAAAATTTCTGTGAGTGCTCAGCACCCCTCATATTAATAACTATTTAGAATTTCGATGTTCAAATATTGTTTATTAAAGAGCCTATTTCTACTGAAACTTTAGTAAATTCTTGCCTTAATGCTTGTATAGGCAGAAGGAAGCCTCACACTTCCAAACAAAACATAATAAGAGCATTAGCATTTGCTAAAAGTATATCAAAAAAGGAGTGTGAGTTTTGGAAATCTGGATGAAACTCAATTTAACCTATTTGGGTAGGGCAGTAATCTTACGTTTAGACAAAGCGAAATACTGTGCTCAATATTTGCAATTTATGTAGTTAAGTGAAAAAAATAGACTATTTGAATATTAAGATAAAATTGAATTCAATCCGCTGAAAACTTAGGACTGAGCGGTAGTCTAATTCTTGGTCCAATGTAATTAGTTCAAAATAACTCTCCGTAAAAACCAGATTTACTATCACAACTGAGCAAAAAATTGTTTCAATTAAGCGTTTAAATTGTGTACTAGTTTGATTTAAATTATTTGAGATTTTATATTTGCTTTAATATATGGCATTGTGGGCACCTCTGACCAAAATAAAAACCCGGCACATGTGCAGAATTAAGATAATACGATGGAATCAAATGCACATACCTACATGCATACATATTTCCGCAAGATTCGAACCTGTGACACTTAGATTACGAAGCCTTCGTGCCAACCTCTAGGCCAAGGGTGTCGAAGTATTGCTGAGGACATAAACAATATCCATTAAAAGCAGAGCACATTTCAATGGTATATAATTCATAGGGCTTTATTTGTCCTCTTCCACTTCCACTGGCCACATTTCGTCCCATTTCCTGTCGGAACACGTCCGCTCCCAGTCCGGCCATCGCGGCTGATATTGACCTTTGGCACTTCGCCGGGACCTTGCGCTCGCCTTCACCCACATTCCCGCGCGAGTGGTTCGCAGCCCCGCTGTGGGATGTTAACACGGAGATCACACGAGTACCCGCCGGAACACTGGGCGGATATGAGTTATGACCCTCATTATAGCATTGGGATTATTGTAATTGTAAGGGTTTTTACTTACGCCCTTCTAATTTATAACTTTTTGTGAGAGAATAAATTATAAAATTTCTTTTGAAATTGTTATTAAAGCTTTATAAGAGCAGCTCTTTTGAATTTTGAATATGGAATGGATAAAAATGTTACATCTGTAACAATCAAGTCGTTACTCAAATAATAATACACATACATACAGTTAAAAGCATTTTAAAAAAAATTGAGGATACTTATATTTCGACAACTGTATAATCTGTATAAAAAAACAAAGTTTCATAACATAGCATAGTACCCGTTACATGTAATTTTCAGTTTTTCATATTTTGTGCAGGATGATGGCATGTACTCGCCAATCGTAAAGACAAACATTTTTACTAATTAAAGCTTTAATAATGATCATTTATAGATAATTTTAAAAAATTGACTACTAACATTTGTCAAAACATAGTTGTATCATTTTCATGGGCGCCCATAAAATATTTTTCAAGAGGGGGCAAAATAAAAAAAAACAACAAAAAGTGCTAATCGAAGTTTTGATAGCAATGTTGAATATTTCATGTAACATTCTATTCAGATGTGATATGGTCCATTTAAGGAAAACTTAAATATTATAGAGATAAACTGGAAACATGTATTTACTAGTAAAGAAATAGAATTGTTCAAAAAAAAAAACAGACATATAGTAAAGATTCTTACTTATTTTTTTGATTGGTTTGTAAGACAATTTTCAAATTCCTTCCACCTTTCAAACATTCTTCGGAAAATTATTCGATAAAATGAAGTTTATTGTAGTTAATTGTCTCAGACATCTCTACTTTCTAATGACACTTAAAATAACTACAAATAGGTACTAACGGAATACTTTATCTCACACATAAAAAACCTACGTCCTAAAGTACAACAAACATTAATAAATTTCTTATATAATATAAAGATGCCGAAATAATTAAGTAATGTGCCGTCTTTTTAAAATTAAAATCTTGCCCCCCCCTTATGGGCGCCCATGATCATTTTGTTACAGGATCAAATTACTATTAAAAAACTTGAACACTGAACAATAATTTATGGAGAAGTAAAAAAAAATTATATTTTGAAAAAAGGTACTAATAATGATGTTTCTGATTAAATTTAATGTACAAATTACTTTTATGCCGTGTACAACGGTAAAGGCAACTAATAAAATCAGAACATAATTTAACAAAATTATTATTCAACTCGGAGATTTATATTTTTTTTATATATTAAGATATTTGCTTGTTGTGTGTTTGTTATGACTACGGATACATGAAATATTGTAAACAAATTTCCATTTCCTACGGTAACCATAGACAACGTTAAGGTATAAATTCATATCATATTGTTTTTTTTTTGTAGCTATAGTTGGTAGGAAGAGGTGCAATGAATACATCTTTATTATTTAATATCCTTAATATAGGAAAGCTACGTTCATTCGTAGACAGTAGCGGATTTACGCACAAGAGGTGGAAGCGGCCGCTTCAGGCCTCACAAGCCAGAGGACACCACAAGCCAGAGGGCCCCACACAGGCCCCCTGCTCAGGTCCACTCACTTGCGAAGAATTAAACATAAAATTGTTCATATTGTCGACGCAATAGACTTTCGATCTTTCTCTATTCTTAAAAGAGCAAAAAAATTTTCATAAAATATTCTTGGGCGAAGTCATTTTTAGTATTTTACATTATTAGCAAGGTAAAACAATTTTTACTGGTAGTATGAGTAACTGACTAGCGAGCCTATCACCTCTTGAAAAGTAAAACGAAACATTCTACAATCGATTTTTGGACATTTTTTCTGAGATGATTCTTTATGTGCTTTAAAACTGAATATATTTTCCGAAACATAATTGTTTCATATAGGCACAGATCTAACTAACTAGTTAGATCTGTGATATAGGCAATCCGAGCACGATTGAATAGTAACAGCACACTACATTCTAAAAATAGTTGCTATAGAAAATTCACGTATTGTCAATTATTATTATTATTGTATTTTCTAAAAGTGTCATATATAAAATAAAGATCTGTTATATAATAGAAATGGGGACAGCAAAAAAAAAACAGTTTTCTTAAAGAAAAAAATTACTGAATGATTTTATTGTCACATTTTGAGGGACAGACAAAAAATTTCAAAAGTAAGATTAAAATACATTTTATATAATTAAGAGAAGTCTAGACTTGGTGATAAAAATTTTGATGAATAAGCAGGTTACAAGGTCCCAATAAACCGTCTTTTTACGAGGATTTGTGTGAGAATAAGGATATTAAGATCGTGTTTCTCTGTAACTCAATTCTTTAAGAAAAAATTATATTTACACGTTTTGAATCGGGGAGATGTTGATTGAATTATGCCACAAAAGTTCAAACGGAAATAATACTTTACGTAAAGCTCAGAACTTGTTTTCTTCGGAAAATAATTCTAATTTAATATTTTCCAAATTACTTTACTTATAATAATACAATAACGAATTTTTTGGCTTTTACCATTGAATAACAATAATAATTGATAACCTATGTTCCAGTTCTGGAACGGTACAGTAGTATAACTGGTATCTATATAGTAATTGATTAATAATAGATAAGTAAATATAGTATCTTAAATCTTACCTATACTACCTCATAGCGGATTGTGGTGGTTAAGTCCAAAATTGAAGAATATGAAAACTGGAATTCGTTTGACAATGTCATTACTTACTAACTAATATCACATAATAAGATAAAATCTCTTATAAAGTCTGTTGTCCTATATTCTACAAAAATAAAATATATTTGAAAATTCTTCTAATTTCAACATTTAATAAGAAATATATCTTACCTATTTTTATTGATTCATTGTGAGAGAAAATTGTAGAAAATGTTTGTAACTTTAACTGGATCCTATGTAATTCTTTCGTATGTAAACATTTACCTTTAAATATTTATTAGTGTAGAAAGGTATACATATGTTTCAATTTGAATATTATGTGTAATATTTTACAACAGCGCCACAATATTGAATAATTTTACTACAAATCTAAATTCCTTGTACAAATCTGTAAATAAAGTCTGTTGTTCCATAATCTACATAAATAAAAAACATTAAAAATTCTTCTAATTTCAACGTTTAATAGGAAATATATCTTACCTATTTTTATTGATTCATTGTGAGCGAAAATTGTAGAAAATGTTTGTAACTTTGACCTCTGTAATTCGTTCGTATGTAAACATTTACATTTAAATATTTACTAGTGCAGAAATGTATACATATGTTTCAATTTGAATATAACGTGTAATATGTTACAACAGCGCCAGAATATTGAATAATTTTACTACAAATCTAAATTCCTTGTAGAAATCTGTAATAAATTCACAACTATGTAGACACAATAAAACGCATCCATATCCTCATAGCCAGTACATCTTTCACAAATACAATTCCAAAATCCACTATCCATAATCTAAAACTACTGCAGCTGTATACAAAACCAGATATAAGCCTTGCAGCTATCATAACTTCGCGACAAATGCACAACAAATACATAGCAACGGTCGCTTGGCAACCAGAAAGAGAGGGATTTATGGACGAGCTGAGGCTACTGAGATCCATTTACCGAATAAGATTTACATTCTGGTCCTCTTCATGCAATAAAATGAGGAAGAATGAACTTCGGGAATAGGGCTATGAACTTTCAACACATTTCAACTTTTACATAACTATAACCATTCAAATTCAATAACTTTGCCAACAATAAAATTAACTTTAGCACTGTTACTGTATAAAGGTAATTATGCATTTCTAATTACATAATAATGAAAAACCTGACCTAAGGTCGAACCTGGTCGACGTCAGTTCTAAACTAATTAATTTTAGCTGAGAAATATGTGCAATTTCCAAACAAGCTATAAATATATGGAAAATAACGTCTGGTAAAGGCTCTTATAGTAAATATAAGAATATAAAATTACTAAAATTTACGACAAATTGATTACCACAGCCAATGTAAATAATCCATAGTAAGTAATAATTGTAATAGTTGAGGATCGTGTCCAGTAAATTATATTTACTTGTTGGAAGAGGGATAACTCAAGATAAAAAAATAGTTATTTTTTATACAAGACGATAAAATAATATTTTATCGACAAGCGGAAAGTGTTAATTCACGAGCGATATAATCGCGAGTGAATTATTTTTCGCGAGTCGATAATTTAATTTTATCGTCATGTATAAAATTCTATTTTTTTCTATAGCAGGTTTTGAAGAGAATAGAATTAGAAAAATTAAATTATAATTTAAGAACAATTTTAAAATGTCAGTAGTGTGCGTTGTTATGGAAATGTACTTCTAATAAACAAAAGTTAAAGTACTTTATCTACCCTTGCTGTTAAAGTGTTACTTTATCTACCCTTGCGGTTAAAGTGCTACTTTATCCACTATTTTGAGTTGATAAAATTGCACTTTAACATCAGCTATAGAAAAAAATAATTTAATCTCTTAAAGGCATACCGCTTATTAACAATGAATTACAACAATAATGATTATACATCGCTATACAATGAACATTAAAAATTTATTTAATAAATTGTAAGAAATTGAAGATTTCTCAATGATAAGATATTATATTGTTCAATTATTAATTTTTTATTGTAAGATATTTGTCAAGAAGGGTAAGAAAAACCAGAAATCTTATAAAAAAATATATTCCAAAACATATAAAACAATGTAATTATTAAGAACAAATACCTATGTAAATAAAGATAAACAATAAACATATACTTAAAATTGTACATAAAAAGTAAAAAAAAAATATAAAGCTAAATCTTTACTAATATTTTGGATGGTTCTGAAAAAGCTAATTTTAAATTCCTTCCTCCATAAAATAAGTTTATTATAGTTAAATGTCTCTAAGTCCGAAAACTTAGCAAACAATAATAATTTTTTTATAGAACATAATGGTGGTGAAACAATGAAGTAATGTGTCATCTTTTAAATATTTTCGAAAAGCCAGGGGAGGACAAATGACCCCCTTGACCCCCCTCCTCGCCAAGCGGTTGAATTCCAGAAACTATCCCTTATTTAATTGCCTAGCCAAGAAACATCCCATTTCTCTGTTAGTATTTTACTTAAAATACCGTTTTTATAGTTTGCTTTAACAATTGCTCTATTGTTATAATGAAAACAATTTAATAATAACGGATATTGTTAAGCTGTTTTTGGTATTATGTTGCAAAATTAGTACTACATATAACGGTAAATGTCAAATTAATAACCTCAAATATTTTAAAATGTTTTTTAACACAATTTGGAATAATTATAAATATGTAAACAAAAGTTAATTTTAAACGATATTAAAAGTCTTACTCGTTTTATAGGATGTAATGTTTCATTCGTGTTATTGAAACTCTCGTGCCATTAATAACTCATGGCACAATGTACCGTCCTATAAAACTCGTATAATAATATACTATTAAATATGTTATTTATTATTATTTGAAATAAATTAACTTGTATAGGTATCCCTTTCTTTAAGGAAATAAATTAATGAAATGATAACATATGTGAACGTAATTCCCTTTGGTATCCTCTAATAGTTAATAGAAATTGGATAGTTTATTCAAAAAATCAATATTTCACTGACCAAAATACTCATATTTCCTAGGTTTTTATTATAATAAATAATAAATACATAAATACATATTAAATTATAACACAATGTAGATATATTGCTGCAGAATGTAATAATACTGAATACAGAGGAATTTTAATTAAGATAGTAACGTTTTATATTATGAAAAATTGTAATATAAAAGAACTATTGCGATTATTACTCTCATTTTAGTATTTCTTCACCAATACATGTGATCAAAAAAACGGTCTTATTTATCCCCAAAAAACTGGTCGCATATTTTATGATAATTATATCACAAAAGCTTTTATGAAAGTTTTATTCTTGAATGTGTAATCGAAGATTGATGAACGATAAAGAAACACAAGTGTTAATGGATTAGAACAAGCGGCGTTTCTTTGTCAAGGTTTTGGCCAAGGTTGGCTTGTTGTCAACGTCAACCGTGTTTACATCCAAGTTAGCCTGGAAGTATCCGCCATATGAATCTTTCTCCAGACCGACTCATATATTTTATGGAAGTCCCTTTTATTGTTTCTTTTATTTATTGACTGGATTTTCATACGCTTATAGTATTATACAATATTTTTCAATGTTTTCGAGGGTCAATCCTAAAAAACTGTTTTAGATTGAGATATATTTTATGTGGGATATTTTTTGTACCAATAAAAAGATATTTGTTACAACACGAGTATTTCTGTGAATAACTATGTAAGATACAAGAATATTTTTATATAAGTACCACTTTAAAAACTAACAAAAAAATCTGTGTGTCTAACACATTACCTCCCGCAACTGTAGTAATATATTCTGTATAAGTTTTTCAGTGCATTCAATTTGTAGTTTAAAAATTAGTTTGTTATTGCAGTTCAGAATATTTTTAAAACATTTCATACCTAAAATTTCCTTCTTAAAATTTGTGTAACAAAAAAAAACATCTATTTTTGACATTACTAAAACCGGAACCGAACTTTTCTTGATTCGCGCTTGCAAGTATGCGTATATTCCTTGTATATTTTTTCCAGCTTTTTTAATTTTAAAATATCTACTTCATATTTACTTACTTTAACTTTTACACTTATTACATCACCTTTAACATCATATGTCAAATTTTGTGAACATATTAATAACTCATCTGTATTATAGAAATTCCTCAGCCTAAACGATATGTAAAATTATTATAATTTATATTTCTACCTAGCTAGAAGTTATATATAAACGTAATTATGCAGATCGGTAGAAAACTAAAAAGTATTTATAATTCATAATAACGTAATTTGCCACAAAATGGTATTTAGAGGTATTTTTGGGAAAAAAGTTTTAAAGCTTCAAGTAAAGTACTACTTCCGGTTAACCAATTGTAGTCAACATCTAATCAGTTCATCATATTTGAATATAAGTCTTAAATACCAAATATTAATTTTTTTACATGTTATCGTGGACGAAAAATCATAACAGACATACACAAAAATCAAAATTGTATTCTAGAGTCCCTAATTTGTGCTCATATGTTGAAAACTCACATTTGAGAAATTTAACCAAAAACAATACCTCCCTTATTTATATATTGATAGGCGTATTTTAATTTCAATTAACTCAAATGTCGCACCTTGCGAATAAATGAATACAAATGTTTGTTGAAAATATAATTTTGAATTAAAAAAATAATAGTAAGAAGAGAAATCATAGAGTGCTAAAGTATAAAACGAGATGGAAAATGAGAAAAAAGTCGTGTACATTGTTGGTTTTAGTAAGATGTAGATACTGTTCTTCTCTCAAATGACAATTGAATTTTCAAATATCGCATCAGTCAGTATTCTGAAGTTCTTTAATAAACTTTCTTGAAGTTCTTTGAGAAAGTATTATAGATTTAAATGAATAAAATATTTGTGCTTATGAATTCCAAGTGGTAGATATTCCAGCATTGTATAACGAAACCTTGACAAATGTTTGTCTGTTGAAACAAAAGATATAAAAGGATGAGTTCCTAATGGCATTAAGAAATCATCTCAAGGTGTCGTATTGTTAATGTGGGCGACACAAAAAATAGAAAAGTACATCGATTCAAGCTCGAGATAAATGGAACGGTATGAAGTTCGCCGCCGCTGAATAAGCTTTCATTAAGACTTTTTGCTCAACATATCCTTATTTGCATATCTTTTGTCAACTTGTTTAATGAATTTCTTGTCCTTGTATCTTTTGCCTTTTACGCCATTATTTTCTGGAAGTATTTACATTAAAGAAAATTTAATTTAGCACATCCTATCCCAGTTTTCCATATTTTTATAAGAAAATTTTCAGGAAAATTAATTTAAAGTTATTATAACATATAAATACTTTCCGAACAAACTTTAGAAACAAAAGTTACGTTATAGTTTATTACACAAGTAATTATTCAGTTAATTTATGAATTAAGGATATCAAAAAAATGACACAACATAATTTTAAATACTCTTATGAAATAAATAAGTTAACATCATTTTTACAAAAGTTTTAAATAAATTTTAGATATATCATCAATTATTTAGTCTGCAATTGTAAAATAAGAATATAAAATTTTGTTTTACTTAAAGCTGGGCAGTACATTTAATAAATATTACACTAATTGCAATTTCAACATTTTTGTATTTTGAACTCTAAATTTATATTCATACTTTAAGAATTTTAATTACTGGTACCTATAATTATTGGGTGAATACTAGAAATCTTGACACATCACCGTCCTTTAGACAGGCATGAATTTCAAAAATAATAATATATAAATCTGGAGTGCAAAGGCGTCTCATATATTTAGGTATATACATAAAGATTTGCCTGATTTGGAACAGAATAATCAAGAACAAAAACAATTTGCCGATATTAAATTGTTGTGAGCACATAAATGGTTAATTTATAATTAACTTGATCCGTCAGTACAAATGAAATTCTTTTTAAAATATAAATTTACTTATATGTTTTTCATAAAATAAGTTATTGAAGAGTAACCTTTTTCTGAATATTAATTACATCTTTTATCTTTATAGGTCAATATTTTTCCAAAGTTTCTTTTATCACTGGACTGAATATTTCTTAAAAAATATTTGCTCTAAATTTCTTTCTCGAGAAAGTTTTAAATTTTTTCATTATTACTTCAATGTCAACCTTGATACATCATGGAGCATTTGCCAAGAAAGTTATCACCAAATTTAACTTCTTTTAGAAATTTAACACGCTCAATTTGTTTATCAATAACACGTCCTTGCTGTATTAATAAAAAATTGCCATTCAAACAGCTGAAAAACTGAAAAATTAAGGGCAGTATCACTGAAGGAATCCTTTCGAATCGCTGGCGTCTCGTCGGGAAACTTTGGAATTCTAAGCATGTACACTTGATCAAGAGCCACTTTTAGTTTCGAACCTTGATTAAAATTTAAGGAAGAACTTTTATATCTTTTTCAATTTATCTTCCTTGTAGTTCTTTGCTATTTTATTAATAATATATTATACTAAACGAGTAATAAAATTAAAGCCCTAACAGAAAAATATATGACAAAAGATAATATTTCAAAATCTTATTTGTATATGAATATAATATAATACTTATTTTACAATAATTAATTAGCTCCGGTATGCCGTGATTACATAAGCAAGCTACTATAATTCGTACTAAAAACAGAATTTCTCTAGGGTAAGTGGGGGAGAGAAGGATTGGTAGGAGTATGGACTTTTTGTCTTATATTATGTACATTAGAGTGATATCTCTCATAGGGAATGTTCATTTTGTTGTTTTGAGACAGTGTAAGAAGCCGCTTGAAAATGAATGCAGTCAACACTTAATAATTCAAGATTTTCTAAAACAAATAAAAAAAAAATTGTATCTTATACACAAAATTAGTTAATTACAATTTCGATAACGATAACCTAAAAATGTGATTCTATTTGCACATAGTCATAAGTAAATTAGTGGTCTATTTAACATCTGTTCTGAGGATAGATGAATAAAGAAGAATGATTGGATAAAATGTGTAATATTTTCGAAATAAAAGTGTCAGTATCATGTCTCGCTGATATTTATTTTTTGTGATATTAGTAATTGTATTATTTTTGTATTTTGTATTTGATTAGGATATGTCACACAAAATTGATATATTACAGAATTTATACATATATTTCATTTATCCCACACCCTGTAATTATAACTTTGGAGTTATGATGTTTTTAGGTAAATAAAGTAGGTCATAAAACAAATATGGGTTAGAAATTATAACACAATGGTTCTTGGTTCGAACCACAGTAACTACGTTCTAAAACCTTCTCTACTACATTTTAAAATGTCAACTGTCAAAAAACTTTAAAATATATGATATCAATGATTAAAAGGTGTTGCATACAATGTTATATAGCACACGTGTGTTAATTACACATTTCTCACGTGACTTATTTGTAATGTAACACACTTGTAACATAAATAACTATTTAATAGGGTATGTAACCAAATTATGATAGTAGACAAAAAAATAAAGTACCCGTATTTAAAAAAAATAATTTTGCGAAAACGACAGTCTACCTGTGCAAATGGATCTTCTTCCAAAACATTATTGCAAACCAACGTTTATAGTTTTTATTATTACATATAATGAGTAACTATTGTTTAGTTTTCATATTTTAGGACATATATTTATTTATTTTAACAGATATAAAAGAAATACAAAAAAAAACTCAGTATTAATTTTTTCCTGTATGGTATTTGATATATTTGAGGAACAAAATAACAGTATTAACAAATAAATAACAATGTAATGAAGCTATAAGCTGACAATATTCACCGCAAAATAAGTTTGAATTTGTTTTTCAATTATCACAAAACCTATGCAAAAAAGGAATTTAAGATTACATAAATATTTTAATTTGACTTATTTGCACATAAATTTGATTTGATGATAGGAACCGTGGATATAATGGATGACTATGGTTCTCACAATTCGAATGCGAATGCCGCAGTCAAATCTCTTCATCACGCTACAGTGCCCGGAAGTTACCGTCTATTATCCTTGAGTATAGATAAATTGTTCATAAGAAATACTGCGATAAAGCAGATTACATACCCTACAATGGTTAAGAAAAGTGAATGATATAATTATTTTATTTCTGAATTGATAGCAATTCGCTTATGTAAATTATATTCTTCTGTAGTCCATTTGCATTAGATAAAATATCACTGTCTAATCATTATCTTAATTGACAGTCGTAGATTTATGTTCTAATTGAACAGGTTCTATTTTTCATGTTTTCAAAATTGCAAAAAATGTTTTGCAACATAAGTAGGTAAAACTATGAATATGATTAACTTTGAACAACATATATTTTTAAATATACGTGAACTATGATGTAACGAAATGGATTTGATATATTAATGTCTTGCAAATATCTATAAAAGGAAGGAGAAAATGGAATTATGAGGTCTAGGTTAGTAGATGTAATTGTAAAGTGCAAGTCACCGCCATAATAACGAGCAGAGATTTACTGATAACAAAATTTCTTTTTCGAGAATTTCAATTAAAATGTAACATTACCCAATTTGGATATAGGTCAACATTGCTCAATATATCACCGCAAACTTGTTTTATTTCAAATATAGGTACTATATATTGTAATATAAGTATTACATATTATTGTAAAGTAATTATTTATTCACGGATTGTGTACAAGTACAACCTCATTCTGTACTGAAAAATTTGGTATTTCAACAGGATTACAATATAAAATGATTATTATATAGTTCAAAAGTCAATTAAAAAATACATCAAAATCAAAATATGGGGGTTTCCAATACAACGCCATTTTAAAATATATATTCTGCATATCAATTTTGGTCGTGAGTATATTGTAATAAAACTACAATAATATGTAATTGTTGAATACTTTATTTAAAAATTGAAATTAAAATTTTATTTAAATGACCTTGTGACGTCTTTCCCCTGATCAGTGTTGCCAACTATAAGTATATTAAGTTTTAATTTCACCGGTTCGCAACACTGCCCCCGATAGCTAGCTTCATGTGATAAAATGACAGTGCAACAGGTATAAAACAATACTTAACAATAATAGCCACAAAGAAAATTGCAAATATAAAAGCAGCGATAGCAAGAAAATCTAAATAATATTCATTCATAACTAAAATAAAATACTTTATGTATAAGTACATTCTTTTTTCATTAAATATTATTATAAATTTAGTACCTGATATTTATATCCTGCCTGGATTTCAAAATATATGAGAACACACACACGTGGTAACTGGTAAATGCATCTATCGAAAGCATGAATCACGAAAGCAGGTTATGTTTATATTCAATGTTTGAATTTAAGCGGTACTCGTAGCCTAACTTCACTTCAGTTTTTTAGCTACTTATAGTTCTATCTCATAGCGCACATGGACTATCTTCTTCTAGTCAGGGGAATGACGTCACATCCATTGTCCGTAAACTTTATTAATTTTTTTCTCGGATACTATCAACTTTTTGGAAAAATAAAAAAATATGGGTCCAATATTTTATTTTAAAGTTTATCATATAAAAAAATCAAAAAATCTTGGAAACCCCCATTAAATAGTCATTGATAGAAAAACTTCAAAATTTCAAAGCATGAACAGTTTAGCAAAACATATTACTTATTTTACATTTTATTGAATCAGAAAATAACACATGTATATTGCTCTCATTAATCTTACACACGTTGTATTTTAACCTCTCCCCCTAGGATCCTCTAAATTCTTCAGTGTTCTATTTATCATTCAAAATAAATTTGTGTGTTAATAATTAAGCCAAAACTGCTCCAGAATTTGTTGTGGTTTCAGTAGGCCTAAAATTAGAGGAAATACTTCAAAATGCTCCAATTCCTGACTTATTGCAACCGGAGCAAAATTCAGAGAGAGAATTAGAACAAACACTTTAAAATGCTCTAATTCTTTACCCACTGAAACCAGAGCACAATCCAGAGCAGATAAATTTGCTCCAGAATGTGCTCTGTTTTCAGCAGACATGGAATTAAAGCAACAAGTTCTGAGTGCTCTAATTCCTGACCCACTGAAACCAGAGCACAATCCAGAGCAGCCAAGTCTGCTCCAGAATGTGATCCGGTTTCAGCAGGCCAAAAATTAGAGTTGTTGTAGGCATTTGCACTTCCTCATATAAATTTTAAAATAATAATATTTGGTTATATTTGTCAAATCAAATTCCTGTTAATCCTTTAAGGGAAAAAGAAGAGTAAAGTAGGCTTTTGCTTCCGGAAGTGCAAAAATATCATTATGTACATTTTTCTGGCAAATTGGCTAGGTTGCATACATATATCTACTTGTTTCTGTAGTAATCTAATGCTTGTTTATTAATTTAATCCACCCGCGCTTCACCTGCCGGGGTTTGGGTTAAAATTCCAAGTAATGTATGGATAGTATAAATGTTTTTCATCATATCATCCCCATTATAATAATGTAAACAATCAAAATGTTATAAAACAAATATGTAAAGACCCATTAATATCATCGCTTTGTGTACATAATATACGAAAAAGTGTAATAAATATAACAATAATATTGACAGATATACTATGACAAAATATTTTAATAATGATTTTTGTGATATAAATACATATTGTACTGTTTTCAAAATGTTTATAGATATCTCAATTCTCAACGATTATTAAATAAATAGCGCAAGCAATATTCAAGACATTTTATGGTGTCAAATATACTTTTCGATCTTTTGATTCTGCGTTAACAATCAAAGTGCGCAATTACGCGGCGGGCACTAATTTTTGTAAAGTTACCATTTTTAAATTTTATTTTATAAAAGAACTGCAACTAAAAATGGCAAAAATCCAAATTTCTTAAAAAAAAGTAAAAATCGTCGGAAAAATATTTATGCTTTATTCGGAGCCGTAAAATACTCGGCACAAAGTGCTTCGAATTTCAATATGGCTTTTTGACAGTAATGTCCATTTTCCTGATTCTTATGTAAATTGCTATTCTTGTTTGTGTGTTATTAAAAATTAAAATTCTTTAAAATGTAATTTTCAAGAGTATTTATTAAAAAGAAATTTGACTTCAAACACAGGCACTGGACCCGCCATCCCACTTACACATTTTCATAAGTTTTGAACATTTTTGCTCTTATATACTTTTGTACTGCACAGTCAGCGAAAAAATTAGGGGGAACATTGCTGACAATCTTTTAAAAATATCCCAAATATTGCTTATTACATACAGGATGTTTCAAAAGTATTTTAAAAAAATTAAGAGTATGTACAATTTGATGTACTGATTACAGTCCAAAAATAATTTTTAAAAAAATAATGAATGTAGATGAATTTTTTAAATATGTTTTATCCTAAAGGTTTACATCTAAATATAATATTAAAAAAAAAATTATTTTTATTGTGCATGGCAAATAGAAAAAAATAGTGAAGTGGTAATCACTGAGCATAATTTTCAGTTTATTAAATTTTCAGTTTATTATTATATTAAAGGTTAGGGGAAAAAGAAAATAGTAAATTATAAATAAAGTATAACTTTATTACAAAAACTTATATACACTAGGCATTGATAAATAAAGCGTTAAACGATCCTCAGCACGTGACTTAGTGATGGACGGCAACAACGGGAGCATGGACAACGGGCACGACAGTCTTGACGACGGGTACAACGGGGGCAGCGTGCACCACGGGCACGGTGCGCACGATGGGGGTGTGCACCACGGTCTTCACGACGGGGGCGTGCACCACGGGCACCACGGGGGCGGCGTGCACTACGGGCACCGCGGCGTGCACCACGGGAGAGGGGTGGGCTTGTACAGTGCCGTGGGACACCACGCTGTGGGACACAATGCCGGGGGCGGGGGCGGCGTAGGCGTAGGCGAAGAGGGCGAAGATAGCGAACTGGAAATAGAAGTGGTTATTATTTACATTCATATTTGGTAATTGTTGTGTGCAAGTTTTCTTGACTGGAATGGTGGAGACAAACAAATTTATTTTTATGTCTTTTTTAAATACAAAATAATTAATGGGTCTAACTGAATTCCGAAACTTCATTTTCCTATTGTCAATTATTATTTTGTTACCATCTTTAGTACAAAGTTAATAATAAAAATTTTTGAGTAGTTTTGTAGGAATTACAAGTAAGTAAATAGATTCTAAAAAGAAAAACTTTTCTTCCAATACGGAAAGTAGGTACTGATTTAGAAATAAATAATAAAAACATTTTAAAAAAATGTAGTAAAATTTGAAATATATGTAAACTTGACATCTGTTGCTTACTATCCCTAACAGACACTAAACCACAATTACCTGTAGCACTTGTTTTATGTGAGGTTTTACTAGTATTTCAGTGGTATAAGTAAAAACTAATCACTCTAACCAAACGAATCAAAATTTTAGTTGTTCTAAAATTTAATTGTATAATTTATCAATTTAGTGAACATGATAAACTATTTTAAAGAAAATTATATAAATATAAAATTTTGTAAGTAAAACCGTATACTGCAAGCCATTTCCTCCAAAAACCGCAACCGAAAGGAAAACTGGAATTTTTTTACTTCGTTTATGAACGTATTTTTAAACAATATTTGCTTTGATCAAAAAAGTATACCGGCTGATACAATATAGAATTAAAATTTTTAAACAATTCTGTTAATTATAGAGTACGTAATCATTATTTGTTTTTGTAATTTTTACTGAGATTATATTACTATTAGTTATTTAGATATAAATATTATTTTAATATCACTTTTTATTGAAACCGTAACTTTACCGAATTTTCTATATTTTAAAGATATTTAACAACAAATTAGTGATAAAAAAATAGTAATTATTGGAAAAACTGTTTACCAAAAAAATAGTTTAAACAAAAAAAAATGTGAAATGAAGTAGATACTTACAAGCTTGAACATTTTGATAAGGTTTGTTTGGTGGTACTGTGAAACTACACTGTAAGATCAGCTGTGCTGGAACTGGATACCATCCACCAGGCAGCCGGGGCTTATATACCAGCGAGGCAAACCTCCCATACCCATACCCATACAGAAACCAGCAAGTTCACCTTAGAGCCCAGTGGCACCCAAACAGTGACCCCTGAAGGTCGCGCTAATTGGGAGCACGATGAAAGTGAAGTTAGAGATGTATTTGTAACGAATATAGGCACAAGGTTAGTGTCAATCGAAGGTGATTGACGATGGGTGAAAACTTGTTTTCTTTAACATGTTGTTAATCATATGTGGAGAGAAATATATTAATCACAATTCAATCACAATACAGAATGTAAACAATTTTTAAATTTTAATATTGCTCGAACAAGGATCAAAATAGTATTTGTGTTATTGGGTAATATTTTCTTATAATATTTCTGTAATAGAGTTTAGATATTTCGGATTTTAATAACAACAAATTTTAAGTATGATTTGTACTTAAAAATAAAATTTGAAAGTAAACATATTTAATTTCATAGCGGTTTGTATTTTTTAAATACCGTGCCATAGTGTATTTTAATTTCACTTTATTTAGAACCTGTTTATGATAAATTAAATATAAATATCACTGGAAATTTATTGGATAAGCCAGATCTACTATCTATATCAAATAACAGTAAAGATATTTTTCTACTTTCTTTTATTAAGATGTTCTTTACATTTCCCACAACTGTCAAATAAACTTGACATTTCTTCATTGTTTTCGATGCGCCAAACATGTCTTTTCTAAACAGCACTAATGTGTCCCGGGCAACGTGTGGTAAAGTACTTTGCGTCCTAGTGTTAAAAACACTTTAATTTACTGTCACAAGATAGGCTAAATTTATTATAGAAATGTAATCAAAAGTGATCTATTGTAAATTAATTGCACACAAATGCACACAACTGCAACTGATATTTTGTAGACGACCGCTATTTATTTTTTATATGAATTAGTTTCTAGTCATTAAATTTAGGACCTAAAATCAATGTTATTTTAAATATTAATTGATTACTTAGTTATTACAAAATTAAAGTTGAATATAACCTAAAATGTGACAATTGTTTATGTCACTTAGAAACATATCATTTTTAGCAAATAAAACATATTAGAATATTTTACATATGTTATTAAATCTTTTTATTTTTGTATTTAACACAGTTGTAGGAAAAATAATGTGTGTACCACGGGTGCAAAATAGCATTGCCGCTCTAGCATAATACTTATGCGCGTGCGGAAATGTAGCATTTTGCACCCTTGGTACACAAATAGCTATTATTCATTTGTATTATATTATTAATTCCATTATTTCACTAGAAAAATAATGTAATCAAAATGAAAATTAGGCATATATTGAAACATTAACAGCTATAAAATAAGAAAATATAGGTAGTTCTTATTCCCTTTACAGATATTAATAATACAGTTTTTACATTTATTAAAATACATCTCGTTTTGTAATTTTTGCATAAGTAATATAGCCATCTTTGTTTCCTTATGAACTATATAAATATCTAATTTATACATCTGAGGATTCTCACAAGCAATCGAATGTTAGAGTTGCCGTCTAAATCTAGACTTTCTAGGTTCTTATCTTGTGTCCACAGAAGATTTCTTAATATTTTTAATAATGTAAAACTGAATAAGCTTTATTTAAACATGTTCTCTTAAAAATTAACATTTAAATTTAGACTTCCGGTTGATTATTCCTAAAATGTGATTAGTTTTTTTGTCTTGAATTTATTTAGAAAGTTTAATTGAGGTCGAAACAGGTCGGAGTTGAAAATGATAAAATAATATTTTTGTTTAATATTTAAAAAATCGTGTCTGTCAAAACTCACATAAAGGATCACGATATTATATTTTAAGCACCAGTCAAATATAAAAAATAATTGAGGTTCATTTAATTCAATCTCATTTATGGATTTTATATTACTTTATTAATTTTTTAATACATATCGACGCCAGTCAAAAAACTGGTTCATTATATTTTCTGCTTCTATAAAACTGCTCCAGAGCCAAAAAATAGTGCTTCAGTGGATACAGAGGCAGGGTATAAGGGGTGAAAATAGGTGAAAAATAAAGTGTGTAAGAATGGATCCATGAGTAATCGTGGCGGAATAGGTACTCTAACGTCCTAACTACAGTGTATAAGTTAATTTGACTAGTAAAAACAGATTGACCGTATTAGGGGATGAAAATAGAAAAAGTATGAGTTACGGGTACATCCACGTGCGATGATTTTTTTGATTAAATAGCGCATCTGGTACTCTAGTATTCGTCGAAAAATTGAATGTGTTACTATATATATTAGAGGTTATAATGCCAATGAACATTAAATATGGCAAATGATGGCGGGATTCGAACTCAACACTCAATTTCTTAAATCATGGTCCATCATTCTATCCACTATCCTAGACTATACATCTGGAGCAGGGTTGTTGTAATTGGGCACAAAAAATAATATCTGGATTTTTTTGGGAAAAACACACTCAAATATACCGAATAGAACCCATATAAAAGTCAGTTTTAAGAAAATTGTGCATAGTTACAATCAAATAATACATATTATCTCTTAATTTAACTCTTTTATTTGTATTCAAATAAAAGACATATAATACAAAATTAAACACTACTATTAGAGTAAATAAGAAAATGTTCATGTTCAAATAAACGTAAATTATTTAGTTTGGAAGATGGCTATGAACGATAATTATTTGGATTTCAAGTGAAACAAAAAAAATATTATTTACTTTATATATAGTGTTCAATTGAAATTGGACAAAAAAAAAACAAAAAAAAATATTATTTACTTTATACATAGTGTTCAATTGAAATTGGACAAAGAAGAAATTAAATTGAATGGTTACAGTTTTGTTTTCGTTCATAGCCTACTGGAAAATAGTTATAACAATTAAATTTATTTAAATTTCATACTAATTTTTCCGAATAACTTTGTTATGTAAGGATATAAAATATTTATATGGTGTAATTTAAAAAAAATTCTCTTTCAAAGAGCCTAAAAATTGTACAGTGTTTGCAATGAAATGCGGAACATAGCACTTTAACATGAGTTTCAAAAATTGCAGATACTCTCTTTTCTGATAGATAAAAGTAAAAAGTTGTTCAATATTCACTGTACGCTTACACTATGAGATGTATTAAATAAAAAATGTAATATTTTAGTTAGAAAAGTCAGATAAGTACATCAAATAAAACATATTTTTATTATATTTACGGTACAAACATTCACTTTTAAACAAATTTCAGACTATAACAAAAATTAATAATTAATATGAAATTACATTTACAATGACATGAGTTTCTGATTTTGAACGAAAATGATACATTTCATATTTAATAAATCTCATATTGCAAGCGTGATATTGCATCAATTATGATTTTATTTGATGTAAAATATGATTTTGAACAACTTTGTACTCTTGTAGTTTTGCTCTAAATCTTTCAGCAGAGAGTGTATCCGCAATTTTTTTAAATCTCATTTTCCGCGTTTCGTTGCACGCACTGTATATATTATACTATGTAGAAAAATATAATTTCCTGTTGTAACTTGAAAACTACTGATTCAAAAAAATATTTTATTTTTTAATCGAGTGTCTTCCTGTCTTCTACGAGTTTGTCTTATAACATTTTATTGTATATGTAACAGAATAAAAATTACTTGAGATAGTTCGTTTCGCTGTTACACCTTATACAAGTACAATTAATAATGAATAGGACACTTGATCAATAATTCACTAAACATTCCATAATTCCGTATATTTTTCCTTGAATCAATAGTCGGGTACAACAAAAACACATTCCATATTTCCTTTGTGATTCAACTGAGCGTCAATCGCACAGCATCGGGCATCCGAAACAATAAATCCGTTTTTTCTGGGCGGGTAAAAAGTTGGGGACCTCTGTTCCACTTTCGCAATAACTCTCTGCGAATGGCGACCGCTTCTTTACGTCAAATCAACGTGTGGCGCACACCGCAGTTACAAAATAATATAAGAGCTGCCATTGAGCAACAGACACGAGGTGCTGCTGCTGCTTCTGCGTTACTACAGCACTTTAAACGTCCTACGAACAACGGGAGTACCGGATGACTGTGTTATTTTGTTAGATTACATTTTTAAAGTTTTACATTGTCATACAAGAGTTTTTAATTCATATGTGTCATAGCAAAAGTGAAATACAGTAGAATCTTGATATAACGGACTTCGTATATAACGGAAAAACTGTACGGTCGAATGTGATTTTTTCAAACAATCTCTTAATTTTATAAATGTTTAAATCCAAGTGTAACCGATCATGAACATGACACTGATGTTTTTAGAAAAATTTTACGGGAATCCCCTTATGTGCTTTGCTAGTCTATGTTTAAACTCATTCGGAAAATTTATTTTTATAATAACGGACTTTTCTTCCGTCCGTTATATCGAGGTTCCGTTGTACTAGTACAAAGAAGTGACGCATAATTTGCAAGTGTTTAACAAAACAATTGTCTTTCAGTCTTAAAAAAGTACATTATATTTTGAAAAGTAGTGTTTAGAAAACATAAATACAAAACAATTATCAGATGCATCAAAAATATTTCATTTAAAGCTGTACTGGTGTGGCCAGCACTTATCCTCTCGCTTGTCCTCTTTACACTTTTTTAATATTTATATTTTCCGTAAGTTCACTGCAGACACGGTAAAATAAATTATTAAAATAATTAGTACTAGTACAATTCCTTTTAGAGTATTCAATAATTTTATTAATATTGTAACGATTTATTTAGGTAAATGAAATACACAAATATAATAGTTTTTAATGACAACTCTCTGACATCACCTCCTAAAAACAAGTCTACGCTAACTAACTTGATAATAATAATTATCAATATTAACTGATGAATGATATTAAATTATCTATGTCGCAGGCGCGTGTTCGCCACAATATTTTCACTATAAATCCTGTCCATTATAATAATTGTCAATGTCAAAAAAAAAACATTTATTTCCATAGGTTAACAGATTAACCGCAATTGTAACAAATTTCACGAATTATTAATTTCATGTAATAATTAAGTGGGATTAAGTAGAAACAAATTTGAACTACTATATTTTAGATTAATGTCATAATACATATTAAAATATTATTTATAAAACCTCTGATTTATACAAATTTAATTAAGATATTTTAGAAAAACACTACAGATCTTTATAAATACACCACTTCCGATTGCACGATTAACATCAAAATCTAATCAGACCTAATCTAGGGTGTCAGAATGTTAAATCCAAAATTTCATTTTTTTTCATTTACTATTATTTGAGTAATTCTTACAACATCCATGCATTGATCTACACACACGGACAGACATCATCGTAAAAATATTAAAATCGTCTTCTAGGGACTTCAAAACGTGCTTATCCGTTGAAAACTCACTATCCAATATTCAGTATGATTCAAATACCTCTCTTACAGTCAGAAGTAAAATACTGCTAATAATTTAAAATTACCGCGTTTAATATGGTGAGCGGATGGCTGCCAAATCAACATAGATTACTAATAACTCACCAAATTGTAACCATATGCTTTCTTTTAGAGTTTGCTGGGATATAATGCGTAACCGCATTGATAATGAGTTCATCTGAGCAATTTCCCCAGCGTTAAAATACACTTTTCACCAGTGATCTCCACTTTTCTCTAAAGAGAGTAGAGATCACTGCTTTTCACTAATCGGTGACAGCTGTCGAATAATTTTTGTTTATACTTCATTTCTACATTTTTACTAATGTTGCTAATTGAAATTACAAATTATTATAGTAACATTAATAGGCCATTTTTGAACAAAGCTATAAGACTTACAGATCTGTAAATCTGTAAATAATGAACAAAATCGCAACGAAAGTAGCCACTCTTATGTATAATTTTATATTAATCAACAAAAATAGATGTATTTGTCAGTTTTTTTACAGATTTACAGATCTGTAAGACATACAGATTTGTTCAGAATTGGCCTATAAATTATTTCCATTTATTGGTAAACCTTTTCAAGGGTTGTAATTAACTGATTTTCATAAGAATTGTATTCTCATTTTAATATATAATTAAATATAAGAAGTTATTAATAATACTTACCCATACCAAAATTAATTTTTACATTTAACCGTGCTATATATTTACATAATGTATAATTCATTTACAATCATAAATAAAGCACAGAAAATCACAATTTTCCATTTTAATTCGGCATGACTTTTATCTTATCGTACATTTTATTTCCATAATTTAAACATTACCATTACATAGGAAATCGACTTCTGATTTTACTAGAACTGAGCGGAATATTTTATTTGGGATTCAGTTCAATTTTTTGTTAACAGATAATGAGCTATAAAATGAATGGTTTTTATACAAAGCAATATTACTCAAGCAATTTAAAGGAACGAAAATGAATTCAAAATTATCATTATCAAAATTTATAGATATATAGGTAATAACTTTGACTAGATTCTCAGAGTTGAAAATATAGGTAATACCACTGTATCCAAAGTTCAAGTGGTTGGATATTCTTTCATAAACTACAATTACAGAGTCTGTACTGCTAAAATGCCAGAAAAATGAGGTCTAGTAAATATCCCTATGATATAAATATATCATTATCGAAATCAGCTATATAATCCATTATTTATTTTTATTTATAGAGCTCTTACAGACTATATAGGACCAAAATATGGTAACGAAAATGCAAGAAAAATTAATGCGAAACGAGTACCAAGTAGGGCTGTCAACGGATTCCAGGTATCCGGATATCCGGTTATGTTACTATCCGATATCCGTTATTTTTCAATCCGGATAAACCGGTTATCCGGATAATCCGGATGAAAACGTTATCCGGTTAATTCGGATGAAACCGTTACTCGGGTGAAGCCGGGATCTGGATAAAACCGACAACCAGCTGAAATCGGTATTCTAATGACAACGATATCCGGGTTAAATTGGTATCCAAATAAAACTTTTACTACATTCTTATACACAACATGAACTATTTTTAGGACATAGTTTTCGAAAAAAATGTTGTTTGATACTCAATTGTGAAATGCTTCGAATAAAACGCACAATACTACTGAATTATCGAATTATATTATGAGTACTAACTTTATTCCGTAACCGGGTTAATCCGGATATCGGATTCATTCGTATAGCGGTTTTATTCGGATATCGATTTTTTTTCGGATACCGGTTTTATCCGGATATCGGATTCATTCGTATAGCGGTTTTATTCGGACATCGATTTTTTTTCGGATACCGGTTTTATCCGGATATCGGATTCATTCGGATACCGATTTTATCCGAATATCGGATTTAATATGCCGGATTTTCCGAATACCGGATATATTTGTATCCGGCTATACGGATACAATTTTTTTCGGATTTTGACAGCCCTAGTACCAAGTACCTACCTATGGTAATTATAAAAATATATCTGATATAACTTTATCAGTACCAAAGAAACATAGAAATCGTATTTCAGACCACCAGACGTCAAATTTCGGGCATTGGATCTGGTGTGTAAAGTGCACCACAAGGATTGTTGCTATAAAGGGCTTATTATATTATATTTGTTTATTACGTATTCTACTTATACATATATAAACTAAGTTATATACATATAATCATTTCAGCATTACGAGTTTACTGAATGTTAATCAATATTATTTAATTAAATGAATAATTTCATAAGCAATATATGAATATTTTTTTGGATAAATTAATAAGTCATCTCTTTGCGACTGGGCGGGGCAGACCAAAAAATTTCTCTCGTGCAATGATGTATGGTTGCGCTAATTAATTAATCACTGCAAAGGTGAGATAGGCTGTTAATTACAGAGTTGAAGGATCACTGCTATGTCAAGGATTTCAGTCTTGTTTATTTAACGAAATGCTGATTTGGCTGATGATTCATACTGGATGGAAGTTACAGTTTACGCAACAATGTTTGCAAAATATAACTTAGCGTAGATTTTAATCTCCGATAAAGAAACATAAACATTTTTTTAATGGGAGTGATGACATATATCGTAAATATTATTATGAATACGTAAGAATTGGAAAAACAAAAATAGATTGTTTTATGTAGGAGAACATTTGTTGAAGGAATATTGATAATAAAAAAGAAAAATATTGTTTCCAGTTGATGAAAATCATTAGAAACCGTTGTATGACTGACAAATATACATATGCGAATATTCAATTTTTACAAAATTTTGTATAATCAATACAATAAGAAAAAATCTGATATGGAAAACACATGTCTTCCTAGTACGTCTATTAAATTAAAGAGAAATGATAATTAGATATTATAACAATTACTTTGTCACAATCTCACATACAGAAATTTCAACATTCTGCGGTTAACCCTTATGCGAAAAATTCAAAAAACGCTTCGAGTAAAATACGCTTTTCGCATTGCTGATTGTAATAAAATAGTAGTAATTTAAGCTTTATTAAATATTATAACAGTCTCATGTATAAAATTTTAACATTCTATGGCTAATCTTTTTTGAGTTACTCGACAAAATGAAAAAAACCCTTCGGACAAAGTGTTCTTTTGGCATTGCCGATTGCAATAAACAGGGAGGTGCAGAACTATATTTTACAGCAGTCCCATATACACGGTTTCAATATTCTACGGATAGATAATTTTAAAAGTGAGAGCTAAAAATGTTTTCTACCTCTAAAAAAATTGATATTTTCAAATTATTGGTATAATTTCACAGAAAGGTTTTCCATCACTGGCGTAAACTCTGCAATGATAAACCAAATGCCGGCACTGTTGTTAATGGTTAGACTGCACAACCCAGGTGTTTCGGGTTCGAATCCCACGAAGCCGAGGATGTGATGGTATGTCCTTTATGTCGACATATTTCCCCCACTCGACTAATATACTTTTATAACTAAGCAGTCGTTAAATATTGGAAGAGCAAAATTGTAATGTATAATTATATTAGGTATTGAAAATAGTTATTTACATATCAAGTGTGGCAAATTACGGAATAAGTGC
The DNA here is from genome assembly GCA_035578165.1 of Stenolophus ochropezus. NCBI lineage: Eukaryota > Metazoa > Arthropoda > Insecta > Coleoptera > Carabidae > Stenolophus > Stenolophus ochropezus. The sequence goes on from JAQOWZ010000002.1 coordinate 15,558,294, forward strand.
AAGCTCGCGCCACAATATAACGATTCTGAGAATCAAGTAAGCACGTAAGAGGTTTGTCCAATATTTTATGTACGAATATCATAAAATCAATATTTAGTTTTTATTTTTGAACAAACATTTTTATTTATTGTATACATACATTGTTTTGTGGACTTTGGTTATGTGTTTCAATACACCAAGTGCTGTGAATCTGTCAAAATGACAGCATTTGTAACATTGCACATCAAATGTACTAAATTTATTTTCTCTAAATTAAATATCACTGAATAATCTATTATTTTCTTTTATTATTATTAGGCAAGGGAATGTTTCACATATTATACTTTTCTACTGTAAATATAGTTTTTTAATAAATGCTGTAAAAATAGGAGTGTTTTTTCCAAAATTTCCCGCACGCTAATCTGAGGGAGATGGAAAGATAAAATTCCTGACGTTGCTTAGGTGACGTGAATCAACAGATTTTATTGAGTAAAAGGTACAATTGTGTTTTACTTTACAAATAAGTCATGTGAGAAAAGTTTAGCTCACGTATTTTTCTCAAGTGACTTAGGTAATTACCAAGCATGTGCCATACAACATTTCATTCATCACATTTAATCATTGATATAAAATATAAAAATCTATTTTTGATAGATGACATTTCAAAATGAGTTTAATTTGATTAAAAAAACAAAGTAGAGTTTTGTACACGGTGTTGGATAAAAAAAATGAACAGATTCTGTAATATATCAATTTATCAATCAAAATATAACAATAGGTACTACAATTACTAATACCAGAAAACATAAATATCAGCGGGACATGACTCTGACACTTTTATTGCGACAAAATACCTTTATCCATGCACCGCCAGTACCAGTATCGGTTTGGATTTATTATTATTTATATAATTCAATAACCCTAAAACCTTTGACCCTCAGAATTCATAATCCACATTATACAAATTATACTTCCTGTGTTTCATTCCCTTTTCAGAAACAAATGAAAACATAATAAGGTTTGGAGTTCATTTCATTACCAATTTTGTAGATTATAATACCGTTCGTTTCGGATGACCTTTGAATTAGGCGGTCTCATTGCGACGATGTAAATCTCGTGTCAGAATAATGAATGATTTGATTCCGTGCCGTGAGGGGCATATTGTAGCGATTGTTTGTTACTATGAATATGTATGCTGTTAAATTCGTATTCGACACATTAATAGCACAGGATTGTTGTCATGGAGACTGCTAACGGAAAATTTTAAATGCCTTAATAAGGGTCGGATTTAGCATGGAGCTTCTGAGCCTCCACCAATTGAGGGCCTCCACCAATCTCATCACTACCTTTGCGCTTTGCAAATAAAAAATCGTGTAAAGCTTCTCTAGTTTAATATTTCAAATCGTTTAGAAATAAACACAATTATTATTTTTTGTTAATGAAATTTAATTATTTTTCATTAATTAAATAAAAATTGTTGTGGAGTTTTATTTTTTCGATATTTATTTTTTTTTACAAATTTTGGGGTCCTAAGAAAATATTGGTTCAAAGATCTCAAAATTATAAATCCGGCTCTGGCTGTAATTACAAAATTTACTGTAGCTTGTGAATATGGAAACCGATTTGATGATGTATTTCCAATTGGAATTGTCTCACTCATTACGCTCGTACGGTTGTACAGAAATAGAACTACAGTTTACATTCAAACCTATAATGTTCAGTTTAGTAAACAAACTTCAAAATACAAGTTTCTATAGGAATGTATAAATGTTACATATTTACGTAGGGATATTAAGTCTACCCCGCACGACTGCAGTTTTTGATATAAAGTATATAATAATAATAATAATAATATATTTTTGGACATATAATGAAATTATTGCATATAATATTATTTGTTATACCTCTAATATTAAAATAACTATTTAATTTAATTTTCATGTTCATATAAAAATCAATTATTTTTTTTAATATTAAAACAAATTAACTACAATTGTTTTATTTCCAAACTTTTTTAATAGTACTACAGTTAGGACTCTCAGACATCCCGAAAAACTGAGGTTGTCTCGATTTTCAAATGTATGTTCCGTTGTCCCGAAACAAGGTCTCGGGACCTCTATTTTTCCCGGATTCATTTATTTTCGTATTTCACAACTAACTGAATTTTACTTTGTGCATAGTCCCATAGTTTGTAATTTATTTCGACCGCGTGTAGTAGCTATCTACTCGATTCGTCACTACAAGTGACAAAGAATTTCCAGAACATTATTTTGACATTGAAAATTATGAACATATTAATTTCTAGAACAATATTTAAACATTGAAAAGAATAAACATATTTTTTCTATTTCGGGTCACAATACCAATGTGTAACATATTTTGTTCTCTAATGGAAATTCATTGGACAGATAAGCATAACTCATTATTTCGTGACACAATAGAAGATATTTTACAATTGTGATTTTAATTGAAAAGTGTGTATGACTAAAATAAAACATATTTTGATTTTTGTAAGGACTTAGTACATAACAAAATCTTTTTCCCCATTCGTCACTATCACTGTTTGGTTATTTAAAAATCTAAGAGCCCTAACTATAGTTAACTTGTTTGACATAGATTTCAAGATTGATTTTTGTTTATTCTGTAAACGGAGAAGTGCGTATGTCAATAAAAAAGAGCGTATAGAGAATGAGCATTATAATGGTTTTCTTTACAAACAAAATTAATCTCTAATGATTTACTTTATTTAGTAGAGTAGTAGAAATATTACATATTGAATTAAAGTAGGTACAATTATGTTGGCAACAATCCAACAATTTAAAATTTAAACTACTTTAGCAAAGTAGATACATTTCTGTAAATTCTTTGGACATAAATAAAACAGCAAAACATTGGAAAAAACTGATAACTGTCTAACCTAAATAAGATAAAAGGAGAAAAAAATTGTAGCAAATTTAATTAATTCCCCCAAGTACGACCCAGCAGTGTTTTTAAAACAATTGAACCGTACCCTTTGCGAAATACGAGCAAGCACAAGAATAAAAACGTAGCCGCGAATGTAGATAAATTTTCCAACCGATTAAATGGATAACCAACCCTTATTTTCGCACGTTTGCTATCGACTACGCACGAAATCAGAAAGCGAACATTTTGCCCTTGATTTATTGTCTTTAAAAACTGTCGATCGATTATCGCGATTCGTTTGTTTAATGGGTTGTCGTCTCACAATTGTTTTCGCCCTTACGCCCTCTTGATGATGTTTCCATTTTAATGACTTTCTTTCAATGTGATTGGTTTCATAAGTATGCGCGCGCATAAACTTCACTATAGACTTTGTTTTACTGAGAAATTATCTATTTGTAAAACATACGAAATTTCATTTAAAAGTTTATTCCAATTATTTCACAAAAACAATTATTACAGTTTCATTTATTATTATTTATTATTTTTTACTTGTCAGATCAGTAACTTAATATTTAAGAAATTCATACCAATAACTTTTAACTAATTTCAATAAGATTATTTACAATAAGTAAAGGCTTACGTCTATAAAATAAAAACTAAAAGCAGGAAATATCCTCGACTTTCGACCTTATAAAATTTGATATGCCATAAGATATCCTACGAGTATTTCATCCTGTGTAATGAAAATACTTCGGTAGCCCAATTTAATAAAAAAAGGTATTTGCTTAGTAAGCGATTTATTTTTCAAGGTATTTTTTATTTCAGCATCCATTAACAACGTGAAGCGAAAAACTTTTTCATCCCTATGGAAAAAAACTAAGATGTATTAACTTTAGCGTATTTTTTCTTTAATTTTTAATAATTGTTTTAATTAAAAATGGTAAAATTAAATACTAAATTTTATAATTTATTCGCAATTAATTGCAAATTCGGAAATCAATACCAAATTTAATAATTATTATAATAATATTTTTGTTTAAATTACGTTAAATATTATATATTTTTATATATTAATAAAATAATATTTGAAATGGAAATATAATTCAAATTATAAGCCACTATTTAATAATTGAGATTTATTTGCCCAACACTGAGGTTCGAAAAAATACTGCTGTATCTGAATGGTTCGGAATCTATGCTGTAGGTGTCTTGCAAGGGCTAAATAGGTTCATAACCAAAAAAAATTTGAACCAAAAATAAAAACATGGAGAATTGTGAAACTCATAGTTTGAAGTTGGAAGACAGACAAATTTGAGGAGGAACCACTCACTATATACATCTGCAAATTTTACCTCAATGGAGTGATAAGATTCTATTATTATAACTATGTTAAACTAAAAATTATTCAACTGCAAAAAACCTGTCTGCTACTGAAATTTTTATTACATCATTATAATAAAATAAATTAGCAAAATCGCGAATTAAGCAATTAAACTTGATTTTGATTGATTAAAATTGCAAATATACAAATAAGTAACGACAGTTTCGATAATGCATTTAAATATGAAAAAATGAAGAATAAAACTGAAATTAATTTAAAAGATTGCATAAAGCCATAACGATTGAGAACCAATTTAAACCTGCTGTTTATCTCAACAACTGTCAACCATTTGCATATTGAAATCTGTGAAAAGTTAAATGTAACTAGACGTTGAACACCTGGCATCAAAACTCGTGAATTTGCGAGATAGAAACATTTTTGCTAAAATCCTTGAAACTTGTCAAAATATTGAAACCTTCAAAATAAATTTAATTATTTTCAATGCAATATGCAATTCTCTACGTTATATAATTAATATTCACATTGTATTTTTTGTCAAAACGCTAAATAAATAAACGATACAACTACCCTTAAATATGCGCAGTTTTTAAAAAATTCTTTCTGTTTTATAATCGACACATGTCATACTATTTACCCTTAAATTTATTAACTTCAATATCTCTGTATAAATAACGTTTCTGTTCATGTTATATAAAATGAAAAATTTTTTTTTCGACCGGACAAAAATGTATTATTAAAAAGAGAGCTTTTCATAATAAGTAAAACTTATTAACAATGCTTATGTTTCCATGTACAAATGAGAGATTATTTATTACATTAAGGCGCTTAAAAAGATTTTATAAACTCGGCTACAAAATATGGTCATATGTTAATGATAATTGTTATGAATGATGAGTTCAATTGTTCTAACAATATCAATAGCTGTCTTTATATTGTTTCTTTTTATTTTGTATTTATAATACTTTTGACTATTTAATTAGGACGTTGTTATCATGGAATTACTGTATTAAAAAGATTTTGTAATTAAATCCTTCTACGTAACAAGCGGGAATGGTACAGACCGTATGATATTTATTAAAATGTACGAATTAAACTAAAAAGCTCAACTTTAATCTGGAAGCTTTTCCAATTTCCTGCTTTAATCTGTATGTTTATAAAGTTTTTCAATTGCATGGTAATGTTTGCCACATTTATCGCTCCGCTGCAAGTATGAAATTCTAATCATCTCTTAGTATTCCCATCACCCGAACTGCGCTACTGTGAAATTTAATATCCAAGTGCTATAATTCACAAATTCTACCGACAAAGGGAGTACGTTTAATATGAATCAGATAATTAAATTAAGATATTTTGTATATTTATGAATATTTATAACAAGAGGCGCAACTGATATGGTTATCATGCAAATTAAGTTCTACATATGGTACATGTTTTCATGATTTCAATTTGTTAAAATTGTTGACAATGACAAATATTACACGCAGTTCTATAAAAAATGGAATTAATGCAATCCTTGAAAGTTTGAAACTATTTTCCTGATATTATCTACAACATTAGTTTCGAATGGAGGTACAAACTGCAGTTTAATTAAAAATCTATACTTTTATAACTAAGTTCTAGATAATGTCCTCTGATAATACGTATTAAAGAACAGAAATCAAGATATTTCCAAGGATTCCCATTTAAATATTTGTTTCGAATCAATAGAGAATTATAAATGTAACTTTACAACTTCAAGTTCAGATAGGAAATTTTAAATTGAAGAACAGGGTCAAAGATATTAGACTTTAATGTCTGAATTTGTAAACGATGAAAATAATAGTTACAAGGATAAATTCAAATTTGAAGATTTTATTATAAAATGATTGATTCGTTCAGATAAAGGTCAAAATCTTACAAGATCAATAATTTTAGAAAACAGTGAGGTTAGGAGTTGTCAATGTCAATGAAGCTATCATTTTTTATAGATTTCAAAACATTAATCCTTGCCTTTGGTGCTATTGTATAACTAGGGAATTCAGCATGAATAAGTTGGCGTCCCTGTAGAAGAAATAAAAAGTTCCAAATAATACTTAAGTAAATGTAAAAAGTTAAACTCAAAAACTGCAGAGGAGTTATTTAAATCTCGAGAGATACAAGAAAGAAAGACACTGTGTGGGTTTGGACAAAAAATAAAGTTAAATTTAGTTCAAATGAGGTCTTGCACGATTTTTCATTTTTAGCTCTAATCGATAGAATAATGAAAAACATTAAACCCTTTTTTTATATTTCCCCAAATTTTGAGAAGAAACATTTAAATATTTTTATTAATATCTCGAAATCTATCAAGTTTAGAAGATTACAACTCTTAAACTTTTTTGAAGGAAAAATTATTTTCTATTAATTAGTGCAATAATATACAGCGCTTTCCATTTAAAAAAAGTTCAAATATGGCAATTTCTACGAAAATTAAACTTTTTTTAACAAAATTTATACAAATTTAGTTAGCTTATTAAAAGTACAAAAAACTTTATTCAAACAATTTTTTGGTATCTATAATAACTTCTGAGAAAAAAAGTGTTTCTAAATTCGCGTTCCACATGTATAACCGATGTATTTGAAGAAATAAATGAACTAAATATCAGCATGCAAAAAAAATAAGAGATGAAAATTTGTTAAAATCGTTCGATAAAATTTTGGGAATAAAGGCAAGTTGAAAATGTTTTTAAGAAAACCTAAAACAAAAAAAAACATAATTAAGTTGATTTAAGAATACTTGATATCACTGGATACACACATTTGTTAGTATTTTCCAGGTATATCTATTGCTAGTTCTGACTGGATACGTTGCGAATGATCTGAATTTTGATTAGAATCTTTTTGGATATATTAATTCAGAATGAATATCTCAACATAGGAGCTAGGACAGTTTTAGTTCAATATTTTTCTCTTACTTGTATGAATATGATCTAAGATTGTTTACGTACGTTAACATCAAAACTAAAAAGAGGGAAACATTGAAGTCGGAAGAACATGAAATTGCGAGTATGTTTGTTCAAAATACAGCCAAATAGAAAGAAATTATGTCTAGAGCATATATTCTCATTGAAATATTATATTTTTCATTAGAAAACATGTGTTTCTAAGATTAATAAAAAGTCTTTAAAATATAATGCACATGATATTGTTTGTGCCGGAAATTTTGACATAATCTATTTGGGATGCCTTCACATCAAAAAGTTTAAGAACCACTGATATAGAGGAACAAATTAGACATTGTAGGTTAAATTTTAACAAAAAAAGTTCATGTAATTCTTTTTGCAAGACCTTATTCAGCAGTGTACAAACGGCTGACATACTGCGGCTCCGTAATAGTGGCATCAAATAAAGGTTTACGAGTACCAGGGTGTAAACCGCGAATGGGGGTTACTATGCCATTTTAACAATAAAGTAAACACTCTCCTAGTAATTTACCCACTTTGCTTAATAATTTACGCGTTTTCTACCACATACAATGCAAATTATTTCATTTTTAACGAGATAGATTACATTGGTACATTGTTTTATTCAAATTTGTTTTCGAATGGCTAATATTTTGTGCATGGCAAGATAATTTAACACTTTGCATATTTATTACTGTCGTACTATAAACTACACAAAATAAAGTTTCCCTGATTTAAATCATTAGATTTTAATTATGAAATAAATCACGGTTTTAGATTAAGTGCTTTTTAAAATCTACAATGAATACATTTTATCCAACCGAAATTCTTTACTATACTAAACACTTGACTCTTTCCTTTGTAAATTTTCATATTAAACAAATATTTCATACACGACAGAATATTCGTACAGATCTCAGATTTATAATTTTTTGATTCATATTATTTTGAAATATTTACATCTAAAATATAACCACATTAAATATATTTTTTGGTTTTGGAAGTTAATAATTGTACAACACATTAAGATAAAAAATAAAATTATTTTTTAGATCCTGTAAAAACAAAAACAAGAAATAGTTATTAATACATATTTGACATGCAAGTACCTATTGAATCAATTCGTTCAGCCATACGAAAATATTATAATCCAAAAAGTTTTCAAGAATTTTTGGAATATTTGACATTTTTCTGTTTTTTATTAAGTAGCATCATACTGTTTAAGTACATGACTTCAGTTAAATAAACTAAGTCCCTATTCTATAATTTTAAAGTGTTAGCTCTATGTTCAAGAAATGAAAATATTATATTGAAAATACAATTCTTATGAAAATCACAACGCTTGAAAATGTTGTACCAATAAGTGGAAATAATTTATTGTCTCTATAATAATTAGTTATTTCTAATAGTAACACTATAGTAACAATATAAATATGATAAAAACAATTAATAATTTTTCACCTGTTACCGATTAGTGAAAAGTGTCTTCTAAACGCTGGGGAAATTGTATGGAGACAATTTAGTGAGTTTTTTGGTAATCATTAAAAATCGATAATATTCAGTAAATGCCACTCATGTTAATCCCAATCTTTGGAAAATTTTCGTCGTTGGGATTAACGTTCCTGACATTTTGAAAATATTATCGACAATAATCTCACCACTTGTTATATTACCATTAATAAAATTTAAGCAATCACTAAAATTATTATTATTTTTTTACTTGATAAATATGTAAAAGTAGTTATGAAATACAAAGTTTAAAATGGTTTGTAAAATTAATTTACATATTTTTAGCCCCTCTTTAATAATCTATATTCTAATACTTACTATTTTTTTTGTTTCGCATTATAAATTGCTTAGAGTTACATAAATGTATTACAAAAAAATTAATTTTTATAAAATGTTTGTTTCAATTCACAAAAAAATGTACAATACAAATAACGTCTTTTATTTCCATTTCATCTTCCAATACATTCAACATTTCCATTCCTTTCAAAAAATCAAATTTCGTATCGCATCTTTCACATCTCATCAATGAGAAAACCATAATTGATTATTTCGACATGAATAAAAACTTTCACGTCAGTGATTCACAAAAATTCTCAATATCTAACCGTCTAGCGAGCGAAACGAAACAAAATAACTATCTCTTTCTTGGCGCCGAGGGAGCTGACATTGAGTCGGTAAGGAAGGCCACGGCTTGCTCTACTGACCGACCGAGTTATTGCACGACAAGCATGCACGAGTGGACAATTTTATTGGACAGAAATCCCATGTAAGGACGGATTTGTAATTATTTCACATTATTCTCAAAGGAAGACAAATTTATTTGATTGTTGAATAGTTGAATGTTATCCGTCTTATAAATTACTATCACCGCTGAGGCCTGTATTATTTATTTCCGATAATATGTTGCATTTATCTGTATTGTATGCTCTGAAGGTTTAAATGATAATTGGCACTTTTAAATTTTTATACTAGTGTCATAAACAGAAATCTACAGAAAGTAACATTGATTTTTTTCTTTCAAATGAATACCTATACTTAAATGAGTTCCTGAAATCAGGGCGCTAAAATTTGAAGAGCACTAAAATTTCACAACAATACTCCGTAAAAAGCTGTTTACTAACCCTCGCTCCTACTGATTTTTTTATATTTTGTTCTCGAAATACAAAAATTTTAATTTTCGCTTAAAATCACTAAAAGAAAAGTACGATAATAGTCAAGATTTAATTGAGTAAATCAATATCAACAAATATTGCGTTTCGTTACTTATATAATACTGACTAGTTGTGGTTTTAAAACACAAGTTTAAACCCCCTAAGTCAAAATCTGTACCATTTAATTTAATCTGACCATTTAATTACATTAACGTCAAAATTGTATTTAAGTTTAAAAATGAATTTAGTTTTTCATTTAACAATTTAACAACTCACAATAATATATTTACGGTTCAAAATCAATCCGCAATTCATTCCAAAAAAAACATGGTCCAGAACTATCCATAGTCCGCGTATGCGTAAATCACACGGTACATGAACATGATACAAACCGTCAGAGATATCTAGTTGGAACAAACAAAACATAAAAAAAAATGTTTAGAAATATTGCAAATTTAAAATTTAACACAGGGCAAGTGTGGCCAGTTAGAGAAAATGAAATCAGAGATTCAACACCTAAAAAAAATTAATGCAACTTATTACAACTTATAGTTTGGTAATATTTAATTACATTACAATAAAACCATCTAGCGATGTACTTAACGCACACATAAGTACATAATATAACATACCTTTTTAAGAAAAAATGAATCTATAAAATCGCTTAAAATACTTTAAAAATTATACTTCTTCAAGATTTAATTGAACGATAAATTGCGGTACGTAGCATTTTTGGAAACATTCTTTATTATTACAATTATTATTATTATTTTAATAATCCCTAAAAGCTAAAAAATATGTTACTTTACTTTAATTCAAAATCACAGGAGACGTCAACTCATCAACAATGTTTGATGGGCATTTACACTTCAGGAGACCAACAATCGCATCTACGGCAATCCACGTAAGCAATCATGTAAATCAGAATTTTGCTGGACATTATTAGTTGTAGACAGTCGATATTAAACGATATGACAAGAAATTGCCGTGGAATATTGAATTCAAAGCACGACAGCAGGAATGGTAAATCAGCTTCATTGTAAATCAGTCTCCACAACCACAGCTACCTTGCACTACATTTTTATGGTAGGCGGAAAGTAGAAATAAAATCAACAATAACATACAAACAAAATATAAAAATCAGTTATTGTAAGACCATCGACATTAATACCACAATCTTTTTTTTTTAATTTTCTCGGATAAGAAATTATCAGAAATACTTAATTGTATACTAAATTCCAACTTCTCAGAAGATTTCCGTTAAAATGTAGAACACCTTCTTGAGGATGGCATGAAACAATGTGAAATTTCGAAATTTCTAAAATGGCACTATTTCAACGATTAAAAATTAATTTTTGTTTACTGGAAATCTAAAGACAAATATAAAATTATTAAAACTATAAAAAGTCTTTCAACAACAGATGCTACTACTAAGACAGCAAGAGATATTTGTTCGAAAATTCAAGACCAATTTGATATAAATTTAAGTATTCGAACTGTGAGACAACATATTAATGTAGATTTATTTGGTGCTGTCGCTATTAAAAAATCTTATTTCTAAAAAAAAGGGAAGAGAACTTGCATTTGCTAAAAAAAATCACTCATGGACATTTGAGAATTGGAATACTGTTACCTTTAGTGAGAAGAGTTAAACTAAACTATTTGGATCTGACGAACGAGAGTATGTAAGACGTAAGACGTCCTACACGAACAAGATTGAAATTTTAGTACTAAAAGTCCACTGTGAAAAATTGAATGTTTTCCGTACAAAGCCATTTTAAAAAATAAATTATTACCATTTGCTGAGGAAAAAATGCCTCTCTGTTGGTGTTATCAGGAATATAATGGTCTAAAGCATTCTTCCAATTTAGTTAGAGAATAGTTTATTTAAAATCGAGTTGAAGTTTTAAAGTGACCATCTCAGTAGCCTGACTTTAATCTTATTGAATACTTTTGGGAACATTTAGAGCGACAAATGAAAAACATAAGGGAACACTGTGTTTCATTATAAGACGAATATAAAAATTTCTGTCGATCTATGTAGACATTTAGTAGATTCAATTCTCAGCATATGTCAAGCTGTAATCCAAGCAAAAAAATTTGGCAACAAAATATTAATTATTTTTTAAATTATTTACTTTTATGTTCTTTGTTTACAAAATGTAAACAATGAACCATTATTACTTTGCTTTATGTCTCTATTTTATTTGAAATATTTCTAATAATTTCATTATTTTGTATTTTGAAATTAAAAAAGTTTCCATACTTTTGTCCACCGCTGTACATTCGATCATGATAAAAATACGTAGGTTATAAATGGTTCGTTTAATTAGATTCGCCTAATAATTGTGCAACCTATATCTACGTATAATAAATGTCAAAGAAAAATATTAAACAGAAGCAATATCTTTAATCATTGTAAAGTATGACTTGTAATTCTAGACCAGAGATTTATCGATTACGTGAAAATAATTCTATGAGAACAAGTTAATTCTTGCATCAGAGTGGTAAAGTAAAAGGAAATCTGTTCGAATTGCTAATAAATTTAAAAATCTTGTCCTTGACCTTACTATAACTTACATCCCAACCCAACTACAGTTGAATCACAAGTTTGGCCCAGATTGTTCGACAATAGTTGGGCAGCCTTTTCCGCAAGAAGATAGATGGAAAGTACCCCAGAGAAAATGTTCTATTCAACTAATTACTATTCAGAATTCACATAGTTTTAAAGGATTTAAATTAATCTAGAGACCTTTAGATGGTTACTTCAAACATTTCATTTTAATTTAAATCAAAGAAAAGTACACTCCAGCTAGAGTGTCCGATATTGACGTCTGGTAAACACTCTCTGTGGTATGAATTACCTAAGCGATATCTACGATAAAGCAGACTAGTAAACTCTGCAAGAGGTAATAAGACATGAGTGTTCTATTTATTTATTTACAGAAAAAAACCTCCCGCTATTGCATGATTAATTTCCTCCTGATAGGCTTAATTTTTATTGTAGTTATGTATCGTTAAAACGTGTAAGTAATCCGAAATTCCATGAGTGAATCTTAACTAATATGCTCTTCCCTCTAATTAACAAACAAGTTTTCCTGGGTTGTATTAATTTAAATCAAATTTAAATTACATTGTTTTTTTTAACGTCATTGATTTAAATAACTTATTCTGAAATTATTATTTAACGTTGCAGATTAACGAAAGTTGAGGGAAAAAGCGTGTAGATAATAATGTTACCATATGGTAATACTTTCAAAAAGTACTAAATCTGTTTAACTTCTTCGCTAAAACAACTTTATTGGTACATTATTTTGAATTTATTAAGCAGGAAATATTTGTACTAATGTGTGATTTTCTGATAAATTTACTTTGAAATGTGTTACAGTTAAATCTGGTTATAACGACATCAAAGGAGTCTTAAAAACTTTGTCGTTATAGCCGATATAGTTGTTATAAATAACGTTACCTTATGTGGCGCAAGTGCACAATTTCGACATTATAGTCTGTCGCTATAAGGCATATCGTTATACACACATTTTTCTGTAATTTTTTATTGTTTCTTTAGATTTTTAAGTATTTTTTGCAATGTTTTCTTTTTTGAAATTATACTTTATCTTTTCAAAAAAAAAATTTTTAAAATCTTAGATATTATAAATCAAAAAAATCAGATATTTAAAAAGTTGGTATATGAATATTTTCCATGTTTTCATCTCTGTTTTAAAATAGATAAAACATTTTTTTTTTGTAAATTCCATAGAAATTCACATAAGTTCGTGAGTTATTTTAGCTTTTCATGTTTCGACATCTCCGCAGTGAATATTTGCGATACCGCACAATAGAAGAATAAGTAAACTATTCTGTTTACAAACAAGACGTTAAATTTTCTGCGCCATGTTGTATATCTGTCTCTCTCATTTTATCTGTCCGTTTCTACAGAAGCCAAAATCGGTTACAACGAAATAGCAGTAAATCTATACTTTATAATTTATTGTAATTGAATTATTTGTATATTGCATGATTCATTTTCTGTTTCGTATTTTTTTTCTATAGTAATTAAATTGTATAAAAGTTTTCAATAATTTGCTATGAAATAATGTTAACAAAAATATTTGTACAATTCCATTTCAAAAGTAAACAAAGACGTATAACCTTTGTAAGATTTTGTTCTATTAAATTAATAGTCATGCGCAAAACTATTTAAAAAATTATATTTTTCCAATAATTATTTGGTTGTAATCTTGGGTCTTAATATTAATTAATTAATTGTTATGTTGGTTTATAATTTTATATTATGATACAAATAATATAGTATTTTCAAATTCAACGGTAGATAGTACGTATATGATTTTAAAATACGAATATACAAGTTCAATTTTTTCGTTGCAACATTGAAATTACGGAATTAAAACAACAACAAAGCTCTAATTGTAATTTATTTTCGAAAAATATTATAATTAATATTATATGTTAATAGAAGGAAACATTTCCACATATCTATCAAAAATAAATTTACTTTTATTGTATAAAATAAAATGTATTTTCTTATGCCCGAAGCATTTCTATCCAAAAATAGTTGAATAGTGCTTCTTGAGATCAGAAGAAAACATTTCCAAGAATCAGACATCACATTGTACAAACATCATTTTTCTTCAACTCACCAAAAATACATTTAATATGAGTGATCAAACACACAAGATTAATTTCCCCAGGTAAGACCTATACTTTACGAGAGGGCGGTAGCTGGCGTAAGAAATAAAAATGTTAAGCTGACAAAAAACAAATGATGTCAGAGAGAAGACAAATTCCACCCCTCGCGCCGGTTTTAAGCAGATGAATCATAGACACGGCCAACTATGATATATATCCGCATTTTTACTCGACTTCGGCGGTGATATATTCTACAAGTTTATTATCTTCTAAGTTTCAGTCGAGGAAATGATAACTGTTTCCTTGTAATATACAAAATTTGAGAAATTGGATGCGTTTGTATCAATTTGTAACGGAATATTTACATCTTCATATTTTATTTTTTATTCCCCTTGAAAACGAGTAAATATAAATTCAAATAGTGTAATAGGAAAAAGAATGCGGAAAAATAATACTAAATACAAAAACATTTTAGAAAGCCATAATTATATTTTTTCTCTAATTATAAATAAGAAAATATTTTTGTTGAAGTCTTTATTTATAATTCTTAGAATATATATCAATATTTACCAAAGGGGTGATCATTAACTTTTTCTAAATTTTTTACATTAAGCATACTTAACAAACTCTAAACCTCACTCAATATAGTTATTTAATTGTTTGTAAAACGAATCAGAAATATATCTAGCAAAATTTTCGTCTACCTATGATTCTTTAAAAGACGTATACTTATTTAACATTTTTTTCCATTTGGTCAATTACAATGATTACCTCAACATAGTTAAAAATACAATATAAAAACTGAATTATTTTAAATTATAATATTAGTGTTCTAATAAAAACACATACTGATATCTACCAAAATTAACCGAAATAAAACAAATCGTTAAAAGAAGAAAAAGCGGAACCAAATTTTAAATTTAACCCCTAATATTTTTAAATGGTTATAGAAACTAATAAGAAAATAAACCCCTTACAGGTTGTAAGTTTCACACTACAAAGAGAAATTCGAGTTTTCTTCTTTTTATAAATCTTATTACGTTTGCAATATATAATCTTATTGAATATTATACTAAGCACAGATATAAAGTAGTTTGGATCGATTTATTTTAATTATAAATGTTGTAAATCCGAAATATTATAAATCGCATACCTACCGATTTACCATTCTAGCGTCATGGTTTCTCAAGTACTGAATATCATTGAAACAAGTTAGAATTACTTTCTGATAGATTACTATTGTGTAATTCGTTTGTTGTTCTAATATTTTCTTTAAGACGAAAGACAAAAAGTCTCCTCAGTCGTTGGAATTGAATTCGAACATCAAGTCCAACCAGGAATGAAGCAGCCATCGGCAGCAGTAAATTATCCTTTTACTCGTAATTATTAATGAACTCATGCTGCTAACAAAGTAGTTAACTCTGGGAATGTGAAGTATCTGTAATCAACACGCATGGTGATATGCGTTTTCGCGGTCGAACTATATTTTACAAGTACGTGTCGCGCAAAATGACAACTTGTTCAGCTGTAGCATGTGACACTGATACCCACAAATAGAATACCATTTATATTAAGATCTAGTTCACGAAGAAATTAGGCTGAGAAATGATCGATTTGCATATATAACACTTTCGGTTTCATTTGCATTGCATTATAATATCATTAGGTTACCTAATTCAATATTATGCTGCTTTGATTTACATTTTTTTAGTCATTGTGGAACAAAGGAAATGAGTTGCCGATTGAGTAATCTGCTCAAAATTAAGCAAAAATAGTTATCATACAGCCTACCGTTCATTGTTTCTTTCTACATATTTTTTATTATATGCAGATAGGGAATTAATATACAAAATCAGAATTCCAAATTTTTGCCGATGATGTCCATGCGTATGTTAGTGGCACATTCGGATAAAATATTTGAGAGGCTGAACTACATGAAAAAAAGAAATACAATACAAATACGTTTTAATTAATAAAACATAAAAATATTATATTTAATATGTTGAAATTATAAATAATAATATATAAATTAAATTTATTTATAAAAACAAAAAATAATTGCACTTCAATAGAATATTATAAATCAAAATTAATTCTTGTTTCCCCCACCGTTTGTAAAATTATTTTGCCACATTCTATTCCGCAAGTACGTCTTAATTCGACATAGTGTAAAAAAAGATCTTCCCGGCGTACTTTTGAATATAGTTAAAGTACAAAAAAAAATATATATAAAAATATTGGGGTATAATGTTTTATTGCATAAACGGAATGCATCAATAGCATTTTTTTTATATTTGACAGAGTTATGAAAAGATTTATGCTGCAACTCAAATTCTGTTTCGAAGGCAGAAATGCTAATTGCGGCTATATCTGTTTTGTAAAAAATTATTAAATAACGAAATATTAAAAATAACTAAGTAATTCGTTTTTTAAAATTATTTAAAAAAAAATATATCTAAACAAATGTTTTTTAATTTTATTTGTAAATACTATTTTTGGGGTGGGCTTCAGCCCCTAAAGCTTCCCCCTTGTATGAGCCACTGTATACCTATGTGAACTGCTGGAGAAAATATTTCTCAGATACTACTTAGAGCAAGTAATAATTGGCCAAGGACAAGAGGAAATTTTATATTACTTATGGTTTATATAGGTGTACGGTTTTTATTACAAATATGCAATGCAATGGTTTGTTTAACTAACAATAGTAAATCATGCAGTACTTCAACCGCAAGGGTAGATAAAGGAATACTTTAACACTAAGTCACAATACATAACGTACCATGAATTGTAAGAGACAGTGACCTAAAAAATCACTTAACGATTCTCGAAAAATATATTTTAATGTAAAAAAATTGCTTTCTAAAATATTATTATTTATGTCTAGTGTCTAACCTGAATAAGTTTAAAATATATTGTTTTATTTATACGCACATACATATATTAGTTTTAAAGATTAAATCAAATTATTATTGGACTTAAATTCTAGAAAAAATACATATTAGATTATAGAGATAGTGCTGTGTATTAAATAGGAATAGATACATAAAAAAATATCAACACCTGTCAATATAATAAATTTCTAAGAAGAGAAATGTGTCAGTAATGTTGGCCCTGTTATAAATTTCTTTGGTCTAATTAATTGTTAGTAATTCAACCTGATTAGTAAATAAGATAATTAAAACTTGTGTTGATAATGAGTTATAAACTTGTATAATTACGCGAAATCACGCTACCTACAACATTGTATCCATTCGTGTTCAAATTTCAAACGACCGATAAATGAAAATTATAAATGTTTTATTCTTTTTCCGCCTGCAGCGAAACTTTTGCTTGCACGTATTTATTAAATTGAAATGTCTGATATCCTAACAGGCATGTTTTTGTAAATATTGATTTCCTACGTGAAATATTGGGACCAGAAGGTATTACGCTACGATTGGATTTATTTTTTATCTTGTTTTATAAAAAATTCAAACAGAAAATGTTTGTAAATCTTATCATCTGGGTCGTAAGTTGGAGAGCAAATTGATTTGAAGTAATCGGTTTAGGTTACCACATGTTTCGTGTTATGTTCTAGAATCTAGAATATTCACCCCTCAATATCTCGAAGGCTGATATATTTATTTGATTTTCTGGTGATTCGTAACGGAAAACACCAATTTAAAGAAAAAATTCACAGACGTCTTTACGAGAAATGAACACCTGTCATATAAGACAAATAATATTTGGTAATCATGAAATAAGGTAAATACAAAAAATTAATAGTATATTACGTACCGTGAACTGTAAGTGACAGTTTTTAGGTCGAGAATGTTGTTTGGGAAGTCGAGACCCGAAGGGTCGAGATTTCCCAACTATTCAAGACTTCAAAGATCACTTACAGTTCAAGGTTAGTAAGCTATTTTTTGCAATACCTACAAAAATAATAGAAAAAGAAAAATAGGTTTCAAAATTAACGTCTGTCAGATTGATGTCAAAAATAAAAGTTGAATTGCAATTGAGAGTAAGAGTGCCATGAATGTTTATGATGATGTGGAAACTAAATACTTAGCATCCACCATGAATTGTAAGTAACACACACTGTTCACCGTGCACGGGAAGTGTTTACTATAACCATGGAATCCAAATCTGCAATAAAAGTTCCACTTACTGTGTTTAAATTTTGTTATTAATGGGTAACTTACTGTGCAGGTATTGCAAAAAGAATATTTACATAAATTTGCTACAAAAAATATAAAAATTTGTAATGGTCGGTGAACAAATTATACTTTTAACATTTGCAAAATATTATAGTTTATCAATAATAATTAATTTGTATCAAATAGTTAGTCAATTTAAAGTTAGTTCCATATTAAGTAACAATTGTCATATACCAAAAATATCTTTTAATTGACATTGTACGCAGTCAAAACTATTCTTTAAAATTCTTCTTCACTTACTACTACTACTTAAATTGCTAGTTTCTCTTTAATGGACAAATCACATCGGAAAAAAATGTCAAATGAACTATTCAACATTGCTGTCAAAATTTTGATTAATATTTTTTTGTTTAAATGTTGTTTAAAATTTCCTAAATATACGTTTTATTAATTCGTACCGATCATCACATAGAGATTTGCTAATATTTTGTAACTTAGAAATATTTCGTAACAATCATTTGGAAGAAGAAAGAAGAGAATTCCTGTAATTAGTGAATGTAAGTAACAACTTTTATATGAAACAAGATATTGTGAATTTTGTCATATAGCATACAATATTCGATACTGGCGGTTAGTTCCGTCGTGGCAACATTTAAAATTTACGTGAATGGTTTTGATTTCTGTTTCTGTTAAATTAAGATAAAGATGATATAAGTTTCTTAAAAAAAATCGGCTTGTATACGGTTTTATTAAAAATATTTTGGGTTTAGAAAAATTCTAATTAAAATACATGTAATTATTGTATTCATTAAGTTTATACAATGCAAAAGTAATAAGATTTATAAAAATGAGAAAACTCGAATTTGTCGCTGCAGTGTGAAATTTATAAACTATAAATCCATATATTTGGAGTGTTCGAGTCGCCACCCTGTATACGAGTCTAATTTAAAATTCTGATATAATGAAATCTCGCTTGACATAATGACATACATGTATGTATATATCATTCCATTGTCCAAATATACGACAGGTGAATTTGAGATGATAATTCCACCCGTATGGACAATTCTTTATTTATGCATATTGACTTGACAGCCTACAGCCTTTTCAAAGGTCTGATTTATATTTATGATGGATTCTTAATCAGTCTGCTCTGACACAACAGTTTTCTTTTGTTAGTATTAGTAGTAGTAGTTAGTAGACAGTATCTCTAATAATTTAAGCCCATAATAAACTGCACGAAATTAGAATTAGAACTCGCAAACATTAAAAGCCACTACATATTTTAACATAATTAAAAAATACTTATAATAAACATTTCAGGAGATAGTATATTATATTTAATTTTTTAATAATTCATGAAGACAAATAGGCAAAACAGGTAGTTGTATACATTGGCAAAGCTAGCAATTTTAGCGTCCAGGGCAACACATATGTTGGCAGTACGATATATAATAGTATTTTTTCTATTATTCTGTTACAAATAAAAATTCTAATAAAAACAAAGCCGATTGAATGTGTGTATCATTTCTTAGTAATTATTTAAAATTGTTCTAATAATATATCTGATAGGTACTTATGGAATGAAAACGAAAATACTGCAATTATACACATATTTTCTTTTACAACTAATTGTTGCATGGTAAAACTCAATTCTTTTTCATCTCTCTCGTATTACAACGGCATCCAGGCACTTTCTTCCAAGAAAAAATACTTCTTGGACGATCATCATTAAATGCAATGTGACAAGGCCAGGTACAGCAAACTTGTAGACTTAATTATATAAACAACTCCCAATTTATAATTACAGCATGAAATTGTCGGACAGGTGTTGCAAGCGAAAAGGTTTTACGTTAATATCAAAAAGAGAAACAACAATTCTTGGAAAATATTAAAATTCATAATTATCGTTAAATTTAAAAGGCTTCTCAGTTACATCCAGTTTACCTTTATTACCTAAAAATTATATAAAAGTTGACTGATGTTATCATATGTTTCATAATCAAGAAGAAACTGAAGGTCTACTCACGAGCGCCTACTTTTCCAAATTTATAATTACTAACATCAAAATACACAAGAGAAAAGAAATATTAGAGCAAACACTTTCGAATACTCTAATTCTTGACAAATTGAAACCAGAGCAAAATCCAGAGCAGCCAAATCTGCTCCAGAATGTGTCGGTTTTCAGTAGACCTAGAATTAGAACAAACACTTTCGAGTGTATTATTTCCTGACCCACTGAAACCAGAGTACAATCTAGAGCAGTCAAAACTGTTCCAGAATACGTTTTAGTTTCAGTAGGCCAAGAATCAGAGTAATCTGAATACTCCAATGCGCTCTGGTTTCAACAGACCAATAATTAGAGTAAATACTTCAGAATGTTCTAATACTTGACCCACTGAAACCAAAGCACAATCCAGAACAGCCAAATTTGCTCCTGAATGTACTCTAGTTTCAATAGGCCAAGAATCAAAGCATTTTGAATACTTCATTGCTCTAGAATGCTTCAATTTCCGTCCGGGACCTGAAGGCCTACTACCGGCCCGGCGCCCCGCAGAACGAGACTGAGTGCTAGCTTCTCATGATCCCCGGTATATTTTTGTTAGAGGAATTTACTGATGATATTTTTTGCCTGATTAATTTTTTTATTTATTTATTAATTCAATGATTGTTAGACGTATGTGTTCACATTAATAATAATAATAAATAAATACGCTTATAAAAATACATTTTACAAAAATAAAATATGATTGTAAAATTTCAAAATTTCATCCTTATAAAGACATGTTTTATTTTGATTTTAACTATCTTCTTAATTAAAATTTTGTCATCGTCCGGCAGCACATTATTAAAACCATATTTTCAAGTTTCCAAAGAAATTACGGAGAATATGTAAAAATATGCAGTATATTGTTATGTGTTTCAAGTAAAGTGTAAAATATAAATAAGGAAAAAAGGATTATAATTCTCAGATTATAAAAGTGAGATTTACATTGTTTAGGAAATACTGATATCATTTAAAATTATTCTCGTAAAATGCTTCAGTTTGGAATAGAATGAAACATGAGTTGTGTGCAGTCGATTTGACTGTATTGTTGATTTATGATGTTGCAGCTGATTTGTGAGACAATGAGTGATAATTCTAGTGTTGAAACTTCTCCTCCAATTCAGATCCATGTCAAGGAGCAGTTCCGCCCCTCTTTACTGTATTCGGATAGTCAATCCAGTATTAATCGTTCGCAGAACTTCCATTGATTTTACAAAAAAATAAAGACGCTCCTTGGGAAAAAATTCATACAAAAACACATTAACGTTTCAACAAAGACCTTGAGTTGCTTCATAAAAAGATTAATCTTATGGGAAAAGGATCTCCTTGGAGGATAATACATTTTACAGCCAGATTAAGGACACTAGGAAGAATTTGAAAGTTTTAAAGCACTCGCTTGTATTTTACACCCTCGTTGAGGTAGAGATAAACGCATTAACAGCTGATGTTAAACAGCAGCTTCGCAAGTGGCTGATCAAGGCCTGCGGAAAATAACGCTATGTGCCATCAACTCTATTCCAGAATGTGCGATAAATATCACTTTATGGAAATATCAATGTGTGACACACTTCCAATCAAAACGTGACCATTTATATTTTATATTTTCTTAACATTGACATCAATGTAAGCCTATGAATAAATAAATATATCCTTATAGTTTTTTTATGTGATATTAGTGTTAGGCAGTTTCTCAAGAAGTTCCACAACTTGTAGGCATAGACGACAAAGAAAAATATACCTTCATACTTAAATTGTTATTATTTAATTGTGATAAAGTGATAAGATCTCTAGTTATTTTAATTACGTTTTACATTTCCAATAAAATTGAAAATTTTGACAGAATGTAAAGTTGGTTCCACTACATTTTGCCGGCTTAGGCCGGCAAATATAGAGTTTATAGACGATTTTGAGTTCTGTATAATACGAGTACTTAGTCATGATTGGACGGAGGCGCAAAAATTTTTTTTATTCGCAACTGTTAAATAATATACACATAAATCAATTGTTTTCCATCATTTAATGAGCTTCGTTACTTTTGCTTATTGAATAATATTGACAGTTCGATTGAATAATATTATTCAATCGTTATATCAAATTTTACGTGTCAAAAGAGTAAATACTATATTATTCTTAAGTTACACTAGTTTTGTTATTTTTCATACTTTTCTTCTCTTTTTAAGCTTAAACTATATACCTGTATCTAAATAACACAATAGAAAGAAGTTGCCTTGCGTTTAGTATGTTGTGAAATAGTGACTCTATTATTATTTATCTGTCAAACTGTGATGACATATTTGGTTATAATATACATACTTATATTTTTCATGTTATAGTTGTGGATAAAGTATAGCGTTCTATTCACATGTAGCGACTATTATTCATTCGAATGATTTACTTCATTGTCATGAGTAGTAGCACACATTACATGCTCATTGAATAATATTGTATTGTTATTGTATTAAATATCGTTATTTTATTTTTAATAATAACAAAATTGACAAAAATATTAAAGATATTTTATTAGTAAGTTTTAATTTTATTTATAAACAAATAATCAAAATGTCCACATACATATGTACCTTCAGATGACTGGACTCGTACCGAGTGTCAGACAAAATGCCGAGAATAGTCAAATAGTATAAATTACATATTTCAGTTATATTTATACTCAGCCATCACAATTTTGAAATATCAAAATTGTTTCGATTATTAAATCTCATTTATACATACTCGTAGTTCGTACATATGAAATCCAATTTGTTTTCGTATCTTATTTATTCAAAATTAAAAACTATAACTATTTAAATTGACGGTACATTTGCGTTTATAAATATTTAAAATTAAATAAAATTTCATATTTTTTAAAAGTTTGAAACTATCGCAAATATGAGTTCTGTGAAATAAGAAATGTTATCACTGTCATAAAATCAATGAAATAAAACTCAACTGGAGTCCAGATAAAAACGGTTCATAAATGGAGAACATTCTGTTGTAGAAATAGTTATTTTGTGTACTTTTCAAATGGGAGTCGCTCTTGTTGAGAAGTGAAGAAAAAGATCGTTTTGCAGCTATTACAGCACAATGCAGAGCTTTAAATAATAACTGAACGCTCGAATTCAATTCTAAACTACGAAAATACGTGTCTTAGTTTCTTTATCTGGCATTTGTATGTGGATAAAGATTTCAAAACAACATCATTTGCTTTTGTGAAATTTCAAAATGATTTATAATTTTGACAGAAAGAAATATGGAGGTACAGTTTGCACTTCTGCAGCTCATTCAAATATAATAGTTTTTTCTTGCAAACTTCAAACTTAGGTAAAGAAGAAATTTAAATGTTATTCAGTAGTTCTCTTATGACAAATTTCTATCTTTTTTGATCCAAAAGATTTTCTTATCCGTACTTTAATGATTTTATAAATCGAAACTTCAAATTATACAGATTTTGATATTTTGAGATAAAATGTTTACATTACATTTCGGCTGTCTGTCGTTCTGTCCGCATATCTGGTCGTCAGTAAGTCTGCATGTATTTGGACATCTATAAGAAAATTTGACTGAACATTAAATAACAATTGGTCATCCGCTAAATAAAAAATGAAGTTGCTCTTATAGTGATCACAGTGTATTTCCTTTATAATTAAAAATTAACCATTTCATATATAAAAACAAAATATAAATTAATTAATTAATTTTCCAAAACGCAAATATTAGATCCATAGGAGCTAAATTTAAGAAAATTTCAATTTGATATTTTGTCTGTTCCCCTGAAGCTATTGTGAAGGTTCTTATAATCATAATCTAAGTAATATGACAGTCTTTGCTGTAATAAAAATACGAATTATCTTAGTTACACATATAAACGTGTATGATTATTTTTCTTTTAAAGAGAATAAAATACATGCCATAAGGCAACCAGACTTACATATAAGTAATTCAGAAGAAGTAATGTTCCTATTGACGAATACGAGATTATTTATTTATTATTTTAACATAAAACAGAAAACTACACTATATCTATTAATAACATGACGATTCATATCTTAAATTACTTACATATGTTACTTTAGTGAGATTATATACTTACTCTCATCTATAGATTGTGAATTATCGCATGTTTTCATTTTTATAAAAAATATTAAAATTCGAAATTATAAAATTTATTAAAATAAAAAAATTGCTTAAATTTTGATTACAGTAGGGTATATGAACATATTGTTTTCTTCCATTTTATGATTCTATACAAAAAAATAATACCCGTATTTTTAAAATCATTTAATTGTTGATAATTATAAATAAAAATAATAAATAATGTTAAAAGTATTTGTAAAATAAACAGTTCAGATTTATTTATTTGCGACTTTTTGTAGTCAATTTTGTTCATTGCTAGACGACCAAATGTACATGAAATTCTTATGATTTTCATAATAAACCTGCTAGTATAGGACAGCTATTTTCTGTAACTTTCCGTTGACAATGCTAACTAAATAATTGGTTATCAGGAACATAGGTATGACTTATGTTGCTATCAAAATAAGTTAAACTTATATAAACGGTGACACGAAAAGTAATATTTTTCTATAGTCTATTTTTGATGAAAACGATGTGTGATGATGATAGGTCCAGTTTGATCTTGTTTTCTGATAGGATAATATTGGGGTATTATCCAATTAAAAAACACAATCAACTGCTCTTATCTTCCTCACACATCGTTTTTATAAAAAAATAGACTATAGTTGTTAGATGAAAGATTTCAACCTAATTTGAAATGAGATACGTATCTTCAATAGGCCCGTTTCAGTATCCCGCTTTTTAAAAAAACATGTTGCATCTTAATTTTAGTTGCGAATAGAATATAATAAAATAGAAAAATGTTAAATTATTGACATTTTAATATTACTAATTATCAATTAAAAATTCACTGTGTTCAAAACGAACGCTATTTTGCTGACGAAAGCCGTACGACTAACGCATGCGCACAACAGTCGCAAACAAGTAGTTGTGAAGAACGTTTGTCTTTTCATACATCATTCGAAATACGCCAGGTATTATCACTACGCCTGTTTCACTCATTCCAGACTTCTCTCTCTAAGCAGTGAGCGTGACGTCACTTTATACTACTGTTTTTCGCGAGAATATATTTTTTATGGCTATATGCAGCATTTTTTTGCAAAATAAAAAAATACGTATGTCATATTTTTAAATATAGATTAACATATAAAAAAATCAGAAAAGCATAAACAACCCTATTAGTACTTTCTTAACAAAACATATATTCCACTACAGAAGTCAGTAATCCTATAATTTTATTGTTATTAGGTTTGAACTTTTCTTGTCCTTATCTTAGTTGCCCTTGACAATGACTTTGAGAGCGAAGGACAGTTCCCACCCTCTAAAAATCACCATTAGATGACCTTTCCTTCACTCAGCAATCACCGGATACGCAATCCGGGAATCTCTGTAAGACTGAAAGAAAATTAGGAATTGAGTAAACTACTCGGAAAATTAGTCCGGTGTTAAGTAAAGCCCACTTTCCAAATTTTCCTTGATTTGCGGTACGTGTAGGACAGGGCAGGATCTAAATCTCGGCCCCGGACATGCGGGGATTATTTGCCGGGTAATGCTGGAGCCAATAAAATATTCAGAGGTTATAAACGTCATTCGGAAGGGGTTTAACTCGGCAGAGCCGGAATCTAGGTTAACTTTTTGCTTCCTCATCGAATTCAAGGTTAATGGCGGTTTTTCATAATCATACAGAATAACACTTTCAATTTTATTTCTAAATGAATTTCCCAGCCCTAAATCTTCAAAACGCTGTTTTTATATTCATAAATTTATTTCATAAAGACGGAAAAACTATCACGAGCAAGTTTATTTACGTATTTGTGAGTTTTGAAACGATAATAATAACAATGAATAACTAAGTTTAATGGAATTAAGGAACAGAACTGTTCGATGTTAAAGGGTCGCTAGTTCCAACAGTATGAGGGTCTTTATCGTTTATCGTATCATAATATCATATAATCT
This sequence comes from Stenolophus ochropezus, assembly GCA_035578165.1. Taxonomy (NCBI): domain Eukaryota; kingdom Metazoa; phylum Arthropoda; class Insecta; order Coleoptera; family Carabidae; genus Stenolophus; species Stenolophus ochropezus. The sequence goes on from JAQOWZ010000002.1 coordinate 15,584,963, forward strand.
CCCTCATTAACAAACTAAACCGAATGATGCAATGGTACCTTGAGTTACAAGTTTAATTCGTTCTGTAGCTCGTAAATCAAAGTGCTGGTATCCCAAATCAATTACCCATTTGCTTTAATTCATTTTCTTTCTCACTAGTTTTTTTCTTTTTTAATAAAAATCGGTAAACCAAAAATGACTATTTTTTTGGGAATAAATACCTAATATTTGAAGAAAGTTGCTTTAAAATACCTTAGTAAACATCTTTATTTTATTCTATATGCGGTTAGAGCTGTTTTAAAAAAATCTGTTGTGGACACATGTATTGCTGCACTTCATTTAAACTCATTTCACTTGAAAGTAACATCATTCGAAATGGATCATCTTTTTTAATTACATTACATACAATTATTTTAATCGCTCAAAAGCTTGCAAAGAATAAGATATTTTTTCATTTATTACAATCAGATGTTTCCTACAAAAATTAAAAGCCAACTAAATTATTATTTTTATTAATTTTCTGCTCAAAGTAAATTGCTCTTTTCAAATATCGATTGGTACCAAAGATGGATGTGCAAAATGCATAATCGTTTTTGAGTTAAGCGAAAAAATAAAAAAAACACTATGAGCAAAGTGCCCCTTTGTCCCATATATAAAATTTCAACATTCTACGGCTAATCATTTTTGAGTTACGCGACATACGTACGTACAGACTTTATGCCGAATCTAGTCAAAATGGGTTCAGGAATAGTCGAAATGTATATTTCCCTTGACACCTGAAAACCGAAATTTTTCGCAATTACAATACTTCCTTTATTTCGTACAAGGAAGTAAATATGTATCTACATCCGACTCGAATTGAGGAAAATGTGAGATCTACGGTTCAAATCCCAGCTTTGCCAGTCTTTGGAACCCACTATACGTAAGCTGTAACTGTAACCTACACCATTAAATGTGAAACGTGTCTTGAAACAAGTTTCTTAGTTATTTGAGGTTTGAAGCTATATTTCTTAATCAACGATTGAACTAACGAAACTACCAACACACAAATTGTCGACGTCAAAATCACCTTATGAATTACATAAATTTTAAATACATATAGCTGTTACATTACTGTTTCTATTTTATTTTTGTCGTTGTTTCGACGCAGGTAGCACATATTCCTCTGTAACATTTATGACAATATACATACATAATCTATACGCTATACGACTTTATCAGCTAATTATCTTCTGATCCTCCGAAGTTCACAGTCGACTAAAACAGTACTATAGGTATAACCATAAAGATTATGCTATAATATTTGTCGAAATCATTATGTTTTTTGCTAAACTAATTACAGTTCATTTGCGAAAACTAATGAGTTTGTTATTCAAATTGCTCGTTAATTAGGTCGTAGGTCACACACGTTTCTTTATCTGGTATAGGGGCGATTACCTTCCTGTCTCTAGGGGTGAACGTCACCTTCCAATTCTCTTTATGAGGCGAAGGATTTACAACCAATACTCCGTACTTGTTGAGGCGCAAAAAGAAGAACTATCTTGTTACGGCAACATTTGTTCTCTTCTCAGAGACATCTACCGTCACGGGGGAGATTTACTTCCCACATCGCTTGACGTCATCACCAGTTTGATTGATGTGATATCTGTCCATACGTGTTCAGTCATGTGAACCTGAATTATGTTTAAAATTTCCGTTTTTGCCCTGTGGACCTTAATTCAGTTTTGAACGATGAGAAATACGTTCATCGGGAATAAATAAGACAAAATTATCTATACATGCTTTCCCTTACATTTTCTAATTCATTACAGTAATCAAGGATTGTATATATTTACTTTTTGGAGCCCTGACTGTAGAAATAAATAAAATACTATCTTTCACATCATATTTTCTGACTATATTTAACTCAGAATTCTGTATTTTGCGTAATGAGGTGAGGCAAAATATATCAATGTATTATAAAGTTATAATATTAGGGTCGTAGCCAAGGGGGCGCCAGGGAGGACTCAGCCCCCCATGGAACCCCCTGAACAAAATGAAACATTCTACTTACCTATCTATCTCATCAAAACAAACGTAAGCAATTCTTTTTTAAATTTATGAAATAATTGAAAATTATGAAATTTTTCAATTGTGCACATACTAGTGGGAATTTTAAAATGAAAATTTGTATACATAGGGACTGTGATGCGAGGAATTCACTGGTAGTACTTTTAAGAGTGTAACTCACACCCATTTTAGGGTAATAGTCATTTACTAAAAAATGGAACAAGGTAGAATAATTCTTTAAAATAATAATAATTCAGGGTCCATGAGTAGAATAGAATAAAATACAGATTTTGGTTAAATCCTATTCCATGTACCTATGCATAAATGGTATGTCTTCTAGAGTCTTATAAGAATAATAAATAAATAATATGATTAGAATGAATTGGAAGCTATTGCAAATTCCTTGTGATTAATTACTGAGGGTAAACTACACGTGTGACAGCAGCACATGATCAAATTTAAGATGAGTGTGAAAAATGTGACGTCACAAATTTGTGTTTCCCACTCGTGTAAGCAGTCATTTGTTTTCCTAATTTCAACAGGCTGACATCTTCATCCCATGTTTCATTCTCTCTGTTGTTTGTGTTTGTGTTTACCTTTCACGTTTCCATTTTGTCTTTGATTTTCCCACCAAAATAACATAGCAACAGCAACAAGCTAATTCATAGAATTGTATAACAAATAAATTTACATAAATATAAATAATTAAAGCAGATGTCTGTACTTTTAGTTGGCTTGACGAGTGCACCACAAGGGCCATATTTGTATGGAAAATAGTTGGTTAATAATTTATTAGTGAAACATAATTATTTTGCCACGAATTCGGACTGAGGTAAAATTTTTTAATGAGTTCAGAATCTTTCTTCATAACGTTTCATTATCATCGTAAATAAGTTCACCATGAAATAATATTATATTTATTAATGCTATATGTGTAACATAAAAATATTATAGTCATTAAACGCATTTAATATAATGCCACGTTACAATAAACATCCGCTAAATACTTGTAATTTACAACTTGTAAATTATAAATGTTTAAATTAGATTTAGATTTGCAATTTTATCGCATTGATTTTATATCACGTTACATGCACAACATAGCCTCAATGCTTGTATAAACAATTTTACGATTCAAATATTTACTCTGCGTTCATAAATGCATCTGGTATTTCAAATCACATATAATACTCTTTAACTTGCCAATAAAAATGTTAACTATAATACTATGCTTACATTTATAAATCTGATACTAGATACAACTGTTGGCCATTAAAAAAAAATGTTTGCTAAAATCCGACTTAATATAAAATTCACATTTTGTATTATCAGACTTCCTTTATAATAATAATATCCATTTATACTATAATAGATAAAAAAAAAACATATTTTCTTTGATGTTTATAAATTTATAAAATTAGAGGAAACTTGAGGGACGTAAAAAAGTATCCCAGTTTCTAGAACAGGTATTCAATGAAAACAAGAGCATTCTGAGTAACTTAACAAACAAATGAGACAAAAATTGGAGTACAATTGCCTAGTTAATTTTATGTTTATTTTTCAATCGTACATTTTGCAAAGAAAGTGAACTTAGAAGTATGCTTTTAAAATGTAGGTGAACTTTTTACGAAACAAGTGCGTCATATATTTTGATGTCGTACCCCTAGTAATATTGTGACACAATGTCACCGATTTATTATTTTACTTATGATTTGATGTAGTGTAGTATTTTGTATAGAAATAAAGAATGTAAAGTTGTTGCGGATAGTTTTCTGTCTCGAACATCATCATTTTACAATTGGAAAGTGTTTTTCAGCTTTCATTACGTTGATCCGAGGGTTTTTGCTCGTCTCGGCTGAGGGAAAAAGATGTCTCTTTTCCGTACTTGGCGCGGCACCGTCAAGCGTAAAAACGTTTTGTTCTCTCGACCATTTATATATTTCAACGTTCAGCGACGACTTGAAAATTCAAATTCTTTTTGTCGATTAATAAACTCGGACTTGGAAGTGAAGTACACTTCCCGACACAATCATATATTACACCGACGTTTTCATCCACTGTCATATATTCAAATTATTATTTGTGTTGCATATTCCTTTCAAAGTACTCTACGGTAATAATAAAGTATATTTTATAATAAATAATCCAATATGTGCTTTCATTGTTTTATTAGGTATTTAAAACGACTACTAATTTTGACACTCCATAATATATGATTTAATAAAATAATAAATGTTCATTTGATTAAATTTTAAATTATAATTTAAGTATCCTTTATATTTTAAATAAATATAAAGTTTTATGTAGTGTAACATTTATTAAGGTGACCAGATTTTTTGGATAATCATACGAAGCACTCAAGGACCTAAAAAATAGTAGAAATACCTAAAGTACTTGTTACAAATTTTACTTGCATTGAAGCGATGTAGGTTGTCAGCCTACAGCCTCTGCAAGGAGCCTGCGGATTACAGTGGTTACCGAACCACTCAGACATAAAAGTATTTTTTTTTTAAAAGACTGATAAAACTAGAGTGTACTTAGATCTCCGCTCAATTCGAGATGGAGCGCGTTAACCATGCAAGTGAGCCATCGCTTCCCATTTTACCTTATATATCTTCGTATGATTCTTGCAATTCTATGACAATGACAATGACAAAGTAACCGCCGATATATTATGATGGTCAACTTTTCGATGTACTACGTTACCTCCTATTTTGATGAAATTTCGCACTAAGCATGACAAATATGGAAAAAATAATCAAAAATGCCGGCCAGACTAGATTGACGTTGAAATGGCATTATTTTTTTTCAAAGCTATTTAACTCAAAAGGTGTGTTACACATACATACACGCACCTAACCTAACCTAACCCAACCTAATCTAATCTAACCTAATCTAATCGAATTTAACTTAATCTTACCTAACCTAACTTAATCTAACCTAACCTAATCTAACCTAACCCAACCTAATCTAACGTAACTCAACACATTCTAACCTAACCTATCCCAAACTAATCTAATCTAACCTAATCAGATTAGGTTAGGTTGGATTGGGTGGGGTTATATTAGGTCAGGTTGGTGTTTTTGTATTACATACCTTTAAAAACAAATATTTAATAAAAATCTAATCTAACCTAACCTAACCCAACCAAATCTAATCTAACCTAACCCAACCTTATCTAATCTAACCGAAGCTAATCGAATTTAATTTAACCCAACCTAACCTAACTTAATCTAATCTAACCAAACTCAAAGTAACCTAATCTAACCTAACGCAACCTAATCTAACCTAACTCAACCTATTATAACCTAACCTATCCTAAAACAACCTAATCTAACCTAACCTAACCTAATCAAATTTGGTTAGGTTGGGTTGGGTTAGGTTAGATTAGGTTAGGTTGGTATTTTTGTATTACATAGCTTTAAAAACAAATAAACACCGATTTTAAGATCAAACCAAGCCTGAATTTTTTATTATTTGTTACATATTTGTCATGTTGTTGATAAGCACCGAACCGAATATTTTTATTAAGGTGAACCATGGCTTCTAACTAATTTATGTCAAATCCGGAACATATTCCTGGACACATGCTGAACCTATTGGGAACATTGCACTGAAATCCGGGACTTTACCGCGCATCCCGGACGTCTGGTCATTCTATAATTATGAATGTTGAAATAACATTTAATCAGTAAAAGTAATTAATGCAACTATTCCAATTAAATTATTATTTTTAATTATAAATTATAATTTATAAAATAAGAAATTTTGTATTATTGTAACAGACTGGCAGATGGTTGAATTGATACATTATATTATGTATATGAGATTCCAAACAATTCCGAATAGTTTCTCTCTTGATAGATTTAGAACAAAATTACAAGAGTACAAAGTTGTTCAAAATTAAATTCTACAATACAATAGGTAAGATCATAATGGATACAACAGCCCGTCTATAGTACGAGATTTATTAAATATAAAATGTAACATTTTCGTTCAGAACCATAATACTCGCATATTCATTGAAATATTAGAGAAAATTAGAAAGACACCAAAGTGCCTTTTTTAGTAATAGCGTCGTTCTGGAACTATTTTCTAATAATTTCTAATAGAGTCAGATCTTAAAACGATGATATAAACAATTGAGTTTCCAACACTGTATTTTAACAATCACTATTTATATGCTTAATCGAATACAAAACTTTTTATTATAAAATCCATACAAATTAATATTATTTTGTTATTTCACAATTCACTGCAAAGATAGAAAGTCATTTCACAAACTATGATCTCGTATGTCCATCCGCCGTTTTAATTAACAATAATGTTTATTTCCGTTATCAATTCAAATTTCTCTATTGTTGAATGAAATAAAAGTGACATCAAAAGCGTATAGTACAATTTAATGCGCTGAAACAATTGTCGTAACAAAAAACGTATCGTTGGAAAACAACAGCGGCCAAGAAAATTTGTGAAATCTACGAAGAATTCGAATAGAGGAAGATACAAACAGTCAAGGTTTATAGTTCAAGGTTAGGTTTTCCTGTTTTTGTGGCCTGTTTTCACTGAATGATTATCTTTATTGCTTTGATTCCAAATGAATAACTAGGTTACAGGTTCTTACAATTTAATAGAATTATCTGTATTATAATATATGTTTTTTTATTAACACTGATTTTTAATCGCAATTGCATTTCACTAGTTTCAAACTTTTTAACCATCGTCGCCAACAGAGAGATGTTATAAGTTTAACGTGTTTATCTATGTATACGACGTATTTTGATTTAGTTTTTTTTTATTTGAAAGGTTGATCGAAAGTATTCTTAGCTATGATTCAAGAAAATACTTAGCTGTTTTCTAGTAAATGAGGGGATGAGATCAACTTCCACACCAATTCGAAATTTTGTATCAGGTTTTTTTTGTCGGGGGTTTTTTAATGATAAATTATTTTCTTATTTTGAATAAAACTCTATAAGTAATTATTTATTTCCTGAAACCTCTAAAGAAGATAATATTCCATCTTACAATATGTAGCAGATGAAATTGTAATGAAGAAAACAAAGGTAGTTGTTTAAAGCCTGCATTTCGTTTTGCAAGAGCAGAAGTTAAATAACCACCTAATATCTTTATTTATTTCAAACAATATTTTATCTATTTCCGTTTGAATAAGTATAAAAATATATTTGAAATTACGAATTTTTAACACTTTCATGACATTTACATAATAAAAATAATACAAAAGAGTCCTTAATTCAATTCAGTATTTATTCAAATTCTGTTAAACTGCGCAAAATAAACTTATCTTGAAAATTTAGCATTTTATTTTGGATAAATTACCAATTATTTATCGGCATTAGCAGGGGCGGACCGTGAACTTAGGGGGCCCTGGGCTTATACTGTTTGGGGGCCCCACCTTAAGTTTTTTTAATAAAAAAATCTGATGTGGGCACCACATGACTTCTTTGTACGACTATTAAATTATACATTAATTTTTTGCTGCCTTCAATTAAACTTAATTCAGTTGACAGTGAAATACGATTTTTCTATTCTTGAAAAACTGGGGCAGTTACGCAATTGCTAAAGTATTAGTTTTTATTAACATTATTTCTACAATTATTAATTCAACTATCTTATTATAAACATTTAGAAAGATGAGAATAGAGTAAAAGTTTGTCTTTAATTTATCAAATACGATAATTTTAATTAATAATAAATACGCTTGTAATTTAAGTTTTTAATGAAAATTATAAATTTATTATCATTGCATTTATTGCGTATATAAATATTATAAATTTATTTAAATACATAATTTAAAATAAACAAATACAATTAGTGTAGGAAATTTATTGTCTGGATGAATGTGGAGGAAATATTATCTCGGCGAAATTTGTGGAGAAGATGTTCTTTCGGCGAAATTTACAAGATGTTCTCTCGGTGCTGTCCATGGAACTCGGGTGCTAGTCTGCATAGCTAGTAGGGCTTTAGATAGTGGCCCGCCCCACCAGTGGGTCCTCAGCCAACTAAATTATTATTTTTATTATGTTTTTGCTAAATTTAAAATGTCCTTTTCAAAAGACGGATTAGAACCGAAAATAGAGGTTTAAGAGTTTTAATTAAGCACTATAGGGGGGTGGGGGGGTCTTTGTTTTGCTTATTTTGGATGACATGGGAAGTAGGGGAGTCTAGATGATGATTACGTCATCGGTAGCTATTAACTTTTTAACACGAATGGCAACCCAAAAAATTTTTAATTGAAAAATGTTTACGTAAGCATGGGGGGAGGGGGTAAGAGCTTTGCTTACTTTTGCTGACAAGGGGGATGGGGGGGTAAATAATTGTAATAAATCTGCTTACGTAATATTTGAACGGCCCCTAACTAGATGTTATAGCAATTCCATAAACAAAATTTCCACATTCAACGACTAATAGTTTTTGAGATATGAGAAAAAATCAAAAAAACACTACGAGCAAAGTGCGCTTTTGGCACTGCCGATTGCAACACAAATGTGAGGTGCACATCTAGATGTTATAGCAGCCCCATATACAAAATTTCAAACTTTTCCGGCAAGTCATTTTTGAGTTATGCAAGATACATACATACGTACATACGTACGTACGTACGTACATACAGACGTCACGCCGACACTAGTCAATATGGATTCAGGGATAGTCAAAACGTGTATTTCCGTTGAAATCTGAAATTCGAAAATTTTCGCGATTACAATACTTCCTTTACTTCGTACAAGGAAGTAAAAATATGTAAGGCAACGGGCGTAGAACTTTTATATTTTATATAAATAATAATAATTTAAATACATATATGGGCAAATTTATAAAAATGATAAAACTAATCCTCAATTTTTGATTAGTGAATTCTATATAATTCAGGTATTTAAAATTTAATATCCACTGTTACACAAAAAGACAGATACTAGGATTAGATTAAAAAGAAAGTGACGTCGAAATTTATTTAAGCATCCATGCAGAGTTTGCTAATGTCTGTGGGGTTATTCTGATTGTCCGAAGAAGGGGGCCCCTTGTATCGCGGGGCCCTGGGCTGCAGCCCATAAAGCCCATGCCTAAATCCGCCCCTGGGCATTAGTTCCACTGTTTGTAAATGACATATTCTTTCTTTTCAATCCAGATTCCATTATTTGAGTTATATTTGTTATATCCCATCTCTTAAGTTAGTTTGTTATAATGTTTGTACTCATTTCAACGCAATATTAATTTGTAATAAATTTATATTTCGGTTCACCATCATTTGGTACAAATCAAAAGTCTCTTGATTTTTTTCAATTATGCACTTGAAGGCTATTTCTATTAATTTATATTTCTATTTTGTGAAATAAAATAACAGCTACGTTTTTAACTCATTGCAATATTACCTATATAAATTATATTTTTTCCTTCATAAATGTTTGTTCCATAACAAGTTTAATAAAACCAAATATGTGCTCTTATACTTAAAAAGTTATCCTGTGTAACAAAATCCACCGTCCAACTTTGATATTAACAATATTGGTTCAAAATTAGTATAAATTAATTTAACAAATCCTACACAAAATACACGTACGTAGGCGTGTATTCACAGGTGAGCTTATGAGTATAAACAACGAGGAAATGATACAGCTCTCTCACTTAACGTTAATTAAAATATGTAATGAGCATGCAGGTATTTAAATTAACAAACCTAATTTCGGTTTAACTGGAAATTTGTCCATATTTCGCATGATTGCGCCTGCAAATATGCAAGACTAATGACACTGCTGCAACGCAGCGCACTGATCTTGAGGAGTACGCTTTGTTAATTACAATGTTGATGTCTGTGATTAACTGGAGTTTTTAAATTAACTTGTAACTGAAAGTTTTTCAATATTACTTTTGAAATAAGAAAGTTATTCAAATGGATAAAAAATTTAATTCAAAGTACTTTTAACAGATAATTGAAATGCCTTTTGAATGAAATGGAAACGTATTTTACTTTCTTTCCAAACTGAAATTATTTCAAAGTTTACGCCCCGATGAGACAGGTATTATATTTCCGCATTATTTAGCTGTATAAGATGCAAATTAATTTTCTTTCATTATTACATTTTTAAATATCTGTAAATTATTGAAATTATACACCTGTCTCGTTCGCGTCACGAAAAATACATAAATATTGACTAGTTGCAATTGTGTATTATTCAATAAAAACAAATCGGTAGTCCCGTCAAGATTCGAAACTTATGTAAGACAAGGGTACTCGAAATTAAAAGCCAATCATATTCGTACATTCAAATATACAATTTTCTGGTGTTTGTTGTTTGTAAAATTGTATCTCAATATTCTAATAATAATAATAATTAGATATTAAACATATTTATTTCTCTTCAATTGATATAGCATTTCTAGAAATAAAGTTTCAAATACCTATGATATTTGTTTAAAGACAAATTCTAGTTGTCTATTAATGCAAAATCAGAACATGTGTATCATGACATAGTGATAATACAACCATTTCGAAAACAATTTTGCTTACCACAATCATAATCATGGGCGCAGACTTTTCAGAATTTCCATAGGAGCTAAATTTCTTATAACGACCATAATCGAAACACAAAATTACAAGAAAAAGAAATACTAGAGCAAACTCTTAAAATTAGAGCAATCACTTCTGAATGCTCTATTTCCTGACTAAAATCCGGAGGTCTACTACAGACCCGTCGCCCCGCAAAGTGGGACGAGTGCTTGGGTCTCAGGATCGCCGGTATATCCTGAGACGCGCATTATAACCGGTCCTATGGATTCCTATTGGCTGATATGTAATCTGTAATTGTGGCTGTACTAGTGGGAATTTTTAAATGAAAATTTGTATACATAGGTACTTTGATGCGAGAAATTTACCAGTAATATTTTCAAGTGAGTAATTCACACCTATTTTAAGGTAGTAGTTAGTTACTAAAAAATAGAAGAAGATTCAATAAATTTTTAAAATAATAACAATTCAGGGGTTTCATTACTGATGTTGCGCTATGGGAAATGTCTCCTTGGATGCGTTGCCCCATGGAAAATTTTCCTTAGGGGCATGAGCATGATAATAGAGTCCTATCTTTATCTTACAATTGTGCCGTTTGACTAATGAACTATTATCCTACATTCGAAATACTGGTCTGATCTAAAACCATAATTAGAATTAGATAAATAATAATAAAAATTTAAACAAAATATATGTATAGTATACATATATGGAAAATTTCCAGATTTTTAGAAATGCACTGATGTTTTTTATATAATGATATGGTTTTTTTTGCAGCATGATAGTAAGGATAACAGTCTGTCCATCTCCATCCGAAAGTACTTATGTAAAAATGTGTAGAACAAATTCAGTTGGACGGATTTTAATAAAAATTCATATTTAAGATTCTAATTTTATTAGAGAGGATTTATTAACTTTTGGTATAAATTTGTTAACCATATACCATATGACTGACATTATTTCGAAATAGAGAAAACAATATTTATGTTTCTCTTTATTTATTGATAAGGATATAACATTATACTTCATACTATATACCTGTAGTGTGAATCGACATATATGTCGATTTGTGAGTTAAAATGAAAGGATAAATACAAATAAAAGCTATTACTTCTCACTGACGTATTTGGAGCAAAGGTTACACGACTACTATATTTATATTGCTAACAATTCAAAAATTGTTTCTCGTAATCCGCTTAAGAAATAAGGGCAATCCTTTCCCAAGGTGTGTTAGTAGGTCGGACATTTATTTTCCAAAAATCCTTTTCTTATGTTGTATGTTTTTTATCAAAATTTTATCTGATTTTCTTCGATTAAAACCAACGGGCAATTCACTTATTTTCTTCCTTTTCACAGTTATTGATCATTTTAATATAACATAGAGCAGTAAGAGGAAACTATTTTTTCAAATAAACATACAGATAGTTTAAAAATAAGATTGCTTAACTTGCAAAAAAAATATAATTTATTAAACTTCTACAAAAAAACATTACCATGCCCAGTTATATGTACATAGGTACAACAAGGATTAAATTCTAACTCAAAGATAATAATAAAACTTTTAATAGCAATGTTAAATCAGTTGACATTTTATTTCGATTACGTCTATGTTAGTATCTATTTATATGTAACAACAGCCATCAAAATTTTATTTACAACTATCAAAAATAATTTTGACAATTATTTATCAAAAAATGTTATTATATAGATTTTTTAATTACAACTACTAGGTGTTATTTATTAATTATATTATATATTTAAGGTAATATAACCTGAAAATGAAAGCATTAAGTACCATACTTAATTTAAAAAATTGTTAAGAGGTAGAAGAAGCACTGTTTTCAGTTGAATACTTTCAGAAAAAATTAACCGCTCTTCTTAAATTCGAATAATTCTTAAATACCAGAAATTGGATTATTTATTATTTCATTTTTAATGTTGATTTTTAACTATAGTTTATATGTGAATATTAACCGTTATTTCATGTTTTAAAACTCTTTCAGTACTAAGGTTGAGATCAAATATGTTGATTTATTTTGGCTTAAGGAGAGACAAATTGATTTTTTACCATCACGTCACAATTACTCTTGGATAAAAGTTTATTCACAGTTCACTCCCATATCTTTCGCTTAAAGGTTAAAGAAGTCTCCAACTTTTTTAACTACTACCTACTTCCCTTTAAACTTTTTCGTAACAACTCTAATTTTATCTACAGGAAGGCAGTTCAAGACATGTAAATTAAACTTAAAACAATCGCTTTGTTCATATAATAGTATATTATATTATAATTTGTAGGTTATCAATTTAAATTTGTCAGTTGTTGACAGTTTTATAGTGATATTTAGGGCGATATTGCAGGTTTCTATTGTACAAGTTATTTCTTATTCACTAATTCTACGTAATTCCTATGGATACTTATTTTTTTTACCTTTACCCCGGCGACGTAAAAGTAAAAAATTTCTACTCCGACGGCGTAGAAATGAAACTTCAACCTCGAGAATTACGTCACAAAAATGTCACTTTTACTTTACTAACAGTCGCTAAAGTTATACGTCACAATACAAGTCCCGTATTTCGTATAACGTTCCATACCATATACTGGGTACCCGTTGCACATTCTGTTAAAATAAAAACAATAATATTATTGAGCATCCGATTAATTCGGGGGACCCTTGTATTTGGTAATATAAGTATTATGAACAGAAGGGCCTATTTTATGTGAAAAATAGTTTCTGAAAAATGTTGACACCGACAGGATTAGAACTGGGATTGCCTGTGTCATAACCGGTCACTTTACCAACTAGACTACAGACCTCATTTAATTTTTAATATTAACCATTCTATATATTATTTCATAAAATTGTACAAATAATAGTTATGACGGTAATGCAATTTTCATTACAAATTTTGTTCTTTTAAATGTGAAATTAAATCGCCAGCGGTAATATAATAGTGGAAAAATCTCAATTCTTATATTCTGAACAAATTCATCGCAAACAGATTCTAATTGCATTTCACGGTTTCCAATTTAATTTCAGTTTGAGAATTTTTTGTTTCTAACCTTCAATCAGATAGCGAAGTGCAGTGTGCGGATTATCGTTCGATTTTTGATTAAAAAAATAAACGAACTCTTGTTTGAGGCGAGTGATTTATGACTTCTATTTTCACGTGTACATGTTTTTCTGCGCATGCGAACGGTTCGACCACGTTGAGGAAGATTGATACATTATTTGAGAAATTCCGCCACGCAATCAATATCCCAAACCGCACTTATCTGTTTTAGCTTTGTTTGTCTAGATATTCATTTATTTACACTGATTGGAATGCGGTTTACAATCACGAATGGGGTATTCTAATTGATTTTTTTTTATTATTTTCCTTGTTTCCTTGATGAATATAACTGGTGCCAGGTGTCATATAAAACTGAACGTAGTGTTATGGAATGTAATATATTCTTTTCAATAAACAATAAAACAATATGTCATTAAGTTGAATTACTGAATCCTGAGACCAAAATTCTTCAGCAACTTTATAAACGGTCTTGTGGTGCTCTCTTCATGCCAGTTTGAGTGCCGAGCAGAGATGTTTTGTAAACTCTCTCTACATATTATAAATATAATCGACACTTATGATTAAGCAAATTGGGACAAAGTCGGGTTGCAGAAAACGTGATTAACTTAACCTTGCTAGCATTGTAAATTGAAAAGTTAAAAATTTAACTAATGGTTAAATTAACTAAGCTTTATGCAACCAGGTACTCATTTTTAATAAAGGATTCATTGTAATCACACTGTTTTTAAAATTTCGAGATTTTTCATAGTAATTTTGATATTTCGGTTGAAGAGATTTTAATAAAACTACATTTAAGAATCAACATCAATGGCTCGAGTTGATTAACTTTTTGTAAAAGTCGGTTAATTAGAAGTTACAATTTACTTGTATCATTTTTAGATTTCTTGCGATTAATTTGAATCAGATAAATATTTTCAATAAAAATATATAAAAAACAATATGTAAATAAAAATCTACACTTAAAGAAAAGTTAATCTCGTAATGGTTTTATCGCACAGGCAATATATTAGCGATTTGGTTTTCCGGTGACTACAATTTTAACATAAAATAAGTTACAACTAACGAACAAACAGTACAATATAATTCAAAATTTTTAAAAAATGTTAAACAATAACATAAATTATTTTTCCTACGACCACTGTTGAAAATAGTATTTTTAACGGTTGCTTAGCAAGTTAAAAATAACAGTTTATAACACAGTAAATACTTTTAAAACGTTGCCATTGACAACGTGTTAAAAGTAAAAAACAAATTTACTTCTAACACGTCTTATGTTCAGTTGTTCATAACAAATACATCATGACCTGTCATAAATGTCATTCTAATGCTTAGTTTTTATTTACTAATAGGTACATAACTGTGGTCGTAGGAAAAATAGTGTATGATATTTGTGTTAAAAGTGATTTTATTTCGTTCGTGGGGTTTGTTAAACTCGGCTTCGCCTCGTTTCAAACTTCCCCACTCACTCATAAAATGTCACTTTTAACACTTATATCATAAATAACTATTAATTCCACTTCACTAGAATACCCCATTGAAAATTAAAGAACGTAAAGTAAAAAATATTTTCTTTTTCAGATTCCTAGCAATCTGGTGGCCACTAAAATGCCAAATCACCAAAAAGCGAGCCCGTATGATGATCTTCGTCATCTGGGTCATCGCTCTCACAATGACCATCCCGTGGGCGTTGTTCTTCGACCTGGTGGTCATCTTCAGCGACGCCCCGGACATCCAGCTCTGCGTGGAAGTCTGGCCGGACTCCTTGAACGGTGCTTTGTACTTCCTCATCGCTAATCTACTCTTCTGCTACATCTTACCGATGATCCTGATTACTTTATGCTACATCCTCATCTGGATCAAAGTTTGGAAGCGACATATCCCTACAGACACCAAAGATGCTCAGATGGAACGAATGCAACAGAAATCCAAAGTGAAGGTGGTGAAGATGCTGGTAGCGGTGGTGATTTTGTTTGTATTGTCTTGGTTACCGCTGTACGTAATCTTTGCAAGAATAAAATTAGGAGGAAACTTAGAATTATGGGAACATGATATCCTCCCAATAGCAACACCAATTGCACAATGGTTAGGAGCTTCTAATTCTTGTATAAATCCGATTTTGTACGCGTTTTTCAATAAGAAATACCGAAGAGGCTTTATGGCAATCATTAAAAGCCGAAGGTGTTGCGGAAGATTGCGTTACTACGAAACAGTAGCAATGATGTCTTCATCCACCAGCATGCGGAAGTCATCGCACTACTTCAACTACAACAACAACAACTCCAACTCGTCGACGAGGAAGACCCCGCCAACGGACACGCAGGTGTCGTACATCTACAACAACAGTGGCGTTTAAGCCTGGAAATGGCCGCCACCAAGTGGCCGGGCTCCATTGATATTTTGCACCGTGTTTCTAGAGGACCAGTTCCACTAGATGCGGTTGTTTGAGTCTCGTGCTGAGTCTCACACAGTTTTAGAGGTTACTGAAGTAACAATAAGTATAGTTGATTACTACTAACAAAGAAACAAAAGATTTCATGGCCTAACACTATGGCAATGTGATTGTTTACTAGTATATTAAAGCTGTTTTGATGTCAAACAGATGTTAGCATTACTTAGCAATTGTTATATAAAGACGATGAGTGTTTATGTTTAATCGCGTATCCGTAAAACTAAGTTAATTGTTATAAGAGCTTGGATCTTTTCGATTTGTAAGATGGAAAGAACAGACAATATGTAACACGAATCGATTCGTTTTATAAACGACTCGAAGTAAGCGCACACAATTGGCACAAATTTCTATAGAATAAGCAGTATTTTAACTGGAAACATTTAAGTTGTGTTAGATGTTGTGATCGTGTGCTTATACATTCTCCTGCCATAGACTAGAATCGATTTTAGTTGGTAATGGAAAACGATTACATTTGTGTATATTAACGTACTTATCAATAAAGCAATTCACTTTATGTCCCCAGGACATGGTAACATATAGCTTTAACATACACTTACGTACTAATAACGTAGGGGATTTGTTGTTGAAATAATTTTATAGTTTTATGTGGCTTGGCAATTTGAATGTACAAGTTTATATTTAGTTCTTTCATCGTTTAGGTGTTTAGACTAGTGTTGTTCAAATAACGTAAATGTAATTATAAAGTAACTATCGTTTTTAACAGTTGTTGTGGTATGCTATACATCATCGTTTAGCATTATTTTATATAATGTAGCATAAGTTACGCTAGTGGTATTGTGAAGATGACATGATCGCTGTTGAAGGAAGTGAGGCCACGCATCTCGTTGCGCTGGTGGTGGATCTGCAAGTATACGCTGTTTAGGTACATTAATTCCTGTGGTGCACTTCCTCCGAACAGACAATCACCCTAAAGTTTTATTTTACTACGGAATGGTGCGCAGTGAGTGAGATTGAGGTTCTGGTTGAATTTGGAAACTTTATCGGATTGCTTCACCGTCAGCGTGTCTTGGGCCGAGCTGTTCTGTCCTGTACCTAATTTCGCGCCCTGCGACTGCAGGCGCAGATTGAGCTTCGAGAAATTGTTCATGAAATGACTCTGCTTTCACTGTCATTTACTGATAAGTATTTTTTGTACGAGATAGAGAACGTATTTTTCAGGGGTAGCAATTTTTACATCGAATGATCGGTTTGAACAAATGTTCATAGTACCTGGTACGCATAAGATGCATTTTATTTTCTAGTTAAGTGTGTAATGTTCCTTATTGGCAGATTTGTGACTGAAATGATTTCATTTTGTTGTTACGAGAGAGTAGTTTCTTACAAACTGTATCTTTTTTATTTTTAAACAAATGTACATCATAATACATGTAGGTAACCTTAATTAGGTGTTAACTTATAATGGGAAGTATTAAATTGCAGAAGCACGACAATTTAACATAGATTTGTTGTTCAAGGAGAAATCATAAGCCCCTGAATTCTCCTTCACTAACTGTACCAGTTACCAACAAATTCTGCAGTGTAATATTCCAAACATAGCATGTAGGGAAGAGTTGATATAGTTTTGGAAGAGATACGTTTAACTCACGACGTTGCGTTTCAACATAAGCCTTTTGAAAGTTTGATTGAACTCACAATGTTCGCAAGACGAATTTGGGATTTTAGGGCAAAAGCGCCGTCCTTAAGTCCATCTAACTTGGGCGCATTGTTGCTATCACGAGCAACGTAACAACTAGTACGCTTTCTATGACTGATCGAGTTTTTCAACATTATTATTGTTAATAAACAGCAAGATATTTCATTATATCCATATTCAAAAAGCAATATTTTCAAATTTCAGACATCATTAGCTGAGCTGCTTATAATAGCTCGGATGCTTCCGGGAAACAAATGCTTTCACATCAATTTCCTACACATTTCTATACCTTTAAAAATATTTCTATGTGCCCTCTTTATATTTAGATTTCTATATACGGTGTATTATTTCTTTTATTGCGTCCGAACTATTATAACTAGACTTTGAGACTGACAAAATTACTATTAATAAATTTTTAAGACATTTGAAAGATTAATTTGTACAATATTACACATACTACATGTTAAAACCTACAAACCTATAATACCCCTTTGTTTATAGTTCCAAATTTCTTTAGAGATTACATAAAAAAACTGCTGTCGTACTATAAAAATTATTCTCAACAACTTAATCGCTTGTATGTCTTACTCATATAAGTAAGTGTAATATACTGCCCATGTGAAGAATAACAATAATTCTCCCGTATTTATCAAATTGCGTTGAATACTAAATTGAAAATTAGATTATCACGTTTTGAAATATGGAAATAACAATAGATAATTACTATTCCATACACATGCTCAATATATTCCATCAATTCAAGTTTATTTATTGTTGTATTTATGCTATGTGATTCAAAATGTGTTCATACCTGTGCCAATATTTTATTCCTCGTCTGTTATTTCTAAATTACAACATTTATTTGTAAACCATTATAGATTGCTTAATAAAAAGCACATTATTTCAATGTCACAATTTTTCATAAATTTACTTATTTGAAGGAACATTTGTTACCCAAAATAATTCACATGACAAATATTATTCAAATGGGCACTAAAATAATAATCTGTGTATAATTGTTAGAGGTAGAGTTTAGTCGTGATTTTCATTTTAATCAATTTTATGTGAATATATTTTGAATCACAGGGTATTAAAATTAATTTTATAGTGATACTAGCACGTTAAAAAGAAAAAAAAGTTCAAAAATAATTTTTGTGTGAGCACGGACCAATGTTTCTCAAAAAAATAATATGTGTTATTAATTGAAATATTTAACGTACACAATTTAAGTAACTTGTTTTATTTACAAATAATGACATAAATAAATAATTTTATAGAGTGCTTCAACACCTATATATCTTGTGATAAAACACAATTTGTTAGAAGATTAAGTTTTAAACCAAACCCTACGTATATATGTATATGGTCAATGTTCTGTCTTGAATACATTAGATATTTGAAAAATAATAAAGTAAATTTTAACGAGATCATTCGCATCTCTTAATTCGTAATATATAAAATTTCATATTAACTGTTGAGCCTTGCGTGAAACATCAGAACAGTGGCCATATTTATTCATGTTGAAAATGAATAACACAGTTGTCTGTGAGTAATTTTAAAATATTGATAGCAAATGTGTAGTAGACGTACGAGGGCTGTCAATAATAAACATCAATGTTGATCAAATTATCAAAATTTATTACATTTTCATCGTAAACATTATTGCAGATATGGTAGTTAACAACATATCTTTTAACATTACATTGTCAGTACACAAATATTATTGATTGCCTTCATATTACCAATCCTGTACCCATAAATCCAAACAGACTATTTTACTATATCATCTTAAATTGTAAGTTAAATTTAAAGCATCATTGTAAATTGTAAACCACAATTTACAGTAAAGTAAAATACATGTCTTAATAATGCTGTTTTATTTCTATTTTCTATTTCACGTATTAAATTTCAGGATCAGGAAAAGGAATGTGAAAGGTAATATTAGTCTTGCCGTCTAGACAAGATAAGACAAAACTTTGCAAATCTTGAATTGTCTAGATATTTCAAAACAAGACGTGACTAATACTAGATTGAAACGTCTTGTCTAGATATCAAGATTCTAGATTATTTCAAGACTACATCACAGAATAGTTACACACAGAAGCGACACTCCGTGTCGGTACCTTGCATGTTCCCCTTGTCAGGTCTATATGACCTTGAAGCATTGTGTAGTAGACCTTTAAATTTGTGCACCTTCTCCATCTTTCTCTAATTTTCGCTTTTCTGTCTTACTGTCGCTTCTGTATAAACCTATTCTGTGACTACATTAACCTGCGCATACCCTTTAGATAACGACAGATAATTCTTCAGCAACGTTCTTTTTCTATTTTACAATACTATTCCAGCTCAGATGGAACAAGCTTCGCAAGATATATTTATATTTCGAAAATTTTAAAATTATGATTATTCTAGAGTCTTGAAAATTGTCTAAAATTTTCTAGTCCTGATCTAGAATAAAAAAGTCTTGTCTTGAAATTTTGTCAGTCTTGTCTTGATAATCTATAGACAAGACAAGACAAGAGTAGAAAGTCTTGATCTAGACGGCAACACTAGGTAATATAATATTTAACGACACTCAACCAATCTTATAACGTGAATTAATTTTAATAAAAAAAAATTCTTAAATTTTTATTTCAAGTTGTCTTAGCATAACGTAGAAATTTAGATTTGTTAATGAAATACTTTGATTTTATATTTTATTTTATAAAATTATATTTTGTTTACATTTTAAATTTATCTTGTCTAATTTAATGTCGATTTTGCTTTTAAAAAACTAGATTTGTAAAGACAAATTAAACAAGAAACAGAAATCCGAACCAGTTTTTCAAAATTTCGAACTGAAACCACAGAATAGTTATATAGCT
The DNA here is from genome assembly GCA_035578165.1 of Stenolophus ochropezus. NCBI lineage: Eukaryota > Metazoa > Arthropoda > Insecta > Coleoptera > Carabidae > Stenolophus > Stenolophus ochropezus. Next base: position 15,605,551 of record JAQOWZ010000002.1, read on the forward strand.
AATGTTCAGTTGCACCAACAAAGCTTAAATTTTAAACGACACTTAAACAAAGAAATTTGAATTGAAATTTTGACAACAATGCTAAATAGTTCATGTGCTTTTGTTTATTTAAGGGAAACTTAAAATTTAAGTACCTAACATAATTGGTTTTTTAACCAATCGTAGAAAAACTGAAAACCAAACTTTCGCCATAATATTCCATTCTATTGTTTAGTGTTTATATTAATATATTTTCAATCAATATTTATCATTACCAAAATATACAGTAAAGTAGATAAAAAATGTACCCAATAACTTAGTAATATAATAATAATGTTTTTGTTTGTTGTATTACTAGTGGCATCTGTTGTTGATTTCTAAAACTGTAATTGTGTAGTACAGTCGATAAGATAGTTTTCATTCTGCTGGTTAAAACTTCGGTTTATTTATAATTTTATTTTTACGGAACCACAATTTTAGAAAATATATACTTTATTTAGATCTTTATCAAATTTAACAAAACTTTTATACACTGATAAGAATATACATGAGAAACTTATAACTTAAATCAGATAATTTATTTGCATCCATTTAATGTATGGCAGAATTTATATTCAATTTATTTGTTTTATTTAAATATCTATTAATTGGCCTTTGATTCATGATATCATGTTCATATAAACACGCTGCTATGGCAACCTGCAAAACTGTTAAATCTCTGCGCTTTTCCCCCACCATGCTTGTTTCATAAAACTGGGTGTAACAACGAAACGTTGTGTCATGTTATCATGAAGCCTTTGCATTTACTTGTTTTTTTAGTGGTTAATACCTTAAATTCCTACATTAATGCAGGTAAGCAATTAATAACAATTTAAATTTTGTTTTATTTGTTGAATATTTTGCTTAAAATTTAAAATCAAGTAAATAACGTTAACATAACCAACCAAGCCCTATTCAACATGGCTGTTGTACATTTATTTTGTTGTAAACAAATGCTTGTTACTGTTTTAACTAATATTAATTTAACAAATAAGCTTATGTTTTACATATGTATTATAAAAATATTGTATTTATTAAGTTATGACAAATTTTTCGTTAGTATATGATATCATTTGTTATGACTCATGTGACGAATATGTTTCTAATTATTATGCACCTGTTTGATCCTAGAAATTTATAACGAATATGAGTGCAATACACCCTTACTGGAACGAGCTGCTTTGACGGCTACATCGTCTATGCAAGGTAGAGGACCAGAGAACGCTGTCTTATATGGTAAGTAATGTTTACAATATTTTTGATCATATTAGATTAGCGGTATTCTGTATGTATCATCTTGATAGCATGTTTTGAATTTATATTATTTTGGATAAACTATGTAGAAAAAATATATACAGTTTACAAGTTATTACCGATCGTTAGAAATACTTAAAAATCCATTTAAAGTAATTGAATTATATCATTCATGACACACATTTATGGATGTTAAAAGAAATATGAACAGTTAATACATATTTCCTGTGTTTAGGTTTCCATTAATGCAAACAGTGGAATTTTGAGCACCTTACTATTATTTTACTAAAAATTACAAAAATGAGCATTCGTTGGGCATTTAATTTTAGTTCCTGGAAACCAACTCATGCTGATATACTTCTAGCAACTTCTTGCATTCAGCCAGAAGAGAAGCAACGAATTGCAAAGTTTGTGTTTAAGAAAGACTTTAAATCTTCGTTAATAGGACGATTAATGATACGTAAATTTGTGTCTAGTGCGACTAATTTACCTTACAATGAAATTAGAATAGTGAGAGACAGTAAACAAAAACCAATTTTCATTCATGACGGTTCAGAACAAATAGATTTCAATGTTAGCCATCACGGAAATTACACTGTCCTTGCTGGCGAAATTCACGGAACGAAATTAGGAGTAGATGTTATGCAAATCGGGTATTCAGGGGGTAAAAGTTTAAATGAATTCTTTAGATTAATGAATAGACAGTTCTCTGTGAACGAATGGCAGTGTATACGAAATAGTGGCAGTGAACTCCAGCAAATTACCACATTTTGCAGAAACTGGAGCTTGAAAGAGAGCTATGTTAAAGCTATTGGTGTTGGTATTACTGTTAATCTTCAAGATATTAGCTTTAAAATTAACTCGAGAAATATCTCTGTTGGAAGAATTATTTCTGACACGGAATTATACCTCAAAGGAGAAAAACAAAATTGGATTTTTGAGGAAACTCTTTTAGATGATAAGCATTGTGTTGCAACTGCTCTCTACAACGTAAATGGTTTTGATAATTATAAGCATACTAATTTTACTTCTATAACGTTTGAAGAATTGATGCTTGATTCAGTTCCTTTATTAGAAACTGATGAGGAGTATTGTAATGCATTTTTTAAAAAGGATTAATAAATAAAAACATTTTTCTACACTGATCTCTATAGTCCTTTTCCCATAAATGTGTGTCCTATCTGATAAATGATTGCAGGGCAATAAATATGTATGTCAGTAGAATTTAAATTTACCAGTTAGTTTAGTCAATAGCGGAGACAGAACTAGATGGTACAGAGTACCCTATTAGTGTTATATAGCATGCTATGAATATATTTATTTTATATGTTGCATGTCAGTGTTTTTAGTTTGTTTATCCCTATTTCCTCCCTCATGACATACCATGACATCTGTAAACATTAATCACTGAATATATTTCTCTAAAAAAAAAAAAAAATGCGAACAACGATGTAATTAGTGAAATTAGGCAATAATTAATGAATTTAATGTTCGTTGTCCCACTCACGCAAAATATATTAAAATTAAAAGAAATGTAGATAACAATATTTAACGTTTATCCTACGTAATATTGAATATATACCTATATGTTTGTTCATACAGTGGCTTTCAGAATTATTCATACATTACAATTTTATTTACTGTAAATCAAATTATAAAATTCTTACCAATATACAGTGAACTATAATTTGCGGGACGTAGTATTAGAATGGCTTGTAGTGTTTCACGTACTGATCATCGGACCAAATATTTTTAAATTCGCTAAATTAAGGTGGTTTACATTAAATAAACCTATTTATTGCCAGCGGTTTTATGGCTGTACTTTATATTTTATTTAGATAATAATAATACAATTCGTTAAATGTCTGATTTTAATAGGTAATAAATTGAAATTATTTTTTTTAATGAAAGAAGCAGTGGCACAAAAAAGTAAGACGATAGTGTGAACTAACTTTAACTATGCGAATTAAAAAGAATCTTTGTTTCATGATCAGTACCTAAAGTACTATATGCTATATGTGAAAAATTTAAATAAAAAGTAAAATAACAAATTAGTAGAAATATTCGTTCACCTTTACAACTACTTATTTTCTATATTAATATTTAACATTTTGTATATATTCATCCGCTTCTATAACTGCTTGTGCGAATGTACTAATTTTATTATGATTTTAAATCCGATTTCATACCATTTTCCTGGAGTTTTTTTTGGGACAGGTCTAAAAAGTCTAATTTCTCAAATTTAGGATTGGAGACTGCGGATGTATAGGCGACTCTGATTGAGCTCGCAGCGCCAAAGTGTGAATTTGTGAAACTAACGAAGCTGTGATAATTTTTGGTTTGACATAAGAATCAGTGTTATTTAGTAGGCGATTTTCTTTATTTTTTTGAATTATAAATGTGTTAATATTTATATTAACTTTTATACAATAAAGTTTAAGTTATTTATTTTTGTTTAATAGTATAATTTTCATTGTTTAATACATATATTTGTTTTAGTAGCAGTTTATAAATTATTTGATTTCTGTGCTTCATTTGAGAACGTAGAACGAAGTTTGAAATTCTTTTTAAAGAATATATAAGAATTTTTGCCAGTTATTAATATTAAAAGATATTGGTTTTTGAATTAAATTTTATGTCTACTATACGATGAATGGATCATTAAAGCTGATTAAAAGAATATTTTAAATGTGTGTATCGATGAGAAGAATTTTTAGATTCTCAATATATTTTATTAGGTGGCATTTTAAATAATAAGAATATAAAAAAAAAACATTTCTAATATCCTCTAGTCAACAAACTATGGCATTACTGAAAATTTGCACAATATGAAAGGCTGGATGCTGGAAACATTGGTTACATTGGTTATAAAGCAAAAACACGAGTAAGCAAGAATGATTAATTTAAAATTATTTATACAAATTTAAATTAGTTTTTAAGGAATTTGTTTGCGAATATTATTTTTATTTAGGTTCATTATCTTTTTATGTTTGTTTCTAGTATATTTCAAGAAATCTATAAAGCAATTGGAAATATTGCATATAATAAAGGGTAATAAATATCACATTAAAAACGATATTAACTAACTTCTAGAAAAGTAGCCATTCTCTTCAAAATATAGAACACGCATTCATATAATCTGCTTAACGGGTATTTTTAGTTTAAAAATCCAGGTCTTCAATTGATCTATTTTTTTGTATTTTCCTAATTTATTATAAATATTTAAAGAACATTCTGCCTTTTTTGTAAAATAGTGGAAACTTATATTATTATATTGTTATAATCAATAACAAATATGTCAAATTAAATGCTCAAATAAATTTTGTAAGCACCACACGCAACTAAAACAATGCCGTCTATCACAGCTTCTGTAGTTTTAAAATTCGCCACCAGATAGAGTATCGCTTAGCAAGAGTCGCCTATTTTTGATTGTTTAGGAATATTATACTACACAATAACCATTCCCTAACATATTGTACTTATATGTTTGGTATGAATCGTCCAATATATTTCTTGTCAATTTTTTTTTTATCGACCGGCAATTTTTGTCCCTTTTTACCTCCCGCCTATCAATATATAGATAAGGGAGGTATTGTTTTTGGTCAAATTTCTCGAGTGTGTGTTTTCAACAGATGAGCACGAATTAGGGTCCCTAGAATACGATTTTACTATTTTTACCGTGATGTCTGTATGTCTGTGTGTGTGTGTGTGTGTGTCTGTGTGTGTGTGTGTCTGTGACGATTTTTCGTCCACGATAACTCCAATAGGATACATGTAAAAAATATAATAATTGGTATTTAAGAGTTCTGTTCTAATATGATGAAATGATTAGATTTTGACTACAATTGGTAAACCGGAAGTAGTACTTTACTTGAAACTTTAAACCGTTTTTCCTAAAAAATACCTCTAAATACTATATTTTCGCAAATTTCGTTATTATAAATACAAAGATTTTTTTAATTTTCTACCGATCTGCATAATTACGTTTACATATATAACTTCCACCTAGATAGAAAAAAATATATAAATTTTAATAATTTTACATATCGTTTAGGCTAAGAAATTTCGATAAAACAGATGAGTTGTTCATATGTTCATAAAATTTGAAATATGATGTCAAATTTGATGTAAGTAAGTGTAAAAGATAAAATAAGTAAAAATGAAGTAATTTTATTGTAAAATTTAAAAAGATGGAAGAAATATATTAGGAATGTATTTGGATGCGTGAATCAAAGTAAGTTCAGTTCCGGTTTTAGTAACGTCAAAAATAGCTGTCATATTGGTCATACAAAATTTATAAGGGAAATTTTAGGTATGAAATGAATTAAAAATATTCTGAACTGAAATAACAAACTAATTTTAAAACTACAAATTAAATGTATTGAAAAACTTATATAAAATATATTACTACAGTGGCGGGAGGTATTGTGTTGGACACACCAGATTTTTTATATTTACTTAAGGCCCTTTGACACGGAACTAAATCTATTACTAAATGCAGTAGAAGATGATAAAAAAAATAATGACTGGTGTAAAAATGTAATGCGCATTCTTTTCGCGCAATTTAAGTATAAGAAAATAAAAAAAATCTAATTTCTTTTACCAATATAAGTGATGAATTCATGTACAAGTGGTAAATAAACATATTTAATTTGAATTCATTTCATGTGTTTATCAGAATTAAAAATATTACGATAATATTATGAACACTCTTGGTACTTCTCGGTTACTGATTAGCGCTCAAGATCTAAAACTCGTGAATTTGAATCCCCAAATTGTGGGCCTTGAATTTGTGTACGTCTTTTATTCTGTCTTATTATTGTATTCGGCTGCATATGAACTAGTAGATCATTAAAAATAATATTGAAAATAATAATAATACATTGTCGATCTGGATAATGTGTTTCACGTTTATGTACAAGTTTGACATGGTATAATTGAAATGATATAACAATTCTTTGATTATCATATCAAATAAGTGATAAAATAACAACACACAGACATTCGCAACTGTATATCTGTATTTAAAGATAAAAAAACATGTTTATGAGCTGTTCCTTTAACCACATCATACTGCATGTAAAAATCCAGAAAATTCCACATCTAGAGGTAGGTGAGGTAAATGAAAACTTTGTTGTACCCCCAAAGGTGGGAACGCTTGGACTGCATCGAGCAATGACTTTGACCAGCAGCTAATCGTGGACCTGGGCCAGGTGATGAACATTACTCGCATTTGGACCCGCGGTCGACCGCATAGCTCTGAGTACGTTATGGAGTATAGTATCAGTTACGGTTCGAACGGATATGACTTCACTGATTATAAAGAGCCAGGCGGTAGCATCAAGGTGAGATTACCTCCCTTCCCATTCCCACCCCTATCCGAGACCATCATATTTTTTATTATTTTCTTTATATTCTTTATTTTATATTCTGCTTTAAATTCTTGTAATGTTTTGTGACTGTGATTAATAGTGTGGTAGGTATATATTTCTTATTTTCTTACTAATTTTAGCATGCTAATTTGTAATAAATTAATGCTTAGTTAGAGCAATAGTAGCTGTAATTTGAAATAGCAATAAATATGGCATAATGCTTCTACAAAATTTAAATTAAAAAAAATATATATGCTTGGTTTATAAACTTGCTTGTTGCAATTATAGTCTATTTTTTATAAGAACGGAGTAAATGTCGCTTCGCAGGCAGCCGTTTTTACAAGCATTAAATTTAAATGTTAATTTTTAGTAGGAATTTGCAGTTTATACTATATATTATTACTGGGAAAACGAAATATTATTTCAAGAAATATTCATCATATTCCTGGTGAAAACACTGCAAATGTATAGCTGTTTTAGGGCAGGTTTTTACACCTCTGGTTAAAATACAGGTTACCAATCATCGGTTAGTAGAAAAATATCGTATCGAAATAGTAAATATCGTATATTTTTGACAACTTATATTAGTTTTTGATGCGATATTTTTCTATTAACCGATGGTTAAGGTAACTGTACATTAACCAGAGAAGGAAAAACCGACCCTTAATAAGTTAAAATTTTGTTCCTATGTTATTCAAATTCAACATTACGTTTTTATAAAAAATGACTATAGTATACATTTACATTATCTAAAAAAAATCATAAATTCAAAAGAAGAATAACAAAATGCGTGATAAATATAAAGCTCATACTAACCAGCATGGGTATCCCGATGGTGCTTTTAGGGGACTCTGCATGGAGCCCGGAGCATAGCACATTCTTTAATTTTCTGATCATTGACTTGGGCAATCGCAAGGAAATCAGATCTATAGCTACACAGGGCCACTCTAAAACATCTAACTATGTCACTGAATACATTGTACAATTTTCTGATGATGGTGAAGGATGGAGATCTTTTACTGATTCCAAGGGTGAAACAGAGGTGCGATACTTTCTTTCTATCTTTATTTCTTATCAAATAATTTTTATTTACTTAATACAAACACTAAAGTACAACAATTCTTAGTTGTATAAACATGTCCTATTTTCAGTGCTTTTATTTTTTTCTTTGTGATATAAGAAATTAATAGTACCAACAACACAAACAGATTGAATCTCGTTTTTGATCAATTTTAAAAATATATACTATTTTAAAAAATAGATGTGTGTGTGTGAATAGAATATGCAATATGCATATTTATTTTGTTTTCAAATAAAGTTTATTTCTTGCATACTTTACAGCAACTTTAATATTTATTTTTAAAAATATTTATCTCTAAAATATTCGCAAAAGACATAAAAATGTCAAGAATAAACTCTCTCTTCTAGATGACCGTTTTCAATAAAAGTTGATCAACTCATGCCATTAATTTCATAAGCTTTATGAAGTTTCATTCAAATCCGTTGAATATAATGTAATTGATTTTTATAAATTTTAATATTTTTTTAGTTACAATACAGTTAAAGTAGAATGTACACTAATTTTAAAATCATCTTTTAATTTTTTAATAATACATAAAATAAGACTAGAGTTTGTTTAAAATAGGTATATAATTTATTGTTAATCGTACAAACTATTGAATTACAAAAAAATCTAATTAGGTACATCACATTATTCTACTTAATAATCGTAGGAAAACATGTGCATAGAAAGAGTTTTATATCCTATACCTCACAAACAAAAGAAGATCTAATGTTTCTGTTGGTACGATCAAATTTTTCTCGAAATAAATAGTGATGTTTTAAATATATTTCTGTACCATAGTGGTTTATAGAGCATTTTAAGAAAATAATAGAAAAATGTTTTCCTTATATTTACGTAATAAATGTATATTGAAAATTATCATTACTAAAAAAATATTATTAGATGTTCAAGGGTAACATAAATGGAGATTCAATTCATAAAAATGAGTTCGAAGTTCCCATAATAGCACAATGGATACGAGTCAACCCAACGAGATGGCGAGATCGTATATCTCTGCGTGTTGAATTATTCGGTTGCGACTTTGGTAAGTTTCTTGAATTAAATTGTAAATCTGAAATAAAACACGTTTTACACTTGTACAGAGGCCGATACAATGTACTTTAATGGCAGTGCCCTGGTACGATTGGATTTACTCCGCGATCCCATTAACGCTGCACGAGAATCAATCCGATTTCGATTGAAAACCTCACACGCAAATGGAGTAATCTTATACAGCAGAGGCACACAAGGAGATTATATAGCTCTGCAAATTAGGGACAATCGAATGCTGCTGAACATTGATTTAGGTAATTTACGAAAATGATTGAAATTTCGATTACTTATTTATTTTTTGCAGGTTCTAGTATGATGACTAGCTTATCAGTTGGTAGCTTATTAGATGACAACATTTGGCATGATGTAGTTATTTCGAGAAATAGACGAGATATTATATTTTCGGTTGATCGAGTTATGATTAGAGGAAGGATAAAAGGAGAATTTAGTCGGCTTAATTTGAACAGAGATGTAAGTTTTCTACCGTATTTATTATAATTAAAAATTAAATTTGATGTTTTCAGTTCTTTGTTGGTGGAGTTCCTAATAAACAAGAAGGCCTTATGGTAAATCAGAATTATACAGGTTGTATAGAAAATTTGTATTTTAATTCAAGTAACATAATTCGCGAACTACGTGGAGCATACGAAGAAGGATTATCGCTAAAATACGACAAAGTGAATACGTTATACTCATGCCCAGAACCTCCTATCATGCCAGTTACGTTTTTAACCCAAGGATCCTATGCGAGATTGAAAGGCTACGAAGGAATGAAATCTTTAAATATTTCATTTTCTTTCCGTACTTACGAAGAAAATGGGTTAATGGCTTACCATGAATTTTCTTCAACCGGCCACGTTAAAGTAAGTTATTTATATTTTTTCAGACCTTAATTTAATCAAATTTTCATGAACAGCTCTACTTGGAAGAAGGAAAAATTAAAGTTGATATCATAACACCAGGCAATCCACTTGCCATTTTGGACAATTACGAAGATTTATTTAACGACGGAAAATGGCACACAGTTGTTTTGACTGTATCTACAAATTCTTTAATTCTTAACGTTGACAATAGACCGATGCGGACAGTTCGCCAGCTGAAAATGACAACAGGTTTAATTTATTACATAGCAGGACTAAGATCTTCTACTAGCAAGCCTGGATTTGTTGGGTGCATGAGAATGATTAGTATTGACGGCAACTACAAGCTGCCACGAGATTGGAAAGAGGAAGAATATTGTTGTAAAGATGAAGTAGTTTTTGAGGCTTGTCAAATGACAGACCGTTGCAACCCCAATCCCTGCCAACACGACGGTATTTGCAAACAGAATTCCATGGAATTTTTCTGTGATTGCGCAAGAACTGGATACGGTGGTGCAGTTTGCCACACAACATTAAATCCTTTATCTTGTCAGGCCTATAAAAACGTACAATCTGTTGACCAAAGAGCTGAAGTTAAGATCGACGTAGATGGAAGTGGTCCTTTGAAACCTTTCCCTGTTATGTGCGAATTTTATGCTGATGGACGAGTGGCAACAGTAGTACGGCACTCCAACGAACAACTAACTCCTGTAGACGGTTTCCAGGAACCTGGAAGCTTCAAACAGGATATTACTTACGAAGCAGATATGGATCAAATCGAAGCACTTTTGAACAGATCTCACACTTGCAGACAACGAATCAGTTACTCTTGTCGATCTTCAAGGTTATTTAATTCTCCCAGTGAAGAACTTACCTTCCAACCATATTCGTGGTGGGTTTCAAGAAATAACCAAAAAATGGATTACTGGGGTGGAGCTTTGCCAGGATCTAGAAAATGTGAATGTGGTATTTTAGGACAATGTGTAGATCCAACAAGATGGTGTAATTGCGATGCGGGACTTGAAAGTTGGAATGAAGATGCAGGAGAACTTACAGAGAAAGAAAACTTGCCTGTTAAACAACTTAGATTTGGAGATACGGGAAATCCACTGGATGAAAAAGAAGGAAGATATATGCTGGGACCTTTAATATGTGAAGGAGATGATTTGTTTAATAATGTTGTAACGTTTAGATTATCTGACGGAACAATAAACCTTCCCACTTTTGATATGGGACATAGTGGTGATATTTATTTCGAATTTAAGACAACTGTTGATAACGCTGTAATTTTCCACAGCAAAGGGCCTTCAGATTACATTAAGCTTAGTATTATCGGAGGTAATCAATTGCAATTCCAGTATCAAGCTGGAAGTGGTCCGTTGTCTGTTAGCGTTGAAGTATCTAACAAACTTGCCGATAACCAATGGCATTCAGTTTCGGTAGAAAGAAATCGCAAAGAAGCTAGATTAGTTATTGACGGTGCTCACAAGTCAGAAGTAAGAGAACCTCCAGGACCTGTCAGGGCGTTATACTTAAATTCAGATCTCGTTATTGGTGCTACAACTGATTTCCGCGACGGGTATGTTGGTTGTATTCGAGCCCTGTTACTTAATGGTGTTTTGGTTGATTTGCGTGAACATGCACGAAGAGGAATCTATGGAGTTTCGGTTGGATGCATTGGAAAATGTGAAAGTAACCCTTGTCTCAACAATGGAACTTGCTTTGAACGGTACGACGGTTACACTTGCGATTGCAGGTGGACCGCCTTCAAAGGTCCGATTTGTGCTGACGAAATTGGCGTTAACATGCGACCAAATTCTATTATTAAATATGATTTTATGGGATCCTGGAGATCTACGATCGCAGAAAAGATTCGTGTTGGTTTCACCACCACAAATCCTAAAGGCTTCTTACTTGGATTTTCTTCTAACATTTCTGGAGAATACTTGACAATCATGGTATCCAACAGCGGTCATCTTAGAGTTGTATTCGATTTTGGTTTTGAAAGACAAGAAGTTATTTTCCCGAACAAACATTTCGGCCTAGGACAGTATCACGACTTAAGATTATCGAGAAAGAATTCTGGGTCTACTTTAGTGATGCAAGTAGACAATTATGAGCCTAAAGAATTTCACTTCAACATTAAAGCGTCCGCAGATGCGCAGTTTAATAATATTCAATATATGTACATTGGCAAAAATGAAAGTATGAGAGAAGGATTTACAGGATGTATATCAAGAGTAGAATTTGACGATATTTATCCGCTGAAATTATTATTCCAAGAGCAAGGACCGGCTAATGTGAAATCTATCGGATGTAAGAATGTTCTGTTGTGTCGAAATACAAATTATTAAATATAATTTTATTTTAGCTCCCTTAAATGAAGATTTCTGCGGAGTGGAGCCATTTACACATCCTCCTGATTTATTGGAGACTCGTCCGCCACCAATAGTTGACGAAGAACAACTACGCAAAGCGTACAATCAGACTGATTCCGCCATATTAGGAGGTAAGAGAAACGACATGTTTATAACTATCTATTTTCATTTCATTTCATAGAATAACAATATTTAATGATTTCATTTTCCAACATTCAAGGAGAATATTCCCATTGTAGTGTTGGAATAAGTACAAGTATCACATTAGTAATATTAGCCAAATACAAAACGAAATACTTTTTTAACAACTAATTATTCTAATTCTATGTTTCATCAATATAGTTTTTAAAATTTAATTTAAATTATAAAAAAATATATTTACAATTTTAAAAATTTAAATTATAATAGTTATTTATGATATAAGTGTTAAAAGTGACATTTTATGAGTGAGTAGGGAAGTTTATGAAACGAGGCGAAGCCGAGTGTAACAAACCCCACGAACGAAATAAAATCACTTTTAACACAAATATCATACACTATTTTTCCTACGACCCCAGTTATGTACCTATTATTAAATAAAAACTAACATTATAGAATGACATTTATGACAGGTCATGATGTATTTGTTATGAACAACTGAACATAAGAAGTGTTAAAAGTAAATTTGTTTTTTACTTTTAATTCGTTGTCAACGACAACGTTTTAAAAGTATTTACTGTGTTATAAACTGTTATTTTTAACTTACTAAGCAACCGTTAAAAATACTATTTTTAATACTGGTCGTAGGAAAAATATATTACTTCAAATTTTATTAATAGTTATTTGTGTATCAAGGTTCTAAAAGTAATCTTTTTGGGCCGAAACCGAAGTTTGCAGCCGAGGGCCGAGGCTACAAATCAGATGAGGCCCAAAAAGAACTTTTAGCCGAGGTGCACACAACATTTTTTAGGCGATTACAACAAGAAATTATGAATTTTCATTCAAAATCAATTTTTGACATCTGTCAAAATTTACTTTACGGCCGCATTTACTTTACTGCCGCATTTACCTTACGGCCGCATTTACTTTACGGCCGCTATTTTTACTCGCAAATTCATTACTTTTTCATTAATATTTGGAAAGGAATAGTTAAAATTTTACTTACATTTGTTATTATATTCTAAAATAATTAACCACATTAATATGAACTATGTAAATCAATAATGAACAAACAAGCTGCCAAAAATTTTTGACTTTGACAGATGTCAAATAAAAATTGGTGCTTTAAGGTTGCCAGCAAATATGAAAAACAACAATTTATGTACCAGCCGCCTAAAATAGTTATTTATGATATAAGTGTTAAAAGTGACATTTTATGAGTGAGTGGGGAAGTTTGAAACGAGGCGAAGCCGAGTTTAACAAACCCCACGAACGAAATAAAATCACTTTTAACACAAATATCATACACTATTTTTCCTGCGACCACAGTTATGTACCTATTAGTAAATAAAAACTAAGCATTAGAATGACATTTATGACAGGTCATGATGTATTTGTTATGAACAACTGAACATAAGACGTGTTAAAAGTAAATTTGTTTTTTACTTTTAACACGTTGTCAATGGCAACGTTTTAAAAGTATTTACTGTGTTATAAACTGTTATTTTTAACTTGCTAAGCAACCGTTAAAAATACTATTTTTAACAGTGGTCGTAGGAAAAAGTCATTTAATTTGTCTATAAGAAAGTTGAAATAAATAGTCATGGAAAAGTATAGTTTAATAACTTGTGCAAAATGACTCTTCCATCCTTTTCAAACAATTACATATGACCGTTGATTAAGAAATATTTTTCAATCATCGATATGACAAAATTGTGTCACATATTTTTCAAAATGCGCATAGTAACTCCCATTTAACTGAAGTCGTAGCTGTTATAGTTTCCGCGATCTCAATGGTGACCGATGAAATCTGGACACACACACACATTAATTCTTAAACTTTTTACATTACGAATTGTACTTGATGTTGACTTCTGATTTTCACTTGGACTACCTTTGGTATTCAGTGTTTGTAAAATATTTGTAACAAATATTAGAATGCTATAAGATATCGTGTAACACTGGTTATTGTTTTAGGCGTTCTAGCTTTGATATTCTTAGCGTTAGTAATAGTAGCCGTGTTCATCGGACGGTATTTGTCGAGACATAAAGGCGAATACCTCACCCAAGAAGATGTGGGCGCAGACACAGCGATGGATCCGGACACGGCTGTTATGCATTCGGCAACTGGTCATCAAGTACAAAAGAAGAAAGAAATTTTCATTTAATTGTAAGTTGTTAATTTTATTGAAATTGAAGCCCCTGATGTGTTTAATGTGTTATGTTTTAACTTCGTAAAAATGTGAAGATATGTTGATAATTATTTCACTTTTATTTTCATCAATATTTTATAGATTTTATAATTCAAATTTAATATAAACATAGTACATCTTAGATAAATAGAAAATATAACACATATGTTTTACATTTCATTTAAAATGTTATGTATTTGTATATAAAATCATTTGAGATTCTCATTTTTTGCTAATATATTAAGCAAGCAATTTAAGTATTATGATTTCCGTCCATTTTGTTCGTATTTTTATTTATATTGTTTTATAAATGTTTTATTTTATTTTCGAAGAAAATTAATGGCCAAATTAGTTGTAGTTTACATTCCATATTTAAATATTTTATCAAATGAAATGAAAACCTATTGCTTCCATAATCAGATTTTCAAGATTTTTATACCAAGATTCAGAGTGCCTTTATTGCGGCATTTTATATTGTAAAACTGATTTAGCGATAACGTGAGAAGTACATTATTGTATCTTTGTCCGAAACCAAAAATATAGTAAATATTTCTTACTATGTATTTATAAAATTCACATTTTCTTTTTAACATGTAAGTAGCATTTACAATAGGACTGTACATTTTTTACAAAATAAAAAAATCTTTCAATAAGTATTGTTTTACTTCTTCCTAAATTTAGGGACTCGAACCGAAAAGTAAACTAACAAGAATCATCGTAATTTTCATTAATAAACAACCAGAGGTGTTACGAAAAGGTCGTAAGGTTTAATTTAAATCAGGGCATGTAACCGGTTAATAAAAACCGGTAACCGATATTTTGAACGAAAATTGCGAACTTTAACCGTAATTTTAACCGATATTTTTCAGGCCGAAAATACCGGTAACCGTTAACCAAAAAAAAAATAAACCGGTTTTAGAGAACATTAACCTTTATTTTAATATCATTTAGCAAAAAAAAATAATATTTTTTTTATATCTGTGTTTTCTATTTGTATTAATTTGAACATGAGTCATGACAGTTTCTACAATTAACATTTTATTGGAGAGTCATAAATGTAGGTAGTCTCTTTGGCCGTTAAGGTTACTTAAAAAGTCCCAAATAAATACGGCCTTTGTCAACACAGGCAAGTTTAAAATTGAAAAGTGACCAGCGTTTTTCTGAAGATATTACGGGAATTTTTGTGAATATTTATTAATTAAATTGCTTTTTTTTAATTGTTATATTTTTGTCGGATGGTGATTTTTTATTATTGTTTTTAATTAATTATTCTGCAATTTTTTTAATCAAATTTTTATAATTAATTTGTTTTAATTAATTTTAATTATTTTTTTTAACCGATATATTAACCGCTTTAAACCGGTTTCCAATTTTCAAAAACCGGTTTTCGACCTAAAACCGTTATTATTATAACGTTCTCTATAAGGGTTAACCGTTAACCAGTATTTTTTTCGGTTACATGCCCTGATTTAAATTATTCGGTATAAATTAATTTAATCCGTAATTATTTCTATTTAATTTGTATCAGGTGTGTTTACTACAGGAAGTGTATGCTATGCGACAAAAATAATCATCATATCAAATTTATTTTCAAAAAATCTGATGTGCCCAATAGATTACCTCCCTCCACTGTAGTAATATATTCGATATAAGTTTTTCAGTACATTTAATTTGTAATTTTAAAATTAGTTTCTTATTGCAGTTGCGAATATTTTTAATACACTTCATACCTAAAATTTCCTACATAAAATAAGTATGAAAAAAAAAATACATATTTTTGACGTTACTAAAACCGGAATCGAACTTACCTTGATTCACGCATGCAAATATATTCCTTATTTATTTCTTCCTTCTACAACAAAACTACCTTATATTTACTTATAATCTTTGTTAAACTTACATCAAATTTGACATGTTTTGTCAAATTTTGTGAGCATATGAATAACTCACCTGTTTTATAGAAATTCCTCAACCTAAACGATATAGAAAATTATTATAATTTACATATATTTTTCTATCTATCTAGAAGTTATATATAAACATAATTATGCAGATCAGTAGATAATTAAAAAAATTATATTTAATAATAACGTAATTTGCGAAAAAATGGTATTTAGAGGTATTTTTTAAGAAAACGGTTTAAAGCTTCAAGTAAAGTACTACTTCCGGTTAACCGGTAGTTCATCATATTTAAATATATCTTAAATACCAAATATTATATTTTTTACTTGTATCGTATTGGAATTATCGAGGACGAAAAATCGTCATAGACAAACATACACATGGACAAACAGACAACACGCTAAAAATAGTAAAATCGTGTTCTGAGGATCCTAATTCGTGCTCATATGTTGAAAACTCACACTCGAGAAATTTGACCAAAAACAATACCTCCCTTATCTATATATTGATAGGCGGGAGGTAAAAATCGAATTAGAACTAATGAACGCAAATTGATTTGAACCTTTTTACATGTTTCCAATTTTTTATTACGTATTTTTTAGGATGTTGATGAGAAAAATAATAAATGTCCCAAGGTTAGTTTGCTAATGAATTGCTTCTATTTTTTATCTACTTGCTAATCTGAAATTTTAAAAACTAGAAATTTGAGTTCGAAGTCCAACATTTGAATTCAATTTTTAAAATTTTAATATGTGAACCCGTACCAAAAAAATCTAAAAAAGTTGGTAGAAGAAGACCAAAAATGTCACAGAGGCGCATCATTATAGAAAACAACTAAATTAAAATTATGTGGAAGTGAAACATCTAGCTTAATATCACTTCAGGTGGAAACACTTTATCGATTTCCTTTGCTCCATTTTGGAGTTGTACAAACAGTTTGATAATGACTTATTGATACTTTTAAATGTTCCTAGGAGTTCAAGTTTATTTTTCAAAGGAAATACGTAATAATTTACTCATAAATTTATTTGATCATTCTTAAAATAATTCACATTGAAGAAATATAAAATAAAAAACCATATTATTCGTAAATGAAATTTGATCAATTAAAACATTTACGAATATTACCAATAAATTTATAAAAATAATCATATATTATTTGGAATCCAAATATTTAATAAAGCTATATTAGAAGATAGAATGGTAGACATGTTATTTATTATCCTTATATGTCACCTAAATGTGGAGATATAATTATAAGGAAATATTTTATTTTATAATCTATTTAAGCGTACGTATAATACGCAAAATATGCGGCAATTAAAAATAATTTACATCGCCAATTTCTAGGTAAAGGTAAAATCACAGTCCTAAAATATTCGAAATGTATACATTTTTAATTTCAAGCATTATAGTTTGGTGTGCCGTAACCACTGCTATCGGATTCGTTAACTTGCAATATGCTTAACTGTCTTAAATTGATGTCTTCGTCATCTATAAAGAAATTAATTATCATTCAAAAAATAATTGATATTGAAAAAAACAAACCTGTATCGTCATCTGAAAGTTGTCTGGGAGATAATCTGCATCCTCTAACTAAATATGATTTTAGTTTACCAATAGAAGCTAAAATTAGTCCTAAGAATGGCGGGGATGGTTTTAATGGTCTTGATAAATATTCGGGATGATATTGAGTTGCCACATAATATTGATGATTTTCTAATTCAATTATTTCCATGCGCTCTTTATCCACATCATGACCTGTAATTAAAAAACATTCCAATATAATTTGGTATTTTAAACTTCAGAATGGAAATGGTATTTATGTAACAACAGCAGAAGTGTGAATCCAGCTCTCGACTTTTTGTCAAGTATTCAATTCATTTTAACGTAATTTTTTTGTTAACAAAACTTATAATTATTTCCAGAGTACAAATACTTGACATACTCATCAAGAACAATATGGCGCAGATAACGGATGTAGGTCATATACATATTAGTCAATAGGTATATGTTGTAAATACATAATTGAGGCGCAAACTACTGAAAGAAATGATATCTCACACTGCACATGCGCAGTGTTGGCAAATACTGTGAGAAATTGTTTCTCACACTTTAAACCAACGATTGTGGAAAATAGGAAATTAATAATAGTTATTTATGCAACTGGAGTGTAAAGTAAGTTTTTAGTCAAATGCTGTTCAACGCATGAAGTTTAGGCGTTTTGCTTACAACATTTTTCCTACAACCGAAATATTAATAAAAATTAATATCAAAAGTAAATAAATTCATTGATAAATGCACCATCAGTGCGTGAAAAGTGTTTATGTTGCCTAGCAAAGGTTACTTTTCAAGCACTGTAGCTTAAAAAGTAGCTGTTGCTAAGCAACATAAACTTTTCAAGCACTAGGGCGGGAAAATTGACTACAAATTCAAAAGAGTGCATAAAGTATGTAATTTATGGCCTGTAGGAGGAAAAATATTTTTCAGAAATCATAATTATTGAATAAAATAACTTAAATAGCATAATAAACCCACGTTTTGACAGAACACTCTGCTATTTTCTTCAGGATAATGACAAATAGTATATAGTATGAGAAAAGTGCGAGTTCCCATAGTTATTGTAGAAAATAGCATATTGTACAACAAGTGCAGAAAGTCGCCTATTTCCCTCAAGGCGTGATAGTTCCGGCACGAGACGAAGTCGAGTGCTAGAATCACACAAGTTGGGAAATAGATACTTCTACACGAGTGGCACACTATACTTTTTCTATGACCACTTCGAAACGTTACTGAACAATAGCTATTTCACATAAAGAACAATATGACCCAGGTAACCTTACAAAAAGTACCTTCACGCATACGCATTGTTCGTAATTACTGTGAGAAATGCTATTTCCCACACTGCACATGTGTAGTGTTGGCAAATACTGTGAGAAATGATTTCTCACACTTTCAAGCTTCATGTAGTGACACTTTCCATAGTAGTCGTACAAAAAATAATTTATGTAGTATGCAACAAAGGCCAAATATATCACATTTTAAAACCAAAATTATATTTTTTTGATACTTCCATAAAAAGTAAATTCCAATCGTACTCATTAACAAATGAAAAAAGAAATCCCAGGAGAGGTAGATATTTTTGCCTTTTGGACGAAAATAAAATCTTTTAAAAAATGTTCACCAAGCAATTAAAAATTGTTTAGTTACGGAAATTGCCAAGTAAATCCAATTTAAATGTTTAATTAAATAATCGCAAATGTAAAATGGAACTATGCAAAACATACATTTATATATAATTAAAATTATTTATTGTTTCATTATTGTAATCACTTATTTGTTTATTTGTTGCTAAAATAGTATATTAAAGAACGAGTTTCATAAACAAAGTACTTAAATCTGTCTACTGCGCTAATCATTAGTGACAATTTTGTTTTCCGTTTCGAGTAATGCTAAAGTCTGAATGAATTAATTATAATTGTTATTTGAAATATATTTTTCGGAATGCATTTATTTTAGAAATGTTTGAAGAAAAAATATACTGAAACAACAAAAACACAATTGAAGGTCCAGTAGATGTATATTTTCAATTTATCTTACCCCATATTTCTTTTTACTTTCGCGATGACAATTAAAAATAGGAAAACCTTTATATACAATATCAACTTATAATATTCCGAGATCTCATATTTATATCAAATCACAATTTCTATATTGTCTTTTCGATGAGAGTTGTCATTACTTCGCAGGAATTGAGTAAATTTTACCGGTTAAATTCATAGCTCGAATTATATTTACGTGATTATTTCATGAATGGCAACAGTTCAAACATTTCAATTCAACAAAATGTAACCATGAGGATGATACTACGGTTTTATGAAATTATTTCACTAATAATTGCCTATTTCTATCAAATGAAGCATTCTGATGAAATGACGTGTGTGATTATCGCAAATTTTTATCTATATGCCTGACAGGAAAAAACCTATAGAAAAATGGTAAACAAATATTTTAAATGATATGACGATTAAACAGTTATTAATTATTAAGTAATTAATATTTATGTTTGGGTAAGTTATTTTTCTTTAGAAACCGTTAATGCCTTGTAGTACTATAACTAATACATACCTACGAATTTAAGTCCAGCTTTTTCTAGTTCTGCAACATATCGTACATTGACTTCATATCGATGTCTGTGTCTTTCTTCAATAAAATCTTTTTTTCCGTATAAAGTTTCTACAAAAAAATGTGTTATTATTTTGATAATTATTTTAATTTATAAATTTACTTAAGATTGAGTTTTGATCTGTAAAAAGAGTTTTCCTTTTTCCAAGTCTCATAGTACCGCCCATTTGACCAGTGTGATGTTCCGGCATGTCAATAATTAAAGGATTGGTGCATTCTGAATCAATTTCAGTCGAATTAGCATTTTCTAATTTTAGTACATTACGAGCAAATTCAATTACAGCTGCCTGTAAACCTAAACAAATTCCTAAAAATGGCTTTCCTGTTTCTCGGCACCATTGACATGTTTCTATTTTGCCTTCCATTCCTCGTTTTCCAAAACCTCCAGGCACTACAACGCCACTGTAAATTTAAACTTAGTTACTATTTTAAGAAGAAGAGAATATGAATTACTTACTCGCTTTTGCAGAGTTGTTGCCAAGCTTCATGATAAACGACTGGATCCTCGGCTTTCATATTTTTTTCTAAATTAGCTGCTTCAATATATTTAATATTTAGTTTATATCCAACAGAAATAGCAGCATGTTGTAATGCTTTAGTAACAGATGCGTAAGAATCTTCTAACTTAGTATATTTTCCTACTAACGCTATTGTTACTTCTTTACGTAAATGCTCTACTCTTTCAGCTAAATCTTTCCATTTCTGCATAAATTTTCTTGGAGGTGGCATATTTATGCCCAACTGTAATCTTTCATTTAAATATTCAACAATGCCTTGAGATTCCATTAAAATTGGAACTTTATAAATAGATGACAAATCGGGGATACAAATCACCTGATGATAATTAAAATTAAAATCTGCTCGAAATAAAAATATTTTTTTGAATACCTGGTCGGGAGCGACGTGACAAAAATTAGATATCTTGGCTTTAACTTCATCTCCAATAGGTTTTTCAGATCTGCAAACAATAAGATCTGGAGATAAGCCAAGGCCGCGCAATTCTCTCACAGACGATTGAGTTGGTTTGGTTTTGGGTTCACCTGTCGAACGAGGCTAAAGAAACATCAGTTAATTTACATGAACTAGTAAATAACGGTGAATTTTTACCTGTGGCACTAACGATACATGGGCACAAGCTATATTTTCTCTACCTACTCTGAACTGGAATTGCCTGAATGCTTCAACGAACGGCATTCCCTCGATATCTCCAATCGTTCCTCCTAATTCCACGATGCAAACTTGCGGTTGTTCTCCAGTCTTGGAAACCGGTTGTTGGGCAACTCTTTGTACCCATTCTTGAATAGCATCAGTAATGTGTGGTACCACTAATTTGTATAAAATAATATGAAATAAATATTTATAAGAAAAGTTGTAAAGTTATTTATTACCTTGAACAGTTTTCCCTAAATAATCCCCACGTCTCTCCCTGGTAATAACATGCTGGTAAATTTTTCCTGTAGTAATATTATTGTCTTTGTGTAGTGTAACGTCAAGAAATCGCTCATAATTGCCCAAATCTAAATCTACTTCGCCTCCGTCATCTAATACGTACACTTCACCTAAAATTTGGTTAGCATTATTTATAAACAGTATTATATAATTGTTTTTAATCAAGTTTTGTGCTTAGTTTAATTGAGAAACACTATAATTAAAATCAATTTTATATTGTAATTAAAATTTTAAGTCAGCATAATATAACATCCGTGAAAGTAAATAAAAATACTGTTACAAATTGAAATTCCGCGGTAATTGTTATCAGAGAAGTAGTTTGTAATATCTGTCACACAATTCTTTAATTGTTCACTTCATAAGGATCATTATCCTCTAGCAGTAGCATTTCAACGACAGATTTGACATGGAGAAACCGCGTGGTATGACAGAAGATTTAAAATTAATTTTATTTCATTTCCAACATTTAAACTTATGATCATGTATGAATGTTATGATAAAATAATAATTAAAAGTACTTACCGTGCTCATATGGCGAAAAGGTGCCAGCATCAATATTAATATAAGGATCGATTTTGATGGATGTCACATGAATTCCACAACATTTTAAAATTGTGCCAAACGAACTAGCAATTACACCTTTTCCCACGCCACTAATTACGCCACCAGTAACTAAAATGTATTTCGTAGTTGATTTATTTTGTGACATCCTCAATTTTTGCGGATATACTGGTGGCATACAGCTGAAAGTACGCTTTACACTACACTGTTTCGCACAACATCTACTCAGCGCTGCATGGGCACTGTTTAGCGTAGATCTCAAAACTCTGAAGCTCATTGGTGAATTATAAATCTGCAACAACAAATCATTACATTTGCGCGCCAAAATATTAATAATGAAATAAAAATAATTTTTATTTTAATTTCATCTTAATTTTGTCCAAAAAATGTTAAGTATTGTAGAAAACATTTACAAAATTATAAATCATTATTTATAAATAATTGAAAATATACATGTATTTTACTTAAAATTTATAATTAATATTTCAAAAATACACCCCCGTAAATATAACTTGAACCTAACCCCAATACTTTTACTTGTAAACGATATAAATGCTTTTTATAGAAGATGTTATTAATTTAAAGTTTAAAACAGTTATATTTTAATAATTAAACGCTTTTTTTATATTATTAAAAGTACGTATTTATTTATTGTAAATTTTTATTTTGTTGTAAAATATTTTGCTTTAATTCATTGTTATTTAAATTTGAAATCTTTTTGAAAAAAAGAATGTAAAATTTAATATAAAAATCAACACTTGTTACTACACGCGGTTAATAAACCAATAAGTACAAAGGCCGTAGTACTGAACACGTGGGTGTAATAGTTAATTAATACAAAATTATTTTAGGTTCTAGTTGGGTGTATGTTATAAAAAGGTTTAATTTTACCGTTTATATGTAAAATTTATTTAAATTTTAAAGTATATATAAAGTTTTACGTGAAATTTTGAATATAAATCACAATCACGACCGGTTGTCGAATTGCCTTTATATACTGCAAAATAGTTCTAAGTCATGGCTAGAGGACCATTACGTTGTAAAATAGGACCATCAATTCTAAATGCGGATCTCTCGCAATTGTATGCGGAATCTCGACGATTGTTGGAAAATGGGGCAGATTACCTCCATTTAGATGTGATGGATGGGCATTTTGTCCCTAACCTTACTTTTGGCCATCCAGTTGTAAAGTGCTTGCGATCCAAAGTTAAAGATGCATTTTTCGAAACTCACATGATGGTACAAAACCCTGACCAGGTAGGAAAATATTACCTTTACTCCCAAAGAATAGTTGCTTGAATAAAATTTACAACCACCTGTAAAATATGAAATGGTGTGTCATACTGATAAGTTTTAATTATTGTGATAGTGGATAGAGCCCATGGCCGATGCTGGAGTTGACCAATATACATTCCATATCGAACCAGTGAAAGAAATAATAAAAACATGTCGAAAAGTAAAGGAAGCCGGAATGAAAGTTGGTCTAGCTTTGAAACCTGGAACTGGAATAGAAGCAGTACGACAATTCATAGATTTAGCAGATGTAATTTTAATCATGACTGTTGAACCTGGATTCGGCGGTCAAAAATTCATGGCTGACATGATGCCAAAAGTTCAGTGGTTGAGGCACAATTATCCTTTACTTGATATTGAAGTCGATGGAGGAGTTGGACTTAACACAATAAGTGCCTGTGCTGAGGTAATATAAATAGTTTTATTCTATGAAAACATAATCTAATTTATGTGAATATTTTAGGCTGGAGCTAATATGATAGTAGCAGGAACTGCAATAATTCAGTCACAAAATCAAAGAATGACAATCGCTTCATTGAGAGAAACAGTTGAAAGTTCAATTCATAAATGTAACGTGTAAATTTTCGTAGATAATTAAGTATTCTTAATTTCAATGCATTCCGAATTTATTTGAGAAGTTTTAAATAAAGAGTGCATATTTTTCTTAAAAATATTACATTCCTTTCAACTGTTAATTTGAATTTATGCACTCAAGTCTTCGTGAAAACTGCCCAAGACTTCGAAGTAACTTAATCAGTGTTGAAATTGCTGTGAAAATTAAGAATACTACTTTATTCCTTATTAATATTAAGATATTGATATTTCTATTTCAAATGTGATATAATATGTGTAATCAGGGCACCTAAGCATAGCAAAATTTATACAAACATTATTTACAGCGCCTTTATGCTTTAAAAATTGTTATATCACACTTGTAGTTGAAATACAAAGTGCGCTATATAGGCCAATGGAATTAATGTCTTTCTCATGTAACAAGGTCAATACGTGGTATTGTTATTATAACGTAGTTAAAATTATTCATAATTAAAATTGTAGTTGAGATCTGATTCAATTAAATGTCTCTCTGTAAGAATATTGCAGGAAATTACTATATCTGCTTAGAATTTAGTTGGAAAATTAGTTTTTCTACTGACGTATTTTATAAATGTCATTGTTGAATGTTTTATATGATTATTTTAATACATTTGTAAAACAACGAATTCTTTTATAATAATTGTTTTAGGTAGCTTCAAGCAGATGTTGTATTTTCACAAGCAATTGTTATGTTACTATACATTTATATTTTTGTTAACCGTGTGAAGACTGTTAATTGTTATCTGACTGGCTTTTACATTGCTCAATTTAATATGAATGTGTCAATAAAACAACCATGTTATCTGATATTTCAAAATTAGTTTTTTATTTCGTATGTATTATGATACAAAGGACTTAGGTTTAGTTTTGGGATTTAATTTAGTTCTTAATGATGCTAAAGATACTAAAATTGCTTCTTCTGTCCGTATTGTCCTTGATCCTTGATTCGGTAACGTGTTTATATAAAAATCAAATAGGTCTGCGGGGTCATCTGTATCAAGAACTTCATCATTTTCTAAAGCTGCTTCTAGTCCTTGTAAACCACCGAACACAATTAATGCATGCGCATATTCGGGTAATGTTGTATCATCTATTACTGTTCCTTTATCTGAGGTTCCTATTATTAAATCATACCCGTCTTTAAAAGGACTCTGTGAGAAAATTTGCGATAGTGTTTTAGCAATTCTCACAGTGTATCCCCAGTAAACTCCAGTTTCCGCTCTTGGTAAACTTGGTGCTACAACTACACCACAAAGTTTTTTACTATTTGGGGCAGGGGGCGACAATTTCACTGTTACTCGAATTCCAGGATTTAATTCTTTATCAACTCTAACATCAGATTGTAAACCAACATACACATAAGATCCTTGACCTTTTTTTGATTCTTTAGACGTTACAATACCTTCTCTAAAAACAAAATTATTATCACTTCTTAAATGATGTGGGGCATCTAGCGGATTTAAAATTCCAGCTTTTTTTAAATCAGAATGTATTGGAAATATTTGTTTTCGAAGGTATTGTGGGCATTCTAAATATTGCAAAATTCTAGCTAATTGTGCACAACACCGTCTCGTGGTTTGTATGCCATCTTCATTTTCAACTTTTGTTACTTTATCGTTTATAGTTTCACCATAATCGTCAAAAACTATAACTTCATCAACTTGAAATATACATGCAGCTCTAGCTATCTGGCCAGCCAAATATGTTCTAAGGTCTTCGTTCTGAGCATTGTCAAGAATTGAACCAGGTACAGCCAAACTGATTGTTGATGGAAATTTAACCTCAATCTTTTCTTCTTTTGGTGTTTCAGTTGTTTTGTTTTCTTCTGGATGAGATTTCTTTAATTTTTTCAATAATTTTTCTTCTTTCCATTGTTTTCTACGTCGTTTTTCTAATTGATGTAATTCTTTCGTAGTTTTATAGGAACTATTTGTAGTTCGTGCGTCTGACATAATAACACGTGAGAAATTAATTTGAATTTTATTTTCATTGCCAACATCAAAAACTTCAAAAAAGATGGGCAAATAACGCAAATGCTTAAATAATAATTAAATATAATTCAATTTTTTATGCTTCTAAAATTAATAAACAAAAGGTAAAAAAAATCTTATTAAAATATTTAACACTAATTTAAAATTATTATTATAGAATTAATTATTGTGTTATTCCTTAAATTAGCTTTTAAAAT
Organism: Stenolophus ochropezus; assembly: GCA_035578165.1. NCBI lineage: Eukaryota > Metazoa > Arthropoda > Insecta > Coleoptera > Carabidae > Stenolophus > Stenolophus ochropezus. The sequence goes on from JAQOWZ010000002.1 coordinate 15,632,051, forward strand.
CAAAATAGAGCATTTTATTACAATTATATATATAATTATAGAAGATATATGTGATTATTGATTCAATAATTACTAACTATCTTCTTTGTGAATGTTTCTGTACCGGTTATAAAAAAGTTGAAGATTTTAATTATTCTTCTAAATGATTACAAATAATTTCAAATTTTTAAATGTTGGTTTTGCTTTATGTGGGTAAGAACCAACGAAACAACAAAAGTGAACCATCGAAGTAATTATAAAAGTACTAATATTTTAGGATTTTGAAATTAGCTTCTTGTAATATCAGCAATACAACCAGTAAAATGACTTCAAATTATAATTACACAAGTGGGACCCATTCTGTTGCATATGTGACAACTCCTAACGAAGAAGTGGCAAAGTCCTTAGCCCATGGATTAGTCTCAGAAAAACTTGCGGCTTGTGTAAACATTGTTCCAAAAATTACATCAGTTTACGAATGGGAAGGAAAAGTCAATGAGGATTCAGAAGTGTTAATGATGATTAAAACTCGTACAAGCAAAGTGAAAGAACTTACGAAATACGTAGTAGCTCATCATCCATATTCTGTATGTGAGGTTATATCTCTTCCCATTCAAGGGGGCAATGATGCTTATTTAAAATGGCTTGGAGATGTTGTTCCTCCTTCATAAATATATGTTTGAATGATTAAAATAATATTACATGTTATGTCTTTGTAGATAGTGAATAATTTAACAAATAAAATAAAGAAATATATCTTCTTGACTATATGCCACAGACAATACATACAGGTATCCATTTTTCGAGCCTATATGCCGAAATAGTTGTCATGTGCAGCAACACAAACTATACCGCGTTTGTTCAAATACACAACCCAGCATCTAGTTTTGAAGTGTTTGGGTTCGTATGTTTAGGTTCTATAGGCTAATTTTTATAAGAACGAAGTGTAAGAAACATAGAAGCAGTTTGATATTGATTTTTAATTGAATAATACCCCAATATTATCCATTCAAAATACAAGATCAAGCTGCACCTATCTTGCCCTCACTTCATTCTTATAAAAAATTAGACTATTGATAAATTTTTTAGTGTCCATTCATGTTTTGTGAATTTTTGGGAATGGGATTAATAATTTTTCTTACATAATACAATTTTTGAGTTTATGAATGTTGAACACTGATGAATTCCAGTTGATTTTAGGGGGAATATTAAGAAATCAAATTCGAAAATAATTTATTTTGTAAACACAAACTTAAACTTTATTTTATACAACAGAAACAAAAAGCTTAAATTATTTTAAAATAAGTTCAATTTCTTTGTTTTTTCTGGAAAATTGTTCTATAACAATATCATAAAAATCATTTCTTGACCGTAATTCTTCCAATAATTCTTTTTCAACAGATATAATTGCAAGAAATGACACCCTATTTTCATTCGTTGTATTTCTTGCGTATGTTCTGATTCTTTTCAATGTGGATAATGTTTTCTCGATCGTCACTGTTGTACATGGAAGAGAAAGGATCAAACATATCAATTTAAATATTTCAGATAAAGCGCTTTCCAGATCATTTGTTTTCATATATTCAAATAAGTCAAGTATATCCATATTTTCAAATTGTCTTGAACTATAAAGAACTCTTAGTTCATTTCCTAGCAGTGTCATATCAAAGTAATCCCCATAATTTTCTTTTAAAGAGTTTAATAATGAATTAGGGAAATTAGTGTCAAAATTATTAAAGTTTTTATTGTTTAGTAATTCAATAAAACTCAAGCAATTTATTTTTTCAAAACGTGAACTTATTTGTAAAATAATTGTATCAATTATTTCATAAAAAATTGTTCGTAAGTGTAGAACCAGTTCTTGTTCTTCTTCAGCTTTTCTTTTTCTATTGAAAAATACCGTCAAAGATTTTGTATAGTCATAATATTTATCAAAATTCTTTATTAATTTCTCAATTTTATTCTTTGTTTCTTCAATTTGATTAATACAATGACTTACTTCGAAGCATTTATTCTGTAATATACTATAAAGAACATCTGTGTGAGAAAATATTTCATCAAAAACAGACAACAAAAAGATACAAGTCGAATCATTCAAAAAATGTATAAAACCAGAGCTGAGTACAATAGTAGCTTTGTCCCAAGAATCTGGATGGTCTACAATATTTTTGAAAAAATCTACTAATACTGATCTATGGTTGAAAACTGTAGAAACAATTCTTGAATTATATGTCCAACTTGTTGGGGCCATTTTTGGGAATTTCACTTTCATGAAATCTTCCCAAGAATGTACTCGTTTTGTAGAATGAGAAAAAAATGAAGATATTCCTGTAATTGTTGAGAAAAATATGTTACATTCCTTGATGTAGTTGACTGATTGAGACAAAACTAAATTCAAAATATGAGCACAAGAATGAATAAATAAAGCTTTTGGGTAGGTTTCTTTAACTTTTGCATGAGTCTCATTCAGCTCACTAGATATAACTGCTGCTCCATCGTATGACTGTGCAATAAGTTTTTTCTCACAATTTAATTTTTTAATAGTTTCTATAACGTGTTTCGCTAAAGCTGTTGCAGATCTATCTTCACTTACATCCGTGAATCCAAGAAAGCGTTCTTGTATTTTACCATTTACTGTCACATATCGTAAGATAGTGGATAGTTGCGACCGTGTGGATACATCCGATGTTTCATCTAATAAAATGGCAACAAATTTCGATTCATCTATTTCTTTTTGAATAGATATGAGAATACTGGATGCAATACATTCTATTAAATCATTTTGAATCCTATTTGATGAAAACAGTGAGCTCTCTTCTAAATGCTTGGCCAATGCGTTGTCATACAAAGCTATGAGTTTTAAAAGTTCCATATCATTTCCACGATTAACTGAAGTAATATTTTCATTATGAGAACGAAATGATAATTCTTGTAGACTCAAAAAGCATACGACATCGATATATCTTCTCAAAATATATCTATTATCTGTTACTTTTTTATTGTGATTGATTATATCTATTTTGTTTTGATTATCAACAGCTAAATTAATTCTTTCTTTACCGAATAATTTCAACGTTAACAAAGCGGTTATATGCGATTGACTTTTTTCATGTTTAGAGGATGCATTAAAAAAATTGTTTAAATTTTCATATCCTTCCTTAACCCAGACATTTTTTTCATTTCCGAATAATAAACACGGCCAACAATACATTTTGTTGTTCTTTTTACAACCACAAAGCCAGGTATATTTTTCATAATAAGACATCTACAAGAAATATACTTATTAGTATTTTAATGAAGTAAAAGGACATTTAATAACATAAATTTACCTGAAAATGACGTGCTGTTTGCTTACTTTTCACTTTTGTTGTTTGGTTTAAGGTTAAAACAGGGATAGGTCTTCCAACCGACACGATTTCTTTTTTATTTTCAAATGTATGTGTTCGAAAAGGTGAATTTAACAAAAACTCAATTATACAACCTGTAGGGCTTTCACATTTAGAAACCGACACATCCATTTCTTGTTTTATTGCTTCGAATAAGTTGTGCTTCGTTGTGGTACTGTTTGCCGAATGACAAGCAGAGCGGTTTCTGCTTACAGCGAAGTTTAACGAATGGTTCCGATCTCTCCTATCTACGCCCCGAATATCCCATCTTTATTTGACTTTGAGAATAGACGAACCACATTTCAGCATTGACCGGAACAGTTATTTCTGCTCCCCTTAGCTCGCTTTCATGCGATAATCAAATTTACACTTTACTCGTATTTTACATTAAACGGGGAGGTAAAGATACAGTACAGTACATATACAGTTTTGTACATAAAAGATGAGTATTTTTAAGCCTATGTTGTTGCATTCAAATACATAAAATAGTGCTAGTTTTTTAACGAACTTGAATGCCATTCCCCGCTGCTTAAAAGTGCAATGTCAATTTTGGTCCGTGTATTATATTTTTCGGCGAAATTTAAAATAATAAAACAGAAGGCACCGAGACCAAATAATCCAAATATATAATAAATTAATAAACAAGTAAGAATTTATTAAAATAAAATATGTAACATACCTTGCTGGTTTCGCTCGCCTTATAATATTGAAAAATACGGCAAGTACATTATTTTTTAAAAGATGTTTGATTACTTGAAAAAACCCTAACCCTAGCTACTCGCTTCGCTTACAACCATTGGTGTTTCAATTTTAGTTTATTTTTCGTGCAAGTTCAGTAGCCAGTTGTCACCATATATCTCATAACTAGAAATTTGGTATATCGTTGTCACAATGGGGTAAGTAAGCATAATAATTAATGAAAAAACTACTATATTACAGAAAGTACATGTATTTATGAATGTTGACATTAAAAAATAAAATATTTATCAGCAATTATTAATTAATTCGCGTTAAATAGAAACACCGTCCGTTAGTGTGACGTACATTACGTATACAAATGCTGATTGGTTAAATTTGAAGGCGTGGCAACAATACCACGCGGTCTTGTTGCAATGTCACTCACACCAGCTATTCCGTCTCTGTCTATGTTGATCCGCCTCTCTTGCACTTAATTGACGTCATCATCCCCTCCTAAGATCTATATTGTTTATTTATTTCAAAGCTACAATTAAAAATTTAAAAAAATCGGATATATATGATAGTTTGCATAAAAAAATTGCGGATACTCTCTCTCCTGATAGATTAAACAAAAGTTGTTCAAAATTAAATTCTATATCAGATAAGGTCTGCAGTATGCGTGGCCTGATGCACCAATGTTACTTAAATTTTAAGTATCCCTTAAATGGACAATGGACAATATCACATCTAAATAAAGTGTCAAATGAACCATTCGAACCATTCAACATAGCTGTGAAAATCTCGATTAGCATTTTTTTACTGTGTTACTTAAAATTTAAGCCTTGTTCATGCAACTGGGCATTATTAAATATAAAATGTAACATTTTCGTTCAAAATCAGACAGCCATGAAAATATATGAAAAAATCTATGTGTCAGTTGTGGCAGTTAATGACATGTCATTATAGTTAATGTAATTTGATATTACTTATTAATTTTTTTTTATAATAAAATTAGTTTTAAAATGGATATTTCGTCTGTAAATATAATTAACATTAGTTTTATTTGATGTTCTTATCTTATTTTTTATTTAATATTTTTTTAGTTTATATTTTTGTAACATTGGTACATTATTTTGAAGGATTTTTTTTTTATATATTAAATCTCCTACTGTAGAGGTATGCTGTTGCATCAATTGCTATCTTAAATTAAATTCTCAATAAAAAAATCATGTGAAATTATTTTTAGTTTAGCGGACAAACATGTTAAAATGACTATATATGGACTAAATTAACAAAAAAAATGTAATCTTCGAAAGCTCAAAATTTGTTATAAAATAACTTAATACATAACAATAAAATAATTTTATTAGTGTTGAAATAAATATTAAGTAGTTTTCTAGCAATCGGGATTTATGTTTATTAAGAATTTGTGTCCTTGTGAGTATCTTGCAGTGCAATAACTTCTTTATTTTTGTGAAGTGTTGTTATTCATTTAGCACATTATACAAGTTAAAGAACAAATTTATTTGTTCAATAAAAAAATTTATTTTTATAAGTACAAACGAATTAGGAATTACAATACATAAGTTTTATACAATGTTTACAGTAAAGGATTCCAGCTAAGACTAAATATTATAAGTTTCTTCATCTTGGTGGATGACACCTGAGATGCGTCGCGACTTGGTGGTCGCCTGATGTTTTCCAGGTTCGTGTGCAACACAGACTGTAGTGTCAGCACAAAAGCGTGGGACCGGGTAGTGTTAACTCCTCCCCCCTAAGATGTGGGCTTCATCGGGAAGTCGGATGGACTGGCTTGGTGAAGGCCTAGATTCGATGTCTTGGGGTGGCCCTGATTTTGAGTTCACAAATTTTTTGATAATGTGGGCTGCAATTATACTGAATGCGATTATTAGAACAAGACAATATAAAATAATTATCGAATAATTTGTTGTTGGAATGGTATTGGCGATGATTCCGGAGTCGATGTCTTCTAGTTTGTTGATTGGCAGTTGTAGTTCTTGAATGTTGTTCAGGTTGATGGTGAATTTGGGTTTTTGCGTCTCGTTGAGTTGAATATTAAAGTCGTTAAAGATGATTGGTTTCCCAAATGATTTTTGTGTAAGTGTTAAAATTTCGTTTCTAAATTTAAATTTACAATTTTCATCCTTTATTAAAAATATTCCTTGTAAATTTCTGATTTCTTCACTTTTGTTGCAAGACAGACTAATTTTTTCTGATTTTGGAAAAATTACTAATATTTGATTTATTTCTTCTAAGATTTCAACATGGTTCTTTTTGATGTTGATTTTAATGTATTGGCAGTTTTCCGCGTTGTTCTTCGCGATGATGTTCTTCTCGCAGGAATTGTCGTCAAGTCGATTGACCTTATTTGGACATTGATACTTATCTCCTTTAGTACATACGTCATTAAGAGATATAACAGTACCATCTATTGATTTTAAAAAATAATTTTTATCTGGAATAACAGTTACAAAATCGTTTTGGTGCTTCGTTGGGATGGGAATAAGGTGGAGTAATTCAAAGTTAGTTTCATAATTGAGCGGAATTTCTATGAAATAAACAATTCTGTTTGCTTCTAATTTACAATTAACTGTAATTAATTTTTCAAATTTTTGTATATTTATTGGAATAGGTTCAAAAGGTAGTTCATTGTTATAATGTTTGTTAATTTTGTTTAGTTCTGTTAAAAGGTCTTGTTTTTGAATAATGCTTGGGTGTAAAACATGCAAATTACAAAATGTTAAAGAGTCTTCAATGTCTTGTAGACTATTTAAGATCATCGTATAGAGTATATCGAACTGATTGTAAATGTCAAGGATAAATAAAAATGAATTTTCGTGAAAAGATCTGCCAGTAACAATTTGCATTAGTTTTTCAATTTTTGACTTCAGAATGTTTTCGTTTTCTTTAATAGTTATTAAAGTACTGTTGAACTGTTCTGTGAGTTTAGAAGTAATTGAATATTGTTGTTTAATTTGTTTATTTAAATTTTGTTGGTTGGTCTCCAAATGTTTTAAAATTTCATCATAACGTTTTTCGTCTTCGGCATCGAGATTTCCAGTAATTGTTTTGAGAATTGAACCAAGCCCGTTTATTAATCCTCTTTTTTGTCTATGTGTTACCTTTTCTGAATTTATTGATAAATGATCAATTTTATTGTCTATTGAATTTTGTATATAATTGATAATTTTATCGTTGTTAATGAACTCTTGTGATGTTTCATTAGTCAAGGTTTTCTTTAAATTGGAATATTGAATATTTAAATCATCGTAATGGTTGAATAATGATAACAAGTCGTAGTAATGTAAAAATGTGTGCGTGGACTTTTGTAGTTTAGCTTGTCCTAAGTTAAGAGTCAGCAATCCAGGGTTATGCGTTATGTCCATCAGGTTTAGTCCGTGGGTGAGTGGGAACAGGATGGATCTGGAATATTGGAATTTTTTGTTATTTTTCGGGGTCTTTTAATATTAGCCAAATGAATTTTAGCTTGTTTCTTATCTTTGCCGTCTGTTTCTATTTTCGCGGTTTTTAAATTTTCATCTACGCTTTTAATTTTTTCTTTCTTATATTTGACATGTTTAGTTTTATTCACTTTTTGTTTATTGTGTACGAAAACTGTTTCTGGAATTTCCGGTAATTTATCGCGGGATTCGTTTAATTTTGTGATATATTCTTGTTTTCCTGATTGCAAACGTTCGTTAATAATTTTGTAAGTTTGTTTGGTTTTCTCTTTGTGTTTTTGAACATAATCTTGAGTTATTTTATTTTCTATTTCAATATCTAAAGGCGAATTTGTGTCCAAATGTCCGGTAATAATTTCTAAAGGTTTAATTTTTGTTGAAGAGTGTGTGGTATTATTATAAGCCAAAATCGCGTAACATACTTTAATTTCAATGGGTTCTCTTTTAAAGTTATCTTGTAAATTGAATAAACGAATGTGTTCGACAAGTGTCGAATGAAATCGTTCAATCAAGCCATTTGAATCTGGATGTTGGGAACTTGTGAAATGAATTTCAATTCGGTGTAAAGCTAATAATTCTTGAACAACATTGTTTTTGAATTCGAGACCATTATCAGAAACTATTTGCCTGGGTGTGCCGTGATGAGAGAAGTATTGTATTAATTTGTTACTAATTTCTATTCCGGTGTTCGAATTTAATTTATATGCTTGAGCATATTTTGAGAAGGAATCTATAATTGTTAAAAATTTCGAGTTCTCTAAACTAATTGTATCAATATGAAGGGTATCGAAAGGTTTTGTTGGTGTGGGAGTTATATTGTATTTAGGTTTTAATGGGTTACGGTCATATTTGGAGGCAAGACAGATTTCGCATTGGTTGATATAATCGGTGATTGTTTTAATTTGGTTTGGCCAATAATAAATTCTTTTAATTTGATTGTGAACTTCATGAATGCCACGATGGTTAGTTTTACCTTCGTGATAATTCCTTATCTTTTCAATGACGTCATCCTCTTTTTCTACGTCTACGAGTTTCGTATTACATTTTACAAAGTTTATCTGTGAGTGTTTAAAATTTGTTTGCAAAACTTTACTAAATTTTTCATATATAGGGTTTTCAAAATATAAATAATATTTGACTTTTGGTACAATGTAGGTTTTAACAAAATTTGTAATATCTTCACTAAAGTTATTTTTTGAAATTTGTAAATGGATTCTCATTTTATCACCATGCAATTTTGATATTTTTGGGTTTGAAGGAGAGTGCGGGACTTCGGATATAATGATCTGATTTTTGCCAGTATTGATAGGAGATTCGGAAATAGGAATTCCTATGATCGGGTTCTCAGGGTTGGAATGTGTAGTTTCGTAAGAGTCTGAGTCGGGTGAGTCATCTGGTTCGGCTATCATTGAATTTGATTCGCGGTTTTGTTGTAGCTGTTCATTAAAATTTTTCATATAGTCGAAAAATGGTTGAAATTCTGTATCAACTGAATTTGTGTTCAATTCGATTCGCGATAAAGCGTCGGCATTTTTATTTAAAGATCCCTTTTTATACTTGATATTGTAATCATATTCTTCTAACTGTAAACGCCATCGAATTAATTTCATATTTGGTTCTTTTAAATTTGCAATCCATTCTAGGGGTTTGTGATCTGTTATGATGTTAAAAGTTCTGCCAAAAAGATATGGTCGAAAATATTTGACTGCCCATACTATCGCTAAAAATTCTTTCTCGATAGCAGCATATTTTTGTTCGGTTTCGTTCAGCGTACGGCTGGCGTATGCTACGGGAAGATCTGAACCTATAGGGCCTTGTGAAAGAACGGCACCTATTGCAAAGTTACTAGCGTCAGTAGTCAAATTAAATGTCTTTTCAAAGTCAGGATACTGTAGGATAGGATCATTGGTGAGGAGATCTTTGCATGCATTAAAACAGCTGATGTATTCTGGGTCATTTACGTTAATTTGTGCGCCTTTCTTTAGTTTCTTTGTAAATGGTTTGGTTATGTCTGCAAAATTTTTAATAAATTTTCGGTAGTAGCCAAGAAGTCCGAGAAAAGCTTTAATTTCTTTAGTATTTTTGGGTATTGGATAATTTTTTATAGCTTTAATTTTGTCTGGGTTTGGTTTAACCCCGTCGGGTGTTACGACGTGTCCTAAATATGATACTTCTTTTCTGCAAAATTCCGATTTATCAAGTTGAATTTTGAGGTTGGCGCTTTTTAATCTTTCGAATACAGCTCTTAAACTCTGTACATGCTCTTGAAGGCTAGTGCTGAAAATTATAACATCGTCTAGATAGACAAGGCAAACTTTGTTCACTAGGCCGCGTAGGACATTGTCCATAACGCGCTGGAATGTAGCAGGCGCGTTTTTCAACCCAAACGGCATTCGTAAAAATTCGAAATGTCCGTTTTCTGTCGAAAAAGCTGTTTTTTCAATGTCATCAGGATGCATCTCGATTTGATGGAAGCCGGATGCGAGGTCAAGGGTGGTAAAATATTGGCATCTGCCTAATTTGTCCAGGAGGGTGTTAATATTAGGGATAGGATATTTGTCACTTATCGTCTTGTCGTTTAATTTGCGATAGTCTATAACTATTCGCCATTTACGTTTACCTGATGCGTCAATTTTCTTTGGTACAACCCATACTGGGGATGACCACGGGGAATGCGAGTGTCTTATGATGTTCTGATTTAGCATTTCTTGTATGTGTTTTTCTACTTCTTTACGATGGATTTCAGGGTAGCGATAAGTTTTAGTGTAATTGGGAATTTCGTCTTTTGTCCTAATAACATGTTTAATATTGTTTGTGAAACTAAGAGGCTTGTCAGCAGTGTGAAATAAATTTGAATATTCTTTTAATAATTTAGTTATTTCGCGTTTTTCTTCAGAATTCATGTGATTTGTTCTAATTTCGGCAATATCATTTTTGTTTGAATTTGGAATATTAAAATTTAGATTATTTAATTCAAAGTTATCAAGAGGCTGTGCGATAATTTCAAACTCAGGCGAAAACACGTGCTCGTTGTTATCTGCGTTGATAACAGGGTATACTGTTTCATGATTCTCAACTTTCGCGATACCTGCTGGTATGATTAGATTATTCACAATTAATTCTGGGATAAGGACTTCTCCGTTTTCTATGTTATGAATGTAAAGTTTCGTGATTTTTTCAGATTTTGATGGTATGCTAACATGTTTTTTGATAGGTAAAATTTTATGGTAGTGTAACGTTTTATTTATTTAGGTGAAGTGTAAAATCGATTAAAACACTAATATTTATATAACTAAGTTTAATTAAAAAAAATATGAATTATAAAGAATAATGAAAAATAACTAACACTAAGAATTAACAAATATAAACACTAATTTAAGACTAATTATTATTACTAAAGACTTAAACACTAAGATAATTTATTTAAACAATTACAACTACGCAATATTTATTTTTACAATATTTATATCACTCTTTACTTATTTATATCACGATCTGTTCTCTACACGTATCAACACAAGACTGTCCTCGCGATGTTTTGGTCGGGGTATTTATATTAAAATACATCATTCTAGAAGATTCTTTGATTCCTTGGAAATCAGAACAATGGGAAGCGAACGGACGTGTTTTGACCCGCTCGCTAGCGGCCGCCGCCCGCGCCGCCGCCTGCGCCGCGACCCTGGGTTCGCTACATTGCCCCCTCCTTAAGACTGTTTCGTCCCGAAACAGTTCGTTATGACGAAATCTGCATGCATCACCCTTGGTGCATCTGGAAGTCTTGAAGAAGTAACAGTCGACGGTCCGTTTGAGCTCTTCTTGACCGGTAGAGTTGAAGCTGCAGACTAGAATTTCCACTCCGGTAAAGCGGAAGATTGTTTCTAACATGCTTCTAACAATCCTCCAATCCAAACCATCTAGTCCACAGCCAATCTTCGGTACTGCCAACTTCACGATGTCATTCTGCAATAAATGGTCCCTCATATCGCACAGTGAGTCCCATAAACTGCGGTAAGAAGGCTTCTGATATGAATATTGTTTGGTAACCAGGTAGTAAAGGTACCGCTTGTTTTCTACGTTATCATCCTTCAGTTGTTGCGTTTTTCCAACAGTTGGACGTTGGTTGGCCAGTTCTTGTACTCGTCCAAATTTTCTTTTAAAAACTGAAGCGATGCCGCGGGACATTTTAATGTCTTTCGCTACACAGTGAGCGAGGGAATATTCTGGGGACACGGTGAACAGATCTCGTTGTTCTTCTCGTGTCACGCCATACCGTGCTTTGTGACCAGTGGAATGGCTTTCCATAAAGTCTTCAAATGTAGGTTCCTCAGGTACAACCCGGCGAATCGTCGCTCCACGATGATCGTCAAAGTTATCACCAGCGAAAGGGGCTAACCGATTGAAGTGGACTACTCTCGGCTTTCCATTAGGTGTTTTCCTAATTCTGTAGACCACATCATTTATTCTCTTTACGATCTCGTAGGGACCTTCCCAATTCTTTTGTAGCTTCGGTGATAAGCCACGACGTCTTTGTGGATTGTAAAGCCACACTAAATTCCCAGGTTGAAAACCACCTTTTTCAGCCTTGACGTCATACTGGTCCTTCATCCGATCGCTGGCACCTTGAATGTTTGTGCGGACTTGTTCATGGATGTCATTCATTCTTCTCCGTAAGTCCGTTACATAGTCCTCCCCGGCTAGATCTTCACCGGGTTTACTGCCAAATACCAGGTCGCATGGTAAGCGCAACTCCCGCCCAAATAAGATGTTAGCTGGTGTCTGCCCTGTTGTCTCATGCACGGATGAACGGTAAGCTAACAAGAACAGATGAAGATGTCGGTCCCAGTCCCGTTGATGGTTAGAGACTACCTTTGATAAATACCGATTTATTGTTCTATTCATCCGTTCAACCATGCCATCAGACTGCGGGTGTAATGCAGTAGTTCTGGTTTTCTTTATTCCTAATATCTTGCAGATATTTTGGAACAGAGCAGACTCGAAATTCCTTCCTTGGTCGGAATGTATTTCTCGCGGTACTCCAAATCGGCAGATGCATTCTTTCACCAAAACTTCAGCGACCGTTACGGCTTCCTGGTTGGGTAATGGGTAGGCCTCAACCCACTTAGTGAAGTAGTCCATTACTACCACTATGTATTTATTTCCCTCGTCAGTTTCTGGGAATGGTCCGGCCACGTCAATCGCAATGCGTTCAAAGGGACTTCCAACGTTATATTGGCGCATTGGAGCTCTTCTTTTCCTATGTGGCCCGTTACTTCCTGCGCAGACCACACATTTCTTGCACCACTCTTTAACATCTTCTTTGCAATTTACCCAGTAAAATCGTTGGCGCACTCTCTCAAGGGTTTTATTCACTCCAAAATGTCCAGATCCGTCGTGGATCTCCTCCAATACTTCCGGTACTCTATTCCTAGGAATTATCAGCTGGGTCCTACTCCCAGTACCTTCAGTATTCTCTATGACACGTTTCAGGAGGCCCTCTTCAACCACAATAGAGTCCCACTGCGCCCAGTAAGATTTTACACTTTGTGAGTGTCGTGCAACATCTTCCCAAACTGGTCTGCTATCGCCACGTTTCCAATCCCGTATGATTTTCAAGTCCGAGTCATTCTCTTGGTCCTTGCGAAGGTCTTCCGTTTGCCAACTATCATTCACTACTGTTGTTCTGGCGATGGTCGAGAGTTTTTCTTCTAGACGACTGCAATGCTTGCATTCGTCCTGGCAAGGTCTTCTTGATAATGCGTCAGCATTACGATGGCTTGTACCTGCTCGATGCTCAATAACGAAGTTATATTCTTGCAATCTTTCAATCCATCTAGCTGCCTGACCTTCAGGATTCTTAAATTGTAGCAGCCATTTGAGAGCAGCGTGGTCAGTTCTTATAAGAAATCTTCTACCGTACAAATATTTGTAGAAGTGCTCCACGGATTTCACGACAGCCAAAAGTTCTTTTCTGGTGACGCAATAATTCCTCTCTGGTTTTGACAAGGTCTTACTAAAATAGGCAATAACCTTCTCTTGTCCGTCTTGTATCTGGGAAAGAACGCCACCAATTCCAACGTTGCTGGCATCTGTATCTAGAACGAATTCTCCTTCTGGTAAAGGATAACTTAGGACAGGTGCACTTGTCAAGGAATATTTAAGTTGTTTGAACGCAGCTTGACAGTCCATCTCCCAGATAAATTTTCTGCCTTCTTCAGTAAGCCTTGTCAATGGCCTCGCTATGTTGGCAAATCCAGGTACATAACGTCGGTAGTATGTACAGAGACCAAGGAAACTTCTCAATTCATGTTTATCCCTCGGTACTGGCCAATCACTCACAGCCTTTATTTTCTCCGGGTCAACTGCAATACCCTTACCAGAAACTACGTGTCCAAGATAATGAACTTCTTTTTGAAATAAGTGACACTTCTTTGGACTGAGTTTCAGGTTAGCCTTCCTTAATCTTTGGAAAACCTCTTCCAAGTTCTTCATGTGGTCCTCGAACGTTTTTCCTACCACAATAATATCGTCGAGGTAGACCAAACATGTTTTCCATGACAGTCCAGCCAACACGGTTTCCATAAGTCGTTCAAATGTTGCAGGGGCATTGCAGAGCCCAAATGGCATAACAGTAAATTGCCACAGACCGGTACCGATGGTAAAAGCTGTCTTTTCTTTGTCTTTTGGATCTAAATCCACTTGCCAGTATCCGCTCTTTAAATCAAGAGTAGAGAAAATCTTTGATCCTGCCAATGTGTCCAGTGTATCGTCTATTCGGGGTAGCGGGTAGCTATCCTTCTTCGTCACGTTGTTAAGTTGACGATAATCGACGCAAAATCTTGTAGAACCATCCTTCTTCTTTACTAACACCACTGGTGAAGCCCATGGACTGCTTGAAGGTTCAATCACACCTTCCGTCCTCATGTCCTCAATAATTTCTTCTGCTTCTTCCCGCTTCGCCAGTGGTAATCTTCTTGCTGTTTGGCGGATGGGTCTTGCGTCTCCGGTGTCTATTTTATGATGGACTACATTGGTTCTTCCTTTGTCCTTCTTGTCCAATTGGAACACATCTTGAAAGTTGCCAATTAAACCCTTAGCCTTGGTTTTCTGGTCGGCGGTCAAGTCCTGGAAAGATGATGACAGCTCCTTGATTAGTATATCTGGAACTGCACAGGATGTGTTGTCTTTGGCCTTTACAGTTCGAATAATTGATGATACCGTTGAACATTCACCTACTACGGTCCCTTTTTTCAGTATAACGGGATAAAAATTTATGTTCATTACTCGAACTGGGATTATCTTGTCCGATTTGAGCAAGGCTTTTCCAATTACAATTCCAGTCCCAGTTTTGGCATCATCGTTTTTCGGCTGGAGCATTACAATGTTTCCCTCACGGAAGCTACCCTCTAACTGTGCGTCCACGATTGATTCACTCCGTTCTGGGAGGGTTACATCTTCCGTTATCAATACTCGCATGGCATTGTCGTCTCGTGGATTTAATACCAGTTCTTCATCATTGACCATCATCACTCCATTCTTCAGGTCAAGTTTAAATCCATGCTTTTTCATAATGTCCATGCCGAGGATGAATTCATCTTCTACGTCAGCTACCAGCACACGATGTTTAATGTAAGTTTTTCCAACAGCGATGCTCAAATCTATTTCTCCAGATGCGGAAGCTTGTTCTCCTGTGGCTGTTCGTATTTGCCACTTTGTTGGAAGTAGATGTTTTCTGCTCAGTTTTCCTGCTAAGTCGGGTCTGATTATTGTTTTTGTCGCACCCGTATCCAGCAACATTTTAAGCGGCCTGCTGTCGATAGAGCCGTCTACATAGACGCTATTAGCTTGATGATGTAGGGATGCGACATAACTAATTGATTTTGGGGCTACTGGATTACGGGTCGACGATTGCCCCTTCGCATCAACCCGACTTAGTTTCCCGACTCCTTTTCATCTTTTCTTGGTTCTGCTTTCTTCTGCTGTTTTCTGCAGAGCCTTTGCGGGTGACCTAATTCACCGCAATTCCAACAGCGGAGTTTCTTTCTTCCAGCAGCATTAATTTCAGACGTAATTCGTCTTATCTTGTCTTCTAGATCTTCGGTGTCTTCGGACCTCTCAGCATCGATATTTCGCACTCGCGATTGGTTGCGTGAAGCTTGTTTTGCAGCTTCATGATCTAAGGCATATGAAAGTGCATCAACCAGAGTTTTTGGTCGAGCCAATCGCAGTGCTTGTTGAGTTTCACTGTCACGGACCCCATAGATAAATGCTTGAGTGGCTAGGCATTCCAAAACGCTATCAGGGGCTGTAGGATGTGCAAGACGAACCAGGCGAGCTATGTCAGCTTCAAATTCTTGCAAGTTCTCTTTAGAATTTTGATACCGGTTCCTCAATTGCGTCTGGTACACCTGCTCCAAATGCGCATTGCCATATCGCATATCCAATCGCTTAACAAGTTGTTCGTAGTCTTCCTGTTCATCCTCTTTTAGCGTCTGTAGGATATCGATGGCTTCTCCACGCAGTGAAACTGTCAGCGCTGTAGCCTTCTCCTTAGATGTCCAACCATTTGCTTTGGCAGCGGCTTCAAATTGTTTTACATAATTCGGCCATGATGACTTGCCGTCGAATTCGGGTGTTTTAATGTGCAGTTTTGAATTATGTTCCACTTTTACTATTTTGTTTTCTTGAATTATATCTGTCACATTAGAATTTGACACCGCTGGCGTAATTTTAGAGAAATTTTTCTGTAACTCTTCAACTTTCTTCTCGTAAATTTCTATTCTCTCTTCCAACATTCTAGACTTTTCTTTTAATTCTTCTTTTAAAGTTCTCGAATTTTCTATTAATTTTTCTTCCAATTTTTGTTCTAAACTTCTGGAATTTTCTATTAATTTGTCTTCTAAAGTTCTAGAAGTTTCAGCTAGTTTTCTAGAATTTTCTTCTAATTTTTGTTCTAAAGCTTTAGAATTTTCTAGCAACTCTTCTTTCAATGTTCGAGAATTTTCCTCAGATTTTCTAGAACTCTCCTCCAATTTTTGTTCTAATGTTCTAGATTTTTCTATTAGTTCTTCTTTCAATACTCTAGAATTTTCTATCATTTGTGATTTTAAGTTCTCTTCCGATTTTCTAGAATTTTCCGCCAACTTTTCCTCCATAATTTTACCGAAATCGGGCAAACTACCCGTAATTTCAAATAAAAAGTCATCAGGATTTTCAGCAGCTTCTACCAAGGCTTGCCGTAGACGATGTTGTAAAACAGACTTGGTTCCCGATGTCTCCAACTCTCGTTCCTCTAGCTCCCTCTTGAGATCGGCCACTTTTAATTCACTTAATTTTACTTGTTTAGTAGCCATTTTATTTATTTTTATTTACACTTCACAGTTTTTAACAACCCTCACACCTGACACCAATTGTAACGTTTTATTTATTTAGGTGAAGTGTAAAATTGATTAAAACACTAATATTTATATAACTAAGTTTAATTAAAAAAAATATGAATTATAAAGAATAATGAAAAATAACTAACACTAAGAATTAACAAATATAAACACTAATTTAAGACTAATTATTATTACTAAAGACTTAAACACTAAGATAATTTATTTAAACAATTACAACTACGCAATATTTATTTTTACAATATTTATATCACTCTTTACTTATTTATATCACGATCTGTTCTCTACACGTATCAACACAAGACTGTCCTCGCGATGTTTTGGTCGGGGTATTTATATTAAAATACATCATTCTAGAAGATTCTTTGATTCCTTGGAAATCAGAACAATGGGAAGCGAACGGACGTGTTCTGACCCGCTCGCTAGCGGCCGCCGCCCGCGCCGCGACCCTGGGTTCGCTACAGTAGTGTATGTTTATTTCTTGTGTGGGTGTTATAATTTTGTCTCTTGTTAGGTCTATTATTCCTTCTATTAATTTTAAATTATCAAGACCAATTAAAATGTCAAATTTATTGTGAAAATCAAAGAGATGGTATTTTAATGTTAAATTTGGATTTTTGAATAATTTGGAAGGTGGTAAATATACACTAAAATTTTCAATGGATGTTCCGTGAGCTGTTGTGACTTTAAAGTGATCATTTATAATTTTATTGCCAAAATATTTGTATGCTATTTCAGGTTTAATGAAAGATCTTGTGCTGCCGGTGTCAATTAAGGCTTTTAAGTTATGCTCGGGGAGTATAATGAATGGTAGTTCGCTCTGTGTATTAGAATTGTTTAAATTTAAGAGTTCGACTGTTCTTCCGAGGCTACTTTCGATAAAAAAGAATCTGGGTCATAATTTTGTTCAAAGTCAGTATTATCGAAATTTTGGTTTGCTTCGCATTCATAATTTTGATAATAATTTTCATCACAATTTTGATAATTTTCGTCATAATTTTGGTCATTTGTAACAACATCGTTTGTTTCCGTATTATACAATTCTTCAGCAATGAAATTTGGTCTTTGTGTTTGTTGTATTGGACGATATTGTGTGTTATACGAGGGACCTGCTCTAGGAAGTGAGGACTGCCTTGTGCTGATGCTCATAGGCGTCGGTTTGGGGAACCTTTGGTTGTTATTGGGCTTAAACACGTTAGTTTGATTATTGGGATTGTATGTTGGGTTATTAGTAAAAGGTTTTGGATGATTAAAACTGGGTCTGTAATTATAAGTTAATGGCTGTGTATTTTTCTGGGGTGTGAATTTAGGAGGTTGTGGTGGTTGTTTAGGTTTTTGTGGATGGTGTATTTGTTTATAGTGGTGTCCGCGTGTGGATGATTCCATATTAAAATCGTTTGTTAGCATACTAAGAGCTTGATTAAGATCTTTAGGGTCTTTGGTTCTCATTAATGTACCTAAGGGTTCTCTTAAACCTTTAAGGAATACTCTCAATGCGTACTCGCGGAAATATTCGTTAAGAATTGGGGCATGAGTAGGTTTGTTATTATTAATATAAGAAATTTGTAATTGTAATAAATCTTGAATTTTAGTATAGAAATCAAACGGTGATTCGTTTGTTTGTTTTAATTCTGTCATTTCTATTGTTAACGTGAAACAATCTCGTTTGTCTTGGAACGAGTTCAACAATGCTTTCTTTACATCGTCCCATGTTGATATGGTGGATGTTGCTAAATTGTTAGCGGCTTCTCCTTTAATTTTGCTTAAGATAGTTGCCATTAAATACTCATTTTGGAAATCTGTATCATCTATTGTATTATAAAATTTCTTTACTAATTTTTCGCAAATTTCTAAAAATCGCGGTAAGTGTCTTCTATCGCCACGGAATTCTGGGATCATGTCCAGATATTCTTTCTTTATTGGTGGTGGTAGAACCATTGTGAGATTATTAATTGGTGTTATAAGGGAATTTTCTAATTCTAAATTGTTAATAGGATTATTGTAAGCAGTTAGTGAGTCACCAGAATCCGATTCTGTATCTGTATTACTTAATTCTGTATCACTAGTAAATTCTCTAATTGACATAGGTACTTACAGGAGTAAGACGATGTCCATTGGTCTGTGATCGACGATATTCGCTCGGCGTGTCACTCTGGTCAGTTGCAACGGCTGGATGGGCGATGCGTGTCCCTTGAAGATCTGGGGTTCGATGTTCCCTCGGCCCCGATGTCTTCGTAGCTGATGCGCGACGCGACTGGACAATCTTCTTGATTTCGAATCCTCAGTTAATCGTTGAAACGAACGAAATCGATTTTTGTATTTCGCTGAGGATCCTACCGACTGCGCCAGTTAAAGAACAAATTTATTTGTTCAATAAAAAAATTTATTTTTATAAGTACAAACGAATTAGGAATTACAATACATAAGTTTTATACAATGTTTACAGTAAAGGATTCCAGCTAAGACTAAATATTATAAGTTTCTTCATCTTGGTGGATGACACCTGAGATGCGTCGCGACTTGGTGGTCGCCTGATGTTTTCCAGGTTCGTGTGCAACACAGACTGTAGTGTCAGCACAAAAGCGTGGGACCGGGTAGTGTTAACTTACATATATGTTATAAACAGGGCATGTAACCGAAAAAAATACTGGTTAACGGTTAACCCTTGTAGAGAACGTTATAATAATAACAGTTTTAGTTCGAAAACCGGTTTTTGAAAATTGGAAACCGGTTTAAACCGGTAAATATATCGGTTTAAAAATTAATTAAAACAAATTAATTATAAAAATTTGATTAAAAAAAATACAGAATAATTAATTAAAGAATATTTAAAAAAAATACCATTTGAGAAAAATATAACAATTAAAAAAAGCAATTTAATTAATGAAGAAAGGAAGATGTTGTTTGGAGTTGCAGTCATTTAATAAAATCCACTAATACACCAACGTTTCGACTGTAAATCAGTCTTCATCAGGGTGCTGATAACATACAAAACATACAATCAAATATTCGAACATACATTCAACACAGGTACCAGACTTACATAAATGGTATTAAAATCTTATCAAGTAAATCATGTAAATTATTTTACAGAAATCTTTCGTCAAACATAGATAAAACATACACACAACCATGTTACTTAACAGTTATCAACCAACTAACTTATACAAGAAGTTTCAAGTTGAGTAACAGTCTAAATTTGTAAAGACCTACAGCTAGCCAATCAAGGGCCAGCACCAGATTGTACAACATGTATAGCCAATTAAATATCACAGATTAATATCACGAAAATGTAATTGTACAGGGAATAAACTATTGTAATAATTGTCCGTAATGTTTTCTCAAAATCCCAGAATAAATGGAGCTGAGATTCTGAATGTCGGTCTGTGCATTTACAGATTGTTGATCCCTCTGTATACATAACATTTCAAGTGTGAGACGTTTGTTTAAGTTCTTCTCCGTAGCTAGTATCCTAGTGTCTTCAAAATCGAAAGAATGTTCTTCTTTTTGACAATGTTCCACTAGGGCACATTTGGAGCTCAAATTTGGTTTTACTGCGTTTCTTGTGTGTTCCTTTAATCTAGTGTGGAGGTATCTTTTAGTTTGTCCAATGTAAGCTTTGTTACAGTCTTTACATGGAATTCTGTAAACAATGTTTGATCGTTGCATTGTGTCAATGGGGTGTTTGGTATTACTGAACAAATTATTTACTGTTTTGTATTGTTTGAACGTAATGTTCAAATTCAGGTGTCCTGTCAGCGTATTTCTGATCTTGTGTGACAATTCAGAGATGTAAGGAATCGTACAATAATAATTGTTAGTATTGTTGGGTAAGAGGCGTGGAGGATTGGTGGAATTAGTGTTTAGGATGCGATTAACTAGGGTTTTAGGGTAGTTGTTTATAAGAAGTAGTTGTTTAATCCTCATAATGACCTCAGGGTGGAAGCATTCAGACGTGAGTTTCAAAGCGCGGTTTTTTAAGTTTGCCGCCAGATTAATAAGCTGGTGCCGCGGATGGTGTGAGCGGTAGTTCAGATATCGTGTTGTAGATGTCGGCTTTTGATACCATTTTGACAATATGTTGCCTTCTTCTGTACGAATGAGTAACATGTCAAGAAATGGTATTTTTCCTTCATTTTCAACCTCCATCGTGAACTGCAAGTGGGTGTTGTAGCTGTTGAAAATCTGAAGAATAACTTCTTTCTGGTCAGATGGTACGGCTGTGATGATGTCATCAACATACTTCTTAATGAATGGGATGTGAAATGGGAGACGGGAGACACAATGTTCTACTAACCTGTCCATCACTAGATTGGCGATAACAGGGCTAAGATTGGAACCCATCGCAGTACCAAATAGTTGTAAATAGAACTTGCCATTGTAGCAGAAGAAGCTGTTGTTGTACCAAAACTCTATCAGGTGTAGTAATTCACTTTTTGGTATGGTTGTTTTGTTACTAATTATATCCCATTTCTCTTCTATAACTTGTAGAATGAGGTTAAGAGGTACATTAGTGAACAAGGAGACAACATCAAGTGAAACTAGTATGTAACCTGTTGTTTCTGGGATCAACGGTCCAACATCTAACCTCTCCAAGTATCTCTCTGGTTTACTGAGTGGACTGGAAAATGATGACTTCCTAGTGAAGAGTTCGTTCGAGTTTGCAACATTCAAATCAGCAGTTACATTGGATCCAGGTTACATACTAGTTTCACTTGATGTTGTCTCCTTGTTCACTAATGTACCTCTTAACCTCATTCTACAAGTTATAGAAGAGAAATGGGATATAATTAGTAACAAAACAACCATACCAAAAAGTGAATTACTACACCTGATAGAGTTTTGGTACAACAACAGCTTCTTCTGCTACAATGGCAAGTTCTATTTACAACTATTTGGTACTGCGATGGGTTCCAATCTTAGCCCTGTTATCGCCAATCTAGTGATGGACAGGTTAGTAGAACATTGTGTCTCCCGTCTCCCATTTCACATCCCATTCATTAAGAAGTATGTTGATGACATCATCACAGCCGTACCATCTGACCAGAAAGAAGTTATTCTTCAGATTTTCAACAGCTACAACACCCACTTGCAGTTCACGATGGAGGTTGAAAATGAAGGAAAAATACCATTTCTTGACATGTTACTCATTCGTACAGAAGAAGGCAACATATTGTCAAAATGGTATCAAAAGCCGACATCTACAACACGATATCTGAACTACCGCTCACACCATCCGCGGCACCAGCTTATTAATCTGGCGGCAAACTTAAAAAACCGCGCTTTGAAACTCACGTCTGAATGCTTCCACCCTGAGGTCATTATGAGGATTAAACAACTACTTCTTATAAACAACTACCCTAAAACCCTAGTTAATCGCATCCTAAACACTAATTCCACCAATCCTCCACGCCTCTTACCCAACAATACTAACAATTATTATTGTACGATTCCTTACATCTCTGAATTGTCACACAAGATCAGAAATACGCTGACAGGACACCTGAATTTGAACATTACGTTCAAACAATACAAAACAGTAAATAATTTGTTCAGTAATACCAAACACCCCATTGACACAATGCAACGATCAAACATTGTTTACAGAATTCCATGTAAAGACTGTAACAAAGCTTACATTGGACAAACTAAAAGATACCTCCACACTAGATTAAAGGAACACACAAGAAACGCAGTAAAACCAAATTTGAGCTCCAAATGTGCCCTAGTGGAACATTGTCAAAAAGAAGAACATTCTTTCGATTTTGAAGACACTAGGATACTAGCTACGGAGAAGAACTTAAACAAACGTCTCACACTTGAAATGTTATGTATACAGAGGGATCAACAATCTGTAAATTCACAGACCGACATTCAGAATCTCAGCTCCATTTATTCTGGGATTTTGAGAAAACATTACGGACAATTATTACAATAGTTTATTCCCTGTACAATTACATTTTCGTGATATTAATCTGTGATATTTAATTGGCTATACATGTTGTACAATCTGGTGCTGGCCCTTGATTGGCTAGCTGTAGGTCTTTACAAATTTAGACTGTTACTCAACTTGAAACTTCTTGTATAAGTTAGTTGGTTGATAACTGTTAAGTAACATGGTTGTGTGTATGTTTTATCTATGTTTGACGAAAGATTTCTGTAAAATAATTTACATGATTTACTTGATAAGATTTTAATACCATTTATGTAAGTCTGGTACCTGTGTTGAATGTATGTTCGAATATTTGATTGTATGTTTTGTATGTTATCAGCACCCTGATGAAGACTGATTTACAGTCGAAACGTTGGTGTATTAGTGGATTTTATTAAATGACTGCAACTCCAAACAACATCTTCCTTTCATCAATATCCAGTCGATAAAACCAATCCTGCATTAATTAATGAATATTCACAAAATTCCCGTAATATCTTCAGAAACTTGCCTGTGTGGACAAAGGCCGTATTTATTAGGGACTTTTTAAGTAACCTTAACGGCCAAAGAGACTACCTACATTTATGACTCCAATAAAATGTTAATTGTAAAAACTGTCATGACTCACGTTCAAATACAAATAGAAAACACAGATATAAAAAAAAATATTAAATCTTTTTCTCGCTAAATGATATTAAAATAAAGGTTAATGTTCGTTAAACCGGTTTATTTTTTTTTTGGTTAACGGTTACCGGTATTTTCGGCCTGAAAAATATCGGTTAAAGTTCGCAATTTTCGTTCAAAATATCGATTACCGGTTTTTATTAACCGATTTTTTTAACCGGTTACATGCCCTGCTGGTTATAAAAGACCAAACTAGGCTAGGCATTTCAAATTATGGTTGATAGCAAAAATCAATGACTTTCACTGTGATAATTTATTTTTAAATTAGACTCGTTACATATTTTTATTTTGTAAAAATTAGTCTACAAGTTTTATTAAGTATAATATTTACTGTCAAGTAATTTAATTATTGACTTTTTAAATCTTAGATGCATTCAACAGACTAAATATTTAACATTCATTTTAAGAATAATATAATGCTTATTCTTATTATAGCAATTTTGAAATATTATGACTCATAAAGACGACGCAACCACAATATAATAGTTGAAAACTTTCTGCCTATTTTGAAGGAGCCTCTTGATTCCAACTTGAAGTGCTTCACTCTCAAAACTGACATAAACTATCAGAGAACTGGGTCGAGACCTTTCTTTCCTTGAAAGAACAATTGCTTGTCAGTTTAACAGACTTTTATTGCATAAAGAACTATCCTCTGAAGAATAATTCACTGTAAATTTTCTAAAATAGTTACATTATATTATGTAATGTGTTTGTAACATGAAAAAGTTTCTCCCTAGACACTAACTCTGCCTCGTAAAATATCCATGCAAGAAATATATGTGCTTTATTTATGTTTTTGTCCACTACATCAATGTAATTTATTTACTTGAGATTTTTTTTAACTTATACAGAATGTTCATATTTAGTTTTATACTCGTACGATTCAAAAGATTTATTCAGTTTCACCGGTTATGTAGTAACTTTTATAAATTTGTAATTATGTTAATATCTAGTAAGCATATAATTATAATTGTGATCTTTATTAATAAATAATAAATCTAAGTTTTGTGCTATTTAGGATAGTAAAGGAATTTGTGTTTGATCTTTTATAATTTCATCTCATCATTCTTTTTCTATATAAAAAATCTAGAACGTCTTTAAAAAAAATTGTTGTCGATACCACATGACTTCCTTATATGCTTATTAATTTCAACATTCTACGGTTAATCGTTTTTAAGTTATGCAAATTTCGAGCAAAGTGCCCTTTTGTGCTAGCCGATTGCATTAAAAAACAGAGATATATAACTAAATGTTATGCGAGGTACGTACATAAAATACATACATATGTAGGTACAGACGCCACGCCGAAAGTAGTAAAATGGATTCAGGTATGGTGGTGGTTAAAATCAGGGTCGTGTAACCTATTTAGGGTGACATTGGGCTCGTTTTGTCCTGCCATCTCTTGGTTGCTAATAGAAGTTATAATTTAGTTGGCTTTTTTTTATACAAAGCATTTGATTTCTTGTTAATACATTGAAAACGATCAGGGATTATTAATACGACTGACAAAATTGATAACGTCAAAATATATATGGTGAGAAATATGTAGCACAACTCTTTCTTTGCAAGTTTTTGAGCAATAAAAATAATTGTGTCTAGTGCAAAAAGAAACAGTGATAAATATTTTAATAAAATTTTGCAAAAGATGATCCATTTGAAAGGGAAGTTTGAAGATATGAAACGAATTTTAAGTAGAAATGTTGACACATCTCGCTAAATGTTTTGTTTGTGATGTATAACCAAAGTGTATAACAAAGTCACGTGACAATCTGAACTGAACCAACTGATCTACCTCGGCGAGTGGATTACTTAGAATTAGTTCGTTCAATAGAGGAGGTGAAGTGATTCAATCAAATGGAATGAAAAATAAGTGATCTGGATTCAAAAGTATATCTGAAAATGTCAAAATGGATATTCCGTGAAATCCGAAAATCGAATTTTTTCGCGATTACAAATCAATGTTCCCCTTGCCGTAACATCCACCTCACAATATTACATTTTTCTCTCTCACAAATCTACCCAATTCCTAATTCTTGCAATTTCCAATCCAACTGTCAGAGTTAGATGTAATCAGTGGCATAGCTAGCATTTTTAGCGCCCAAAGCAAAACATTTGCTGGACATTATATTCTGTGTTCTATGACACTTTTAACTCAGCCTTGAACCTGTTTTTATCCCAAATCTTTTTTCTTTTATTTCCATGTCTGTCTGATTTTTAACGAAAATGTTAAATTTTTTTATATTTAATAAATCTCGTACTGCAGACTTATTGTTGGATAAACTAAAATATTCCTCTCTATTCTGCAACTTAGTGGTTAATTTTTAACTAGTTGCTAAATTTTTTCGCCAATGAAAATATGAAAACATCCCTTATAAAGTTTGTTTTAATTTGTAAAAGAATTTAGTAACTGGTTAAAAATTTACCACTGAATTACAGAATAGCCCCATTATCTTATGTAGAATTTAATTTTGGACAGCTTTGTAATATTTTAGTTTTGTTTTAAATCTATCAAGAGAGAGTATCCGCAATTTTTTAAAATCCCGTGCACAGAATAGTTACATCCAGAAGCGAAACTCCGTGTCGGTACCTTTCATGTTCCACTAGTCAGTTCTATGACCTTGAAGCATTGAGTAGACCTTTAAATTTGTGCTCTTTCCTTGTGAGGAAACTTTCCGATTTTAAACAATGTGCCCTTTAAATTTGTGCACCTTCCCCATCTCTCTCTAATTTTCGCTTCTCTGTCTTACTGTCGCTTCTATATAAACCTATTCTGTGTCCTATGTTAAAGTTCTATGTTCCGCGTTTCGTTGTACTTCTGTATAGGAAAGAAATACATTTCAAAACAATACCATACACTTTTTCTAGAATTATTTTATTATTTTACAGTCAAAATCTGTTAATTTTATACCTGCGGCAAAAGTGTTTATGTAGGACGCAGAATGAGTTACATTTGTGCAGGATTGCCCCGCCCAATGCAGGACGTCTGGCATCCCTGAGCTAAAGTGACGAAAGCGTGACAAAAAAGTAAAAAACTAGTGAAGAAGAAAATTAAGTTAAGCAAAAGGAATATTGATTTGAGGTACAAGTATTTTAATCTTCGTATTCGGTCACGAAATGAATAAAATTCGTATCTCAAGGTACCATTATATCTTAGAAATTACTGCGTCTATCAAGTATCAACACGAGTACCTTTTTTTGTATATTTTGTATTGTTTGTAATATTTCGTACTTAAATAGAAATGAAAAAAAAGTTAATAAGTAATAAAAATATGCTGAAAAACGTACATAACTATGCCCCATATAAGACGCCTCTGGTTGAGATACATCAGGAAACAAAAGTAAATATACTGTAAACATATGTATTGAAATATATAGTATCCTTGTATAAGTTTCAAAATTTTGGTGCAAATATAGTACCAGAGTTATTAATAAAAATGTGTCTGATGAAGTAAAATCAATGATAATAAATAATTAGAATATCTGTTTATCGTTACTTCAATAATATTTTATATTGGTTTGTTTAGACACAGACGTAAAGAATTGCATTATGTTAGGTGTGTGGTTTAGGTTACTGGTTGATTGTTGGGTAATACGAACTGAATAAAGGAATTCAGCTCTTGGTTGCTCATCTTTGATTTTGATACTTAGTGCGTAGTCCAAACCACCATACTTTTGCCCGCAAACAAATATTTGCGAACATTTGCCCTGTTCAAAAACATAAACATATATTTGAAGCACATTTGTACAGGTTTTAAACAGTTTTTATTCAATTGTTTCGGTATTTGCGGGCAAAAGTATGTAGACTAGGAATAGCAATAACAAAAATTATTATAAAAATAAAGTAGAAATATTAATATTAAAAAAATATTTAAAGTAGATAGGTATATGAAGGTATCTTAGCATTCGCGGATATAAGGGGAGGCTAACAGTGGAAACTAAACGAAATTAGACATTAGAGTAAAATCTTTAACACTACGTTTTATTGTTTATGTCCGTCTCAAATAAAAATAATTTAATCAATTTCAAAAACCTGAACTGTCATTCGATTTGATGACAACCGAACGCTTCTGATCCTTGGTTTTTGACACAGAATAAAAACAAATGTGTATGTTATTTCGGAGGCATAGTTCATTTGTTTGATATGTCGGATAGATTCATTGTTTTTGAAAAAGTTAGTAGTTTTGCGTAGTTAAAATTTTAGTATTGTATCAGTAGCGAATGCGAAAACATTTCCATGTGTATTAACGTGTAAACGTGTTTTTAATATTTTAATTATTTAAATAAACGTTACAATAAATTTCATTCGACATCGACGAGTAGTTGATGGCACGTTTCAATTTATGAAGTTTAAAATGATCATTATAACACATAGCTACGAAATTAAATATTAACTTTAATATTCATTAAACTTTGTCGTGTGTTATTATTAAGGTAAGTGGAGGTAATATGGACCACTTTTGGAAAAATAATTATTACTCCATAATATTTAAAAATAAAAATTTATTTATAACACATAATCTAGGCTTACTTATAAGAATAAGGAAAAAAAATAAACTGTGTTCTGAATATCATAAAAAATATTTTATTCAGGTCCACAATCTGCCATCCAAGTAAATTTCAGTATTTTAATAAATTGAAGCAATCTCATTCCAATTACACTGACAATTTTCTCTAGTGTAAATTGTCGTGGTAATTTTACAACGAAATAGACTGTGCTTATACACAACGTTTGTCAGCATTTTTTAATTATCATGATCGAATAATATTATAGGTACTTATAATATTTTAATAATTTACTCCTGCTTCTTGCTTTTAAAAAATCATCACAAAAATTGCCGGTAAAATTCTAATCACTATTTGTATTGTATATTAAAGTTCAATGGTGAAGGATAAATGGATGGTACTATTGTTATTGTTATAATTCTAAATACATAATAATGTTCGTAAAATTCGGGTCCTAGTATTTGAATTGCGGACCAACCAGATAACTACCAAGCCGCCACTGATAGGTGAGACGGATCAAGGCTATGAGGAGATGAACAGGTTAACAGATTGTTGTCATTTGTCATTCATTCATGCAAACAGTGACCGCATTTTATCCAATCATCCTTCTTTATCGTTTTTTTTAAATAATTTTCTTGTATCCTGCAAAATCGTTTTCAGTTCTTCAGAACTCATTTCTCCTCAGCACAAGGGGGTCCATTTGTCCTCAGAGAGCAGAGGTTAAATGGACCACTACATTACTTATGACTATGTAGGGGAAGTAGAACCTCATTTTTAGGTTGAGCCTTTTATACATGTTTATAAAGAACGTACATAAATAATTAGCTTAAACGTACCGAAGTAGTAATTAACTAAATATGTACATAACTTACAATTTTTTAAGTAAATTTTGGGTTATTCAGTGTTGACTACATTAATTTTCAAGCGACTACTTACACTGTCTCCACAGAATAATTATATACAGAAGTGACACTCCGTATCAGTGCATTTGATGTTACCCTAGTCAGTTCTATGACTTTGGAGCATTTTGGACCTTAAAGTAGTTGCTGATTTAGGCTCGGAATTTCAATTTTTGTTAGAATGATAAAATAATTTTAATATAATGAAAACAAATTCGATGAAATAAATAAGTACATATATTTTGTAAACATTTTTATTAAACAAAATGCATGTATTTTGCAAGTTCATCAATAAGCAATTTTTTTTTTCTTTTTGATTAGAGTTTTACGTATAATTTTCTTAATAATGAAGTAGAGAATTTCATGAATTGAAATATTTTCTAAACAAAATATGTAATTATAAAAATGTTCGTTTATTGTTGTTAAATTTACAGACTCAGAATTCTCCAAATTATGATCTTTATAATGTTAAATATATTGTTGTCTAATTTGTAATTTTGTTATAAATCGTCTCACAAGCTTCACATCTGTGTATTTTTAAACAAATGTTTAACAAATACAACTTTAAAGCAGCCAGAATCGTCATAATACTTGGACGTTGACAATGCGTGGAAAGCTGATACAGCTTCTTCTCTTTGGAGTATGTGAAATATAATAATTTCTTTTTGATTATTATTTTTCTTAACTTTTATAAAAGTGATAACATATTTTTTGTTTCTTAAAAATAGATTTCTGTATTTTTACATTTTTATTGTTGTCCTCTTACTGAAAATTTTGTAGGCGCGTTAATGATTGATAAACAGAGAAACTCGAGCCACGAAGATGTGACGAAACTTTTCGATTTGAAACGATGACTTTTAAATTTGTTGGCATTCCCTATCTCTCTCTAATTTTCGTTTCTCTGTCATACTGTCGCTTCTGTGTATAACTATTCTGTGTTGTCTCTAAACTACAAAATTAACATTCTCTATGAGAGGTATCGCTCTAATGTACTGGCCAAACGTCCATCTCTTTCCCACTTACCCTACTGGGTTACGGGTTTAATATTTTATAAAATTACATAAATGAAAGATTTTATTTAAAAAAAAAATCACTTTATTTAACTCGAGACCAACTCGGATAATAAATATAATAAATATAAAGAGGTTTCCAGTCGATAAATCATTTTATATTTGAAATGACCGCCTACTAACTTGCATTTGATTGTTTATAATGCAAGAGAAGTAAAACTGAAAAGTAAAGGAAACATATGTATGTAAACAGGACGTATTATTCGGAAACAATTGAGAAGTAATTAGCACATGATTGTTTGGGTGGGCGTTGAGTAGAGCGGATATTCAGCTGACTAAATAATTGCGTGTAATGCGTGACTGCATCGAATACTGGTCTAGCAGCTCCGCGTAGCCGAAGCCGAGTGCTTTCTAGCCTCGCTATTGCTATTTACAGCCAGCGTGGTTCACATTAAGCACTCGTGCAATCGCTGCGATATAGAACGGTGAACAGTGCGCCAAATGTCAAGTAAAGTTGAAGGCGAGTATCGTGTTCGTTCGATCAAACGGCCTTGCGGAGCAGTGAAGTGAGCATTGTTGAGACAATGTGAAGGAGGTGCTCCTACAGACCATCAGCAAGGATCTCTACATATATGTTTTTTGTAAATATTCACTATTCAACTACACATATCTTCTTATGTATGAGTACGAGGCATCAGAATCAAATTGAAACTTGAAAATTTATTGAAAAGTACTTCGCTTTACGGGCATATTATTTTTAAAATGTCTAATGAGTTGATAATGACGTACCATAGTAACAATGGGCTCTTTCCCAATATTCATATTAAAGACATTTTGAAGGTTTTTAATAAGTTGCTATAAAATAATGTTAGGAAATATGCTTGAAAGAAACACAAGTTTGCCAGAAGAACCAAAAGGAGCGTAATTCAGAAAACTAATATTCTTTTTTAGCGGATTTACCTTTTGTAGATTCCGTAAGAAAAAATTTGGAGGTTTCTTTAACCGGAGGTGAAAAAATTGGCTCTAAACAATAAACAACTGGAATTAAGTCATATCGTTTTATGTTTAGCATCTATTAATTCAGTAACTCTTTTCACTTCTTCAGTATGTGTAAATTATTTTACCTCATGTAAGGCTAACGAGTTACCGTAATTAATAAGAAGTCTAAAATAAAACTATATGACTGAGTTTCAGTAGTTTCCCTTAAAATTAATTTACCAGTCAAGAAGTTTTAGCCAACAATAGTAGTATTAGCAAGTGTTGCCAGATAGTCTCACAGAAAATTCCCTCTTTTCAGTAAAAAAATCCCTGTAAAAATTTCTTTTTTAGTAAAAATAAATAAAAGGCTAATATACGTAGTATACACAATAAAAATGCGATCTTCTTAGTCAGTTGATTCTGTCACACTCATCATCATACGATACGAAGTTAAAACGAAGTACAAACACTTTTGGCGCGACAAATTTAAAGTAGCATACAGTTTTAATGAATAACATATTTTTTTATTTAATGTACAATCAAATAAAAATACATTTGATTGTTTTATAATAATAAAAAAACTCTACAAATAAGTAATAAAACTTAATAAATGTTGCAATTTTCCCTGTCTGCTGAAAAATCCTCTTTTAGTAGAAATATCTCTTTTTCCCTTTTTGACCTTTTTTCCCTCGAAATAGGGAATTTCCCTCCCATTTGGTAATACTACTACTGGCATAAACTGTAGGCTGCAGCAGTATTAAACAATAGAAACAATAATTCGTGAATTCGAATATAATAATAAAACTTTAAAAATGAAATGTTTCTATTTTTCTTTCAAATTCCATAGTTCGCAAAGCCTGGGACCGCTAAGAATGTGCCTCAGTTGTAATTTTTTAAAAATGGTTCTTTACTAGGTTGCCATACGTCAGGGAGGGCGTTAGGAATTTAAAACATGTGCAGCGCAACTGGGCGCATTTCAGGTACAATAAAATTCGATATTAAAAACTTATTTGAGTTGCATAACGAACCATGTTACCCTATTCAGTTCTATGACCTTGGAGCATTGTGTAGACCTTTAAATTTGTTGCCTTCTCCTCTCTCCCTAAGATGTGACGAAACTTTCCGATTTTAAACAATGAGCCCTTTAAATTTGTTGCCTTTCCCCATCTCTCTCTAATTTTCATTTCTGTCTTACTGTCGCTTCTGTATAAACCTATTCTGTACTAATTCATCGTTGTGTCCATTGAACTACAATCATTCTTCAGTATCGGGAGATGGTTTAGTTTTTTCACCTGTAAATAGGTCTTCAAATCATTAAATAATTACAAAAATGTAATATTAAATTTTTAATTTAATTTACCTTCAGTGCCGAAATTTCCAATCGTTTTATTAAAATTATTAAAATGCCTCCGAATTCTATGTATGTAGTTCAGAGAGTGAGAGACATATAGAATTCAATATATTTGAAAAATTTTCAGTTTCCGAACACATCACATTTTGTTAATGCTAACGACATTATTGTTTTTTATAGCAGCATAGACAGGGTTTTGCTGGAATACCCGAATATAGGGATTTAACATGTAAAATTTTCGTAATTTCCTGCTTCCTTAATTATTTTAGGTAAAAAAGTTTCAAATAAAAGTTGTAGAACATAAAATTTAACATCTGAATTAATAAGTAGAAATAATTTTATATGCCTTGTAATTAATGTGGATAGCAGTTTATACGCCATGTTCAGCAGAATAAAATATCTCTGTAGTTCTTACATACTTGTTGGTCACCATTTTTTATAAATATTCACTATTTGTACAGAATCACATTTTTTGGCATTTTTTCTTCCCACATTTTCTGTATGAGTTCTTATATGTGTTATTAAAATGCTTCCCGTCCACATTTTATTAACTCAATATTTATTCCATCTTCATACCCACTGTTTTTCCATTGTGACATTTTGTTATTAATTCTTAGATTTCTTCTAGCGCCGAAATTTCCAATCGTTTTATTAAAATTATTGATTATTAAAATACCTCCGAATACTATGTATGTAGTTCAGAGAGAGAGAGAGAGTTTTGAGTTCGGTATATTTGAAACATTTTCAGTTTCCAAACACATCACATTTTGTTAATGACTAACAATATTGTTGTTGTTATAGCAGCATAATTTATGAAAATATTTACGTACAAAAATAATGTAACTATAAAACAGAGGAGGCGGAAATTAAAAAAAGGGGAGGGGACGACTCCTTTTTCTCCACAAAGTCTACCTACGCCACTGGCATATGTCCCGGTTCGCCGGGACAAGTCACCACTCTGTCCTATTCGTCGGTTGACCAGTAAAATGTCCCAGTTAAAAAATAAAAAGTATGGTTTTATTGTTTAAATATATATTTTTTTTTCGATTGGACGAAAACTGATATTTTTCCGGTGTGTATTCGAACTGGAAAATGTATTATTCCGGTATTTTAGTGTACTTGCTAAGTTACGAAAAATAACAGTCCGAGAATATTTTTTCCAGCCGGTGACAAAGTATTCACGTACAGTACGCAGTCCATTATTTTCCGTTAATAAAAATACAATCATATTTATTTCATAATTATGGAATACAAACCAATCAAAAAAAAAATTGTGCGTAACACGTAGTAAAAGTGACTTTTCGGACTCCAGGTGCTGCTGGCCTTGCCTACGGATTGTCCCACAATGCCGCAATTTGCACCATCGTCAGGGAATATATCACGTTTCCTACTAGATACTCAATACTATTTTTCCACACATAATATACAGAAAGGCGACTTGCCGTTACTCATTCCATCTCGTTCGTTATCTTTCATGTAACTATATGCATAAGAACTGCGAGTTTACAAATATGTAAAACAACAAAATAAGCTTTTAACACGGGTAAAAATATATAAAAATAAAGTATATTTATTATATTGATTTAATGATTTTGTACTTAAAAAATATTTATATTGTTTAATGCTAGAGTTACTACTATTGTAATTTTTTTTTTTATAAAAATAATATTGCAAGAATCTCAAAATATTAGAAAATTCAAAATGAAAATTTTTCTGTGGACCACCGATTGAGAAACACTGCTCTATTCTCTATTTATAAAATTTTAAAAAAGGTATTACTTCCTCGGTTATACCCTTACGTAATTTTTTCTCACAATCCTTATAAAATTATGCCTTACTTCACTTTTAATTAATTCATTAGTTTTCATTTAAATTAATTAATCCACTAAAGGGGATATCTTTAGATAGGTATATTTAAATTTATAAGTGTACTGCAACTGAGCATTTTACAATATTATTTTTTTGTGAACGTTAGTATTTCCTTATTCAACCAGTGATACATTAAAATTTAGATAACAATTTATACTATGAATATTATATTTTGTATGACTTTTAAATAGAATATCATGGAAAAGACATAAAGGAAACAAAAATTAAATATTTTTTAATTAATTATAAATAGTGAAAAAAATGACAAGACCTCCAATTTGAAGTTTAGAAATTGCTTTCTTTTCAGCTAAAGAGGATTATGTTGGCGAGCCGTCATTAGTATAATGCCTTTGCAAGGTGATAAAATTCTGGCTGCAGTATGAAAGGCTTCGACAAAGATTCATCACAGCTTCGAAACGTGAAAAGAATGATGAAAAATAAGTTTAAAATCCAGTGGAATTAAGATATTAAAGTATGACTAATATTTTGTTTCGAGATAAATGTTTTACGTACCTGAGGAAAATATCTTAAAAGAAATATTAGCAGGAAAATATTAAGATTTATTATTATATAAGTAGTATACATTATTATTTACTGGTAATCATTAATTCACAGAAAAGAGGTACATTAAAAATATTTTTGTACTGAAAATACATATAATGCATTATTTATGATTATAATAGATGCATTCTTTTTACACAAAATATCAACTTACATCAGTTAACACATTTATTTTGACCTTTTTTTGTTAATTAAACTCTGTTAAAATAATGAAATTTCTTGTGTAATGTTTTGCTGTCACGCAACAAATATTGTTTAATTATTGAATTTAAAATATTGTTATTTTATTAGTAATATTATCGAAGTTGCTAATAATATTGTAAATATTTAATTTTAATTATAAACAAATAGTTAAAAAAACGATATTTTAAAATTTATAAATATGTTTTAAATTTTTAGTTTAGTTTATTTATATGTAGTTCGTATGATTTTCAGAGATATTTATGAAGGTAACTATTATTTTAGTCTCCTCTTAGGCACATTTCGTCTAAGGCTGCCCCAGTTTGTTGATCTCTTCCGAAAAATAGGACTAATCCTACTTCAGAAATTAGACATACATATGTTTCCTACAATCACATCTTGGTTTGAATACAATTTATTTCTTATTAGTCATTTTTTCATATTGCATCAATTCTGCGAATAAAACTCCAGAAAAGTAAGCTGGTGCGTTGTTGTATTGAAAAAAGTTGTTTAGTGGGCTAATCGTAGACGTTTTTCTTGTAACTCGATTTTCATCTGGTTCAATAATATTGCATAAGATGCAACTGTAATAGTTTTTTCTTTTTCAAATAGTCGAGGAAGCTTAGTGTAAGTTTGGGTAAGATATAATTATTAGGTAGGTACTCTTTAATATTAAATAATATTAAAAAATATATATGTATATATTTATAACAACATATATTTGAGGTTTTCTCACAAGATAAGGAAAAAATTTAAAGTATGTTCTGAAAACAATAAAACATATTTTATTCAGGTTCACGTAAATCCAACTCTCCTCCACTATAGTATAGGTCAGACGAACCGAGTATATGAGGAAATGAGTTAGTTAATAGATTGTTGGCATTTGTCTTATATGGTATACCCTTCGTGTAAACAGCGACCACAAATTACACATTTTCATCCAATCATACTTCTTTATCGTGTTATTTTTTAAATAATCATCAGCTTCTTCATTATCATCATTCTGTGGTTAACTATTTAACAACAGTTCTTCAGAACTCGTGAAATAGCAACTAGATCTTTTATCTTTCTACGTCCGAATGATTTTTTATGTGTACCGTTGGATTGATCCTTTTAAAAATAATAATCCTCTGGTTTCACTCTTCTCAGCATATGTAGTCCATCTGTCCTCAGAGCAGAGGTCAAATGGACTACTAAATTACTTATGACTGTACATATAGAAACACATTTTTAGTTTACATTAAGTCTTTTGCACATGTTTATAAAGTATAAACATAAATAATTAGTTTAAACCTACTGAAGTAGTAATTAACTAATTGTATATATAAGGTACATTATTTTGATAATTTTTAACTGAATCTTGGGTTATTCGGTGTTGACTGCATTATTTTTCAAGCGGTTACTTACAAATTAGCATTCCTAGCGGAGAAATTAATTCTACTCAATAGACGATGGTTTCTGGAAATCAGCCAACTTTATTCTTTCAACCTCGACAGTTTCGACCCCACATGGGTCTTCTTCAGGAGATGAAATTTTTCAGTTTGCTAATCATAGTGTATGTATAATTTAAATATAAATGTATTTTTGAAACATGGAAAAGTCAAAATGTAAAAATATAAATAAACTACAGTGCAAGTTGTCCGTTAGGATGTGGCACACCATTTTTATTGTTTAAAATTTTATATTTTATTTTATTTTATATGACTATTTTACAATTTTTTCGACACTGTTAAATGAAAATTTAACATTCACTATTTATTTATTTATATTTTTACATTTTGACTTTTCCATGTTTCAAAAATACATTTATATTTAAATTATACATACACTATGATTAGCAAACTGAAAAAAATCATCTCCTGAAGAAGACCCATATGTGGGATCGAAACTGTCGAGGTGGAAAGAATAAAGTTGGCTGATTTCCAGAAACCATCGTCTATTGAATAATTTACCCAGCCAAGAAACATCCCTAATCTCCAAATTAATTCTAATCTACTTTTAAATCCAAAAGTCTATCTCTTCTATCAGTACATTTCAGTGGCGGATTTGAGGGGGTGGGTAAGGGGCAATGTTTTAGAACAGAAATGTCATGAACAAAAAGTATTTTCCGAAATATTGTTGTGGAAACACTGCCTAACTTTTAATGAACATGATTATTTCCGTCAGCGCAAAAGAAGTTCTGAAACAATTTGGTGTTGATATTTATTTATTAGAAAATAAATTATTAACAATATTAATAACGTTATCGTTATCTACAAGTATGACTACGACTACTAAGCTCTTCAATATTCAGAAAATTAAAACTCCTTAAAGGAGTTGGATCCGAACAAAGTTTTGACCCGATTCGCATTGACGAAAAAGTTACGTCGCTTAGTTTATTTTTTTTTGTACACATAATTAAAAATTTTGATATTTTTTTCCAATTCAATTATTTTGTGTTAATTAATAAATGTTGTGGTTAACATTATTGTATCTTATTGTTTATGATTTTCTAAAAAAAAATTTTCTCCCACTTACCCTATTTCTTGCCAATCCCAAAAGACAGCCGATATAACCTTCCAGTCGATCTTCACCTTTTTTGATGTAGGCTTTTCTCTGGCAATCCTTAGTTAGGATTATTCTTTGGTTAGGGGTGCATTCTTGTTAAATACCGGCCTTGCAACAAGTCACATGATTTAGATTTTGTTCAGCTGCCTGCACTCGCCCTGCACCATTTAAATGAACGCTAAATACAGAGTAATAAACCAATATGGCTGTAGTTTGTAATAATACAACATATACAAGTAAAGAATATAGTACAATACAAAAAAGGAAAATTACAGTAAACAAGCCATAAGGGAAATAATAAGAAATTTTATGTGTGAGACACAATTGTGAGGTTATCTAACTTACGCCAACTTTATTACCATGACGTATGCGTGCATATAAACATGGTAAACCTATCACGATAGCTGTGTTTTTATTGGCTTGATGGATTGATGACGTAAAATAACGTAACGTAACTGTCAGCTTATGAGAAACAAGTTCTAGGAACAGTGAATTCATGTCATAAATAAACAATAGGTAACTAAAATAATAAAGAGATAATTTTATATTGCTTGCTTGCTACCGTTCTATTTTTCATTGACAGATTGATAGGTACGGTTCGTCCAAATTAAGAGAAATATACGTTATCGCCTTACATAAATTTGATAAATTGAAAATTAGCAGTCATTTACATTTGTTTTTACTTTCAAGAATAAAATTGATAATGAATATTTGCCAAATTATTATAATTATATTACTATAATACTAAAATATAATCGATCCAGTCTTATCACTGAGGGATCCAGAAACTTTCTTTGGGATTAATCATAAACAAAAAAAATGTATAACATGTTATATATTAAGCATAAAATTTATTAATCAACATAAAACCATTGAATTAAAAGATATTGTTACGGATTTGATACAAAATATTTAACAACTTGGATCTTTAATTTACAAACATACAAAACAGGAACTATAAACTAACTCGAACGGGATAACTCAAACAGGATAACGTAAAAGGAACAATAACAAACACGAACACAAGAACAACAAACTCGATAACTAACGGATCGTACAGAATTTCGCTTTCTAAATCAGTCGCTTTTCTTCCCAAACTGTCACTCGTCACTCTCTGCACTTCTCTCTTCCTCGCCTTCTTATATCCATATTCTGATAATGTTTTTTATGCAACCAGGCAACGTAAACGCATCGCGGGTTGTGTAGATCTGTAACAATATTATTATCGGATTAATAGTTATTTACATGCGAGGTGGGAAATGTTTCATTTCAGCTGAGGGCTTATACAAGGTGGCCCAGTGAAAATTATCAGCGCAATTTTTGGCCACTTAACATTAATTTTACAAAATACGCTCGAACACGTCAATTTTAATATAAAGGGGGACACCTAAATGGATTAGTACCAATGGCATAACATCAACCCTAAAATGGGTGTGGACTGCACCTCAAAAATTTTAAATGGAAAAGGGTGTCAAACATGACACAGTTCGAAAGGCCTTTCAATTCTCTTTTCAACAGTTTTTTTATTTTTCAAATCCGATCATTAGTTCCGGAGAAATATCGTTTAAAACTAATTTTATCAGGTGTTCAAAATTGCCATCAAGTAGGCGAAAACAAATGACAGAAACTAAATAAACAATTCTTTCGACAAGTTGTTTGTAATAAACAAATAATTTGTAAGTTGGATTTTTTTTGTGAGGTTATTTGAATTTTGAAGTCTAAAGTTTTTGCCACGCTACCCGAATTTTTAGAAGATTTACGACAACGTACCGTAGCTCCAAAATTTTGAGCAAAATCTTTATTATTGTATGGTTGGAAATAGTAATTGTGAACACCTAATAAACTAATACTTGAGTTTCTGTCATTTGTTTAAGCCTACTTGATTGCAGTTTTGTACACCTGATAAATTTTTTTTCAAACGATATTTCTCTGGAACTAATGATCGGATTTGAAAAACAAAAAAACTGTTGAGAAGAGAATTGAAAGGCATTTCGAACATACCCTTTTTCATTTAAAATTTTTGAGGTGCAGTCCACCCCCATTTTAGGGTTGAAGTTATGCCATTGGTACTAATCCATTCAGGTGTCCCCCTTTATACTAAAATTGACGTGTTCGAGCGTTTTTTGCAAAATTAATGTTAAGTGGCTAAAAATTGCGCTGATAATTTTCGCTGGGCTACCATGTATATAGGTATTACCGAGAGGCGAAGCCTCGAGGTGAGATATAGCGCGAGGCGAAATGAAACTCCCACCGAGGTATGTATACTATTTTATTCACAATCAAACGTACAGTTAATTGTTACATAAGGTACAGCATTTTTTGACAACTATTATAATTTGCTTTAACCTATTTTATTGTAGGGATTTATGACAATGTTACTAGGCAACCTCTACATAAATACTTCCAACCCAAGAGATGGAAATGCAATTTGTTACTTCCAACCGAAGAGATTTGTCAATTCAGTTAGGAATGACTAACTTCTAAACCTCCAAAAAGTTAGGAATCGGCATATTACTATAATGATTGTGGATAAACAAAATTACACATACAACAGGGTAACAATATGTGTAATAAAATTTCAATGTTAAATTTAGGGAGATTTTTCGGGGTGGAACATGAATTCTTTAGAAATAGAATTTTGTTATGTTTTAGGTTTTACATTAAAATTGATACATTAAGACAGTGATGCACGATCTGTTATTGGCTGTCAAGGGCGTCGCCAAGAGTGAGCAGAGAGTGGCAGCTGCTCCCCTTAGAGACTCGAAAAAATTGAGAACCTAGCAGATTTGAATAATATAGTAGTCCAAAAATTCATAAAGAACACAAGGACATATTTTTTTTCTTATAGTAAACTATACTCTGTTTTTAAACTATAGGCAGTAACTAGAAAATCAAAGCCTGTGATTGGCTGCTGCGCCATTTCATGAAGCCGTATTTAACCAGAAAAAATTTCAAGTTACCTTCTCAAACCTAATTGAAACGTCAAACTCTCAGTAGTTGTCAAATCAGTTGTTGAATTTGCATGTGTTTTTTATTTCATTTCTATTTTTGTGTATTGTAAGTAAGTATTGTAATATTGAAAAATTTCGGTTTTCAGATTTCAAGGAAATATCCAATTGACCACCCCTGAATCCATTTTTAATAGTTTCGGCGTGACGTGTGTACGTATATACATACATATATCTCGCATAACTCAAAAATTAAAATATCTAGTTGTGCACCTCCCATTTTTATTGCAAGCGACAGGGCCAAAACTCCGGAAGAAATTTTTCTTACGCCAGTAAGAACAATGTAATGACTCGGATTAAGTAAAGTGCTAACAGCTACCAATTCTTAGTCTGTTTTTTTTTTCGGGTAAAGGGACTATAAAACCAGTGATATATAACTTCACAATAAATTAATTATTATGTAATTTGTATCCAGTGTTATATAATGTAATACATCTGTCCTATGTAAATTAAGGTGTAATGAGTAGTTAGGGTCACTAGGGTTACTCCACTAGGACGATAAAATCAAGTAATCAATGAAAAGTCACTAAATTAATGACTCTCCATTTAATTTATATGAAACTGAATAGTATCGTTTTACATATTGTTGTTAGTTATCTG
Source organism: Stenolophus ochropezus (assembly GCA_035578165.1). Lineage (NCBI taxonomy): Eukaryota > Metazoa > Arthropoda > Insecta > Coleoptera > Carabidae > Stenolophus > Stenolophus ochropezus. The sequence goes on from JAQOWZ010000002.1 coordinate 15,673,093, forward strand.
TACAGGTGTCAGTGAAAAGAATAACTATGACTAAGTAAATACGAGTATGTAAACGTACATATAACTTACATTCGAGTGTGTCATAGGCATTTACATGGGAAAACAGTGTTTGGTAAATAAAAACTGTCTAGCTACCAACTAAGTCACCATATTGCACAGTATAATATTATTTAAAATTAATATATTTCAAAGAAATAAGATACCATGTAGGTTAAAATACATTATTTTTCATTAAGAATCTTTTACAAAATAGTAATAATTTTGTAGGTATTAACATAAAAAACCAGAAACCATAAAAAAATCCTAAGTCGGAATCGAACTGAGAACCTTTGACTATCTAGGCCCTTACTCCAGTGGCGAATTCAGAAACTATCCTAAGGGAGATTTTTTTTTTTAGGTAATCATAAACAATGAAATATGTAATAATAACCAAAAAATTGAATTGAATCATTGAATAAGAAAAAATTATTAAAAATTATAATTCTGCATACATAAATCGAACTCCTTTAAGGAACTTAAATATCCTTAATATAGAAAAGCTACATTCAGTTGTAGTCATGCTTGCAAGTAGCGTTATTAATATTGTTAGTAATTTATTTGCTTATAAATAAATGTCAGCACTAATTTATTTCAGAACTTCATTTGCACTGACGGGCATATCATATTTATTATGTTAGGCATTTGTGTTTCCACAACAATATTTCGGAAAATAGTTTTTGTTCTTTATAATTCTGCTCCAAATTAAACAATTCTTTATAACGTCTGTGTACATGAGCATGAGACGCCTTTGTGCACCTGATTTATTTATTATTATTTTCGAAATTTAAACACCTTGCTCATCACAGTAGTGTGCCGCAAGAGATTCTAGGTGTGCCGCGAAAGATTTAAAGTATAAATAATTTTCCATCACTTGATTATCGAATTTACGACTATACAAGCTATATACATACATACAAGATAATATTTAATAGACTTGAAAAATGATCCTATTCAAAAAGCCTTATTTTCTGTGCTAAAATTATCAGAATTTTTATTTCGCTACTAAAACGTATACCTGTTAAATCTTTGTTGCCCTTTGGACTTCGGCGCTTATGGAAATAAAATATGTAACCTTTATGTATTTAGGTAAAATGTAAAAATAATTGGAATACGAATATTTATCTAAGTTTAATAAACGAAATATAAATAATAAAAGATAATAAAAATAAATAATACTATGAATAAACAACTATAAACACTAATTTAAAAATAATAATTATTAATAAAGACTTAAACACTAAGAGCCGGTTTTTCCATCTCTGGTGAAAGTGTCGGTTACCTTAAGCATTAATAGAAAAATATCGCATCGAAATAGTAAATAACGTATATTTTTGACTACTTAAGTACTTACATCCGATTTTCGATGCGATATGTTTCTCTTAACCGCCGGTTAAGGTAACCGGCATTTTAAACAGAGGTGGAAAAACCAGCTCTAAAAATATTTATTTAAACTTTTAACACTACGCACTATTCATTTACACAATATTTATTTACACGAACTATTTATGTTAACTACGCGTATTAATATCAAACTGTCCTCGCGATATTTTTTGCTCAGGCTTAAATAGTAGACCAATTAAGTTCTAGAATATTCTCGTATCTTCGACGCATCGGTACAATACAATTGCAGAAGTTAGATGAGGAATTATGTGTTTGTTTATCTAATTTAGAGTTCTAATTTTATTATACAGGATGGCCCATTGAAAATTATCAGCGCAATTTTTGGCCACTTAACATAAATTTTGCAAAAAACGTTCGAACACGTCAACTTTAATATAAAGGGGGACACCTGAATGGATTAATACCAACGGCATAACCCCTAAAATGGGGGTGGACTGCATCTCAAAAATTTTAAATGGAAAAGGGTGTCAAATATGACACAGGTAGAAAGACCTTTTATTTCTCTTTTCAACAGTTTTTTTATTTTTCAAATCCGATCATTTTGCAAAATTGATGTTAAGTGGCCAATAATTGGGCTGATAATTTTCATTGGGCCTTCCTGTATGTTAAGAATATTATGTCCATAAAACAATGTTATTTTATGTTACTATAATTAGAATTTTTTGTTGGTATGTATACTAATAAAGTATATTTAATTTTACTGGAATTTTTATTGAGGGTGCCCAGGTGGTGCACAATAAATTCTCTTCGCCTAATATGCCGTAAGGCACAAAAGTTTGGCAGACACTGGTGTAGAGCAATAAAAATACGGGGCGAAAATTTTTAATTTATTTTTGTATATTTAATTAAATTATGCTATTAAAATGATGTAGTAACCTTTATTAAGTAACATGTGCAATATGGTAACTCATTAGTTTTTATTTACCAAAACTGTGTTCCCATCTTAAATGCCTTTGATAACATTTGTTTAGGACATACGGTATATTCCGCAATATATTTAGGAATATTTTTTTATTTTCTGGATTATTCATAAATTTCAAGTCAGATTACAGTATTAAATATGTTATTTCATAATTTGTTGATAGAATCTCTAAGGCTTTCTGAAATTGTTAATGAATTTTTATCATTATTGTAACTGTAATAATTATAGTGTCATTTTCATTTAAAGGAATATCAAAATGTTCTTCTTAGTTTCAATATCTATGTAGATTGTATTATAAAATTCAGTATATGTTTTTTTAATACAGTCCATTTATAGTAAAACATTTTAAGGAGTGAAGAGACGTCATCAATAATTGTAACTAGACTAAGATGTCACGAAATACAACGTTTGTAAGTGCATTCATTTATTCCAAATCGACTGTTCGCTACAAATGCATAATTGATGTAAATTTTAATAATTAAAAATAAAAATCATAACATACCCCTAGAACAGATTTTAACACGAAAACGAACAATCACAGCGAACAATATGACTCAAACAAACAAAAATAATTTGTAGATAATTTGACAATTCGATCGATCACTTATGTAAACATATTAAATCGAGTCGTGACTAACGTATTTTGAAAAAAGTAAAGTGCAATTATATCAAATAAATTGAAATGTCATGGAAAATATTGTACTTCACTTTAAAATAATTGTAAGTATCATTACTATTACATTATTACATTTTTTCTTCTCGTTATTCTAAATATAAACATCGCTCGGTTATTTCTACAAATTTTATTTCACTTTATAAAGTTTTTCAGGTCTATAGGCATATTCCATTTGTCACTTGGATCTGATCTAACTTACACTTTTGAATCCGGATCATTTATTTTTGATTCCATTTGATCGGATCAGTTTACCCCCTCCAATGTTTGTACTGATACCATGTAATCCACTTGTAGAGGTAGATCAGAAGGTTCAATTCAAGTTGTCTGGTGATTTTGCAGTACTTTTGAATAATTGTAAAAGAAAATCGAGAAATTATAAATTTAAAATGCTGAAATAATCAAAACTTAAGATTTGGAATTACCATCGAAGATGATGGACAAGGCAAAATCAGGTGAAATTGAACTTATATAAAATAATAATAATATTAAAATTATAACCGCTACACGGGCTGGCTAAAGTAATTTAAAGAAGGATTGACAAAAACTTGGGTGTTTTAAAAAAACCCGGGTTCATTTTTAAAAAACCGGGTTTTATTAGAAACGTCCAAATACATGTATTATATTTTCTATTATTTTATAGTTTTTATATTAACAGTTCACATTAATTTCAGAAAATTAATTATTTAATTATTATAATACGAAATACGTGTATTAATACGGTCACATATTTTTTCAATTTTCTTTTACGACGTACATCGACTGACTCGGCACCTAGTCAGGGTGGGCAGCCGTAGACCTTTTTCAAATTCCCGGTTATTTTCCGGTCAATAATATCATTTTTGCACATCCGGGCGTAAAAGTCGGAGAAATAACATTGTTTTAAGAGCGAAATGACACTCTTTTTCGCCCTAGAACTTTTCGTGCCCAGTTTCACCCATTTTTATAATAAATTTTTGACGTGTCACCGCTTTTTTGCTACATTGTTTACTTACTACTTGCTTGTTTTCATTGTTATCCATGACAACGTACGAACGTACATATGTCAAATAGACTACTATGATCTGAATTTGATTTGAAGATCGTTTTGCTTTGATCGCGGTGATGAAGTAATACTACTTCGGATGTGCAAAAAATATTGTATGTATTACGAGCGAAATATATTTTGGCCCTAGGTGCAATGTAACCCTCCGCTGCGCGTCGGGCTACAATTTTGCACCGCGGGCCAAAATCTATATCATTTCGCCCTTAATACATAAATAGCTATTTTTTAAGGTCACCTCCAATTTTGCGCATCTCAATTTTAAATACTACTCAATTATTGAGGTTATATTTAATATTCATTTCTATAATATGAACGTAAAATTAAAATACTTACTGAAACATATTGAAACACTTGCAAAAAGTTGACGATTTTAGAACCCGTTTGAAGTACATGAATGTACATTTTTGAGTACCCGACTTGGAAGTTGTCAAATTTGCAATTTTTTAATACTATTTTTTGTATGACAAGTGCACAAAAAACGCCATACTGTGAATTGCTTTTAGTGTTGGAAGTGTATACATTCAGACAGAAATATTTTCTTTATTTGAGTAAACAACGCTTGAATGCACCATGGATGAGGGTGAAGGAGTAAATATAACCAGGATTATTTTACTCATGTCATTTTCATCCAATCAAAATGCTTCATTTGATGGGGCTAGGTCGTATTTTAGTGAAGAAATTTGATAAAATCACACTAGCGTCGACATGTATATTTTGTTGATATGAATTTTTTTACGTTTGAAACGTCAAAAAATACAGTTATACGTGAAAAAAATGATTGAGAATAAGATTCGGAGACATTTCTATCGATGAAATTAATACCAATATTGATCAAGAATATGCATTTCCTCTATAATATAAGTAGGAAATAAATGTGTTTATTTACTTGTATTTTTTGTCTCGAAATAATCAAGCAAATATAATTCGAGTTAAGAATTTAATAGGTAAAATTTACTCGTAATTCCTGCGAAGTAACGACAACTCGTGTCAAAAAATCACTCTTAAATCACTCCAGCTTCGCTGTCATGATCTAATAGTATATTAAAGAACGAATTTTATAAGACATTTTTTTTCGCACGCGTCAAGGTTTAGAAAACGAGCTCCGCGAGTTTTCTAAATGACAAGTGCGAAAGGAAGTCTTATAAAATAAGTCCTTTATACTATTTTTTATATTTTGCATCTTTTACATACTAAAATATTAAGAAAACAAATGTTATATTACTCCGAATTGATATAGGAAAATTTGTATGTATAATGTTGTGTTGGTAACATTGGGTTCTAGTTTGACAGATCAAGTAATGCACATACTACCTCCAATGATAGCGTGTTAGAACAAGAATTTTTGGTTGATGGTGATAAAAATGAAATATTTATAGTTGACAGCGAAAGCGATAACAGAAATGTGCAACAAAATTTTTTGACAGCCCAACAATTGCCGGGAATTACGATTAAGGCACAAGATACGTGTACTGTAACTGTAAAAGTTTATAATAATTGTACAGTTCAAGGTGACCAGTAAAGTCATAATAAGAGTAAATAAAGGTTCTATATACTATTATTGTATTCATTAAAACAGATTTAATAAGTAAAATTAATTTAAAGGTTATATAGAAATTTTTGACGTTTAAAAAGTACCTAAATGTCATCCAATACCAACTATGAAAATCAAAAAAATGCGTTTCGAAAAATAAGACTTTTCGATAGTCAATTGGGTTTCATAATGACTTCATTATGAACGCAAAATATAAAAATGTAATTTTTGACACTCGTTTGTCTGTTACTACGCAACAACTATTCGTAATTTTTTCCAATCAATTCTTGGCTCTTATTATATTACATATGAATAAATTCTACAGTATTTATAACGTGCAAAAGATTAATTTGGAAAAAAATACCATAAATTTTAAATACTGAGTTAAAAACATTGAATTAATAAAAATTACCGCCCTGGGAATAAAATTCCCGGTTATTTCCCGGATTTCCCGGATTCCCGGTCCGCTGGCCACTCTGATAGTTTTTGGTCGGTATAAGGTTGCATGTTATCTTATGATCGTAGTTTATTTATGTTTATGTAATTTTATGGGTGTATCGAATAATTTTGTTTAAAAAATGAGCTTTTTATGGATTTTTAATTGAGTGGATTTTTTTGGATCGGAGAAAATTGCAACCCTTAAGGCACAAAATCAAGTGTAATTTAATTAAAAATAATAATAACAACACTAAAATTAACATTACAACTGCTTCACGGGTTAAATGATCCAAAGGCATTTGCAGCAAAAATTGAACTGATCTAACTAATCTATCTGAACTGATCCAACTAAACCGATTTGCAAAAGGAACAATACTTATGACGTCCCTTCACTCTTTAAATTTTTTTACTATATTTCCCTTCTAGTGATATCTTCAAGATAAAATTGTTTAAGATTCCGGACTATTATGAGTTTTCCAAACCCTGTATAAGTCAATTTTAAATATCTCTTCATACTATAAAATGATTCGAAATGCTTTCGTGTAATAAATAAATATATGAGAGCATTAATTAATTGAATAAAAATTGAACAGGAGTATGTAGAAGGTATTGTGAGATTTCGAAGTGTATATTCTAAGATGGATCCGAGAAAATTGCAACCCTTAGCCAAAGGCATAAAATCAAGAGTAATTTAATTAAAAATAATAACAACAACACTAAAATTAAAATTACGACTGCTTCACGGGTTAAGTGATCCAAAGACTTTATATTTGCAGCAAAAAGTGAACTGATCCAACTAATCTATCTGAACTGATCCTACTAAACCGATTTGCAAAAGTAACACAACTTATAACGTCCATTCACTCTTTAAAATTTTTTGCTATATTTCCCTTCTAGTGATACCTTCAAGATGAAATTGTTTAGGATGCCTGATTACTATGAGTTTTCCAAACCCTGTATAAGTCAATTTTAAATATCGGTTCATATGCTATAAAATGTTTTGAAATACTTTCTTGCGGTAAAATAAATATATAAGAGCATTAATTAATTGAATAAAAATTGAACAAGAGTATGTAGAAGGTATTGTGAGATTTCGAAATGTATATTGTAAGATGTTAGGTGTTGGTCTGTTTCTGTTGTAATCGTAATTCGTAATGCAGCCCTCAAACGCAAACCGTAAACAAAACCTCTGTGGTGGTTAGTGCGTTATCTCCGTCTCTGTCTCTGCAGAGTCAAGTCTCCGGTACCGTTAGCCGAGCTGTGCGGCGGACAAGGACAGCTGCATGCGTTGCGCAACGCGCTAGCGCCAGACAGAGCGAGTGGAGGGGCAGCGAAGCGCGAACCGAATCCCGAGTACCTGTTGGCTGGTGCTGGTGTTAGCTGGCTGCTGACTGTTGTGCTGCACTCGCCGTGGATGTGATCGGCCATGGGAACCTTCCTCACGTGGAACAGTGTGGTGTAGTGAAGTGACAAGTGACAGTGTGTGGCATGCCTTGTGCTAGTGTTTCTTCTGTTTGACATCTTCAGCGACAACATGCATAAAGAAAGGTAATCATCGATATATCGATCACAACATTCAACTATCTCCTGATTACTATTTGTGTTTTGAATGTAATGTTTGTACTATAGAAATATAACATCGTGCGTGCAATGCAAACAAAATAATGGCGTGTTTAATAAAAAATAAGTGTTAAACATCACGTACACGTGAAATAAATGATTAAAACCACTCGCACTCATTATATTTTAAACATACGGCGCGCTGGTGCTAGCTATAACCATCTTGATATTCCAGTGGCTGAGCTGATAAAATATTTACGTGGGTACGAATTTTTAACCTGGAATCTCCGCTGTTAATTAAAATAAACAAACAAAAAACTGTAACTGTATTTGCTAACGTTAAGTACCGGTTAGTAGCGAGAATGCTGTACCAGAAATTTAACAGTACGTCTGTGACAGGTGACATTATACGTGTCTAACTCTATGTTGTGACACACTAACAGAAGCCAATTATTGACACTAATCTATCGATTCCCAGCTCAAATGACATTTGTTTAACTCAATTATAAGAATTTGGAATCAATAGTCGAGACTACTTTTGTTTTTAATTCATTACAATTTCATTTTAACGAACAAATTTCTTGGTTTTTGTATTAATTTTTATTTATTAAGTTTTAAATGACTTTTAATTGTACTCATAGATAACATCAGTCGTTAGGTTACACATGTTTTATTCAAATATGTTTGGTAGTTTACTGTGAAAGTCTTATGAAAAATTCCGGAAAATGTATTATTTAGATGTGGAAATTTTCTTGTCAGACTGTTATATATTTGGACAAGATCTGTTGTTATAATAAAAAAGGTTTTGGTAATGATTTTTATTGATCTAAGAATTTGTAATTTGGTAATTGCAGATTTTAATGAAAGTAACACTTTCTGTCGTAATATAAATATTTTATTTTATACTGACATACAAACTACAACATAACAAAAATTACATTTTTAATTTTTGTTTACATAGGCTATGTTTGTAATAGATATAACATAAGTAATAAGTTTTATGTTTTACTAAATATTACTTATAATTTGAATTTTTAAAATAGTGCAATATACAAGATACATACATTAAACAATTAATTTTATGGAGAAGCTTAAAAAAAAGTACTAGTTAAAAAATTAAAATTGTAACAATCATTTTTAAAGTTATATCGCGTGCTGAAAACTGGTTTGAAATGATATTTTGTGCAATATTAAATAAATAGAAATTCAATTTTGTAGTACATGAATGGCTATTTTCGATCTGTAATAGTTGATATTATTTTAAAATCTTTGTATAATAACTAGTTTGTTATTAAATAATACATGTATAGCCTAGTTTCTAGTATGTTACACGTAACGAAGTACAACAAAAAAGCATTTTTGCGAACAGAATACTAATTTGGCACATATGCATTTCACAAAGAAACCTTGAGATATGTTAAACGTTGCAGAAAAATAGTAATAACCTAAGCTAACGTAACCTACATTATACAAAGTTATAATTTAATTTTTGATAAATTGTTGTACTAGTTTTTATATTCATGTTAATATCTTTACTTCCATAACCATGTTTAAGAAGGAATATAAGTTCGTACGAAAAATCGCACATCGAATTTTCATAAAAATAAAAAATCATTAATTTATTCAAATAAAAAAATCGTATGTTGTTTTATTTTTACAATTAATCAAGTAATTCTTAACGAAAATCATTTTAAAGAATTGCAGAAAAATGAAACATTTAAAATAAAAATATTTCTAAAGTGGATACATGTACATATACCAACATATATGTGTACATCAAAACTTCAAAACATTGTCGTGAAATTAGGAAATTATAAACCTGCAATGAACTCCCTGTTTGTATATTTTGTCATTTAGGAATTATTATTATTATTATTATACCTGTTTAATATGAAAATTCAGTCTCAAAATAACTCAGTGTTCAAATCGAGGTTCAAATATATCTACTAGTATGTGCAGAATGTTGTACTTTTTATAAAAGTATTGCTTTTGGACAAACTGTATTATTTTATAAAATTTCATTCAAATAAATAATTTTATTAAAATAAATATTTATTTTCTCGATTGGACGAAAACTCATACCTTTCCGGTGTGTTTTCCAACCGGAAAGTGTATTATTCCGGAATTTTAGTGTAGTTGCTAGATTACAAAAAATAACAGTCCGGGAATAATTTTTCCGGCCTTTAACAAAGCATTCCTGTATAGTAAGCAGTCCATTGTTTTCCGTAAATAAAAATATGATTGTAATTATTTCATTATTATTAACTATCGTGAGTTTATTTTAACATGAAACATAGGATTTGCTATATTCATGGTTTTCACTTCACATTTGATTGACAGCAATACAAGCGTTCACTTTCAAATGAAACATAGGTTGTCAAATAACACATTTCCACGTCTTTGGAATGGACGTGGTGAATAGAGTGGTCCTCTAGGTTTCCTAATCTCACAGCACCTACCGAGGTACCTACTTAATTTTTTAAAACTGTGGAACATTAAAAACAAATTTATTTGATGCCAATATGTATAATAATTAAAATATAAAATTTAAAATCACCCTAGACACATCAAACTTACTCAAAATACAAATATTGTTAATGAGTATTATTATTGTTTAACAACAATATATTATGTCTGCTATGTTACATTTTAAATTGAACGCTCTGATACATTACTGTCAATCAAATGTCAAGTCGTAACCATAGCTGTACGAAATCCCATATAAACTGATCGAAAAGAAAATAATATGTGTACCATGTAAAAAAAAGTGTGTTTCCGGACTCCTGGTGTTGCTGGGTTCACCTAAAGCTCATCCCGCAATTTCCACCAACGTCCAGGAAAAAACATAAAAAAATAAATACACAATATAGGTACTATTTCATAAGTAATAAAACGAGAGCTATGAATTTATTGGACAAATTTACGTAGTTGGGTAGTAACAAACAAGTTAAAATGATAGGGAGGCTGGAGTCATTTTTGACCTGAGTTGTTAATTCGCAGGAATTATGATTTTACTGATTAAACTCATAACTCGAATTAAATTTGCTTCATTATTTCACGAATGACAACAGATCAAATATAAACTTTTTCATATCAGCAAAATGTACATGTCGATCCTATTGTGATTTTATCAATTTTTTTCACTAAAAAATAACTTCTTTTTTCTGTTGGTAGATTTAAATATTTTTGTATCATTTAGTAGGTAATAAAACGTGCACAATATTTGTTTTTGGTATACACGTAAACATCTGAATATCAGTAAACTCACATATGGATGTGATTTTCTTTTTACCCGTGTCAGTATTGTTATTTACAGAGAACGTTTTAGATTATATTTGCCATACTTGTATCTAACAAATCTATTTTATTCTGTATGAAATATATGTCGCAGTTCAATAGGTTTTGTAGGATGTAAATACATATTTTGCTTGTTACTCACATTTCTATCATTTTATTAAATTTTTGTCGCATGTACCTATATACTGCGAGATCTACTGTAAAAATATAACATCGACTTTTTTTTTATATTCCTTCATGTATTCATATTTCAATTTTTTGTACGAATTGATTGAATAAATACATCAAGCAGTCAAGCACCGTTTTTTAGTTACGAAAATTGAATCCAATTTAAATTTTCACTTTATAGATTTTAGCCAGATATCAAAGCTAATTTCAATTTAATTCGCATTTGTGAAATCAAGTATTTTTATAACTTTCTGGCAGGAAACCAGGAATTAGTTATAATGGCGCATTAGCAGAATAGTGAAAACTAAATGGTAAACATTATTATTTCCTACTCACCCACACAACTTTTACTTAGCTGTAAAATTTTATAATAAACAATTAATTTCATCTAGCTTTGATTACTAAATACACGTGTAGCACTTGGAATAAAGAAAGTACATTCTTAATTTCACTAGAAATCTCATTTTCATATATTATTTAATAGTGGTACATTTTAGGAATGTAAACACTTCATTTCAAGTTTATAAAGTCTATTGCACAATCATGAGGAAAATTAGATATGCCTTTGATAACTCATTTTCAAGGTCAGATGCTTTTGTTATGAATATCCAGATGTAATTGTTAATATATTAAAAAATGAGTATTAGGTACGTAATTTTGTTTTATTTTAAGGAAATTATACTCATGTCATATATTTTGTGGATACCTTGTCCTGCGTTTCTCAGAAAAGTGTTCTTATACTTAGGCAGTTAACATGGAACATGAGAAAATTATTCAATATCTTATAAATAGATACCATATTGCATATGTCATTTCTGCATGCATTTCTACATTTTATGTAAAACATATTAGTTCATTTTTAAAGCTTAATTTAACGAAATTTACAAAAAAGGATTTAATTACATATTTAAAATTCCAACTGTCAATTCATGGTTATGGCACAGAATAGTTACATACAGAAGCGACACTTCGTTTCGGTACCTTCCATGTTCCCTTATTCAGTTCTATGACCTTGAAGCATTGTGAAGACCTTTAAATTTGTGCTCTTACCCTATCTCTCTCTAAGATGTGAGGAAACTTTTCGATTTTAAACAATGAGCCCTTTAAATTTGTGCACATTCTCCATCTCTCTCTAATTTCCGTTTCTCTGTCTTACTGTCACTTCTGTATAAACCTATTCTGTGGTTATGGGGTTAGTACAGTGTATGTCAAACTGTGTGCCGCGACACGCTGTTGCGTCGCAAGAGATATAGGTGTGTCGCGAAAGATTTAAAAATATAGATAATTATTCATCATAGAAGAAAAAAATAATACACTTGAAATACGATCCTGTTCACCAAAGCCTTATTTTCTGTGCTAAAATTATCAGAATTTTATATTTCGCTGTTATATCCTTTCCCCGTTAAATCTCTGCTGCCCTTTGATTTGCCATGGTTTCTCGTCGCTTAGAGAAATGAAATAAATAAGAAATGGAGACCATTATAGGTGATTCTTTCTTACAATCATTATTAACATTATGTTGTTAAAAGTATTATGTCCATATAACAATATTATTTTATGTAACTATAATAAGATTTTTTTTTGTTTTTGTTCATATTAATAAAGTGAATTTAATTTTATTAGGATTTTTAATTAGGGTTCCCGGGTGCCGCAAAATAAATTCTCGTCGCCTAATGTGCCTAATGTGATATTGATCATTTACAAATTAATATACAGATCATTTCATTAAAATAGTGACACAATAAATTTCAGCCGAAAAATAATTATGAATATTTTTCATTGTCAATTTGTTTAATGTTCTTTTTCTATTTGTGTAATTCTGCGGGTATTTTAGTAAAAATATCCGCGTTTATTGAAATTGTTGTACAGCCTATTAGAGGTTTAATTTTTAAATTCATATTTTTATTGTGGGTATATATAAAGGTCGACTGTCTTTCTGCGAACACAAGTTAGAATCCCGATGACTCGAATTCTTTATCATCTATTTGCCAAATAAAAATGGTTTCCGTAGTGTTTTTTTCATTTCAGCAGCTAGTTCAGCTGGTGATGTCTGGTAAATGCCCGCAATGGTATAGGTCGTCCAGAATTCATTTGGACAATTAGTTTTAAATCCTCCGTATTAATAATAATTGTTGCCACTGTGAAAATTATTGTATTTCACGCAAATATAGTTTCTTGTCAGTATGTGTTATATATGCCCTGTAATTACCTGCTATTACGGGCCTTCTGAACCCCAATAAGACTTACGTATATAAATAGTTTCAAGCAATTTTCATGAACATTTAATGTATGCTGAAAAGAAACTAAATTTCACGGTGGCAACGATTTAAAATTCATTGATCAAATGAATTCTGGACGACCTATATATAAATACCGATATCTGCGCTATAGCTCATTTGATACAATCAGTATTGGATAATAAGTTTGTAATTTATTTATTTAGAACAAATATTATTGAAATTAAACAAATTAGAATCGTTATCGAAATTAGAAAGGAAAGTTTTATATAGATTTTAAATAATTTGGTAGAAAATCTTCATATTTCACTTTATTAAGATGAGCAACGATCTTTATCCAAATAAAAATGCTGCTCCATTATAAGATGGATGCTGAATGTGTCTTTAAGAGAGAAATCCTAGTAAAATTGTATAAAAACATATGGAATTCTCATCTCGATTTCTGCTCTCAAAGGAATGATTTTATATATCATATATATAAATATTACATATGTCATAAAAACAAATTATATAGATGTGTTTTACATGAAATATGTCTTTTAGTGTTTACATTGTATTTGTTGAAAAATTTGACTTATTCCATTTACTCTTTCACATAAAGTAGGTACAGGAAATTAAACAATTTTGGATCAAATTTCCGTATTTCGTGTATAATGCACGAGTACATAATATATAGTGTGAGGAGAGTCAAACCTTTGTAGCACGTTAAATCTCGTAATAAATATAAAGCTGATTCCGATGATTTATACGGAACACGGATGCTGCATTATAACCAAAATATTGTGAGTTTGAAAGAGGTTTTGCAAGATTCTTCATTTTTACCTTCAATCGATAAAATAATGAAAAATATTAGACTCGTATTTTTTATTTTTCCCCAAATTGATTTTTAATAATGAAAAAAACTGCTAGTAAAAATGAAATCCTTGAAAACGCGGCTAAATTACCCCACTTCACTTCTTGTGTAGTAACGTATCTGGGTTCTTACTCAACTTCACTTCGTTTCAAACGTCAAATATGATGTTATTAACTTTCAAACTGATGAATTTAATAATCTTCCAAATATAGTGATACAAAAATGCCTTACAATGCTTTAAATCACAGACTGTCCACTTTACTAACTTTCAAACGCGTCTAACCACATAAAAAGTATCATACTTTAAAATGATATTATATAACATAAAACGTAAACAAAAGTGAATTACATCATATAGAACAACAAATTAAACTTTGCAAGTTCGATTTAAACAAAAAAAGGTCCAGTTATTTTTTTTTTGCTCATAACTTATGTTGTGTGCTACATGTATAGATCTGTTCGACGACCTAAACTAAATAGTTCTAGTGTTGACTAAGTAACATTGCAGTGTTTAATGAAAATAGTGCAATTTGGACATCTTGTTTGATAACAAAAAATCCGAACTAGTTTATCTACTTATCTAAACTAATTTTCGCGTTAGTGTAGCTAGTGAACGGAAATATAGTAAGATTGGTTTTATCGCCTGGATATTAATAAAAGGATAGTAGTTTTTAGAGTTGCAATCGTTTAATAAAATCCACTAATACACTAACGTATCGACTGTAATTCAGTCTTCGTCAAAGTGATAAATGGTTTTAAAATATTATCAAGTATAACATTATTTTACAAAAATCTTTCGTCAAACATAGATAAAGCATATATACAACATATATGTTACTTAGCAGTTACCAACCAACTAAACAAATATAGTAGATTGATAGTAATCCGTGCGGTTTGCCTTTTGTTGTAGGGGGGTAGTAGTAGTGTATTTTACTTACTGTATAAGAGATATTTGAAACTGACTTATGCAAAGTTTACAACTTTTTATGATGAATTGGAAAATTTAGTGGCCAGGCGTCATAAATTATTACAATTCAGAAACATCACTTGAAGGGAAAGAAATTGGCCATATTAAATAAATTCATACTGAATTTACCTTGCATAAATTTTGTTATATTTATTAGTGTACGTTAATAAATTGTAAAGTCAAGTTTGCCAAGATCTCGTCGAAAAAACGTGGGAAAAACACGTGATAGTTTTATTATTCATTACTGAATCTAAAAATATGGTTCGTGAAAAAATATTGTTGACTTCTTTCACATGAAAGTCGTGATAACGCAGAAAAACACCTTTTTAAGAAATTTTCAGTTTGCTAGAGCATTCTTATTTCAATATAAAAACACTTTCACGTGTTTTTACAAAGTTTTGTCGACGGGAACAAGGAAAATTTCGGCCTTACAAAAAAACTTTTTTTTAACGGACCCTAATTTATATTTAAATTTAAATTATTCTCGCTGTACAATACAAATTTGCGATTCCTTATTTTCAACATCGACGACTGATTTGGCACATTTGGTTTTCTTCTGCTATGTTGGTTTCACCATGACTCACGTCCTCAAAATTATTATACCAGGGTCTCTACATACTCGTACTTACAATTTTATATACATTACTAAATACTGCAAGCACAGAAACAACTTTTTTTATGACTTGTCCAAAATTGACAATGATTCTTCGATGTACTTTTAAAGATAATTTTCCAGAACTCTTTGTATTTCTCTAATCTCGTCTAATATGTTAATCGCTTTTCAAGTTTCAAATTAAATTAAACTTAAAAGACATTATTATTACAATACTTTAAGCTAGATTTAAAGGTACATAATAGGGTCCTAAACCATTGTCGTAATATTACCATTTTGCAATAGACTATGAAAACAGACATTCATTAATGAGTATTAGGGAAAATATTTTATTTAAATACTTCGTTCGCGTACTATAATTTTATTGCGATGTACACAATTTTATTATTTGCTTGATTTTGAAAAGACAATGGTATTGTGAAAATTTTATTTATGCCTGATAATAATTTTTACATTCAGATACATACATACATAAGTTTGTATTTAAAATATTTTAGCTTTACGAATATGAAAATAAACAATACCCTAAACTATTAACAGTTTGTTAATCACTGGCGAAGACATAAAACGTCATGGGCCAAAATTTTCACTTTAAAAATTGATATCGCATATTACGATTTTTCAGTTGTAAAAAAAAATCTTTCGTTGTAAAAGTAATTATTTTTTAGTTAAATTACATATCATGTATATTTTGGAGTATTCTTAACATAATATTTCAGCCATCATATAAGAATATCTAAATTCATTTCTGAGTTTTAAAGTATGTTATACCAGGAAACATTTAGTATAATCCTCTGCTAATGGAGGATTAAACTGGGGTAAACGGTAATTCAATATATTTCTGTTAAATTTACAAATGAAATGGCAGTTGGGATTAATATTAAATTTTAGTTTTGTAAATAAAACTTATGATATTATATATCTTTCTAGAAATGTTATTGTTTTTTAATGACGTGTATACGAAATGAATTATGGGGCATAATATGGCTGCGTGGGTATTATTAGTTGCTATAGTAATATTGACAAAAAGACTGAAATAATGTAGGAAAAACAACAATGCATTCATATATGATTTAATTAGGTTACGATGACATTATAGTAAGACATAAATAATTTTACATGTGGTACATGGAGCATTACTTGCTGTTTGCAATTGTTTTAATATTACTTTTATTCAAAGTTAGGTTATAACAACAGATAGTTTGCTTTTGTTTAATAATTGAGGATAATAATTTACTTTGATTTAATACACTTTATTTTGGATTTCCATTATACCACAGAAAATTTACACGTCGTTTCGATAGTTATCATTTTTACTTAAATTAATAATACAGAGAGTTTTTTTATGCACATCTTTCTTGTTTTTTGAAAGGTAGAACTAATATATTTTACACTGTATTTTGCTGAAGAGACTATAGTACCTCCAATTTTTCATTACTGTCATTTCATCAGATCACACTTCTCGGATATGATCATAGTTTATTGGTCATTAACTTCTTCTTCTAATGACACGGCATTCCTAAAATTAATGTGTTTCATGTGTCTGAGGTATTTGGTTCGTGACAAACTTCTTGCATTTTTGAGTCTTGTTAGACTATACGACTATGAAAGATCAGTGCATAACAGTTCTGCTGTGTACATGCGCAGTGTTGGCAAATACTGTGAGAAATACTTTCTCACACTTTAAACCACGATTGTGAGAAATTCGCAATTTTGTAGCTTAATAAAGTGTGAGAAAACTGTCACTTTCCATAGTGGTCATAAAAAAAAATATTTTAACCGCTCAAAAATTTGCAAAGTAAGAGTTATGGTTTTCATTTATTTCGTACATTTTTCTCACTAAATATATTCTGACAGTTGTCAATGGCAAAATACTCCCTGAATGGCAATTATTATCAAATATTTTCTACAAAAGTAAAGGGAGGTGCACAACTAGATGTTGTAGCAGTTCCATAAAGCAGATTTCAAAATTTTACGGCTAATCATTTTTTACTTACGCGAGATACATACGTACGTACAGACGTCACGCCGAAATTATTCAAAATGCATTCAGGGATGGTCAAAATAGATATTTTCGTTGAACCCTAAAAACCGCTATTATAGAATAATTCCTTTACTTCGTACAATAAAGTAAAAATAGGTTTATATTATATTTAGTTATTTGTACTACATTAATTCTTGCTATTTTATTAATTGTAACTGTATCAATATAATAATTAGTGATGGTCATTGTACCCCTATGGTGAAGCAGAGTAGACAAAAATACATAAAAGTACATATATATTTATATTTAGCGGAAATATTTGCACTTAGAAGTATTATGAAAATATATTTACGATGCTAAGACATGTCTTTTCAGTTGGGCATAACAACAGGCCTGTTTCAGTATCCTGCTTTTTTAAAAAAACATGTTGCATCTTAATTTTAGTTGCGAATAGAATATAATAAAATAGAAAAATGTTAAATTATTGACATTTTAATATTACTAATTATCAATTAAAAATTCACTGTGTTCAAAACGAACGCTATTTTGCTGACGAAAGCCGTACGACTAACGCATGCGCACAACAGTCGCAAACAAGTAGTTGTGAAGAACGTTTGTCTTTTCATGTATCATTCGAAATACGCCAGGTATTATCACTACGCCTGTTTCACTCATTGCAGACTTCTCTTTCTAAGCAGTGAGCGTGACGTCACTTTATACTACTGTTTTTCGCGAGAGTATATTTTTGGAACTTTGTGAATTTTTTATGGCTATATGCAGTATTTTTTTGCAAAATAAAAAAATACGTATGTCATATTTTTAAATATAGATTAACATATAAAAAAATCAGAAAAGCATAAACAACCCTATTACAAAATTATGTGACACTCAAAATATACTTGTTTTCCTGAAAGTGTCCACTGTGCCCCGTTTTCCTCTAATTAATCACTCGATAGGAATTATTACCAATGGCGCAATGGCTGAAATACCTTTAAAGGGTCAGTAAGGCCGTAAGTACCATAGCCTACTATAAACAATAGTCCCGATATTGATTCGTATTAGACAGAGTTGGAAATCTATTCGATATGCCACACTTACTTCTGTAATCTAGGCGATGAGGTGTAATTCCTTGGAAACCTCTGTTACATTTCACTTGGACAATTGGTCTAGGGATCGTGGTGCTGCTTGTTTGAATACATTGCTTGTAGACTGGTATTTTTAAAACAAAAAGTTAATTTAATCCCTTCGTTAACCTTATCCCCGGCTACACGAACATATTTCTTACTTAAGTAGATAACTAGAACTTGCGAAAACAACTATTAACCACAGGAAGTCGAAATTAAGTTTTGCATTATTTATATTGTTAGCTCCAACAACAAAACAAAAGAGACTAAAGAAATTTATTAGTGAAAACTAAATTGGTGTTAGTGCAGTACACAATCGGTATAAATATTTAAAAATCTTAAAATTGTTTTTTTTTTAAGTAATAATAACACTTTTTGAATTGAACTTACAAATTCAAGGCAGTTGTAATATAGAAATAAAATTTAGAATATATAAATTTAAAAAATTGCTTTCATTTGTTATACTTGTAAATATATGATGTGTTTTATTTTTTGTGTTCTATTTATTAATAAATTTTTAATATTTGTAACTGACATATTTATTAATTATCGTTTTAATTCTATTTGTAAAATAATAGTATATTCCTTTTTAGTCTGTAACAAATGTCCAATGAAGAATATTTTACCCGAGTGAAAAGATTGTGTCACAAGCCAACAAGTGAGTAAAATATATTCACCCTCTCATGAAAAACTATTCCGTATAAGTTATATATAGACTTTTTCTGAAACTTCTGTTGTAGCAGATTAGCTGTTGTATGAATTATAGGTCTTATAAATTCATATCATTAGTATTCAGTACATTGTTGAACGGCTTCTATAGATTGATTAGACATGTTTGTTTTACTAATATTTTTCAAATTATACAAATGCAACCTATACTTTAAATATAAACATCAGAAAATTTATCAAGAAATGAATTGAATTGTATGAAAGTATAAATACACAGATTATTAGATTGTGGATGTCATTGTTACAGATCCTATTATTTTCAAATGAGGATATGCAGTTCTGTGCATTTTAAATATATATTTTTAAAATTTAAATTTATTGGTAGGAACGCTACTGCTGATAGAAATAGCAAAATTTGTAATTAAATAATACATTTTTTTTTGTAATAACTATTTAAGAAGAATGAATCTCGTTTTCTGAGTGGGTACAGACACAAGACTTTTATTTTTAGATTTAGATATAATGTATTATTTTAATTATTTTTTTAATAGAACAGTTATTTATGATTCAAGGACAAAAAATGCAATTTCTTGGATGATTATGAAATATTGTCGAACGAGGCAAACCATAGAATTTTGAGTGCATTTTCTTCCGTGTTTCATACACTATTTTTTATTTGAATGTGTCAAAAAAATTAAAAATCACATAAATAGCACTAGAATACCACATCATTTTATTTCTTAGATTATTGTAGTGTCAAACAAATAAAATAAAGCACAAAAAATATTCGTTTCTTTCAATATGTATAATCACATAACAATTTCACTTAATAGGGTTGTTTATTCTTTTCTGATTTTTTTATATGTTAATCTATATTTAAAAATATGACATACGTATTTTTTTATTTCGCAAAAAAATACTGCATATAGCCACAAAAAATTCACAAAGTTCCAAAAATATACTCTCGCGAGAAACAGTAGTATAAAGTGACGTCACGCTCACTGCTTAGAAAGAGAAGTCTGGAATGAGTGAAACAGGCGTAGTGATAATACCTGGCGTATTTCGTTTCTTTCTGAATACACAATAACTTCTTCAAAATTAGCGGCGTCAAACACAAACATTCGAATGATGTATGAAAAGACAATCGTTCTTCACAACTACTTGTTTACGACTGTTGTACGCATGCGTTAGTCGTACGGCTTTCGTCAGCAAAATAGCGTTCGTTTTGAACACCGTGAATTTTTAATTGATAATTAGTAATATTAAAATGTCAATAATTTGCCTTTTTTCTATTTTATTATATTCTATTCGCAACTAAAATTAAGATGCAACATGTTTTTTTTAAAAAGCAGGATAGTGAAACAGGCCTATTGTAAAAAAATAAAAAATGAGAATAAGTTAAATAATTTCGTATTCTTTCTACTGTTTCCGTAAGAAAAGTACGCTCTGTCAAAAAGTTTAACTTTTCGTTCAAATATCTTATCCGAAAAAACATCAGTTTTTGAGACGTTCGAATAAAAATAAAATTTATATGTGTAGGGATTTACAGACCACCAATATGCACTTTGGTAGCGTATTTTAGAAATCCTGCCAGAGACATTCGGAGTTTATAACCTAGGTTTACAACAAACTTGTAACAGTATTTTATTAATTATTCTTGTTTCATATCAAGTTCTAGTGCTGTATTTCTTTTTTTTTTTTTTGTTTCATTAAATGTATATCATTTTGATATATATGAACACTCTTTTTAAAAACTAGTTTTCGTTTCTTTTGTCATATTATTTCTTTGACTTTTTTCCTCTATAACTTAATTATAATTTTTCGAGTTCCAAGTGACAATAAAATACAAATGAAAAATAATTTTAATAAATACGAAGTGGTCAATAGGAAATAGTTGTGGAGCGTTTTAAAAATTGGAAAAAAAGTTAACTCTTTCAGGAAAGTGTTCTCCTTACATTTTGACCTAGAAAGATTATTAAATCTAGAGATAATCACATGATCCTTATACATTGACTTCTTCTTGAGCAAAACCTCAAAATACCGCATAAAATTACATGACCGGCATTGAGAACATCCTCCCCTTCTTATACTGCTCTGGAATTTTCATTTCCCTTAATAAAATTAAAATATTCCATTAAAGATAACGTTGTACCTCGTTCAACATTAAGCAAGCTGATTCATAATCAGAAACCCAGAAAAATAAATGAATAAATCTGTATAATAGCATGGTACATTACTTTTTTTTACAAAAACAGTAGATTAAATTACAATAATTTATAATATACAAATATTAATATGGTTTCAGATTTTATCGATAGTGGCGCTGAGATCTAAAATTTAAGCACCTATACCACCCGTCAGCAACTATTATGTAATGAAGTGTCACATTTTATGAACTATTAAATTTCAATCATGTCACGACCCATATTTTTGTCTACTATAGATGCGAAACTGCAATGATATCAATTGGGACTACATTCAGCGCCACTCGGTGTTTGCTCTCCCAATTAATTGATATATAGGCAACCTTACAGTGCATGTTGTTGGAAATCATTTATGCTTTCAAGTAATTTATCATAGGTACTTACTACTTAGTTCAATTTATATTATAAAAAATAATTTCAAAAACAAACAAATATATAATTTTTCATTCATAATTTATTAGTCATTAATATTACATTTCTTATTCTTTTCTGATTTTGATTTCTGATGATGTTAGTCTATACGAGTTTTCCATTTACCACTTACACTTTTGAATCCGAATCACTTATTTTTCATTCACTTTACCCCTTTTACTTAATGAAATGATTGTAAGTAATGCACTCGCGGAGATAAATTAGTTGGTTCAGTTCACATTGTCATGTGACTGCTATATATCACAAACAAAACTTTTAGTGAAATGTTTCATCATTTCAACTTCCATTCGTTTCATATCTGCAAATTTCCGTTTCAAATGGAGCATATATTGCAAACTTTTATTAAAATGTTTATCATTGTTCCTTATTGCACTACACAAAATTATTTTTATCGCTCAAAAACTTGTAAAGAAAGAGTTGTTGCTACATATTTCTCACTAAATATATTTTGACCTCAATTTTGTCAATCGTACTCAATTTATTAAAAAGAAATCAAATGTTTTGTATAAAAATTAAAGCCAACTAAATTATTTTTTGTATTAAGCTTCTGGGAAACAAGCATGGCAGAACAAATCGTGCCAAATGTCACAAATCCTGACTGTCACTAAAAGTAAAGTCAGAAGTTCAAGTAAAAAAAATGTAACAATATAAATTGTACGATTAGGGACGTGAAATTCATTCTCATCTGGTACCACAAAAGGGTGACTTTAATCAGGTTTACTAAAGAGGAATAATCTTGCTCAATAACTGAAGCAAATGCTATAAAAAAAATTACTGGACAGAATAAAGAAAAGATTGTGCGTAAATGAAGTAGATATTTAGGTTTTCAAGAAGGAAGATCTTGCACAGGATACAAACACCATTAGGATAACAATTGACCAAATGATGGAATTCAAAAAACGCTTTACCTAATGGATACCTAACTCTAAAATCCTTAAAAATGTTTACTGTAAATCTTTTTCCTAAATAGATTTGGTAAATTCTCAAGATTTTAAGGAAATTCCTAGAATCTGTCAGCAATGATTAAAGCTAAAATCTTAGCGTGCCATTTCAAAAGTTATCTTGTGCCACTTAGTAGCACGCATGCCGTTGGTTGCTAACTGTTGACCTATAATATAACGAAGAATATTATTAAAAATATAAACTAATAATATACGGAAAATGGGAAGAAAAGAGTTTCCAGAACTTACAGGATAACGGGTAATTATAGACAAATATATTTAACATAATATCTTCAATTCCATCTTAAATGTCTTACAATATCATATGAATACGTACCTATATATAAAATGACAATCTAAGTTAATCATCATTTTTATGTCTAATTCTAACTTTATACTTTTATGCTTATAATTATTTAATAATATAAGGGTTAACAGGTAAATTAAAGGATTTCGGGAAATTCACGGATAAGGGGTATTATTCGGGTGTTAATATTATCAGGTTTCATTTATTCCTAGTATAAATATACATAAACACAAACAGTAATTGAACCCGGGACTCGAGGTATGCTCATGTTCTAGAGCTATTATTTTGAGCTACCAAGGCACAGAATAGTTACACACAGAAGCGATACTCCGTTTCGGTACCTTTCATGTTCCTCTATTCATTTCTATGACCTTGAAGCATTGTGTAGACCTTTAAATTTGTGCTCTTCCCCTATCTCTCTCTAAGATGTGAGGAAACTTTCCGATTTTAAACAATGAGACCTTTAAATATGTGCATATTCTTCATCTCTCTCTAATTTTCGTTTCTCTGTCTTACTGTCGCTTCTGTATAAACTAATTCTGTGACCAAGGCTTATTCAATATTGTAGTGAGACTATTCTCACACGACGTGTGGACTAGAACAATTACGTGTTTAAAAATCAAGTTAGAATGTTGTTTATCTAAAACAGGAGTAGAAAATATCATGTATTCACATTTTTAGGAATTTTATAGTTTACCGAACCTGTTGTAGGCAATCTAAGTAACGAGTGGCAGACATAGTTTGCATACGGGCATTTGATACGCTTTCCTTTTGCCATATTGGTTTAGTATCGTTGAAGGTAGGCTAACCTAATCTAATCTAACCTATCCCAACTCATATAATGTGACCTAACCTGATTTTCTATAGTGCAATGTAATTTCTTATTATGTAGTTTAGTTTTTAGAGAAGCCATTTCGTTAATACAATTTGCAACTATTGTTATGTTACTTTGGTTAGCATATAGAGTTACTTTTAAAAGATAATCCGTTTTTTTGGTTTTCTAATTACTAAATCAAAAAATGCATGGATTTTCTTATCGAGCATATCAAAGTTATTGTTACATATTTATATTATTATTATATCATTACATGTATGTTTGCATATTTTGAGTAACATAACATAAATTTCATATTTTACCTTTCGTCATAATTTAAATACGAGTACCTCTGCAAATATGAACTGCGATATTTATTTTAGAACTACTATTGGTTTAGTTGCACAAATTTAATTATATTATCTGGAATGACTGTAACAAGAGATATGTTACACATAACACGAAGTCGCACTCGAAGTATTCATATAAATCTGTTATACATTGGCAGTTGGTACGATTATTTTTAAAACGAACTTTTTTTCAAGTAAAATATAAATGCCTGTTCAGGTAAGCCAGGCAGAATCAGAGGCAACAATATATTTAGATAGGGAGTACAATGGGAGATTTAATTTTATTTCCAATAGTAACACATGCAGTTTTTAAATGTCTTACGAAGAATATTTGTGTGATTTCTATAACATTATTTAAAAGAAAAACAAAAAAATGCAATAATATTAGCAGGATGTTATCAATATGATATTAATATCGTGCTCATTCTATCTTTAAATTAAAAAAATCTAGTTAAAAGAACGCAGAATTTTACATTGTCAGGTAAAAGTATACAAAATTAATGCCAACATACAGATTTTATTTTTTAACTAAAAATTAACTTCAAACACTTCGTCGGATGTGTAATTTTATTTATTTCACACATTTTAATAATCTTGTAATATGGCAAATATTTGCTAATTTAACCAACTTCATATCTCTTATAGTTCTCCAGATAGCAATAATGAGAAAGCTTATAGAGACACTCTGTATTACTTATGGAAATAGCAGTACAATTGTATACAGTATTTATAAGAATGGAATCTAAAAAAATCTAATTAAGGCATTAAAAATTATATAATTATGCTTCAGTTTAGAGAAATATGATTTTTTTAGCCTCTGGTCATGACTCCCACTAATTTCTTTCTTATTCTCTCTATTATTGTGTTTTTCTTAACCTTAACACACTAATGTATTAATTTAATAATATGGTCCCGATAATATATACAGTAAACTTATTTTAAACAGTCCCAAAAATATAAGCATTTTATTAAATATAACTCTAGATATAATCTGAATTTTGCACATTACCGGTTACAAAGATATTTATGTGATTGTTGAATAGAGTACATAATGTAAAGCCAGTCACAGACGAGCTGTTTGTGAAACTTGAGGAAATGAGAAGCAGGCGCCAGGACCGGGCCGACCCGCCCTGACCTTTGTCTAATTTTTACGTAACCCGAGTGGATAATAGGACTTTCACTAGCAACTTTTCGTCTAATGTTTCCTCAAAAGGAGAAATCAAATCAGGAATTGAGAAAAATCACATTCTTGGATGCGTGA
This sequence comes from Stenolophus ochropezus, assembly GCA_035578165.1. NCBI lineage: Eukaryota > Metazoa > Arthropoda > Insecta > Coleoptera > Carabidae > Stenolophus > Stenolophus ochropezus. Next base: position 15,698,923 of record JAQOWZ010000002.1, read on the forward strand.
TGCGCTTGGAATTTAATTATAATGTTTAGTAGAAAGTTTTAATATTGAAAAGTCAAAAATACATAAATGGACACTTTTCACACTGGAGGTAATAGTATTGTTTGGGAAAAAAACCAAATAATTTGTGCAATTAATCATTCAGTGACCTTCCTTTCACGTTTTAAATATTTTTAACTTAACAAAAAATTGTGCTTGGGAACAGTGCGGTGCGTTATTTTTTTATTCGCCTTTCTTTTATGTGAGATATTACGAGTAAAATGTTTTATATTTCAAAACTTATTAATAGAAAAAAATTATATCAAATTTGGCCTCTGTCCGAAACCTAAACCGCTTTGTTTTGACACTGTAGTCCAGAAATTTTGTTAAAGTGATATTCGTGTTCCCTTTTCTGTCAAATGGGATATATGACCAAATTTTGATTTTTGTGTATATAATAATAGTCAATATCCGTATTTTTTTTAATCGGTTTATTCTATGTAGATTACGGAAAAATAGATATTAAAATTTGGTGAAGGGATATTGTAACGTCAGCGTCATAGGATCGCGAAAGAAGACAGATAGACTGAATGCGAAAGAGAAGAGTCTTTTTTCACGATCCCATCATGCTGACGTCACATATCCCTTGTCAAAAGTATTTAATTGCTTATAACTATGTATATTAATAATACTAGTTTTTATATTTTATGACTTACATACCGAAATTCGATTATGGACATATAGCTCATCCTATTTTAGCACTGAAGGTAAATGTAATTTCTTACTACTTTAATCCTCATTTTACGATTCCTTTAAGGTTTCCTATAATTCAATTTTGGAGATTAACCTCATTTTTGACTGATTTGTCGCTGTTTCTGTCGCATAAATGAAAATATTGATATGAAATAATTTATGGGAACATTATTATCTACTATGATCATTATACATTATTTTTTTATATTTATTTTCTAAATTCAACTGTATTTAGAAGTAGAAGTATATTTTTTCCTTCAAATAGTACATTGTATTAAAAAAAATGACCATACCTAAAATCTGTCATGAAGTCACTTAACTAACGTAACATAGCACTGAACTTAGGGTTAGTGAAGGAGATATAGACCGGTAGGAGAGATGGGATTTTGGTCGTATAAGTACTTTAGAGTAATATCTCTCACAGGGAATGTTAATTTTGTTGTTTAGAGACAGTGTAAGTAGCCGTAATAATTAATGCGTGCAGTGAACACGGTATAATATCAGATTTATTAGAAAAAAATGCCAAAAAAAAATTGTACCTTATATACACAATTAGTTAATTACTACTTCGGTAGGTTTAAACAAATTATTTATGTACATTTATGACCATCTGCATAAAACTTAACGTAACTTAAAATGTAGTTCTATTTGTAAGTTGCTCTGAGGACAGATGGACCAATTACGCTGAGGTGGAGATGGACCAAAGGTTTTTATTGTTGAAAAGATCAATTCGACTGGCAAATAGGAAAAAAGGTGGAGGATCTAGATGCCATACCATGATTTCGAGTTAAATGTTTATCAAAGGGTTATGATAATGAAGAAACTGAAGAATATAGAAACTAATATGCGGGATGCAAGGAAAATTATTAAAAAAAAACGATAAAGAAGAATGATTGGACAAAATGTGTTTTTTGTGATTGCTGTTTACACGAAGAGTGTACCATACATGACAAATGTCAACAATCTGTTAACCGGTTCATCTCCTCATAGCCTTGAAAGCTTGACTTTTTTGAACCTGAATAAAATATTTTTTTGTAGTTTTCAGTATACAGGGTGTCCAGGATAACTTTTCCAACATGGGGATCTCGAGAACTATAAGAGATACGAGGTCGGTTAAATTAGACCAAAAAAAACGAAAATGGAAAAATTTACATTTTTGCCCATATCTAGTGACCTATGCATTTTTTCCGAACAAATGAAACACCACTAAAATGGCCCCCTAATGCGGCAACTTTGGTCTAATTTAACCGACCTCGTATCTCTTATAGTTCTCGAGATCCCCATGTTGGAAAAGTTATCCTGGACACCCTGTATAGTTCAATTTTTTTCATTATTCTTATAAATAAGTCTAGATTATATGTTGTTATAAATAAATTTTGTTTAGTTAATATTATTCAGTAATAAAGAGTAATAATTATTTTTCCAAAAAGTGACCCATCTCACCCTCACTTATACTATTGGGAGTGTTCACTTCTATGTTAGTACCGATTATATTCCTCATAATAATTAATTTATTAATTTGCTATTGTTTATAAAAATTATAATTTTGAATAAAATGTTTTATTTTACAAAATTTGATTTAAAATATTACTTTAAAAAATCACTTTATTTAAATCAAGTCAGCTCTGGTTGCAACAGAAATATAGGCAGTGAACTGGCATTTATATTAATTTTATAATAAAGGTAATAATTATAATTTATATTTTCCTTCAATAGATTTGTACCACAAATATTATATGAAGACATTTGACAACCAAAAAATGCAGTCAGGACTGCAAGATTATAAAGAAAACAAGACATTAAAATCTAATCAAAAATGATGCATATGAAAAAACGCTATATTTTATGTATCATATTGCTAGGCAATTTGGTACCAACTACTAAATGAAATGCTGCCATAGTTCTAAATTTTATTCGGTTCTCGGAGAAATAATACCTTCTTTCACTTTATGTTAAAAAGTAAAATAGAAAGCAAGCAAACAATTGAAACAGCCCGTCGGTAATGAAAATGTTGAAAAATTTATTTGTACAAATAAGAAGGATATCATTATTAAAAGTGATTCTCCTCCCAAAAGACGGATGGTTGGTAACCATATCCTACAGATCCCCAACGGTAAACCCTATTGATTACTGAGTTTGGTTAATTTATTTATTCTTGTTAGACCGATATCTAGGGTGTTATACTTTAAATTAAAATAATCTAGAAATTCATTAAAACAAACAGTTTTTTTGGTAATTTCAATTTTAATAAAATTATTATCAGACGTCACAAACTGAATAGCGTCAAATATTTTATTAATAATATTATTTTAAATTTTTTTCTCTTCAGTCGAATGAAGATGATACGGTGAAATAAAACAAAGGTATAATACACAAATCCATGTCTCAGTGAGTTTCGAAATTTAATTGCCTTTTTAAGCTAGCACTGATTAAAAATTAATTGTTATCAAACTATTGAGTATTTTTAAAATAAATGAGTACCTATCGATATAATATTTTATGAATGTTAATCAGAGAAATACATTTTTAAATTAAAATTGTAAATTTTGTTATACTTTTTTTGTACCTAATATTAATTATATTTTAAATTTATAAATATTTTAGCATGTCAGTTTTTAAAATGTTTTGTATTAACAAAATAATTAAAATTAATTTGCTTGTGTTGAATATTGATGTTATTACATTTAACTTCGTACAGCTACCTATACAGATTTTAAATTATTTCAAACTGCCATTATTCTGAAATGGATAATTTCAAGTAAAAATAAAACATGTTTATTCATTTTAAAACATGATACTGGAAAAATGTTTGTTTTATTCTATATAATGTATTGTACTGCATTTTCAGTTCGTTATGATAAAAATATTTATAAATACACTATTTAGAGTATGTAGGTACATTATTATTGGAATAATACATAGGAAGAATGTTAATACGTTTTGTTATTTGTGACATTAAAATAAGTGGAAATAATTTTTTATATTTAATTGTGTTTTAAAAATATCGAATCATAACTGTCAGTTACTACTCAGCACTTTATTCTAGATGGCCATGAAACAAAATAAAACAGAAAACATTTTCAACCGTTAATTTATCATATTTCAAGTTGCGCTCAACTTGATCAACTTAAACAAGTGCCAATAAAATTCCAACGCGGAACTATAAAACAGAACGTACGAAATACAAACATGAAAATGTATTTTTGATGATCTTGTTCAAGTGCTTTATTTTTCAATTTCGGCCTTGACTGTTTGCATGACACATTACATTATAAATGTAAAAGGACTTGTATCTAACAACTTTTTGTGCATTAAAATAATTAATATCGCAGGACAAAGGACAATCGCATAATAAACAATTCAGAGTAAAAAAGCCTTGACACATGAATATGAAAAACAATGAAAAGATAATGCAAAATGTAAATTTTATATTACAAACCATGTTGCAATTGGAGATAAAAATGAATCTTTAATTAATGGAAGGTAAATGTGGAAAAATAAAAAATTGTACAAATTTAAGTTGTCATGGCGTAATTGGAGACGTTAGATTTAAAAAATGAGCGTTCATTTTGTACATATACCTTCGGGGTTTCGTGAAAGATAGACGCTTTAAAGTTACATTTCGTGAGTTAAAGAATACACTCAAATTAAGAAATTTCCCACTGTTGAACAAATACATTTCTTCAATTTGTAATTAGATAATTAAAATGTAGTCAGTTTTGTACTAAAATATTTCTTTCTATGTTGCGCCTATTATATCAGCTCCCAAACGGATTTTTTTAAATTTTGTAGTATAATGTCTAAAATAACAAATATCAAATCTCTTTAAATAACCGAATACAAGCCAATGTTAAGATTATTGTGTAATGTTAAATTTACAAATTAGTAGCAACCAGAAGAAGAAAGGGTGAAAGATATCGTAGTTAGTTGGTATTAGAAAAAAAATTTAAACGATTATTTCGCACATTACGTGAAAATTACAGTGGTTTGACTTGGATATCTAAAATCCCAAATGACAAGTCTGAATCGGAAATGTAACATATATTTTTTTAGTAATAGTAAATAGTTAAAAGAAATGAAAAAATACTGAATTAATTTCTTTTTTTCCAAACGTCTTGAAAGTGACATCTTTTGTGACGTGATTGACAAGGTTGAAGGTTAATTTCTACGCCTTGTCGGACTAGAAATCCATATAAACTAGGTATAATCAGCGAATAAGAAATTACATTACATGTTACATTTTATATTTAATATATCTTGTACTACAGACATGCTGTTGCAACAATTGTGATCTTTCTGAGGTAAAATTTAATTTTGAACAACTTCATACTCTTGTAGTTTTGCTCTAAATTTATCAGGAGAGAGAGTATCCGCAATTTTTGTAAATCCCATGTTAAAGTCCTATGTTCCGCATTTCGTTGCACACATTGTATACTACAGATAATTGAATATTCAAACACCAAATTAATGTTACCAATAATTAACAGAAGATTATTCAGATTTTGAAATTTTGGTTTAGAAAAAGCATAAAGGCGTAAAATAAAAATAAAGTATAAATAACTTGGTTCACAATAGTCGATTGTTATGTTCGAAGGCCTGGACCACTCTTGTGCGTAAATTCCCTAAATTTCCTTTACCCAAAATAAAATGAGAATTATGGAATTCATCTTTAGTGTACCATTTTGCGCCAATTCCATTGATGTTAAACTTATAATTTCATTGGGGACCAAATGATTTCATTATTCGAATCCGCGAATGATTGAATTATAATAAAATTAATTATTCCAATTAGCAGTAGTAGTTGAAGATTATTACATTATATGTACTATTTAAATTGAGTTTATATAGTACTGAATTTTATTAGCTTGTTTATTATTCCATACATATTTAAATAGTTAATATACGTGACATGTCAATTTATATATTATAATTACGAAAATTTCGTTTCATTAACTTTTAATACAGTAATGTATACAAGTATTAATAATTCAATTGTAAAATTAAAATGTGTTTGTATGATTTAATTCTATAAATTTAAAAATTTACATACCTATTTATAATACATATGAAGAACAAAGAGAATTAATTTCATATAATTGCAAATTTTATTTAAAAACATTATAACGATTATGTCAGGTTAATTTATTCATTTTCTATTTCTATAATTAATATTTGTCACGGATATCCAACATTTTAAAAATTTCATAATACTGATTTATATGCAACAAATAAAAATGAAGAAGTGTTAGTAGAAATTTCACTTTTCCTCGAAACCTTATATGACAGGATATTACGGAAGCCGGTCAAAACATAACCCTAAATCCTACTTCCGGCATGAATCACAGATTAGATTACCATTAGCTCAACCTAATTTAGCCGATAATAAATTGAACCCTTGTTGCAATTAGCCTGTTTTATCGAGCTAACCTCAGAACCCAGAAACAAAACAACGTCCAACCTCCGATGGGTCGGATTGTTTTGCGCACTGAATGCAAACAGGTAGGTAATAGGAGACAGAGCCAACATGCGCTACCCTAGACAAAACAATGATAAATCAACCCTGACATTTTACATTAGCGAAACATTGGGAAAACAACACTTAATGTTGCATTTTCTTACATATTTACCTTCTACCGACAACAGTTTTCGTAACCTTACAGGAAGTAGTTCAAAACATTAAATTTTTCTTTTTATCGTCTATAGTAAGAAGTGTTTAAAGCCAGTATGACGAGATTAAAAGCACGACGTAATGTGGATTATTTTTAACGGCACTAGTGATTTAATGTCCTGTTGCACCAGCAACTTTTAAATATTAAACAACACTAAAAAATGCTATTAGAAATTTAGTAAAATTGAAGTAATATTAATCTTGGTGTAATGGACGTCTAAAGGTACCCGTTTTAGGTAGTGCTGTCGATTTTCAGATAAAATTAATTCGAAATTTAATGGAAAAAATAATTTGGAAATTTCGAATTCATGGTAAAATTCGAAATCCGAAATTCAATAGGAAGTAAATAAAAATTACGAAGGGGGGAGGGGGGTGTAGGTTATAACCTCCGTGCCCCCCTACCGTTGGACACGCCATTGGTGTAACCCGCATTCGAAAAACTTATTTTTATTTTCAGCTTTAACGGTCACTTCCTCACTCATATTAGTCCGTCATATCGAGGTTCTTCTGAATTTCTACTCTAAAATATAGTACAAAAATAAAATATTAAACTGTATTTTGTTATTACAGTGAAAGTCACTTATAATACTGTAGCTTATAACGACGAAAATGCAAGGTAATAGAATGGTACATCTACGGTATGGATTAATTATAAAATTTTCCCTGAGGTTTTGGTATGTACAAATGCTAAATGCATAATGTAAGTTAAATTATTTTTCAACAATGAATGTTATTTTTTATGAATTTTACCTATTTACTTTATGATACTTGTTTGTACTTCACACTAAATGTAATTATTCTTATTATTAAAATTACAGGTTAGTTACATTATTTTGATTTGCTTTTAAGTATAATTTCCTTTGGATTTAAAATACAGTACATTTGACCTAATATATTATCGTAAACTTGTATGTGGTTAGCCTTAATATGTGGATTATTTGTTTTGTAAATCATTGTTAAAAATGGATGAATTTGTTAGAAAATTTTCTATTGTTGATATTTTCGTTCGAAGGGTTTTCTTTTCTTAATGATAATTATGATAGCAGTATAATTTCTCACAACCACTTATGAAAGTAGCCATAACAACACCGTAATTAAACATGGAAGGTGGCCATGTATAACACATTACCATGTTATTATAGTTATTAGTTCCATTGAACAAATGTTATCTCGATAAAAAAACGAATGAAATACGCAAACAGAAATTGTTCGTGTAAATATTCATTTTTGTAAATATTTTTTGTATTATTTAATATTTTGAGATTATCCTTTACACAACAGGTATTTCTGTGCTTAATTCTACGGCAACGCTTCCACGAACCTTTTGTTGTTGTGTGCAAATGATTATAAGCCGTCTGCTTCTTTTAGAAAATAGTTTTCAGAGTGCACTTGAAGTAATACTCATAATATCTTGTTTCAAGAAGTATTTTATAATCGTTTGAAAATTCTTTTGCTCTTTTTATTATTGGATTATATATCTTTTGTACCACAATCACATGTATAAAAAATACTGAAAGTTTTTCTTAATATTTGATGATACAGACAACGGTGGCTCACTGTTAACATGCTCTGACTTGAAATGGGCGGAGTGTGAGACATCTGGGATTCTAGTCTACATCTATTCGACTATTCTACGAATATAATACAGCTGTGTCCTGGTAGTTCAGTAACCACTAAAATTCAGGAGTGAAATGGTTAAAAACTAAAAAAAAATCGAAATGTTCAACTTTTGCCGAATTTTACAATGATGTACAACTGAAACTGAGTTGTTAAATTAAGAACTTATTTTAAAAAAAAATATTTTTAACATTTAAATTAACGATTTGCAAGTAATATAAGTTAAATGTGTATAAATCTAGTACAAAAAGTTTAAATTTCCGTTCTGTTTTTTAATTATTACAGGATTCAATCACAAATTTCTAACTGAATAAATTATGTCTGCTATGTAGGGTTCATATCTATTATAATGAGTGTGATAGAAGAGTTTCTCCACTATTTTAAGCATACTGTACATATTGCACAGAAACAGCTTACTTTTTTTTTCTTTAATATCTCAAAAACTTTGAATTTGGAATGTAAGAATACTTAACTTTTAAATAATTGATCAAAGGATTTTCTCGACTGGTAGATAAATGAGAGTGATAATAAAATACTAGATTTCAGTCGTTTTTCGAAGGCTATATTTTAGGTGGGGTCGAAACCGCTCGGAGCTGAAATAAATCCTCTAATATTTACAACATTTATTTTCAAGATTTTTACAGAATTATTCAGTAGATCCTTAAATGTGCTATAAATTTTATCTGAACAATTTTTCTGTAACTCGCGAGAAAAAAAGAGGTTTCCAATTTTGGTTTCCATTATGTACGTACTCAGGGACGGACCGTGAACTTTGGGGACCCTGGGCTTATACTGTTTGGGGGCCCCACATTAAGTTTTTTTTAATAAAAAAAATATGTAAGGCAACGGGCGTAGAACTTTTTTATTTTATATTCTAAATTAACATTAACAAAAAATAACACTTATTCTTATAAATAATAATAATTTAAATACAGATATGGGCAAATTCATAAAAATGATATTTTGATTAGTGGATTCTATTTTATTCAGGTATTTAAAATTTAGATTAAAAAGAAAGTGACGAAATTTATTTAAGCATCCATGCAGGGAATGCTAATGTCTGTGGGGTTATTCTGATTGTCCGAAGAATGGGGCCCCTTGTATCGCGGGGCCCTGGGCTGCAGCCCATAAAGCCCATGCCTAAATCCGCCCCTGTACGTACTCGTATTTATGTAAATAGGTACAAATGCAGAAAAGGTATATTTACAATAAAACGATTTGATGCAAATAAATAAGTAAAATTGACTTTATGATTCTATAGCAATATCTGTATTTGCTGAGAATGCTTCCCTAGAAAACAAACACTAAATGTAGTAGTGTAACAGGAAATTTATAAAAGAAATATTGAAATTAAAAAAAAAAGATATTAATTGTTTCAATATTTAAGATACTGTTAAGAGAGATAGATTTTAAGCTGCCACCAGGTTATTTTTATAATTTAGAATAACCAAACTAAATTTAGGAAATTTAAAATACTTGGGAGAAACAAAGCGATAAAGAAACTTAACAAAATATATTAAATAAATAAAAGAATTATAATTAAAATTGTACAAGTTAAAATAATATGACATACAAAACAGTTACATGTGAGAATAATAAACTTACTTACATCTAATATATTTGTATATGACGTCGAGTCATGACTGACTCTTTTTCTATGGTTTTTCAACTTCTTCCATGATACAACTGTCTTTATTGAATATTACCCGAGTTTATATAGTAAAACATATTAGAAAGGGAGCAACCAAAAATAAATCGTTAATTACTTAGGTAATTACCAAATTTTTCCTTCAATTACTTACTTAATATTGAATAACAACATGGTAATTATCGGTTTGTCACACTCCTTTCCCCTTACTTGAGCCATATTTCTAAAAGAAATTGGCTCAAATTACCCTAGCTGCGGAAGTCTGTATATGCTCTAGTTTCAATCTGGCCGACGTACATGTTATCAGGCTTGCTGTCTCTCGATTGTTGGTCCGAGATGAGCTGCTTTTTCGTCTAATTCGCTCCCCAGGACGACTACCGGCTTCGGCATCCCACCTTGATCGGTTTCCTACACGATCTTCACAATAGGCTGGGTCCTTGCTCTCGGCTCGTCGGGATGAATCTGCTTTCCTCTGCAGTACCACCTGTTGACCTGTCAACTCAGTCTGCAGCAAGCAGCATCATGTGCATCGGTCTCATATCTGCTATAACATAACAAACTTCCAGCAGTAATTCGTCTTATAGTTCAAGGAGTGAGATAACCCGATAATTCGCCTTGCTTCATATGGACGATTTTTTTTAAATCAATAAATAAAAATTAACCTAATCTTCTATACTAAATACCCTAGATCTTAGCTTGGGGATTATATTTATCATATAATAGTCACGTGTTCCCCAGCCTAAGACATAGGTTGGCTATCATGGGCAGGTGTGCCAATTCCCTGGGTACGTACATCTCTACGACCTGACTACCCGTTATGTACGTTTCACAAATTAAAATCTTAACTAACCGTATGTCTTAGCTTGGCAAGGTAGTTTAATAAAATTATTCAAAATACATCATCTTCCAGCCTAAAACATACGTTGGCTATCAAGCGGGCAGGAGTGCCAATATCCTGGATATATATCAACATTTATAATCTGATTACCCGATAATTCATAAAACAACTGAAATCTTTCTTTACCTGTGCCTTTTTCGCCTTTTAAAAAGGTGGTAAGCTAATCTCCTTGCGGTAATTCTTGGATTTTTGATTGGGTGGTGTAATTTGTTCCTGTTTTCTTTCATTTTCATTCTCCGCTCTTCAGTCCTGTGTGTCCCGTCCAAACCCTGACCGTAGGTTTTCCACCTGGACCGATGGTATGAACCGCGTCGCGCCTGGGTTTTATGGCCTCGTCTTTGTCGGTCCTTCTGCCTCCTGCTGACTTGTTCACTTGTAATCTTTTTTGATTGGGTTTGTACTATACTCTTCTGTGATGATTTTTTTTCCTTCCACTGACTATCCACTACGGTACCGATATCACCGACGTCTCCACCAGGACAACCTACCGTTTTTTCTTCTCTATTCCTGACTGAATATACTATATTCTGTTTGCGCGCCGAAAAATCATTAAATTCCATTGTAACCTCTGTTTTAACGCTCTCTACTATTGTTTCTATGTCAGGAGATGTGACAGTATGGTCTTCTTTAGCCGTTTCCCTGATGGGTTCTGCGACTATCGCGCCAGAATCATCACTCTCAGGTGCCTTTTCCAAGCCATACTTCACCCCGCTCTTCTCCTCTAAACTTAAACAATTTGTCGAGTCGTTAACCTGGTCTTTGTCGTCATATTGGTCTATTGTCCTGGGCGTCTCTACCTCGACGTCGCTCTCTAGTTCTTCTTCTACGCTATGAACTGCACTCCTTGGTGGGCCGAAATCTTTGTTCGTCTTCTCCGCGTAGTTTAGCTCATCATAGTTACAAATCACAGTTCGTTCACATTTACTATCGTTATATTTATTGTTCCAATCTGGATAAACCCTATTTTCACTTTTATCACTCATACACTTATCATAATTAACACTCGTTTCATTCATACGCTCATTTTTATCAAACAAATTATCTAATCTTTCTTTCTCACATGTGACTGTATTGTTAACTGTTTGCTCTACTCGAGGTGACTTGTTCAATGGACAATCTTTCTGTATGTGCCCCATATTTTCGCACTTGAAGCACATACGATTTGTAAATTTTGTGGGACAGTTCCATTGCATATGTCCCATTTTTTCACATCGAAAACACATTAGATCTTGTAAAGAAATACCATCTCGGTAATTTTGATAATTTCCTGTAGGATTGTCTGAATTTAAATTTTTATGTCCTAAATTTTGTACCGAAACTCTCTGAGGTTGGTTATAATTTTGATTTTGCATTCTTGACTGAAAAACTGCCGCGCATCTAATGTTATTTTCCAAAACATTATTATAAATAATTTTCTCAAATTTGTTTCCCATGCGTTTTTTAAAAAGTTCCCAATTTCCCTTGAATTCCTCGGCATGTAAATGTGCATATCGCTTTGCTTTCCCCGTACATAACATGAAACCAATATTCACTAACTCCTCATCTGTACAATTGGTAAGTACTTTATATCCTTCTAAATTACTTAAAAATTGTTCCAGAGATTCGTTCTCTTCCCCACTAAAAGTCATAGACTGGTTTAACATTTTGTGTAAAAAAATTTAATTAATTTTGAAAAGGTAGCGGCGTTAAGGCAACAGGAATATTCGTATCCCAGCGCTTGCCACCAGAAAATGTAACAGGAAATTTATAAAAGAAATATTGAAATTAAAAAAAAAAGATATTAATTGTTTCAATATTTAAGATACTGTTAAGAGAGATAGATTTTAAGCTGCCACCAGGTTATTTTTATAATTTAGAATAACCAAACTAAATTTAGGAAATTTAAAATACTTGGGAGAAACAAAGCGATAAAGAAACTTAACAAAATATATTAAATAAATAAAAGAATTATAATTAAAATTGTACAAGTTAAAATAATATGACATACAAAACAGTTACATGTGAGAATAATAAACTTACTTACATCTAATATATTTGTATATGACGTCGAGTCATGACTGACTCTTTTTCTATGGTTTTTCAACTTCTTCCATGATACAACTGTCTTTATTGAATATTACCCGAGTTTATATAGTAAAACATATTAGAAAGGGAGCAACCAAAAATAAATCGTTAATTACTTAGGTAATTACCAAATTTTTCCTTCAATTACTTACTTAATATTGAATAACAACATGGTAATTATCGGTTTGTCACAGTAGAATTAATCGATCATTTTCATACTGAAATTAGAGATAGGAGAATTATAAGCAGGAATCCAGTTCATTTAAATTTTTACTGATACATATGTACGGCCTTGAAGTAATTTTTAAGATTTTTGCAAATTTTCACGAATTGAAGAGTTTACATTATTTAACTAGAGTGTTAGGTCTCTCAATACGGACGTTACATGCGACTGGATGTGGTGTGGTGCTGGTGGCATAAAAATTAATATTTTTACTCAGAAAAATTACGTTAATGTGTAAGATGTACATGTATTTAAAAGTAAATAGACAAAAATTCATGAAATAAACTGAAACATAAACATTTATTTGTAGAAAAGTAAATTAACATGTATTATGCATATATAAATACATAAAACTCAGGGTACCTACGGCAGTACTGGGGACGCTATATCTGCCCTAAGCGATAAAATCCGAAGTTTAAATGGAACTATTCATACCGATGGTCTACCGTTACATTGCATTTTCGTCGTTATAAGCTACGGTGTTTTAAATATATTTCACTGTATTACGTTGCAGTGTTAAGCAAATTTAGCTTCTTACAGAAATTTCATCTTAATTTTTTATTGTTCACGCTCACTGATTAATGTTTCGTAAAAATCGATAAACCGGAAATAGAAATTTACTTCTGTCATTTTTAAGTTCTTTTTTTGTAAATATTTCGTAATAAATATTATGAGTATTAAAATAGAAATTTTTAAATTATGTTGTAGACCGTGGCGGTAGATTGATTTTTTGTATTAATATAGTTTTTACTGTAGTAGGTTCTATAGCTTTATAGAAATTTTATACTTGTGTCGTTTTTACGACCATATTAAACTAAAAATAAAGGAATCGCTGACTTATCTTGAAGCTGCATAAATTTAGTGGTTTTTAAGGGTCCGGATATAACTTTTCATCATAAAACAATATTGTAATTATCTTTGTTTTGCTATGGCATGGAGTGTTTTTATGATCTGTTTGGATAAGCACAGTTTCCGTAACCCGGAATGTTAACGACTTTATATATCTGGGGTTCTAACAAGAGGATGTATTTGTATTTTTAAAACTATGATAAGCATATATGTATGTATTTTAAGATCTAAAAATCAAAATAAGATATAAGCATTTGAATTTTAAATATATCTTCATTTCATTTATAAGATACTTTGAATTTCAATTATCACTTTCACTATTTAAATATTGAGCAGTTTACGCTTATACAGTATTGAACTAGCATATATGAAAGTATCGTTTTTTTCAAATAAGTAACTCTCGCTTTCTGTAGTTCTATGTAACATTTTAATGGAGTATGTGACCAAATTTGAATTTTTACATAAGGTATATGATATTAGACAAAAAAATAAAATACCCATATTTTTTAAAATCCATTCATTATTCGTAGCTTACCAAAAATAAATATTAAAATTTTGGAGAAGGCATAATGTAACTAACGACAGTATGGTAGAATCCTGAAAAAACACAGAAGTGAAAGAGACAGGCTACCTATCTTCTTCCACAATCCTACTATTTTGACGTCATATATTTCTTCTCCAAAACATGTTAATAACTATATTATTGCAAACTAATATTTAGTTTCTATTATTATAATGAGAAGCTATAATGGTTAGTTTTTATATTTTGTGACAATACTGAAATTCAATTAACGTCACATACCCCATTCCCATTCCATCCTGACAAGTTGTGGCTTCGGAACATTTTATAAACCATTACGGCTGTCAATAACTCAACACCTAGAGAGAACCGGGTTTCCGAGTCTAGAACTGATTGTATTTCTGGATATCCGTTAATCGGACGGACAGATTCGCCAGATATCAGGCGCAAAATAGTCACAACCAATTCTCAGATCCGGTGTAATAAAAAATAAAAAGAAAGGAAAATTGTTATTCTTAAGATATATACAGAGGACAAGTATTATGTTCTGTTTTAAATAAATAATATATGCTTTTACGAATATTTGTGCATTTATTTTTATTATCTATAATTTACTTATTGTGACCGTTAATTTTGTCACTAATCAACTGTGATGAATTGATGAGATTTCTTCCTACTTTACGGACGTTGTCTAACCTCGTAAAATTATACTTCCTAAAATTTTAATATGGCTTAAAATTTAGGTTATATACAATAATAATTCAGTTTTATTATTTTATTTGTAATAATAGTAAGATACTGTGTTAGTAATTTTTAATTTTACTTATAAAAAAAGTAGGTAAAAATGGCATTTTAAAATATATAACATGTTTTAAATTTTTAATTTATTCCATGAAGATGTAAATGTTACGGACATTTTATATCTAGTTCGAAAGATAGTACAGATTTTCAGTGGTTGTTCTGTTGTTTACCACAAATGTCGTCCTTTTTACATGTCAAAAATATCATTCACTTCACTTTAAACATATGTAAAGTGAAACGGAAGACAAGAGAATGCACCTACGCATTTACGAAAATTATTCCGGTATATATCGTATGCACCAATCGCTTTCGAAAATACATCCGGTTGACACCAAGTGCGTTCGACAATTTTTTCTAATTAACCTGTCCATCCACCAGGTTAGTAAATTTGTAGATCGACATATTTCGTTGGAACAGCGCGGTAAATATTTGATGTTTTAGAAACTTAAAAAAAATTGTGAATTGTTATCGTGAAACTAAAAAAAAGATGTGATCAGGCAATATGTTCAATTTAAGGTTTACATTTACAAGGTAAATATTTTATTATTCAACAACTTTTTAATGACAACCACGTAAAAGATGAAGAGCATATTGAAAATACTCTGTCACTGTTGTCACTGTCCAACAATTTTGAAACAGCAATGTAAATCGCTGCTGCTTTTTCAGTATTTCATTTAAAAGGTATACATATATGAGGTGAAATAATTATAATTTTGGTTATTATGACAAACCATTGATGTTCTTTAATTATTAAATAGATGCATACACCAAAAAAATTGCTGATTACCGGTAATATACTTTCGGTATTATTTTCCTAAATACGTTATATTGTCAGTTCCAGAATTGAGAAATTTGTAGTTTGGTTTCCAAAGTTCAGATCTTGTCAGTTTCGGTTCCAAATACGCTTTTTAATTTCAATTCAAAATCGAAGAACAGTTTCCACTCTTTGTGCAAACATATTTAAATAAAAATTAAACAAAATTCATTGTGCATCTTTTTTAAAAAATGTTATATGAAGGTATGAACATGATATATCGTTCAAATCAGAAAATATCTCTATCGAATGTTGCCATTTAAAATAAAAAAAGGTGGGTCCACATTTTGCGTACAACCAATATTGTCTGCTAATTTAACGATCTCTCTTTATAGTTTTCGAAAAAGCACTAGTGTACGTCTTAAAATGACTTCTGTATATTGCTGAAAAAACGTCGGTTATACGCTATAGACTCTGACAAATCACCTTCATATACAATACATACTCCATATACAGTTATGTTGAAGTTGTTTGTAAGTGTATGTAAATTCATGTATCCATCAAATTCATTTAATCTTCTTATAGATTCTATTCGCTTATAATTATGTAAAGTATAAGTGTGAATTAAACGGTATAACGAAAAGTGTGAAATTGTGAGTTATACGGGTGACATTAGTAACTCTACTTGTACAATTAGTGGTTTTGTGTTTTGAAGACGTGTCGAATGCAAGCAGGTGGCCCTCGAGTAATTATACGACTGTCTCTTGTCTCCTGCATTCGAGATTCGCTCCGATCTGTCATATGAGATTTCGTAATTTAATTCGGTGATTAGACGTCAGTTTGGGACAGATTACACGTGAAACTAATTACAGAAGTTGAATATCGTGTTAATTACTGTGTTATTTGTCTTTGGCAGTGCGAATGCTATGTTTGCTTTATTCAAATTTCACTGTTTACTATTTCAAATTAGTGGGGATGCCAAATCATTTTATTTGCTCAATCGGCTAAATGGACTATGTTTATGTTGTTAATCTAAAAATTCATAATTATAATCTTGTTAATAGTATTCTAATGACAAAAGTTTCGTTTTCATAAAAATTAATAAAAATAATCAGAAAGAAGCATAAAATTATATCTTAAATCTTAGGAGTACATGGTAATACATTCCATCTCTTTATAGATAGTTTTACCTGCATTTTAGTGGTGTATGTTATCAGTTTACAGTTTTTGCATTGAACCTACAGCCTATAATAATTCTATTCTGAGCCACTCGGAATATAGCGGTATTTTTATTTAGTTATAGCACAGAATAGTTATATACAGAAGCGACACTCCGTGTCGGTACCTTTCATGTTCCCCTATTCAGTTCTATAACCTTGAAGCATTGTGTAGTCCTTTAAATTTGTACTCTTCCCCTATCTCTCTCTAAGATGTGAGGAAACTTTCCGATTTTAAACAATGAGCCCTTTAAATTTGTGCTCATTCCCCATCTCTCTCTAATTCTCGTTTCTCTGTCTTACTGTCGCTTCTGTATAAACCTATTCTGTGGTTACAGACTGACTAGAGGCGGATCTAGGTTCTTTGTCGGAAGGGGCCCAAATATGAAATAAGTAATACATATTTTATTTGCAATTCTTTTCTAAAATGACAAACTGTGCAATAGCAAGTGTTATCTTATGAACTAAGTTAATCATGGATTATCATTTTACGATTTTAATTGAAATTAATTACTTTTTATTTGCTGTTTTTAAAATTCCGTATATATCGTCTGTGTCAGGAAACCAAATATTTTGTTTTCTTCGATTAGATTTGTCCTTATGAAGTTTTTTCTATTTATTGAATTTCAATATATCACTAATAAAATAAAAATACAGCTGCGTCCTGCGGTAATATGTAGGTATATAAACATTCGGCGTACTTATTACATATTGTGATGTCTTATTCACCAGCGTAGAATGGATCATTGTTGGTTTTAGTTGTTAACCATTTTAAAGTAGTAAAATAGGGGTGAGATGGACCACATTTAGGCAAAATAATTGTTAATCTATAATATTAAATAATAAAATTTATTTATAACTATAAAACGTAGGCTTACTTATAAGAATAAGTTCAACTCTTTTTCATTATATAGGTAAGATGGATTATGGCTATATGGAGTTGAACTGGTTAACTGATTGTTGGTATATGTCATATGTGGTATATCCTTCATGCAAACATCGACCACAAATTACACATTTTATCCACTTACCCTTCTTTATCTTCCTTGCATCCAGTTTCTTCGTTACCACCACCCGCTGATTAACCATTTAACAACAGTTCTTCAGAATTCGTGGATAGTTTACCTTTCTATGAGCGTAAGATTTTTTTCTGTTTACCGCTTGGATTGGTCATTTTAACAATAACAATGCTCTGTTCCATCTCTCCTCAACATGATGGTCTATCTGTCCTCTACTTAATTACTTATGATTGTAGATAGCACCACATTTTTAGGGTACGTTAAGTCTTGTGCTCATGTTTATAAAGTACCTACATAAATAATTAGTTAAAACCAAACGATGAAGTAATTCGTTAATAATTTATATAAGGTAAAAAAACTTTTTGGCAATTTTTAAAGTAAACTTTGGGAGCTAGCCCTATGAAATTATATATAAAAAAATATTTTCGCTTTAATTCGGGGGAGGTCTGGGCTTTTGGACGCACTCCCTAAATACGTCACTGACATTGATCACTTGTGGCGCGTGTAACCTCTTGATGTGATTCACGCGTACCTAAATCAAATATAATTAATGAAGTACCTACATATGATAGTACAATATTTTTTTATTCTCAAAAGTGAAAGTTACTATTTGACGTAAATGAAATGAATCAATTATTGCAGCCGAATATATTGTTCCGGATTTCAGATCATGCGTAGGTCAGTTCCGTTTTCAGTCAGTATTTTTATTTATCTCACTGCGCCCATAGCTTCCTATAGGAATGAAAAAGTACAGTAGTGAAGATTTTTGGACATTCTTAGATGCCACTCATAATTTTTTCAAATTGTAAACTCATCAATACATCTATCCAAAAATTTATAGAATAAAAATTGAGATTTATATGACGTGTAAAAATCTAAATAATTACATTACCTACTTGGGCCATAAAACCATATGTAACCGGGTATATAATAAATTGGCGGAAAACCTGCAATATCAATCTTCGTCTTTTTTAAAATTATTATTGTATTATTAGTAAAATATATAGGTGTAGATAAACTTTAAGTGGCTCGCCAAAAATTATTTTGTTGGGCTCAAGTCAAAGATTGGACACGTTTGCTCTAGGGAGCTTTTCAAAATAACCATTAATTGAAATAGTGGGTTATTCTCTTATATCACAACAGTCATTTAGGTATGCATATTAGAATAAATAGAAACTTATGTATGTTATCATACGAAAACCAAGTTCAAATGTAGGATATTACACTCGAACTTACTTGACAAACTTGTAAACAAAACTGACCTATCCTAACACGTTTTAAATGTCTGGATTAGTCGGCATAACGGTATAAAATAACTAACGTTACATATCTCCATCTTTACAATTAAAAATATATTTCTCATGAATAATAAATTAGAAACAGTTTTTTTAGAAATACTTTTTAATATAGTTTTATGTAAATAAAATGTTGCATTTTATTTTAGGAAAGTAAAATTTTATGTATATAAAATGCAATATTGAAATTATTGAAATGAATTTCCGTGTGTTGAGTTAAAATGTCATCTCCTAGTTTTTTATCAAATACAAAAAAATAATTATTTATGAAAATTACATGGAGACTTAATTTTCTAGATACATATTTTAATATATTAATTTGTATAGACGATATATTAATAGATATTTAATATGTATTTTAGTACCACCAATAAAGTTCAAATTTTAAACTACCCTAAACAAACAACTATCAAGCAAATGTCAACAATGTTGAATAATTTGTTTGGTATTGCATTTCGATGCTAGATACATTGACATTTTAAAATATATTCGAATTGGAGCAGCCGATCTAGTGTTAAATTATGTAGACAACAAAATGCTTTCAATTGTTTCAAAATATAAAACCTGTTCTGTAAACATGTCTTGTCTAACTCGGTGAAAGTACACACTTTTACTGAAAACAAAAGAAAAAAGTGGCATACCTTGAATACAGTTTCAAAGTATTTAATTAAAATTATAATGTTTTATTTTTCCGGTAGATTAATTTTTTTATCAAAGTTTAATAATTAACATGAGTAAGAATTAAAAAATAATATCTAATTTTTACTACTCCGATTGTTAACATATGATTTATTGCATATGGCCTGAATAGCCTGATTAGCTTTAATAATGTAAAATTAAATACAAATAACATAATATTTTAGCCGAAATTGAGTAGGTACGTAATACGGTGTGCCTTTGCTGACAATTCCTACGAAAAGTAAATAAAAAAATTCACCTTTCAACACTAATTAAAAACAACATTAACTGTAGCATTAAACGTAATATATACATAAATATTTGTCAAGTATAAAATTATTAAATTAATGTAATATATTTAGTTATTTTTATATTTTATAAATAAATAATATAATATACAGGGTGTTCAATTTTAAGTGGTACACTATTGCTATCTCGAAAACTATAAAAGCTACAAGGTCGGTTAATTAGCAAAAAATTTCTAAGACTACTTTAATGAGGGAAATGGGAACTTACTTTTTTTATTTGCTTATTCGATTCAGTATTTTTTTCTGAATTCAACGATATCCATATGTAATACCCTTAAAAAACAAAATTTTTGAGAAAAATACAAAATTTTGTATATAATTTGTGGATATTTTAAAATCTCGAAATGTCAATGTCTGTTTGATTACAATAATTCTTTTGTATATGAGGTTGGTGAAAATGAAAGCACTGACATTTCGACAGATATCAGGCTAACCAATTTCTTAATAATTTACGGTGACACTGTTTATATATAATGCAGTACAAGCTTAGTACTCAGACCTTTGGCAGACAAGCTCTTTAATTACTCATTTTGACGAGTAGTCTTCAACCTGTAGTTAGACTATTTTCCTATTTACTCATTTGGTCTGTAGTTAATTATTATTATTACCAAAAACTGTTCTTTATTTTCTACACATTCAGTAATTAACCTTACTATTTAATTAAATAATATGTAGATTTTTTTAGGTGTCTAATTATTAGTAATCTTGTATAACTGTACTGGGATACGTAAAAAAAAAACATTTGTGATATACTTGTTTAAAAACTCGTATATTTAACTAATAAGGTTTGTTTAGGGTTAAAACGCCCTCTACGGTATACAAATGTACCATTAATGATATCGGTGATAAAGCATAATCACAGATCTAATAACACATAATAGGCAAAATTTCGAACCATATTTTTTTTCGTTCCAATTCAGTTTAGAGAAAAATTGGTTAGATTTTAGCTTTGGTTCTGCTAAAATTAACGTTTTTTTTGTTTTTGATTTTCTGGTAAGTTCTGAGTGAATTTATGAGTAGCTTTATTTTTCTCCTATCGTAAGAAAAGTTTTTAAATTTTCATTCCGAAAATGCATTATTCTGATATTCTAAGTAACTAGAAATATTTCGATTGGGCGATCACTGAAACCTTTTCGGTGTGTTGTAGACCGAAAATTGCATTATTCCATTATTTTAGTGTAGTTGCTAGGCTGTGGAAAATAACAATTCCACGACCACTATGGAAAGTGTTATTTTTTTCACATCGTATAAAGCTTGAAAGTTTCAATATCATTTCTCACAATAATTGTCAACACTGCGCCTGCGTGTAGATACACTTGTTATGATACGTTTAGCAGTATGATCATAGAAAATTATAGTGTGCCACTCGTGCAAAATCTCCTATTTTTCACTTTGTGTGATTCCAGCAGTCGACTTCGTCTCCCGCCGAAACGGTCATACTCTCGTATGAAATAGGCGACTTAGTAAGCGAGACATAATGGAAAAAAAAAAACATTCCTATTTCTGCAGCATTTATTAAAAATCTATATTTACAATAAAAAAGTATAATGTTTCAAACATTCTTTTGCCCTATAATAATAAAAGAAAGAAATGGGATATTGAATGAAATTTAATTTAGAATAATAAATTTAGTGCATGTTGACAGATTGACAGTACTTGGTAGTATTGAAATACAAAAGAGTGTGTGTATAATAAATGAAAATATTTATACAAAAAGAAAAACTGGTTTTAATTTAATATTTTTCTCACAAAAAATATTATACAAACCTCTTGCGTGAACTTTTTTCCCAGACTCGTTCTTTTGCAGTGCTCGCAAGCTCGCGCCACAAAATACTTATCCCTCATCCGAAAAAAAAAGCGTTCCCACTTTTGACAAAATATTCCCGTAAAGTAAGCAATAATCTTAGGTCTTCTTGGTTGTCTGACATTTATAAATGGAATATAAAATAACTAATAGTATGTCTAGGAGGAAAAGTGATATATTCCTGGACGATGGGGAAAATTGTAGGTTAGAAAAGCAGATAGTTACCTGATGAATAAATTTGATTTGTCGAATAGCAAAGGTTCCGTATCACCAACCAAATTCGTTGAATAGTAAGTTATTCATATTTAACCTTTCGATCTAAATACATATATACATATAATACGTAGGAAAAGTCATTTCCTCGCTTCTTCTAAAAATTGTCCATACCTAGTAACTAATTACACAATGTACCTATTATATATAGCTTTCTTAATTA
This sequence comes from Stenolophus ochropezus, assembly GCA_035578165.1. Taxonomy (NCBI): domain Eukaryota; kingdom Metazoa; phylum Arthropoda; class Insecta; order Coleoptera; family Carabidae; genus Stenolophus; species Stenolophus ochropezus. Next base: position 15,721,451 of record JAQOWZ010000002.1, read on the forward strand.
AATTAATGCGCTAAATCATCCATGACGTACTATGCCAAAAAACAAAATAAAACCGAAATTTATTTTTTAGATTAGTTTCGGTTATCTTTCCGGTAAAACTAATGATTTTTTTTGGTTTTAGATTAGTTCCGGGTCCTACTAATAAGTTTACTACACCATTTTAGAATTGAACTGTTTTTCAGTTTAAATAGTATTGAAATAAAGCTGTTACAAGATATTTTGTTTATGCTGATAAAATACATATAATATATAACTGTAGAAAACAAATAAAGTGAAAGTATTGTACATCTATATAGCTTTAAGAAATATTTATTAGCCAGTGTTTATCTTGTACTTTAAGTATTTTCCATTATTCCCATGTTAAACATCTGTTTACATTTTTATTCATTATTCATAGCAAAATAAATATAATTAAATTACTATTATACCTATTTTATCCTTGATAATACCAAAGAGAAATCACAATACAAATATTGAGTTTCAATTCCCGATGAAAGTTGAAACAATTTGTTTTTTCATGGTAGCATAAAAGAGATATTATCAGTAAATAACGCTAAACATTGTCCCGCTCATATCAGCTTATGAACAAAAGGGATTTTTGTCATACACATAAATCATTTCAAAATAGTACAATATCCTTGTCAAATGGGTTTCATTGATATTTTTACAAATTTTCGGATATGTTTTTAAAATTTCCATTTATTTTACCGTCGTTATAAAATTTATTTAATAAATTAATAGAGTGTTTGATCAAATGTCTTGATAATTGATTCCATTATTTTTTTACGTTATATAAATAAAACAATAACTTTTTAAAATAAACATGTTGGGTCATCATCTATCAATTTTTTTTTATATAGATTATTAAAAGAGTATTTTCTTATAGATATTGTCTGTTAATTGAAACAACTTTGTATCTCTTATAGTTCTGCAGATAAGAATAGTTTACCACTTAAAATGAGTACCTTTGTATATACATATTCGCACATAGTCACATAGTATGATAAAAATAATGGAGTGGAGAAGAAAAATTTATTTTCTATTTAAATCTTTTTCAAAATTTATTTTATAATACATTTTTTATTCGTTATATTCACCCTAACTTTCCGTAAAGTAAAAATTAATATAAAAAGTTTGGACTTTGCGAACTTCTGCCAGTAATTTTAGTGAGCTTATTAATTTGTAAATCAGAAATGGTCGAACATAAAAAAGTGTAGATAATTTTTGCGCGTAAGGATTGATTTTATTGAGAGCTAATAATTTGACAATGGGGTATTCCAAGTTTTTTTCATTTTTTAATATGTTATTCTATGCATAAAAATATGAGACCCGTATTTTTTCTTTTCGCCGAAAGGTTTCAAACACGCCAGAAAATATTTTTTAAAGTTTCAATAAATTACACCCTAGAAAACCGGCCGTGCGTGTGACGTCACAGGCACTGAGAATCAGCTGAGAACATCATTCGTAGGTCTGAGTCAGAGGCGTGGCGCGTTCGAACAAGAGCCAATAGGCTGAAGCGAGTGCCTTCTTCGTCACAACAAGGCTGATACTGAATTTTACGTACTCGATTCAAATGCATTACAATTTCATTTTGATATTATGGTATTAAAAATCAGAAAAATAATGATTATATTCACTTTAATATTACTTATATATGGTAAACAATGATATCCAATAAGAATTTCTTTAAAAGCCGTAGGATTGGAATACCCCATTGTGACTATAGCATTAATTACCTAAATTGAATATTTGAATATAACATTTTAATTTTTAAAATAAAATAAGCCTATGAAACCACGTGTGGTGTTTATTGAAGAAACATTTTCTTCACAATATGTTTAATTGAAACAATATGTATATTTCGGTTACCTTGAAAGTATCTTCACTTGTACAATGATAAACAGGGCTTGACTAATACCGTTGGGGGCCTCAGTACTACTCATTCGGAGGCCCCCATCTATCAAATAATTCATCCTAAAAAAGGTTTGTTTGTTGTTCTACAAAATAGGTAAACAAAAATTAATTGCGAACAAACATGTTTAATAGTAGTGTTTTAATACAGGCATGTTATAAATTCATATTCTTTTGAACTTATTTAGGAATGTAATGTTCAACTATACAACTTGTAGATCAATATCAAACAAAATTAAATTTTTGATTTTGTTAGCAAAGATAATTATGATGAAGATAATATATAATAATTTTATATCATTTCTGTGCTGATTCAAAATCTTTGATTACTTCTTCGAAATTAATTTTTCGCAAGATATTAGTTTCTAGGTACATCAGGAAATTATAACAAAGATAAAAACACTTTATGACACACGTATTGCATAAAACATTTTTTCCTACAATCGCAATATTAATAATAATGTATAAACATAGATAAATATGTCATGAATTATGGAAAAGCTGAAGAAAATGGAACTGTACGGGAATAACATGGAAAGGTGCAAGTTTTCGTCCTATCGAAAAAAATGTTTTTCTTTCCGTTTTAATAGACGGCATTTTTGTCATACTCATAGGTAAATTTATTTTATTTACGGGTAAGCAATTTAATTTTTACTTTAATTTCAAAAAATCTCATATGTCACTATAGTTGAAGCTCTCAACAATTTTTCTTAAAATACCGCAATTTAATGTCATTTTATTCTTTTAAATAGCAGGAAATGTAATTTCCCAATTTTTGACATTTAAACTTTCTCCACACCATTTACGAATTTGGATATAAATAAAACATTTTTATAACATACTGCATTGTATAATTCATTGAAAGGAACATTTGACGCTTTCTTATTGACAATTAAATTTTAAAATCGATAAGTATCTACTCGAAACCAAGTAAAATAATTACAATCATTCAATTTTTAAGTTATTTTAATAATATGAAGATTGTTCCTATAGGGAAAAGAAATGCTGTCACTGTACATATTTATACGATTATTTTTGCAGTAAATATATTTATTGTTATAGTAGCTAACTTTTTCTCCATGTACATTCTCTAAACTTTCCTCGTCGAGGTTAAACCCTGAGGGCTCGAATATGTTAAATATTGTGAGTTTGATAGATAGCTCTCAACACTCGCGACTATTTTTTACGTGAAGAATATCTTCCATAACAACAAACATATTGTCGTCCCTGGATAACGTAACCATATATTAAAATAAAAACTATTAACGTAAATATAGTGACTAAATATTATTGAGATTGTACTTTAAATAACAAAGCCTGTTCTGAAATTGATGTTTAACGGAGCAGCGATATTTACAAATTTTGGATGTACAGCGAACAATAACATAATAACATTGAAATACAATACAATGCACGTAGGTAGGTACTATGTTTCCACACAAACACAATTTCTCACATGATTAACCAAGTTATTTTACTGTACTTGATATATTACAAAAATATTTAAATTGGAACAGATGTTACATCTTGCATAGTTCTATAAAACAAAACATCAATGCACTTCAAATGAGTACAAAATAATTGATATAATATGCGTTCAAATTTATTGCATCAGTAAATTCATATTAAGCTCCAAGTGTCCAAATTATATAGAATATATTGCCATCAATGTTAAATAAATCACAAAATACCTCAATAGAAACTTGAATAAAAATAAATAAATCATTCAAAAATTAATAATTGTTTATAAATGTAGACCGATGTTCATTTTCATGTTGTTCATTTTCGATCAGTATTAAAAAAATGCAAAATAATTATGTATTATTTGTATTTAAATATTTAATATTTATATTGTCTGTATTAGTATTGTTTTAATATTGTTTTTGAAAAAATATTGTAATTTTCACATTCAGCTACTCCTCATGCGTTAAACAAAGCACTCGACTAACAAACATCTACTTTACATGCTTGTAGCATAAATAACAATTTTGTTATACCTGAATCATAAACCTTGTTCAATAAAGTAAAGTACGTGTGAAAACCCAAGATTTATATGCCTTGCTTTAAAGTAGCTTAGCAAAAAGATAATCCCAGATTCTTTTAATTGCGCGTACAGTTCAATCTTTATCATAATAAAACGTCACATTAAAAACACAAAATCTTTAAATGAATTAAATTCAAAATTCTGAATTCCAGATCTGATGATACGGGTGTAAAAAAATAGCGTATGTGATAGCCATGTATAAAATTCTTTAAAGCACTAATTCTATTGAACCTGTCATTGCATGCTATAAATACTACATACACTTGCATCATAATATATTATTGAAAAATAAAAATCAAAAACATGCAGAAAAACAATTTAAAATTTGGACGATTTAACAATAATTTGTAAATAAAATTTTAATCAATTCATTTTCTCATTTATTGTTGTAGTTTTTTTTGAGCACGAAAATATTTCTGGGAAAATTTTATAATTAGTAAGAAATGTAATATTTACTCGTGTTCTGTTTCTACTGTTTGTGGGATATTCCTATTATGACATTTGTAAATGAATTTCTCAGTTCTGAATTAATAATAAATTGTGTCGCGTCTATTCCATTTTATAATTGCAAAAGTATAATTACTAGCGAAATTCATTAAATTCATCGTATGAATAAGTAGATAATTTACATTCCACAGAAAGCACAATACGATTCCAAGAACTACTTAAGATTTGCGTAGCCTTTGGTCTCATATACAATAATGACAAATCGACGAAAACACAAAACGAAAGAAAAGAACTCGATGAAAGCACGGAAAGTTTGAAAAAAGTTCAGTTCTTCGTAATAAATTTAATTTCTAGCAAGAAAGGAAGAAGAACAGGAGAACAGAGATGGTTTTACCATTAAACTATTATATCTACAAAATTTATTTTAAGATTAGCGACTAAGGAATGTTTAATTTCTTATATGTCTAGTAGAAGATTGATTAAGAAATGGTAGATGTAGATTTCATATGTCGTATATTCACTGATGTGTACATCAGAGGATAGCAATGTCCTTTATTAAGTAAAGAGTCACGGTCTGAGATTCGTGTAAATATGTGTGTCTCTTCGCCTGGTTATAATTTCTAATATTTCAACTCGTCATTCTTTACTTACAATAAACTAATGGTTATATTATAATTGAGCTGTTGATAAACATTAAAAATATTATTTATAATCACTCTATATTTTTTTATTAATTTACAGGTTGGGGTAGAACACCCCCTCCTCTCTAGGTTTTTAGGTGAATTAAAAAAAATAGTAGATTTATAAAAGTTTTGTTTTTAGTTTGTTTAACTATAACACGAACAGTTTTAAATCACGTAGTTTCAAAAATAATTTCTCGTAATTGATAGCCGTTATTGTCAATATACTACTCCAGGCGTATTCTAAAATTTTGCAGAGTTCTATGAAGCATATATTTTCATATGAAGGTTATTTCCAAGCGAATTGCAAAGATACGCGTGTCACGAAGTGGCATGAGATGACTTAAAATAACACGCCAAAATTTTAGGTCAAATCAGTGTTTCCAGGTTCTAGGAATTTCCTTCAAATTTTAAGAATTTATTAATTAGAACAATGATTTACAGTAACTATTATTAAGGATTTTAGAGTTAGGTATCCTGAAAGATTTCATTGTCAATAAATATTAGGTAATGCGTTTCTTAGAATTCCATCATTTGCCCAATAGTCATTCTTGATTGTGTTTGTATCCTATGCAAGATTATTTTTCTCGAAAACCTTATTCTGTACTTCATTTTCGCTTAACTTTTTCCTTTATTCTATCCAGTAAAATTTTTGTTAGTATTTTGCTAGAGTTACTGAGCAAGGTTATTTCTTTCGAGTTAGTCACCCTTTTGTAGAACCAAATGAGATTTAATTTTACGTCCCTAAAGAGTAATTTATTTTATTGCATTTTTTCATTTCAACTTCTGCCTTTTCCTTTAGTGGCAAGCGGCATGGCTGAAATTTAAGAGTACATAAAAGTTAACAATTCATTTCATAATACATATATCTGGGACGATTTTTAAACACTTCAGTCTTTAGATACCCCTAGAAAAAATAGTCACAGGGCGTTAAATCCGACGATCGCATGGTCACGAATTGTCCTCTCTTCCAAAGGTCAGTTGGCAGGAGAACATCTCTCTCAAAATAGCCATTAAATTTCGAGCTGTGTGGACTGTGGTTAAATCCTGTTGGAACCAGACATTTCCTGCTTTAAATTCTTCAAAAGTTGGCGCAAAAACTCTTTGATCATAGTGACATATCGAATAGAATTCTCGTAACCCTTTATAAAAAAGCAAGGATCAATTATTTGGTGTTCGACAAATTTGGTGTCACTCATTTCTTTTTATGGGCACACTTTCCGTTTCTTTGAAGTTGTCAACTCTCATCAGGACAGATTTTCAATCGGTAGAACTAAACCCCGAGAACGATATATGGTAGCGAGTACGAAACGCACGCTGTACAGCTGCGATTTAGTAGTTTTGAAAAAAATAATATTGGACGGCAAAAGTGTTCTGCTTTTTGGACCACGCCGTATTTACGATTAAAGGGAATTATAAACATAACTTCCCGATTCTCTACTCCTATTGCGACTATCCTCTCCCTTGTAGGTTATACTCTCCCTTCACAATTACTTGTTGAAAGTTGGGATATTACTATGTTCCACCCTGTAATGCAAAAGAAGAGACAATTTTATATCTATAATAAACCAGTTAGCAACAAAACGTGATAATAGTGCATTAGGTAATAGAATATTTGAATATTTAATTTTCTAATATGATTTACCTATATAAATGTTAAACTTATCTAAATAAAAGTTTTGTGTTCACAAACGGTTGATAAGAATTTTATTTTCATATAATTTGAATTTAAATGTAGATCTAAGAAGAATAGAAGTGATGTGACACCAAATTACTTTGATATCCCACTTCTGACATCAAATTTATCTTGTGAACTCCTGGTTTGGAGATCAAACAATATATGTTGGACTATAGATAAGTTTAAGAAAACGCACAAGTACAAACTACATATTATTTTATTCACGTTGATGTTTTCTGGTGCACTTAGTCAATTTTGGATGTGGATTCGAGATGACGTAGAGAGAAAATTTTTTTCTGAAGAATATGTGAATATTGTGAAAGGTATAAGTATGATATGAACTAGAATTGTGAGTGACAGTGACAGAAAAAACTGTAACACCGATTACTGAAAATGTGCTTTAAGTGCTGAGGAAATTGCTCAGATGAACTCATTAACAACGCGGTTACCCATAAACTCAATAAAGATAATATATGGAAACAATTTAGTGAGTTTTGTAGTAATCATTGTTTTTTTTCCTAAATATAACTCGTGATTCGTTTAAATTCGTCGTTGGGATTAACATTAGTGACATTTTGAAAATATCACGTTGTATTATCCTTGATAATACCTACTATTTCCATTTGGGCATATTTTAAGTGTATAGTTATTGATCAATTTCTATTCCATTGCATAATATTATTGGTTTGGAAAGTTAAATTAGTTGAATATATAGTGCAATGTGGATGACACGTAATGAAGACAGCTTGTGGGCCCGAAATAAATGAAACCAACTCTCCTCTTCCAAATAAACGATAGTGCCCCGCGGGGCGCTCATAATGAAATCCGAACGCACGGGAGATTGTAAAATAAAACTCTGATTCACTTACACAAATCTTTGCAGAGAACGCTTTTAATTACATTACAAATTAATAAAGGCCTGATGAAATTAACTTAATTGCGAGACTCTTTGTATATAGATGTTGATGCAATTGTTTTCCAAACATGTTTAGATTTTCAGATGCTTTTGTTTTGTTTCCGCAACTGGTTTTGAAATTAGCAATCGTTCAACGGACTAATTCGTTTTCACTTTCAGTTGTTATGTGTGTTGTGTGAATAAAAATCAACAACGTTGGGACACTTTCACAGGGTAATATTTACATGAGAATTTTTTATTGAAACAAGTTTGTAGGTTGAAAACGAATGGTTTTGAACTGGTATATGTAACGACAATCGTATGCCATTTGGAAATGGTTTTTAATGAAATACAGAGAACCCTTTAGTTTCAGTACAAACAGATGTGTTCTGTGATTTCATCGCAAAGTTCTACTGTGGTCATTGATGCTTTGCGATAGTAATATGTCTATATGAATTCAATATATCCAAAGGGTAGCTTTGTCTCTTTGCAAACAAAATTAAGCGTATTCGATTTCTGTGTAGGTAGGGGTTTGTAACGGTTGTTTAATAATTTCATGTCCCTCAATAAATTGGAATTAAAATGTAAAAGTATTTAAAAATATACCTTTGACAAAAGTTAATTATTTTACTAAATATCTATGAACGAACGAAATAAAATTTACTGAATAGGTAAAATTATTGAACATTAAATTTATTTGTAATACCTTAATTTGTATACTTATCACATATTTGAGTAAGGATTATCAATTGTGTGACTATTACAAATACTAATATATCATGTGGATGATAGGCTTGTTGACTGGGTTGTTATTTATAGGAAAATTAAAAATTCCTGGATGTCAATCACATATCTTTATTTCATATATTAGCCTCTTCTAGCTTTGGCATCACATATGCCAGGTGAAGATTTTTAAAAACTTTTGTTCATTTGGTATACCTACCTCTTCCTGAGGATGGAATATGTGATTTCGAAATTAGCAGATGCGAAAATTTTAAATAAATGTATGTGAATAACATCCAGGAATTTTTAATTTCCGTACCTACGTATATATCGTAATAAGTTATTGACTTGAAATAATCAATAAATCAATACAATTATTAGCAGTTTTAAATAGTGTTCATAGACAATGATAGTCCTTATTCCGAGATCACTTTTATAGAGGGCTTTTGTTAAAAGTGACATCTAACTTCATAAGATTATAATGTAAAAGTGGGCTTCCTAAAAGCTATTTTATTATAAAAGTGCGGTCGAAATATATATTTATACGATATGTATGTTAAATAAAATAAAAATGGAAACCTCCATTTTTCCCATATAACAATATAATTACGTTAATGTGAACAAAACAAATCCAGGTTTAATCGTTGTTCATATTATCGAACTGTTCACATCATTTATTTTTTTACTTAGATATACTGTTTTTCGTTTAAATTTAGACATATTTTGAAAATATAAAAATAACATTCGATATAATAAAATTAACATAAGAAAAACCGCGCAGCAATACTATTCCTATCAACTATTAAGCTTTTTCTACGATTTACAATTAAATAGGGGAAGTTCTTAAGCAGTGCATATACAGGTTTCATATTAACGAGAGTTTCGTTGTTTACGTTATACGGTAGTCAATGTTAGAAAATATCTTGGTCAAACTATCGAGTAGTTCACATATTCGAGTGTTCACGTTAACGCGATTGTGCTGTATTTAACGCTTGAAACTTGTCTGTGCAGTATGAGAAATATTATTTCTCACAGGAATTGCCAACATTGTGTCTGATTGTAGGTATTTTGTGTGACTTTTCCTAGGCTATATTTTTTATATGAGTTATCTTTCGTACGTGTATTTCAGTTCTAAAGCAGTTAGTATCATAACGAAAATAATCGCAGTCTTATTATGGAAATATTTGCAAAAGATTAATGGATTAATTCTGTATTCAAAAATTTCTATTATTTACATTTTGTATGAAATAAAAAGGTTTCTCTCCATAATAAAATTGTGTGAGATATTGTTGTAATTAAAATTAAAAAAAAAACTAAGATATTTTATATAAAAGTCATGATTTAAGTGTAATTACATTATTAATATGTTTCATATAGACGTAATTCAAGTAAATAACACATTAATATTAATTTAATGCTCTCTTGAGCAAATCTGTCTGAAATCAGCACGTTAATTACCATTTAATTCTCTGGTGCTCGTTATTGTTTTGAAATAAGGAACAATGTTTAAATTTAATATCATTTTGTGATTAGTGGTGCGTCGAAACAGTATTCTGTTATTTCTTACAGTTACAGATAGGTAGATATGATTTTCCATTTGCATCAAAACGGAAAACAATGGTAACAGTGAGGTTAGATAATTATGAGAATACTTAGACTTAGCTTGTTTTAACATGTATTTATTTTTTTTTGTTATTTTTATTTAACAAATACTAACTAGAAGAAGCAAGTAACAGATTATAGTTTCTTCTAATGTAAAAACTTTCATTATTTTCACCGCCAATGTTTCATTGTAAACTCAACATTAATTTCCAGTACTGTATATTATTATAAGATACTAATTTAAAATTAGTAAACGTTTTTATATCTACTCCAGCTATTTGCTTTACAAGCGTATCCAAGAGTTTTCAATCAATGTGATATAAAAAATAGCATTTTACTCCGAATACAATATTTGTATATAACTTTTTCTTTAAGCGTTTAAAGTAATATTGAAGAGACGACACAAGACACAACTGTCAAATAACAGTTTTCAATATGGCTGGAACTCAAGCGATATACAAAATAAAAATCAATCGTAGTCGTCGACTTTGGAAATTTACTGGGGGATTATATCTAGCTAATAGCGAGAAATAGTTTAGAATAGTTATTTATGATACTAGTGTGTGAAGAAACACATTTATATTATACATGAGTTACTGGTAATCGTAATGAGTGTAAAATAGCCCTTCACACACGAGTGTCATGGAATATTTTATCTACGAACCAATTAGCAAAAATAAACAGAAATGTAAAACTGTAAATATATGCAGCAAATTTAAGGTTATGTTGTCTGATATCTGAGTTACCCCTGGAGGTGTACAAATTTCTTCTTCTTCCATTATAAAATCAATTCTGTCCAGAATAACGAAACCTAAATGATAAAATATCCCAATGCACACAGCAACACAGGCAAACAATATACTGGGTTACGTTTAGTACTTCTTAGTGCGGACAGCGATGCAGTGTTACCAATTTGAAAATTGAAACTATTGTACAAGTTTCGTACATTCGTACATTCAAAAAATATATTTTTTTCTACGATACTGTATCGTTGGTAGCACTAACGGGTGTTGTACATTACCATTGTGTTAAAACATGTTTTTCATTTGTTAACAGAAATCTAATATTAGTTGTAAATAAAGTTATTGCGGTTTTTTTTTTACATATTGATTACAAATGCTGATTTTTCAAATATATTTTGTTTAGATAGACTATGGAATCAGTTCATCTATCACTCTACAATGATAAAAATTAATGTTACATTTAAGCCTAATTGTTAAAAATTTGATGTTAAATAAAATTTGGAAAAAAAGCAAATTCGTGTTTGTCTTGACGATGAAGACCGTAATGGTCGACCAAGGGAATTTGATGACGATTAATTAAAAGTGTTAGTAGAAACTGACTCATGCACAACTTTTTGAGAGCTCCTGAACTCAGAGTATCATCCATGACAGTTTCCAATCACTTGCGAGAAATTGGGAAGTCAAAAACTCGATAAGTAGGTGCCTCAGGATATGAACGAAAACAAAGTAGATCAACGAGTAGAGTTGGTGTCCTGACGCAACCGAAACTAGAGGTTTTTGATCATATTGTAACGTGCGATGAAAAGTGGATCCTATTCGACAATCGAAAAAGATCGGCTCAGTGGTTAAACCCAGATGAAGCTCTGAAATACTTTGCAAAGCCCAAATTGCACCACAAAAAATCATAATGATTGTATAATGGTGTGCAACTGGTTTAATCCATTAAAGCTTCTCAATTCTGGTGAAACCATGACGGCAAAAAAGTACAGTTAGCAAGTAGACGAAATTCATAGGAAACTTCAGCGTAGTACCTGGTATTGGTGAACAGAAAGGATCATATTCTTCTTCATGATAACACTCGTCGGCACGTGGCACAACTAATCCTGCAAAAATTAAGAGAAGTAAGCTATGATATTTCAGGACACTTGCCTTACTAGCCAGACTTTTAACTTACTAACTGCTTTTTTTAAAACATTTTGATAACTTATTAAGGGAAAAATGCTTCAGAAACCAAGAGGATGTAAATAATACATTCAACATTCAACCAATTTGTTGCTTTCAGAACTCCAGAGTTTTAGTCAGTTGGTATAAAAACAATTGTATTACGTTGGCAAAAAATATATTGAATATAATGTTTACTATTTTGATTAATAAAATTTCGTTTAACCAAAATATATACAATGAAATCAACGTGTTAAAAACCGCAATAACTTTCTTTAGAACCTGATGTAATTACAAAAATAGATAAACCAAATTGTTTCATCATCAAAGACTGAAAGTCCAAAAGGAACAGAACTTTATTTTTTTAATAGATGTGTAGAAACAATATACAAATTAGTTTTGTTTTGTTATAAAATTTTTGTCTAAACGGAAATTTTAAAGGCAATATGGACTTCATATATATTATTAGATTAAATTTAGGACATCAGGAAATCAGGACGTTTGGAAACCTTTCTTGTAGCTGAATATTATGTTTCCAGAAAAATATTTTTTTATTATTTTAGGGTTTAGCTCATGAAAATTTAATATGTTAGCATAGTAACTCAATATTTGAATTATTTATGTATCATATTAAATTAAATATTTAATATACGCATTCCGTAAATGTTGTGGTTTATGGCAGCTACCTTCTCCTCTTTAGTGCGGGTAGTTTAAATAATTAATAAGGCCATTGTCGCTTCGCCGTGGCAGATGGGGCTATTTACGGCTGTTTTAATAGTTTGACTTGAGTTTCAGATTAGTTGTAAGTGAGAGTGCCGCGGATTACTCATTTGATGCTTAATGATAAGGCACGTCTGGATTATTAAAAACATTAGCGTGCATGAAAAGCTTTTAAAAAATACTTGCAATATTTAATAAAATATATAAGACTCTCTGTTCGGTAAAGCTAAGCACGTTTTCATTATTGTAAGATATTTTTTTAAATTATTAAATATTAATTATAAGATAAAAATCTAACCCCCAGATTCACGAAAGGGATTAGCCACTAACTCCATATTTATTCCCATTTTTAACTCCGTTCCGAATTCATGAAAGGGATTAGTCACTAACTCCGAATAAATTTAGTCCCACATTTATACCCGTTGTTAACTTCATGAAACGTCAAACTAACTCCATTCGCATTTCATAAAAAGGATTAAGTATATTATTTAGTCCAAAAGATAAATGATTATCAGCATTTCTAAGTAAGACAGAGAAATATTGTGATGATATTTGAAGTCATAGACCATATTTACTAATTTGTTTGAAGTAAAACACATTGATTACGTTGATTACAAGCATACGCGAAGCATTCATAGTGTAATTAATTTTGTTTAATATAAACGTGATTTAAACAAAGTTATTAATTTTCTAAAATAAAAATGTAAGTTTGATAAAGTGTAAGTATTGCTATAATTAATTTTTTAAAATATTTTTTGTATTACAAAGGATATAAATGTTCGAGTTAACCTCAAAATTAATTTTTCTTAATCTTTTCTCCACCTCCATTGTAATAATATATTATAGTCGAATCAAACAGTACTGCACACAATTGATTACTGAACACTGATTACCACTGAGTACCGGTATCGGTTTTCTACGACTGATCAATTGATCACTTTCAGTATATGGCGCCAAATGCACAAAAGCAAAGGAAATATTTCATCCTTTCGACATTTAATTATGCGTATTTACATACAAACAAATTTGTTTGTATGTAAATACATTTTGAAAATTTCGTAGCCTTTAATCTTTCACACCCAGATTCACAAAACAGATTAAATTCGGAGTTAGTTAACTCCAAATTTAGTCCGGATTAAATTTTCCGGGATTAGAGCGATTCACAAACAGATTAAGACCGGAGTTAAAAACGGAGTTAGTTAATACCGAATATTAGTTACAATTTTTCCCGCTTTTTCGCCACTACAGAATATTCTTGGCGCCATATACTGAAAGTGATCACTTGATCAGTCGAAGAACACTGATACCGGTACTCAGTAGTAATCAAAGTTCAGTAATCAATTGTGTGCAGTACTGTTTGATTCGACTATATTATATTATTACAATGGAGGTGGAGAAAAGATTAAGAAAAATTAATTTTAAGGTTAGCTCTAACTTTTATATTCTTTGTAATACAAAAAATATTTTTAAAAATTAATTATAGCAATATTTACACTTACATTTTTATTTTAGAAAATAAATAACTTTGTTTAAATCACGTTTATATTAAACAAAATTAATTACACTGTGAATACTTCGCGCATGCTTGTAATCAACGTAATCAATGTGTTTTACTTCAAACAAAATAGTAAATATGGTCCGTGACTTCAAATATCATCACAATATTTCTCAGTCTTACTTAGAAATGCTGATAATCATCTACAAATACTGCTAATTCCATCAAACTACTGGAGTTATCTTTTGGACTAAATAATATACTTAATCTTTTTTATGAATTGGGAATGGAGTTAGTTTGACATTTCATGAAGTTAACAACGGGTATAAGTGTGGAACTAAATTTATTCGGAATTAGTGAATAATCACTTTTGTGAATCTGTGGGTTTCAGTTTATGGCGCCAAGTATATTCTGCGACAAGAATTAAAGCGAAAAAAATTGTAACTAGTATTCGATATTACCTAACTCCGTATTTAACAACGGTGCTTTGTGAATCGCTCTAATCCTGGAAAATTTAATCCGGACTAAATTTGGAGTTAACTAACTCCGAATTTAATCTTTTTTGTGAATCTGGGTGTAAAGCACTTGGAATAAATTTGTATTATTTAAAATAATATATCATTCTGAAATCAGAAGGTATTTATGCAAATTCGTTAAGAAAAACTGAAAAGATAGCAAGAAAGTACTTTGGTATAAACTAGTGCAAAATACAAAAGCAACTATGACTTAACAATCGATTATGAAAGGTCTTCTAAACCGGTTAATTACATATTTTTTTAATTTTCTTTAAAAAAACTCTAAATGAAAAAAGCAAAGGATACAACAACCGGTTGTAGTTATGAGAAACTGAGTTCGATTCCCACCGACTTACTTCTTTAGTATCTATTTTCCATATAAAAGTAACACTTGTGGAACACTCTTGATGTCTGTAAATGTAATCTAGAGATAACAACAGGTAAACTTATTCTGAATAAAAAAAATAAATATTTTTTTGTTCAAAGTTACATATTTGATACAAATAAGTTGGTATACGTGGAATTGAATATAGGACAATGGAAAAGGAAATGAAAAAGTCTATTTTCATCTAACAGGTTACAGAGGTCGCAAATATCTTTATTGTTAAATTTATGGGAATAACCATCTTGGTACAGCGAAAAGTTTTTTTGGGTTAATCGTTCTTAGATGTCCTGTGGTTTTTAGGATTCTATGAGGTATGTCTAGGAAGATGTAGATTTGGGAAATGTTGTAGCATGAGTTTAATTTCTTCGATATAAATATATCATTATAAAACACATTTGGCGCAATAGGTGATAATTGTTGATATGGTGACATACCAAATTAGCTAATGTTTTGTATGTATGAACATGGAGTGTGTAATATAACAAGGTACTGCTACTAAAACAATAGTTTTACATACGCGTTGTGCTACTACTACACAAATACAGGGGTTGGAATAGGTATAGATATTCCAACAATAGCAATATTGTATAAGTTTTAGTAATTATCCACGATCAAAAATATTTATGTAATTCAAAACTACATCGGGAAACTTGGCTTTATAAACTATTTTTAAAACCCATTGACAGCTATCTACAGTTAGGTTTGGATTAACAAAGAATATATTAATTAAAACTACTTACAATTTACATCATTATAATAGAGCCTTACAAATAGTAAAACAACTAATTGGCTGTTTTAATTAAAAATATCAAGGATGGACCTGACTTGACGTGTAGTCACGATAACCACAACAGTTGATGATTGCAGCAAAGGAGAGAGATTTTGAATTCTGGAGCCCAATGTAAGGGTAGAATGCAGATGTGACCCTTGCTATACATTTATACATTACCTACCTAAATTTTAGAACGGTCTTATAAAAGAAATACAAAAATCAACAGCCGCCGAGGTTGTTCACTAGTATAAAGTAATGTAGAGTATACAAAATTTTTAATCGCTTAAATAACTTTTCCTTCTTCACCTTTTTTTTATATATTTGGAATTGCTGTTCTTGACGCTTTTTACACTCAATTCTATTCAACGCATCTTCTTCATATAGTCCTTACTCGAGTATTGTAGTCTTCTATCTTGAAACTTCTTTGACACTTACATATGTTTTTAAATTTTATTTTTCTTGCACTATTTAATGCAGGGGCGGATTCAGGATAATGTTCTAGGGGGGGGGGGGGGCGATTTTCTTTTGAATGTATATAAAAAAACCTAATCCCTTGCTGCGATTGCCCCTGTCACCTCCCCCCCTCAGGATTAGGTATCTTAATACACACAATTTTACGCCCCCATAAAACCGCCACTGATTTAATGCTTCAAAGTTGTATTTTTCATAATTTCGGGTATAGGGTAAGTAATTTCTCATAGTATTTGGCAATTGACAATAGTGCACCTGCACCTGTGCGGTGGGAGAAGTACATTTTCACAGTATTTCCTTGCACCTACTCTATAGGTGTATTTTCGAACCGGAAAAGGTATTATTCCGGTATTTTAAAGTAGTTGCTAAGCTGCGAAAAAAAAAAAACAGTCTGGGGATATTTTTTCTGGTCTCTGACAAAGAAGCAGTCCATTGTATTCAGTAAACAAAAATACAATTAATTTTTTTCTATCGGACGAAAACTGACACCTTTCAGGTGTATTTTCAAACCAGAAACTACATCATTCCAGTATTTTAGTGTAGATGCTAGGCTACGAAAAATAACAGTCCGGGAATATTTTTTTCTGGCCTAAGACAAATCATTCTCACACATTACGCAGTCCATTGTTTTCCGTAAATAGAAATACTATCATATTTATTTCATAATTATTGAATATAACTCTATCGAAAAGAAAATAGTATGTGTATCATGTAGCAAAAGTGACTTCCCGGATTCAAGTTGTTGCTGTCCACGCTTAAGGGTTATCCCGCAATTTCCACCATTTTCCGGGCATACATATATTACTTTTCCTCCTAGATACACAATATACTATTATTTCATAATTTTTGCATATAAACCGATCGAAAAAAAATTGCTTGTTTACTACGGAAAAGTGACAATGGAGTCCGGGAATATATCACTTTTCCTACTAGGTACCTAATATGCTATTCTATTCTTGTGATTCCAACACTCGACTTTGTTTCGTATCTAAACTTTTATATGTCTTGGAAAATAATTCCATATTTGGTGTATTTACACAATATACTCTGGAAGTATATATTGCAGTATCAAGTTGTAAAAGTTACTGTAAATCTTTAATCGTTTATATCCACCTTTACTTTTATGAATTCCTGGAGTTGTTTACGAGTATAATTGCAAGATAATAAAAATAAAATTAGTTTCTTGATTTCACTGTAAATATCTCAACTGTAATATTACTGTAATTTAACATTCTCGTAACAAATAATGATTATCTTCTGTAGTTAATAGAGTAAATCTTTTTGTCGTTTCAAATGACATTTGTGATATATTTCCTGATGACACACAATAATGTTCACAATTTACTGTTCACAATTTTTCATCATGAAACTCTGTCCACTCTGTAAAAACCTGTAATTTGATAAATTGCACAAATCTCTTTTGAGCTTCTTTTATTCCACGCCTTTGAACTTTGAAATCGTCATTTTTGCCTTGTAATCTCTTTTTACCCAAATGACTATTGTCGTATTTCCAATAATTTCGGAACACAGAGTATTTCATTTCCTTTGTAGTCCAAAGAGTATTTGTGCGTAATACCGTTTAATGAACGTAACTATAGTTATATATTTAATATTAATATTAACCTTTTGTAAATTATAAGTGATAGAAAATTCTTGACATATTTTTGTAATAAATTGAATCTTCTAGTTATTATTGATATTCTCATAAAATCTTCATACATCTGTGATGTGAATAATACTCCTGGGTCTTTAAAAGATACTAAATTAGAATAGTTCGTATCGTAAACTGAATTATGACGAGAATAAATTCATAATTTTTGACAGTGTTGAGCTAGGTTAGAGCTCAGACTTTTCAGTCCAGGTGTAGCGGGTTCGCATTCCACTGGGGCATGGATGTACGGATGTACTTCTTTCATTATTTTGTGTCACCCCCATTTGACTATACAGGAACAAATATACCATTTAGTAATGGTGGACATATTTATTTATTAAAATAACTAACCTAATTTCATCAATCAATCTTTAACAAAATAAGCTGTGTCATGAGAAACAGTTTATAAGTACTATTTCGATAAAGAAATGCAGTGAAATTCATATCATTTAGTACAGCATACTCGTAAATAAATATTTATAGTTTAAATTGATGTTAGTGGCGGACCATGAAGTTAAGGAAGCGTAAATTTCAGGGCCCCAATGCTATGGGACCATCGGACTGGGTTAAAGTTGTTTTTTTTGTAATTGGAAATTAATAATACTGTAAGGTAAAATATGATATACATAAGTATTCGAAGCCATTATTTTATTTATTTTATATATTTTATACATTGTATTGGCCAGGTACAGGATATATAGACTAGGGGATATGAAGATTGAGTGGCTCTGTCAAATATGTAACTTCATTTTGTCAATTTCCATTTTTTAAATATTATATTATCCCTAACCTAACAGTGTTTAATTTCATGATTAAATTTCTTTGTAAAGACATCAAGAAAACCTTTAGATCTAAAAATCGTAGAGTATGTAGCCAAGGCGCTAAATATATCCGAATTTATAAATAAAAAGTATTTTTATACAAACAAAAGAAAAACAAAGAAATTTTTGGATAATGAGAGGTAATGAGATATTCCATTTTCTAATATTTAACTACTGTATTAATTTTTATATTAACAGAAAGAATTTTTTCCAAATTATCTATAATAAAAAATAAATATTGATCGGCAATGATTAAAAATTGGTGAAATTCTATTTGTATATTGTTAATAAAAACTAACGATAAATTATGATGAGACAATAAAAGAATATGACATGAAAAGGGCCGGAAGAGGCACATTGTGTAGAAGAGGTTTGTAAATTACATATAATATATACGTATGTATTTATATTATTTTGTTCCTTGATATTTATTTATTTACATTTCATTTTTTTTTAAGTTAATTAAAATAAATATATTGGGGTTCAATTTTTATAATTTTTTTAAAGATAGATCGACGTAACGTATGATATTGTAGTATTCGTAGTTATTAGCATTTATAACTGAGAACAGTTTCCATATTACTGTTTATTAATAAGACTATATAGTTGAATATTGCCCAACTATTTGAAACGTGTAACTGAGTATGGTTGTCAGATATATTTATTTTTTTAGTGTAGAAGTTAATTAATTTATATCTACTGCGCAGAAATCCTTAATTAATAAAAGTTTTGCATTTTCATGAAGTTTTTATTTCTTTCTGATTGAGAATTATATTTTGTAATAAAACTTCTAGTTTGAGTTCTGTAATTTATGAAACTAAAAAGTTGCTGAAGTGCGAAGTGACATTGATGTATTATTTTGTCATTTGATTCGAGTAGTACTTTCCAAATGAGTTGCACTTTGTGAATGTTTTCTTCATCTTCATGGAACTTACATAATAGATGTGGTTCTGAGAAAAGTTTCTTATTACGTCCCTACAAGAATCTGCAATTTGTATCACGTTACGTTTGTTAAATGAAGTAAAACCAACAGACAATTTCATTGTATCGATGATGTAAAAGTTGCAAAACAAAAAGAGAGAATATAAGTTTTTAATTTCCTGCAGGTTGTTAGACAGGCGCGATAAACAGAGCATTGTTTCTCAGATTGGCGCGATAGCTTTGTTCGGAATTAACATATATTTCTCTGTGACGGGGGCATTGTTGCGAAACGTGTAGGCCTACAACAAGAACGGCGTTGTGGTGCGCTCCGCTGTGTCACACAGCAATATGACAGCGGAAACGCCGAGCGCTGATAAAGAACCGACCGCGGAGATCAATTCAAACCGAATTCACTCCACATACGATGAATTTCAATGCCTGATATTCAATTCCAATCAGACCACACGTCAAACTTTCCTTTTTACTTCAAATTTCGTTACAAACAAAATGCTGCAAAAATTTCCAATATTTTATGTAAAGGAAATTTGCTGTGTATAAAAGTATTATTATATTAAATATGATATTTGACAACATACAAAGAAAAAAATTAAGTCTGATTAACGGGCAACTGTACTGTATGAAGAGATATTTGATACTCATTCCAGAATAAGCCGATTGCCTTGTAAAGTTTATGGGACTTGCGGTAAAGATTTTTTTAGACAGGTATTTTCTTCTATCGTATAATACTATCGACCATACCCGAAATTTATATTCAAGATTTTTTCTAGTTATATAATTCTAAATCTAAAAAAAGAATGTAAACATTCATCTTATTTTTTAAACAATTTTCACGTTCTTACAGTTTTTAGTGACGAACTACGACTGCTTTTGTAATGACACTTTTCAAATTTCTTGTTCAGTTTAAATTAACCTACTCTGTTGCGCAACTGAGTACGCGCTGAAGCTTTTGTTTTTGTAAAACTGCCAACTGCCTCCACATTAGTATTCCGCCCCTGGACCTCCATTACGGTTAATTTGGCCCTGTTAACCTGTAAACGTATCTGTCAGTTTTACTAGTTAGTAATTGCATTAGGCGATTTTTCGCGACGAATCAAAAAGATTTAGATAATAAATTTTATGAAACAGAATGTCATACATGGGCCCAGTTTGTTAAATGTTATACAGAGCTAGCAGCTCGGTTTTTGACTGTGGTTCATCGGTTGTCTCTATTCTCAGTCCAGCTTTATCTTCGGCTTGTTTACAAACGTGAAACTTGACAGTTTATAAAATTAATTACAAAAAAAAGAATAATTAAAAGAAATAGAAAAGTACACATTCGAATGATTTAGAAATAATTGAAGTAGAAGTGGACAGCATTACTGCTGAAATGCAAAGTCAAGGTAAATATTATTCAAATTGATTAATTTGACAGCTCTGCAGGTTTAACCAAACCAAATTCTCGCGATATATTATTTTTGATGATTGTAGTTACACCGGTAAGCATGATATGTTTCATCAGTTTTATCTTTAAATGCAGCATTTGCTTCCACCAATGGTCTTACTGCAATAATTTAAATATCTGCAGATATTTTCTGTTTAGTTATACATTTCAATTCGTCACATAAATAAACAAAATAAAATAAAAATTCAATATTTCTTCTATAAATACCAATGTATAATATGTGATGTTTTTATACATTTCATTAATGAAAACTGTGTTTTGTTGCTGTCGTACAAATTTTTGACATACCATTTGTAACTGTCAGAATTTTATTTACAAGTTAAAAATAAATAAACTATTATGCAATATATGCGAGGAAATAGTTTTTACTGCGTCTAGGAAGTGACAGGCTCGCTTAAACGGCTCACCAGTCATTTCCTCCTATCACCAGTAAAATCCGTTTTACCTCGCTAATACTGTAAAATATTACCACTATTTTTTTAATAGAAACCTGGAATTATTTTATTAAAATAAAAACCCTAATATTTTGTCTTTTCAATGATATGAATCTGAAAAAAATCGAGAAAAATAAGATAATTGAGAAACAAGTAAAGCTATTGATTGATAAATATAATATTTTCCAATTAACGATAAAGTAACAATACTATCATTATACTACAGTGTAATGAAATTTTTTTTAAAAGTAGTCGTCTGAAAAAAACTCGGTGTAATCGAAAAATTTTGAATATAAAATTGTGCGAGTTTGTTAAACGGCAGTTGCTAGGGAAGTTTGAAAAGAAAAACCTTTGCGTTTTAAGTATACAGATGGTAGATTTTAGTTTACGCAAATTATTGAAAACTTGAAAGCTGAAGGATATCTGGTGATATAAATCAATATTAAACGATGTTCCTTAATTATACAAATTCATACAGCTCTTATTTTATTCTGCAGATCTTATTTAATATTATTCTTAAGTTCATTAAATTTTTGTTAGTAAAAAAGATTAAAATTTTCGTTTTGTTTTAATATACAGTACCATTCATCTTACTATTGATTTCAATTTTACAAAATATAAAAATGGTTATAATTTTCATGTTTTTTTGAAATATGTAGTACCTGTGTATTAATATTATTATTTACGTAAAAACTAGAGATGGCCGAAGGCCGAAGCCGAATAAATAAATTATTGAAGAGTAAATAATTTTCCTAAATATCTAATGAATTTAATACATATTATACGTTATCTACAAATGCAAATTAAAACATCAGAAATATAAAATAGTTATTTGTATAACTAGTCCTACAACTAAACTTTTGCGACAGCGAGTTTATATTGACAGGTCGAGCTGAAAGCGAGGCCTGCATATTCGAAATCTCGTAAAAGAGTTTCTGGGCGTGTGATTCACAAGATTTTTTGCTCAGATAACACTATTAGTTTATTAAAGAAATATTATTACTGCTTAAAATTTTACAAAATGTAGGTTTTTATGTTAATAACATTTTAGATTCACATCGTTATATAACCTATTCGCTTTTTTTGTTGAAAAAAAAAATATTGACATTATTGTTCTACACTAAAAAATAAAACTAATGTGAATTGATATTTTACATTTTCAAGAAAGTAAAGATAAAAATTTTTACAGAACAATGCTAAAATATTTAAGAGGAAAATACTTTTTTTTGTTTAACATGGATCAAACCATTTTTGCATTAAAATATTTAAGTTGGCACTCCTACATTTTGACGGCCTGGACCGACAGACAGTTTCTGGATGATTTTGAATTCTGAAATGCTAGGCATACCGGACAGAGGCACAGGGAAAAATATATTATAGGTTACTTATTTTCAGAAGACAGTTGTTCAACACAATATTGATGAAGCATCCGTTAGTATTACAGTTACAAAAAATGTGGTATAAAACCCAAGGGATTAAAATAACTTATTATTATTAAGTAAGATAATAATGCATTACATAAGTTTTCGCAGTTTTTTTTTTGTATTGTGTTGTATATTTATGCCATTAAAAATACATATAGAAATTTCCCGATTAATTTCTATTTATGTTATTATGCTTATGTATGTACGGATATATAAAATTTAGAAGGAAAATCTGCAAAAATAAAACTTATATAGAATATTTAATAAATTGTTTGAACTGCAACATTTACATGAAAAACTGGCGATACTGACATTTTACCGGCTGAGCAGCAAGCAAACTAGTATGAAGTTAGCAAACAATTATAAATTCATAGCGCGGCAAATTCAAATTTTAAGTAGTTTTAACATACCTAACTACACAAAATTATAGACAAGTATATTTTTATTGTCTTTTACTTTTGCAAATCTCTAATTAATCCACTGTTAAACTTTGTTTAACAAATAAATAACTGTTTTCATTAGTGTGCACCTTTTGCATTTAATTCATCGCTTAGATTTTCTTAGAACTTTAAAGCTTAATCCAAATTGAATAGAATCTTGTAAGCTTCGAGTCTCTGACAAAGTACCCGTATAATCGGGTTTAACACATGTTGAATTAGCACAGCAGATTCTTTAGCCTGGGCTTCAAAAGAAATTACCTTATTTACTGCCAAATTGATGAGATCAATCTTGTTTAAAGAGGCAATTTGGTTTTATGATACCAATTAAAACTTTTTCATATGGTGACATACATAAAATTGAAAGATCAATGGTTCTTTGATATTTCAAGAACCTTTACAGAAAATTCAACTTTGAAGAGGAACTTTCAAATAAATATATATTTAAATTTTGACGTAAAAAGTTAAAAGATATATTAATATTAATAAATCTGAATGTGTTCGTTTTCGATAGCTACATTTAATTATTTTTTTTAAACAGTGCAATAATTTAACTCTTTTGCTTTCGATAATATTGGTTCTGCTATATGTTTTTGATTTACAAAATATAAATTATTTAATTATTAAAAGTGTGTAAAGAACAATCCACAACAACTTTTGTATTTCAGGAATAAGTGTATTTAGATTACGGTTTTTGTAAGACATGTATTACGAATTATTTGTTGGTAACCAATTAAATTAACAGATTTAGTTTTAGTTAGTTACTAAAAACATTTAATTCCAGTTTTAATTCTGATATCGGATTAGGGTTATACAGTATTAAATTAATAGTAGTTGAAATTATCATAAGCATACACCAGTAATAGTCTATGTTAACTAAATTATACGTTGCAATAATCTAGTACGTAACTAGTGATTTAAGATTCGTACAATGCACGTAGCGAAAGGCACACACGAGCCGCGAAGTGATGAGTTCATAATTCCACAAGTGCGTAATTGTTTTACAATTGGAATGATGTACTATAGTTTTTCTTTGACCCTTATATAATTATTTTCGATTATACTACGATCACACATTACTTTGAAATAATTGTCATATCATTAGTAAATAGAGGCTTCAACCAGCACACAGCATTTAATGAACTATATTAAATAACAAACTGTTAAATTCTAAATAAGAAATTGACTTTTAGTGTTGCCGTCTAGACTAAGTCTAAATTTAGATTAAAAAGAGTTGTCTAGATATCAAGACTCTATAGATTGTTTCAAGTCTCTACATTAACCTGGACATACGTTTTAGACAAGGACATATAATTCTTCGGCAGCGTTCTTTTTCTATTTTGCAATTACTGTTTCATATATATGTATGATATATTTATATTTCGGAAATTTAAAATTTTTGCTTACTCTAGAGTCTTGAAAATTGTCTAGAATTTTCTAGTCTAGATCTAGAAGATAGTCTCATCTTTTTAATCTAGACAATGGAAGGCAAGAGTCTAGAAATCTAGATCTATACGGCAACACTAATTGATATATTATTTACAACCTAATAAAACATACTATGCAGAACATTTCTTGTTTATTTCTTCATTAGTCGCAATGTTTTAAATTCATTATAATTAATTTTCTTTTATTTGTAGTAGTCGTAGAAAAAATGCTTAAATTTCTAAAAAGTAAATAAACTCTTACAGATATATAAATAATATGTAAATAATAACGGTTTTGATTTCAATTTTATGTAATTAGAAATTTAGAAATTTTGGTGCAGTTTTTTAATATCGGTTTAATTTTTTTTCGTTTTTTTTTGCGGTTAACGTTTTCAATTGTAATATCGCTTACTCTTTAAAGTAGTTACGTATTAGCAATTACTGTTCAAAGTAATAAAAAAATAATTCATCCGACGTATCAAACATCTCTTTCCTTTATATCAGTGACTAAAATGTATGAATATTTTAATATTCGATTCCAAAATTATAAATTTTAAAATAAGCACTGCTTGTTTTTGTCGAATCAAATATTTTAGTGGTCGTAAAACTAGAATGTGATATATTTTCCCTACCATACGTAGTGATCAGGTTGAATATATGCGGTCGTACGATGTTGACTGATAACTGCTATAAAACGAAAATACATCATCTATATTCTATCGTGTTCTGTCCGTGAAAAGAACTGTTACATATACGAGTACATATGTGGGTATGATTTATTATATGCTATTCTACTATATTTTAAATATTATTCATCGTTCATGAACTAATTTATATAGATACCGGTTATAAAGAGCGTTAATTAACACTACCACACATAGGACGGGTGGATTTAGGGACATTGATGTTTTTTATTAGTAATTTTTTATTGTTATTAAAATATAATCAATTTTTCATACACTAGTGGAATGTGTGAAGCCTTCTTGCTCTGTTGGTACATTAACATTACTAGAAGAAATGGTCTTTAAATATCTACTATAATTTACTTTTTTTTCTCTCTTTTTCTACTTTGTTTTTACTTTGTCTACATTGTTGTTAGATGCATAAAGAAATGCATATGATTACCGAAAATTTGACCACATTGTAAAATATTTTACTTGATACTTTGTTTTGATACCATATTGTCTATTTGAAGATAAGGGAAAATTTAAGTTATAGTTCTTAAAAATATTATAACATTACGTTCTCTGTCTAACGAAATTATATTTCCAATAAACATAATGTAAGCAATCAGTAATCAATATTTATTTATTGACATTTCTATTCATCCTCCTAAAAGTTTTGATTCATAGGTAGGTACATAGGTATATTACACATGAACGGATAGACATTATGGTATTAATCACTTTTATTATGAAGACTTCGTTTCATGGACATACAGTACAATCGTGTTAAAGTGAATTTCACCTGTTTACTTTTAATTCATAAAAACAGCGCAAAAGTTTATAGGAATAGTATTGCAGTGCGCATTTTTGCTAATATTATTATTATATATCGAATATTATTTTTAATTTTGTTTTCGAAATATGTCTAAAATTTAAAAAAAACTTTATCTGTGCATGAAAAAGCAAAAAATTTATCTAATTGATTGCATCATTGGTGCTAAAAGACAGTATTTAATTATATTATTATTAACTTACTTTACTCACATCTTTTTTTAGAAATTATAGAAATACGTCATAACGAAGTCCACTATTTGCAGTTGTACAGAATGCACATTAAATTAACTGCCAAAAATGGAAGCAATCTCGTATAAATAGTTTTCTCAATTACATAATAAGTAATAAATTTTCGCTTTAACTTGAGTAACTGTAATAAAATATGGTAAGGTTAAAATCGGTATAAGAATAATACTTTTTTTAAACATGTGTACGTACATAAAGAGTGTGCAACGAAATGCCGAATTTAATACGGGAATAATAATAGTTTCATAATGTAACTATATATAATTTTATATTTTTGTAATATACATATGTATATTATTTAGGAAAGCAAATGTAAATTCAACTGAAATAATATTAAAATACAGGTAATAAGAATTATAATTAGTAATATTTCACTAAACTGTCCCATAGAAATTTTCTTTTATTTCTATGGTTATCTGATTTTAATAAATCTCGTAGTACAGGCGCGATGTTAAATCAATTATGGTCTTATCTGATGTAGAATTTAATTTTGAGCAGCTTTGTACTCTTTTAGTTTTGTTCTAAATCTATCAGGAGAGAGAGTATTTGCAATTTTTTGAAATCCTATTTTAAAGTCCTATGTTCCGCATTTCGTTGCTCACACTGAAGTGGTGCTCGCAAAAAAAGGATTATGAAAAATGCAAGTTTAAGTTTTACTACAATAAATTTATTAATCTTAACAGCAGTGTTGATTACAAATAGCAAAAAGAACAATAATTATTCAAAGTGAGAATGAATTATGCCCCCCTCAATGAAAAATTCATACTTTATAGTTTGAGATATAAAAATAAAAAGTGTAGGTACCTTCAGGAACAGGAAGCAGGAAGCTCACGCCCTGCAACAGAAGCTGAGCTTGAAATAGCTTCCCAGAATTTAGATGGAATTATGACAGAGTATCCCAAATTTTCATTAGCTATTCGGGCTGATTAACTTCCTCTTTGTATTGTACGGTTTCATGATTTCATTGTCCTTTGGGGTACGCGTCATTGCGGTAAGAAGCGGTGTAAAATTACGGTCATTTTAGAAATTCGTGTGCGGTTAAAACGCCGGAACGAAACTTGAGAAATTCGGTTTTGCTTGTTTTGCTTGAAAGTTCGTAACTTGATGAATTAAACAGCCAGCTAGCGCAGTGCTAGTGTTACTGCAGTAAACCACTCCAGTCCTCAGCATAGGTATTGTTGATAAGACGTGGCTAAGTTTCCAGCTCTGTTTGTTTTATTCTGATTTTATTCTTCCCTCGTAGCTCAGTTCACGCGGATTTCCGCCTCAGGAATAAACAACCAAATACGCGGGATAATCAACTACTGTCAAACAAAAGCAATTTGACTCTTTGCAAACGTGAACTAATTCCGAAATTAAGACCTTCTTCACGGCAACTCTAGGGAATACCTTGAATACCTTGCCTCTTCAACGAAAATTAAAAACATTTTTGCTAAATTATTCAAATGAAATCTAAATCTGTTTCTGTTGCGCGAAACTTGAGAATATTTGGCAGAGTATTGCGAATTTAATGAAAATAATTTGCGACGGAATGGATTTGGAACTTTGTTTTAAATTTGAAATATTTATAGAATCAGAAAAAAATGTTTTTACTTAAAACAGCAAGAAATATCCGAGATGCTACCTTGTATTTTATTCATAATTTATTAAATGACAGCTGATGCTTAATGATTTCCTTCCAAATCCATGAAAAAATATTCATGAATTTAAAATCTGCTCTTTCATTTCAAAGATAATAGTATGTTGCGAATATCTAGATGAATATAAACAGAACGAAAAAAAAAAGTATGTGAACCACGTAGGAAAAGTGATTTTCCGGATTCTTGGCGTTGCTGGTCTTACCTTACGGCTCGTCTCGTAATTTCCAACATCGTCCGGAAATACATCAGTTTTCCTACTATAGATACATATTGTTACGTTTATTTATGTAACTAAGTTTAATAAACGAAATATGAATAATATATTATAAAAAGATAATAAAAATAACTAACACTATGAATAAACACTAATTTAAGAATAATAATTAATAATAAAAACTTAAACTCTAAGTTTATATATTTAATCATTTAATACTCCGCACTATTTATATATACAATATTTATTTTCATCAACAATCAGTGGCGTAACTGGAATTCACATAATTCTTACTTATTTGCGTATTACTTTTAAATATTAATGAATTGTCAAAGATGTCGATATAGTGTCGCTATTTATTATTTACCTATTTATTTTTGTGTAGTTTTGTAGAAACAAAGTGAGCCCACCTCACCTGTTAGGTTCACCCGCATTGCAGGCGTGTGCTCTACGTAGTTACGCCACTGCCAATGATCTATGTTCACTACGCGTATTAATATCACACTGTCCTCGTGGTCTTTTCTGCTCAAGCTTAAATAGTACAGCAATTAAGTTCTAGAATATTTTCGTATCTTCGACGCATCGGTACAATAGAAGGGCAGCGAACAAGTCTTGACATATCTGCTAGCGGCCGTCGTCCGCTACGTGACCTTGGGATCACTACAATACACAATTTTTGTCGATCGGTTTATATTCCATAATTATAAAATAAATATGATTATATTTTAATTTACAGAAAAAAATGGACTGCGTTCTTAACAGAAATACTTTGTCAGAGGACGGAAAAAATATTCCCGGAGAGTAACAACTACTCTAAAATACAGGAATAATGCACTTTCCGGTTCGAAAACACACCGAAATGGAGTCAGTTTTCGTCCGATCGAAAAACATATTTGTCTAAGAAAAATTAAAATATTTCTATTGGTATAAAAAGTAAAATATGAAAAATAAAGGTTGATATACACCTACTTCTAGGGTTTCACGGCTTACGGCTTAACTTGTTATTAAACCTACATGACTTAACTTGACTTGAAATCAAATCAAGTTCAAGTCATATAGTACTAGCCGCATATCAATGAAACTCAAGTTCATTGGTTTTTCATCAATGTTGTTATGTAGTATCAAAAAAACACAATTTTAAACAGTTCTGTTTCCATTTTCGATTAATTGCTCATACAACGTACAAGATTCTAAAAAGAAAGAGCTCACTATCTAATGTCCGTTTTTGCATATGCAATGCAGTCCTTGTATAGTTTAGCTTAGAATATAGAATAGATAAACCGTGAGTAGTGTAATTAAGATAAGCTTGATATTAAGTGAAGTGTCAAGTCAAGCTAATTGACTTGATGAAACTGTTTTTTTTTGGTGAAATTTGCAAAAATAATCACATTATGTAGAACTAACATTTTTATGCCAGTGGACTGATAGTTTACCTTATAAATAAACATTAGTGAACATTAAATTAATTTCTTCAAATATTGAAGTTGTGTAATGATTTATTCAATGCTATTTTATTTTGTCTCATAGTCCTATGACCCAAAAATATTAGCTTTAATAATTGAAATTTATTTTATGAAAAAGAATGTTCGGAAATCACTTTACCGTATAATAGATTAAAAAAGAATAAATGTATTTAGTTTGGTATTTATTATGAAGTGCATAAAAATTAAGAAAATGAATTTATTTCAAACGATATAGAATAATTGACAGAGTTACTGAACACAGTACAAAATCGCATATGAAATAATTTTTAAGCAAATGTCATGAAATTATATTTTTAATTCTTAAATAATCGTTAAAAACGGTATTTATACAAATTTAGTTAAATAGGAATATAGGTACCATTGGTTTGTCAACGAATAAAAAATATTTTCAGTCTGAGAAATCACAGTCACAGAATTATCTACAATACAAATGTGAAACTAAAATTTTTATAATATATTTGCAGAGATAAATGGCAGATTATTTAAAAAATTTTGCTGATGCAGAATATATTAATAAAATATTGAAATTAGCATATGTAAAAGGTGTTTATATAATAATCGTTTTAAAACCCAGGTGTTTCTCGCAAATTATGTATTATATTCAACATCACGGCAGATTGTAGTCCATAAGCTATTAAGATGTTTTTGATGCCAAAGTGAATGTGATGGAGGATTACGCAACTTTTAGATCGAACCAAAATATAATATTTGACAAGGTATTGTTCTAGTTCATAATACACTTATTACATAAGTCGGACTCAAATTGTACAGGCACGCCTCAAGTTATAATGTGTAAAGCTGATCCAGCAAAATTTCCTTTCTGTTGTAAATATTCCATTAAATTATCGTTCAGCTTTCATGTATTAATAATCGATTATGGCATAGTTTCAAACCGCTATTGGTTGAAAATTTTATATTACATATTAAACATATGATACTGGTAGTTAAGTGGATTACATTATAATTTTCAACCAATTTCGAGTGGTGACAGCTTGACAGCTCTAATAATACATTTCTTTGTGAAGTTTTTGACATGACAGGATCATACAACTCAAACAATGAACATTTCCTTTAATCATTGAAAATTGAAATTGGTATATTGGTCAAGTATATCAATATTGTTCTAATAGTAAAATAGGGCTACTTATAATCTGTTAACTTTGCTGACAATTACGATCAATTGTACACTACGTTCAAAGTTTCTAGATTATGCGTTCTCTGTGTTCTGTAGCTTTTTTATTAGCCTGTAAATTATCCCTTGCTGTACTTAGCCGTAATAGTAAATCCCTAGTATATTGCTGGGTAACATTAGTACAAACGTTTTCTCTTGAAAGTGGTGTTTATCTTTTCCTTTCTGCGATTTTGTTTTACTCAAGAAGACGGAATAAGGCGTAAGTATTCTTACCGTACACTAAATTTTGGAAAAAATATTAACATTGTAAAAAACCGCAGTCCATAATGCAGTACCTAGGAACTGGTCTATTTTCGATAAAAATATTTACTAAACAGTTTTCACGACGAATTTCAAAAATCGATTTATTCGAATGAAAAAGCGTAGCGACACAATAAGTGAGAAAATTAGGTTATGACTAGACTGCACTTTGACGTTTAGCAGTGCATTATGAAATAATATGAAAAAAGAAAAGAATAAGACATAATTGCTATAATTTCTTAAAAGAATGCCATTAATAAATAAATTTTTTTAATATAATAATGAATTTTTCTAATATTTCATTCTATAATATTCATATTATACGGTTGGTAACATATTTAAAATGAAAATAAATAGAGAAACACTATTTTAACAAATTTATAGTTAAACTGGAGTACATAATTTCTGTCAAATTATACTGGTTTAATGAATTGATGTACACTTCCAGGCAAATCAACGAAATAGAATAATATTGGAATAAAATTAAAGCCGTAGTGACGGGGTATATATCCAATGTTTATTGTAGTAAATATTTAATTAAGTCATGCATATAACATACATAAACAACAAAAATGAAATTTAGCTTACAGGCAAAAAGAGTGACTTAATAAATTTAAAATAAAAATTACTTTTATTCAAATTTATTCATTGAAAGGAAAAATTAGAGAAAAGTATTTCAATAGCGATACTAATTTTGTATTATATGTTTAATTAATATTAATTTTTTCTCATTTTCATCTCATACATAAAAGCACACATTTATAATATTTTTGAAGTCAAAAAAATATATCTGTAACATACAGTACTTTTTAATTCATTTTTTCGTTGCCTATGCTTATGTCAAAAATAGGACAATAAGGAATATATTCAAAATCAGGAATTTTTATTTATGGTTCTAATTCACAGAAGTAATTTGGATTCTGATTTCGGTTCCAGTTCATTAACTTTATATTGGCAATCTGCGATATTATATAAACATATTTTCAAAAATACTTCGTTTATTATACTTGGGTACATAATAATTTCTGTAACCACACAACAAACAACAGATTTTTATTGAAATCATGTTTGTTTACAATACATTTGTTCATTGAATTAAACCCATAAAAAGTGATTTCGGTTTATATGGGTTAAAATAAATGGTTTGAATTCAGGATCAGATTCGTTAATCTTGAAAAGTTTCGGTTTTAATTTGGGTTGAGTTTCAGGCCTCTTTTCAAAATTACACAATATTTGCTTTGCGCTTCTGATATCATCTACGGTCGTGTCTTTTGAATACGTTTGGCGTACCACTGCAGAACAAATATCTCAGGCTGTTACTTCCACAAGAAAAAGAAAAAATTATGTACGTAAAGTCGGTTTTCCTGAGTTGATCCTCACGTCATCAATTTATACTGCAAAAATTATTAAATTTAAAATAAATAAATAAAAATTTGCAGTCGCCACTGGGACTCGAACCCAGGACCAGGTATTTTAGAGCAGAAAGGCAGAGGTCCTATTTTTTTCAAATAAAAACATATTTCCTTTAATAAATTCAATGGAAGAGGCTGTTGGTACTCGGACAATCAAGTATTTATAATATATTTATAAATACTTCATTGTTATAGTCTTTCCTCAGTAATTCTGATGATGCCGTAACTGGCGAAATAGTACAATAACATAAATATACTTTTTTCTTATAAAACAGAGAGTTGTTTTCTATCATATTTCCTTTACATTATTTATTGAATTTATATTTATTTAACATATACGAGTATATATTCTATTCCTCGCTGTTGGTTCTCACATCGTCAATTTCTGTTGCAAGAATTATTAAACTTTTATCTCGCATCTTTGTCGTATATACCTGGCATAAATGAGATTTTTATTCGTTATGTTATTGTCGTACTTGCTACAGAGGAGTATATCTGCGTCTAAGGAATGACAAAAATGAAATAGAAACAGTAGTGACCGTAGTAACCAATATTTTCAAATATTTGGAAAATTTTAATATTATTCATTTAGGTTATTTAGGTCAACAATTTGTTCTTCATTGTGTTGGTAGTTTCGTTAATTTAATCTACAACCATTTTTAGATATCTATTATCATTACCAGTTTTGATATTTATTTATTTCGAAAATCATACGATTTCTCCAATAATATAATGGCATCAAACCCCTTAGCGATTTTAATTATACTCCGTTTTTTAACTATAGACAGCACTAGACGAAGTCATATTTACACCACAGCGTTCGTGAAATACTGGTAGTTCTGAAAACAACTGGTTTTAACCATGAAATATCAGAAAAAGAGAAATGAAATAAGAAACACGTACAAATTGTATGATTTGACAACTACTGAGAGTTTGACGTTTCAATTACGTTTGAGAAGGTTAACTTGAAATTTTGTCTGGTTAAATGTGGCTTCATGAAATGGCTCAGCAGCCAATCACAGGCTTTGATTTTCTCACTAGAATTTCTAGTTACTGTCTATAGTTTAAAAACAGAGTTTAGTTACAATTGATGACTTGAGGACCAACGCAGGAAAACCGACTTTACTTGTAATTAAGTTTGTAATTGCAGTATAGAGAAAAAAGTATGTTAACTGAACAGAAGCTTTTAAATATTAATGATAATCACTATTGAATATACCATTACAAGCATTATAAGTATTAGTTTTGTTGACATTAGTGCTTTCTCGTTTAAATATTTAATGTGTGTTTGATTCGCCTGGAATAAAGTGGTGCGTACCTGGGTAATTTACGGCGGAGAATTAAGGAACAAACAGACGAGTGCGAGTGCGGGCGGTAGTCATATGTTTGCGAGGCAGGAAATGATCGAACTAGTCCCACGCGTATACTCCTTTCACTGCAGCGACGTGCAGACCGGAGCCGGAGTTCCCCTCGCCCTTGCGAGCTGCCGCACGACGTAGAGGTCTTGTTACAACGGAAGGAAAGTAACAAAATACCCGCTTATCGCCGACGTTTATCTTCTAATTTACTACCTTATATTTTCCTGGTTTTTATCAAACTGAAACTAAAGTAAAAATAAAATGAAATATTCAAACCGAACAGGAACTAGAATATAAACCGGAATGACCCAGCTTAATTTTCAACGCGAACAGGAACTAAATCGCAAGCCCCATAGTAAAATTTCTGGGCACTATACTCTGTTTTTAAAAGACAGCCCTAAATGATGTCACATTTACACCACAGCGTTAGTGAAATACTATAATTTATTTAATAACTAGGAGGAGTGATCTGAAGTTGGCGCATTGAAATAAATACTTCTGATTGGGTGACGTAACGCCAATTTTACACTCAGCAATATTTGTCACATCATCAATCGTGTAAAAAAGTGCTTCAAATTCCGTTTCACGGTTATCAGTTTTTTTAGTTCATTGTTCTTATCACGTTATTATTGTATTTTATATTTATTTGTAATATTTCACAAGTTTCATGTGCTTTAAACTTTATTGTGAATTATCACAGTGTAAATGTGACTACAGCATTCACTCCTCGTAGTTTTTAAATAGAGTATAGTAGTTCTGAAAATTACTGGTTTTAATCGTGAAATGTCACAAAAAGAGAAATGAAACAAAAAACACGTGCAAATTCAACAAGTAATTTGACAACTACTGAGAACTACTGAGAGTTTGACGTTTCAGTTCAGTTACGTTGTAGAAGGTTAACTTGAAATTTTGTCTGGTTAAATGCGTCTTCATGAAATGGCGCAGCAGCCAATCACAGGCTTTGGTTTTCTCACTAGAATTTCTAGTTACTGTGTATAGTTTAAAAACAGAGTATAGTATATAAAGCGGAAAGACCCAGCTTAATTTTCAACGCGAACAGGAACTAAACCGCAAACATAGGCGCCGAGTATTTGAGTGCCATCGATGCTCAAGCACCCACAGTAAGGCCTTATTTATTTGGGACTTTTTAAGAACCTAGATGGTTAATTCTGTTTACGTGATACGTTTGAAGTAACTCAGAACTGATCCTGAACTGATCCTATTCACCCAGCTATTTTGCTAGGTTGGTGAGTTGAACCTGTTTTTTATCTTTGCTTACATTGCTTTGTCTTTCTATTTCTCTCAGAAGTTAAATCTTTTATAGGTTATAATGAAAAACTTAAATAAATTACTTTAATACAATAAATTAACTGGTTATCATTTTCATCAACTGTAAAATTTGATTGTTTTTTTGAAACCAACCCAGGTACGTTTAGGATCAGTTGAGGGTTGGATTCAAATTTCCCAAATAAATACGGCCTAAAATTTCTGGGCACTAGACAATACCATGGACTGCTTAATTTTGTGCGTTGCTAAGTTACTACGATATAAAATAAAGTTGTCATTTCAATGTTTTGAATTAGAAAATACAAGTTTCTGTGAATTTAATAAATGTAATAACTACATAATTAATATTTGTAAACATAATAAGAACTAAATATTCTATTTTTGTAGCTGTTAATGTTTTTACATACATGCCTACTTTCCAATTTGATTTAATGGAATCAATAACCTAACTGAAATTAGGGAAATAATGTCTCTTATCAAACGGAAGTAGAAAATCTTTGTTTCCTTACTTATTACATAAATAGTTATTGTATATAATACTGTTAGTGTTGATATTTATTTACTTCGGGTTCGGAAATCATACGATTTCACCCGATAAGATGTCATCAATTGTGAGGATCAACTGCGGGAAATATTTGATATCAGAAATATCTGGAATAATTAAACAGCCTATGTCAACTGAAATTTTCGAAAATTCTAGCTATAATAGCCTTATATAGCCTATCGTTTTAAGAGGCTAACCATTAGGATTTCGAAAACCATAAGAGATTCAAGTCGTTTAAATTAGGGCAAAGTTGCCGCATTAATTGGCTTTTAATCATGTATTTATTTTCCGGAAAAAGTGCATAGTCCTCTAGATAATAGCAAGAACATATTTTAGCCAATTTACTTTTTCACTTTTAACTTGCTTGTTTCAATTCATACACGTTTCCAGTTTGCACATCCTGCAGACACTTTTTTAAGAGGAATTGATAACGGTCTTCAAAATTTTGGTAGCTCGAACACTGTTCCAGAAATTCATACTAGCTCTCAATTTTCATATGGGGCTCAAAGTTGTCTTTAATACTATTAAATATAGATTTTTTTTTTCTAATGATATCGACCCTAAAAAAATTCGAGCTGCAAACTAAACTTTTTGCGATACGAATTTCTGAATAAACATATTTTCATAATATAAGAGCCATGAATTTATTGGAAAAATTTACTAATATTTGTTGCGTAGTAACAGATAAACGCGTGTCAAAAAAGACATTTAGATCACGATAGCCAAGCCTGGAGTGATATAAGAGTTATTTTTGACCCGAGTTGTCGTTATTTCGCAGGAATTATGAGTAAATTTTACCAATAATTTTATAGCTCGAATTATATTCGCTTGATTATTTTACGAATGGCAACAACTCATCATAAAATTTTTGATATCAATAAAATGTAATCATGACTATAATACCGTAGTTATAACAGATTTATATATTGAAAAACTATCTGTGACCATCAAATTAAGTAATCTGATAATAATAAAAAATATATTACATACAGAGTCATTGCGATTATTATTTAGAATTATTATAAAAGTTATCATAATTTAGTTTGGAAATAACAATATTTCATTAGCCATGGGTTTCGCTGCAACGAGTGGATAAAATTTTAAAGCACGCAAAATTTTACATGTTTGGAAAAAAGTAGCTGCACACCAATCGTTATCTAACTCTTGTATGATATATACATATATTTAAATCAACAATTTCATGAAGAGGTTAACATAGAACCCTTTATATCGTAAATAATTATATTTTAAAACGAATAGATTTAGAAAAATATAATTCATCACATCCGTAGGCAACGGAATAATACTGTTAATGAAATTACAATTGAGAAACATTTGAAAACAAAATACCTATATCTATTTAATTATATCTACAGTAAAAAAAAATGAAATATTTTGCACTAAAACACAAAACAAACATTTTTTTCTTGGAAATGTATAATTGTTGAAAATATATGACAGCGGAGTGATTCCACATTTTCGAGAATTTAAAACTGAAAATTGTAATTGACATAACTATTGCATTGCGTATAAATTTGCTTTTATACAAGTATTAGTTTAACCAAAAATAATTGTTGGTTTGATGTGAATGATAAAATTATATAAATTTTAAAAAATTTTGCTAAAAATTATGGAGTTTCCAGATTTATAACTTTATACATATAAGGCGAAAACAGTAGTATAAGATTCCTCACAAAGGTTGCGAACATGCAATTTTACCTTTAAGAATAGCGTTAAAAGTAATTATCTATTATGACTGCTGTAGTACAATAATATTTTAAGTAGAAAAACAAATGATAAAACTAGTATGTATAAAAAAAAACTGTTAGATACTTAGTTTCTGGATCGATATAATGTTTAGAAACGTATGTATATTTATTAATAAAATATGTACACGTACGTATATCACTGCCCACTAGTCCTGTATGATTGAAAGTTCGATAACATGATTAATATTTGAATGGAGTAGTCTACTTTATTCACAGTTCAAAACATTACTCTACAATCAAATAGTCGGGAATTCTAATGAACTATATGTCGCAGTGTCGCACGCCTATGGTATATGTAACATTATAATTTATTTCGTTCATCTCATCTTTTTTATTTTATTAGTTATTAATAAATAAAGGAGTTGTGGGATAAGAAAAAATAACAAAATTCATAAAAATACAAAAAAGTAAAACAAAAACCTTCGGCGTTTATATTAGCATTCTCCTTTTTAATATAGAAATATTATGGAATTTCATAAATTGATATGAACATGCTTTAAAACAGGGTTGGTAAAAATCAGTACTTCTTTATTTTTATAAATGTTTTAATATAATATACTGTTTTGTAGAACTTTTTACTTGGTCATGGAGTAGTAGTTTCTTCTTTTTATATTAAGATTTCGTAACTGTACTCTAAGAGTATATTTTTTACTTTGCATATTGCTTTTTTTAGAAGTATAGATCATACGGGTAATTAATGACTTTAATTTTTGGGAAGCTCCCAGTTACTCAATTATGGGATTCCATTTTTAAAAATATTGGATTTAATTTAAGGTACTCTGCTTTATATAAAATCTTTAAAATTACTCCTAATTTTTATATGTATTTTTTAAAATTAAATTGATCATATTCAATGTTTCATACATAAAGTCGATAAATAACTAACTAGGATAAGTAATAATAATAATAGTCTGTACATAAATCACTTTTTAAATGTTGTATGTTTCTAATATACATGTTTTTTTGTTTTAGGTATGTTCCTGAAATCTATTTCCCAATTACTTTCAAAAGGTATGAGTTAGTATATTAATATAAGTGTGTTCTATAATAATGAATAAGAGTTGTGCGTATGACGAAATTTATAATATAAAACATATATTTTACATTAATTCATAATTTGAAATTTTATCCCGCCTTTTGATGACGTAGTTATGGATTCTGACATTCAAATGTTAATATAACTTAGCATAGATTTGTTAATAAATATGTGCAACTCATAACAATTTATTCATGATTTTTATAGTTATCAAACATTCAGTGTTATTCAAATAATATTATTTTACCTGTAGTTCCTTGATAAATATCTTAAATAATTTAAATATAAAACCACCATTGTAAAGAAAAATTAACAGTTGCTGTAATATCAAAGATAGGTATATTTTTTTCTATATTCTGTGACATAAGATATTACGGCAGTTTTTTTCTCAAACAGTTGGAGATCGCTCATAATTTTAATGTTAAAAATGAGACTGTTTGTTTGTTAGTTTCATTATTCGTAAGATTTGTAAATTTGTTTGTTCCATTAATTTATTGGTTCATTTGATTTATTATTGTGCTTGTTTATTTGTTCATTAAACCTAGAGGAAAGCAATGAAAAATTTTATTTGCTAAAAACTAGTATTTTTAGTATAAAAGTTAAACAATATAAATAATTGATGTCAAATCATTTTTGATAAGGTACCATATAAAAATTTATTACTAGGGAGAGTTGGTTATTTGCGACAAAAATTATTATTATGTAATTAAAAGACTGTTAAGATAAAAATAGAACAACCCTATACCTTCCTTTGTCAGGTTTCAACCTGAAGCCATTAGATCACAAGTTCACGACTACGCGTCTATCATTTTGTCAAAGAAGCAAGCAACCATATTGTATCCATTAGAGAGGTCGCAATAGTCAAGTTAGTAATTGGTTAATTGAAACGCAGTGCAGTATGAAATCATGTTTCTATATGAACCCATTAAATACTAATGCAAACATGATGTGGAACTAACAGCAAATTACTACAAAGATGCAAATGTAGCTGAAACATATCGAATTGATAATTGTTAACTGTTGCGTCAATTTTCAAAGCTAACAATTAAAAATACGTTTGTTGAATTAAACAGGCAATCCCCCCTATTCTGTAACTCAGTGGTTAATTTTTATCCAGTCGCTAAATTTATTCTCCGATGAAAATAAATAGCACTGAAGAAAATATCAAAACATCAGTTGCAAAAACTTGTTTTTATTTGTCAAAAATTTTAGCAACTGGTTAAAAATTAACCACTGAGTTACAGAATAGGCCCCAATGGGGCCTATTATGTAACTCATTGTTTAATTTTTAACCAGTTGTTAAAATTTTTGACAAATAAAAACAAACATTACAAGTGATGATTTGATATTTTCTCCAGTGCTACCTATTTTCATTGGAGATAAAAGTTCGCAACCGGTTAAAAATTAATTTCAGTGAATGTTAGTTATCTAAAAAATATTTATTTTAAATATATTATTTAAAATTTTTATACTTCACAAACTTTTTAACAAGTTGTTAAATATTTAATCGTTCTTTAACTACCTACTAAGTTCGCGGTTTAGAAAACAAATTATTTTGTGCTACCCTTCTATTATTTCATGGATTTATCAATTTTGAATTTTTCTCAAGTAAAATAGAGTATGTAGTAACCGGCATTTTGAATTGTAACAATCTAAGTTCTTCGCCAAATATACACCACTAATTATACGAAAAACCTCAATAAAATTTATGTATTTTCTACCATGAGTGCTCGAAAAGTTCTCTCTATAGTATCTATAAATGTATATAATAATTATATAATTCTGTGACAAAGCAATTTTGCATATACCTAAGTAGGTTAGAAATAGAAGTAGAAATTTTATTTCGTACTTTCTGTTATTATAAAATTAATTTACTTATTTATGACTTTCATGGTTTATTGACAGAACTTATATAAATCGTAATTTTTTACTTGTTAAATATTATATTTAAAAATGTAAACGCAGGTCATAAGAAATATTAAAAAAGTAAAGTGTATCATTTCTTCAATAATACGAGTAAAATAATTTGCGAAAAAATACAATTATTGTTTTATGTTTGAACTGAAAATTGAATAATCTTTATATCTGATAATTACATAATTTGCATAAAAAAAATTAATTCAATTTGGAGGTGTGAAATTACCCTTGGAAAAATTGAT
Source organism: Stenolophus ochropezus (assembly GCA_035578165.1). Classification (NCBI taxonomy): domain Eukaryota; kingdom Metazoa; phylum Arthropoda; class Insecta; order Coleoptera; family Carabidae; genus Stenolophus; species Stenolophus ochropezus. The sequence goes on from JAQOWZ010000002.1 coordinate 15,762,350, forward strand.
ACCTATTGAAATATAATCAACTCTATTTAAAATAGGTAATTAACTTTTAGATACAAATATTCATAATTTTTGTGAAATAATAGGTATTAAAAGAAATATAGTCATCGAGAAAATGTTGAAATTTGATTATAAAATTTCCGAATTGTAGAGAATGTAGTAATAATAGTGTATTTTGTAATTAAGAGTAAATGTGATACTTTGTGACAATTTTGTCAAAAAGCATGATTTTTAAAATTTTTAAAGATATCTAAATATTACTGCACTTTTTTAATTGTTTTAAAAACAATATAATAATTTTATTTCATAATCGAAAAGGGAATAATAAAACCAAAGAAGTAATAAAAAAAAATTACTTTTAGTTGCACATTTAAATACTGTTTTTCTGTTTATTAATTAAATTAATTAAAATGATTATATATCATTTAATTTTAAGATATTATACAAAAAAAATATTATTATTAATAGTTTTGTATCAAATAATTAATTTTTTATTATAATTTAAGAAATTTAGAAATTAAACTTAAAACTTGTGAATCACGTCATAAAAGATGCCACTTTTACAATGTTTGAAGATAACATACTTTGTGAACGAAATTATTTTATTGTTCTGCTATAAAAATTATGAATTACATACGATGATATTTTGGCAATTATAATATTTGAGAAATGTTTTGAATTTGAATTTTTAATTCAAATTTTGGGGAGAAATAAAATATATCTACTCGTACGTAGCATTCATAATGGTAAAATGTAACATTGTGCATTGCATTGATGAATGTGGGATTAAAATACAACGATTAGGTATGTAAAACGCTGGCAAACCCCCTTTCAAGAGCACCTGCTTCCCCAGCTGTTCCTCCTCACGTCACCATGTGTTCGCCTCGCCGAGTTTCGACTGTTTGCTCGCCGAGTCCTCGAGTAGCTGAACGCACCCGCTTCGGTCTCGAATTGCCACCGAAATTGTGTTTTCCCAAAGATTTTCTCCTATTTTCTCTATACGCAAACACTCCAGTTATGAAATATTAATAGTCCTTCACTCGCTTAAGGGATTTCTAAGTTTACAGACGCGTGATTTTATCGAGAAATAATATTGGTTGAACGTTTTTACGAGACGAATAAATCTTACAGATGAAAATGCGGATGTTGTTTTTCAAGGAAATAAACTGGGAATTTGATTATGTTGGCTCGAGGTATATATAGATGTATAAACTCAGGCTTTTTCATTTCTTATTTTCTTTGGTTATTTTTTATGGACATAAAAAATAATTGAAGTACATATCTACCTTTTCATTCCATAATTGAAGTAAAAGGATGTCAGAATTTCATTTACTTGTAGAAAATGTTACTTATGTTTTATTGGTTTAAGTAATTTCTTGTAGATTATAATTATTAATATAAATATGTAAGTATAATATAATTATCTGATATACCATCATTTTGTCTTTGCGTACAATATAGTCATATAAAAATGTACTAAAATGATGAAAATTCAGGTTGTATATTGTTACTACTGTTAAATGGAGTATGAAATTCTTAAGATTCCCTGGACAATTTGCATTCGATACTCGCAAAGACACTTACTCCAAATGATACATACTATGTTTTCTTCAAATATAGATATTTTAGAAAATAATTTACTGCTTGACATTTCAATTTTTAGGTTATCAATTTGAATTTTTCAGTTATTGATGGCTTTTGATCTAGTTTAATAGTGACATTTACGACGATATTGCAGGTTTCAATTGTACAAATTATTTCTTATTCGCTGATTCTACATAGTTCCTACGGCTACGTGTTTATTTTTCTTCTACACAGGATTTGTGCAAGTAGCTATATTTCTACATGGGCGGAGAAAATTTTTAATTTCTATCTTGTGATTCACATCACAGAAGATTTCATTTTAATGTTTGAAGAAAAATAATTTTAAAACATCGAGAAATTTCGACGGTTTTGATTTCTTGACTCGAAGTATTGTTTTTAAAATCGTTCACGTCACACTCGAATCTTTAAAGTTTCACACTACTTTTTCAATTGTTACCAAGTTTTCAGTTCCATTACCATGTAAAATGATCGTAGCGCTGGCGTTCCTATAATTGGCACTGGGAATTGAACCATAGATATTATGTACCACTTCCAAGTCGGAGAATGCGAGTAATACAATTCTATTTATAAAAATATTTTTTTTCTATAGCAGATGTTAAAGTGTAATTTTATCAACTCAAAATAGTGGATAAAGTAGCACTTTAATCGCAAGGATAGATAAAGTAACACTTTAACAGCAAGGGTAGATAAAGTACTTTAACTTTTGTTTATTAGAAGTACATTTCCATAACAACGCACACTACTGACATTTTAAATTTGTTCTTAAATATTAATTTAATTTTTCTAATTCTTTTCTCTTCAAAACCTGCTATAGAAAAAAATAGAATTTTATACACGACGATAAAATTACATTATCGACTCACGAAAATAATTCACTCGCGATTATATCGCTCGTGAATTAACACTTTCGCTTGTCGATAAAATATTATTTTATCGTCTTGTATAAAAAATAACTATAAATATTGTTTATTTATTATAAAAGTTCAATATTGCATTTTAATATTTTTTACCTTGTTTCCACTTGTAATATCACCCATTAAAAATAAATATTCATTTATTTTGAAAAATTTTGAAAATAATACCGTTTCTGACAAGAATACAGATTAGAAATACCTACGTAGAAGTTTTGCTTAACTTGTTGCAAGGAAATAGAAAACTTTCTATTTTCTTGCTACAAAGTGTATTCTTTCCTCGTTTTCCGTAACGTCTGCAACATTTGTTGTTGCATTGTGGGAGGGGGCTTAACGGTGGTATTGTAATCGTACCAATTTTTACATGTTGAAATTTTGTCAGATATACATAAATTCAGGACTTAGCATCACGTTTTGACTATTTTACCCGTAATGTCCCTCATTTTCAAAGTTTGTTCTGTGGACACGTGTGGAACGAATTCGGCTTAACAATATTTCAATTTATAACACTAATGGCATGAGTTTATCGACTTTTGGCACAAATGGACATGGATACTTCTGTCAATTTTAAAAGATTTCTTTTTAAATTTAATGTTTTTGTTTTAATACTTTATTCTTTATTTTTAATTTTATCTTTCGTCTACCGAAGGAAGTCAAATATTTTAAATAATAAGCTCGCTTTAAAGATCCTTCAATAGTTTTCCAACGAAATTCATACGTACCAGAAATTTTTTAAATACTATGAAACCAAAACGTTACGACTAAATATTAATTACAAAACGTAATTGGTTTTTAGTAATAAAATCGGACGATGTAGTAAAAATTCTTAACTGTTTAGCTGTAAAATGTCATTTTTTTCAAACCTTTTTATTGTAGAACTGAAAGGTATAACATTTTCTATAAAATTTTCTTGAATTTTTTTTCATATATGTAACCCTTCGTTTAATGGATAAAAAGTATAAAATACATTCATTTTCTGCATCATGTAGTCCATACAATTTAGAAGTGTTGCCAAAGTTTTATTATTGAAAATCTAGTAAAGAGTAAAAATAAATATTAATTTAAAATTTTAATCACCCCTTACCCTCCGTATATATGGCCTCAAAAAAACACTGTTGTCAACTGGGGCAATAGCAGTAGTATTGCTATAAATTTTCCATTATCTGCCTTAACATGTGACCCAATAATACTATACAGAATCATTGATTTTGTTTACAAATCAATGATGGAACACAAGTGATCTCTCATTAAGTAAAGTAATTAGTAGGCACTTTATTGCATAATAGTACCAAATTTTTAAATGTATTCATGTACAACACGTGCCAGTAGTATTCAAAAACAATCAACATAGTTACAATTTATAGTTTGTTCTTTTGTTATAAAGCAGTAAATCTTGTTAAAATTCTCTCCTCGACTCCGCAGTTAGCAATTTTTCAGTAGAGCGCGTTCCCAATCAGTTTAGTGCACAAAAGAATTTGATTAATCTTCCGAAAAATAATAAATTTGTAAGATTACGCAAGATCTGGGTCACGACTTAGCTGTTGGTATCGTAAGTGGATAGTGATTGGCCGATCGCGGTTAATACCAACCCATATCACGTTTCACGATATTCTCTTCTATTTCCGCATTTCATTAAAAAGAAGAATCTGCGATAAATTAAAATCAGTCGGGAGTGCAAATCGATGTAACATTTAAATTAATGAAAAATTAGTTCATGGCTTTGTTAATTTCATCACTTCTATTATAGACACGTATTTGAAAGGGAATTTTTAATTGAACGAATATAAAATGGCTAGGAATTGTACCTCAGCACGACACTGAATAACTATTAGCAATTTGTGAACTGAATACATTTCTTGATATCCAATATATTCGAATTGATTTCCAAAATCACTATTAACCAATGGTATATTATATATTAAGAACGGTAAGGGATTTTACCGATCGGAGATAATTTTTTGGAGAAACGAAGCTATGACTCTAATTATTGTCTGGAATCAGGATTCCTGACAATTCATAATGCTTATACTGTTTTTTACACGACCAAATTAAATGTCCCACAACATCAGTAAAAAAGTTAATTTATTCATGAAAAACTAACCTCCATTTCTATGACATTTTTCAAATATTCGTTTCATTTGCAATTTTTCAGAATCTTGTTATTTGTGGATGTGTTTAGAAAAAAAAGATTGATCATGCAAAAATAAAATAACGCTATTACGCTATGATTGAGTTTCCAAATGAGTCCGAACCAACTTTGCATATAGGGTCCTTCCATAGACTGTACGCTGTCAATCGGCAATTAAATTGTCATCAACCAGTACCATAGCTAAGTTTTTTCAGACATTAAGCTAGAATCGATTTAACGACCATATCCACGTTTTTTTTTACTTTAAGCTAGAATTCTCTTCTCTTAAATGAAGTTATTTTAATAGTTATTAAAGAGAAAAAATATAATGTCATCAGTCTTCATGAAATTCGCTATCAATTCGTATTAGAACATTGTAAAGTTGAAAATTAAAGCCTAATATTCCATAAGACTCGGGACTAGTCAGCAACCGAAAACCTACTTTCGAATAATTCGTGCAAGCTATTAAAAATGTCGTTGAAATGGTGAAATAGGCAAAATAATAGTAACATTGAAAATTTTAAAATCATATATCTGACGAAAAAAGAAAAGGTTTTTTTTTTAGGTTTTTTAGCTTTGAGACTTTTCAGATTAATATCCATTTGGTATAAAGTAAAGTTCTCTTTGTAGTTCAGTTTTGTGTTATTTTATTGATTAGTAGCATTGGGAATCGAACTTTAGATTTTCCATTTATTCGAGTCGAAGTATGTTAATTTGCTAGCTAGTATTTCTGTGAAGCAAATAAATTGCTTTTTTTTAAACGCAAAGGGTTTCCTTACTTGGCTTTGATAACAGATCCCACTTTTTTCCGATTTTTATTTATTTTAAATTAAAGCTCTCGGTCAGTAGATGGGACATCGATGATTCTTTCTATTAACTCTGTGTTCAATTACTCAAATAATTAAACTCTAGCGGCGAGTTCTGGTAAATTTTGAAACTGAGAAGACGCGAATTAATGCGAATTAGAAAATTTTCTGTTAAATAAATAAAAAAATCATTGTTTAATTAAGATTACAAGTACGTACATGTATTTAAAATTACATTACATTGATGACTTCAGATGGTCATATTTTTTTATTACCATTCAACGTAGAAACCTAGTACGTTATTGGTACAATTATTTTTTAGATTTATTTTCTTACTGGTACGCTTCCTTGAAGAAATGAAAAATTTGATTTATTATTCATGATAGATAAATATCAAACAACGGTGTGCTATCAGGTTTTGCTTCAGCACAGTGCAATGGAAATTTTTTACAAAACTTAAGTGTTATTTGAAAAGGTCCGGTTTTTCGGTGGCATTTTCAGAAGAAAAACAAGCAGCGGAAGGCCTTCATCTTCAAAAACTGATGAAAATATAGTCAGAATCTGGTATCTTCTGCATTCAAATAGTTTGTTGACAGTACTGAATGAATGGTGAAGAGTTTAATTCGACTTATACTATCGTTCATCAGATTTTGACTAATTCATTGGAGATGAGAAAAATCTGCGCAAAAATTTTGGCCAGGAACAACATTCCTGTGACTCCTCAGCCTCTTTATTTGCCTGACTTGAGTTCTTGTGATTTTTTCTTCTTCCCTTGATTGAAAAATCACCTCAAGGGAAATCATTTGAGATACTTCAAAACATTTAAACGGCTGTAACCAACCAGCTGAAGGTGATTCCAGTATCCGAGTTTTAGCAATGCCATGAGGATAAGAAGAACCATCTCCAGAACTGTATAGCTTCTCAAGGAAGTTATTTTGAAGGAGACAATATTGAATTGTAATTTCTGTTCGAACATTTTCTTTTAATCGGTCTTATTACTTAATTTATACACTTCGACCAATACACCCCGGGTAAAAATAAACAAAAAATAATATGAGAAATAGTACGGGAAAATGAAGAGATCATGTCCTAAATATATCCCATTTTATGGACAATTTTGGGCATTACTAGATTTGTGACAGGTGATTGGTGCACTATAATTGGTGGAATAATTATAACATGTTTAGTTGCCAATTCGACAATAACAATTTCACATAACATTTTCTTACCGATTCGACGTACTGGATACGTTTTTTTACCGGTTCTTCGTACCGGAAAGTATAGGCCTACTTTCAACACAGAGATGTCGCTTCGACGGCAGCTATTTTTACAAAAATTAAAAATTGATTTTAAATTTTGATAGGAATCTATGCATTCTTATTTAGGTATATTGAATGAAATATTCGTTATAATAATAATTATATGAAAGTAAACTAATTATAATATTGTATAGGAACCTGAAGAAAACACTCTTTATATTTCGGTGTTGTAAACTTGACTTGGGTTTTTTGTACTATGATTCGTAAAAATAAAATAAAAATACTGTGGATTACTTCTAATGTATTATAAAGACAATTTGTCAATTTTTATATTAAAAAAGTTCAAAACCTAAAGCCCTAAAGGCCTGTAAAAATTCAAAATTTCTTATTTATGCACACTTAAGCAAATTGGTTTGCTATGCATAAAAGACTTGATGAAGTATTTATTTATAAAGAGGAATTATGATAAACATTTCATGAACCTTGTGTACAAAGTATTAGCATGAGAAGATGTAAATTTATTTAACATAACTTTACTCTTAACACTTCTCTCTCATTTATACATTATTCAGTTGATAATTATAAATATTGAATACTGTTATTGTTACCTTTACCTCAAATAAATAAACAGTAAAGGTAAATAAACAATTTAATAGTTCACACTCATAAAAACAATACTTGTTACAGAAAATATATTTACCTAATTTTAAAATATTTATTGAAATAGAATTTTCATTATAAACAAAAATTGTGAAATTTACTATTTTACAATATATACTGTAAAACAAATTCAGTTTTGTTTTTTACTTTATTTAAAAATTGATTGAACTCTTTTTGAACTTACAAAATGTAAACACCAATTATTTCTGCAAATAAAAATATATGCATTGCCTAATTAAAATAAAATTTCTCCCAGCATTGGTAAATATTTATATTTCTAAATTGCCTTCTATCAAACAGAATTGATCTATTGAATGTATAATATGATTTTAATGTCAGTAATTGATATCGTCTATAATAATGACACCAATGATATCCAATTACTTGTTAGGGATTTACAAACAAATCTGGATTGTTTTTTATGCAAACACAATGTTTGTTTTCAATTAACCTCCAGCATCGCAGTACAGGAGAAAACGATACAGAATACAGTAAGCTGTGTTCGTAGGCTGGACCAAATGCGGTAGAATTGCCATTGTCATTTCAGTTATTGACAACGCAGACCATAAAACTACTATTTGCAAATGAAATGAGGTTTCATTGATTTTGAAGCAGGAATGTGAGCACTAAATTTGACATTGCAAGGAGTTCAAAAAGACTTTAATACTGTAACGTTTTATTTATTTAGGTGAAGTGTAAAATTGATTTAAACACTAATATTTATATAACCAAGTTTGATTAAAGAAATGTGAATTATAAAGAATAATGAAAAATAACTAACACCATAATACCATATTTTTTAAAAGGTTAAGGCTGGTTTATGATGGATTTAATTTTCGAATTTTTTATTTATGATTTAGATTTTAAAATATAAATACACTCAAAATAAATGTGGTGGTTTATGAACGATTTACAAATTTAGAAATTTAAAATTTAGATTTGGAATATAACCAATTTTTATATTCTAAATTCTAAATTCCAAATTCAGCCAATCACAAGAAAACATTGAACTGACGTTTATAGGTTAAGTTAATATTAAATTAGGCAGTCCAGAACAAATGAAATTGGCAGAGGGCAGTTGTCAAAATATTATTTCAAATTTATTAAAAGTTTACTGGTAAAACAATAAAATAATTTTATACATCTGTATTGATATTTCGCATTTTAGAGATATTGTTTAAATTATATTTTCACTCAAACTGTTTAAAGTTTGTCAAATATATCTAATAGTGAGGTCAGACTTCACTATTATATATATTTCACAAAGTTTTTGACAGTTTGAGTGAATATATAATTTAAACAATATCTTTACAATGCGAAATATCGATACACATGAATAGAATTATTTTATTCTATTACCAGTAAATTTTTAATAAATTTGAAATAATATTTTGACAGCTGCCCTCTGCCAATTTCATTTGTTCTGGACTGCCTAATAGCAAATGACAGTTTGTGAGTGTTATTTTGGATTTATGGTAAAATAAAAATAATCAGATGTCAAAACAAATTCACCTCACTTCAAAAAAATGCCAAATCAACAGTCAAACATCAAAACTAAATATAATATCACGTGATACCTTTGATTGAATAAATTTACGAAATTAAAATCTATCATAAACAGAAGAAAAAATCAAAATTTTAAATTAAAAATTCTAAATTAAAATAAATAAAATCTATCATAAACCAGCCTTTAATGTTTTTATATTATTTTCCACATTTTTTTTATGCAATTCAATTTTTAATTGTATATTATGGTGCAAGTGTAAAGTCACGACTTGTGCTTTGTTGGCTCTTATACACGTGTGTCATAGCATACCCTATTTTTTATTATAGCTGCATAATATGCTGGAAAAATGGACCTGAAATTTGATTTTGACGTTACATAATTTTGTGTGATACGAGGATACGACATAACATCGTTTACATGAGATTGGTTAACATCACTTTGAAATTTTGAAATGTTATTGCTTAGTAACTTTAAAGCACAAAATGTTTAAATCTTGCGTTTTCGTACGCTTTTTAGTTTGTTAAACAAAGATTGTGATGTACATAGGTATAATAAAAAATATTTTTATCTTTCTGTCTATTTTCAGGGGTGTCGTTAGGATTTTAAAACACATTTTCAACTTCTAAAAACTTCATATTTTGTAATGTAACTATAAAAGTCAGAGGGTGGAAATAACCTATTTTGTCTTTTCTTTATTTATTTCGATTTTTCTATTAGAAATTTTTATTTACAAATTTAGACAGGTAAATCATATTATATAATTCTGTTTTACTCTTTTAATTTTGAAAGTTATGAGCAAAAGTTGAAAACCGAAAAAAATACATTTTCGTTCGTATTTTTAGTTACCTTTTTTTCGGAAAATAAAGACATCGTTTAAAATTAGAATTGAAACTTGAGATTTCACCTGTAAGACCAATGTATAAAATACAATATTTGGAAAATTTCAGTGCTACAATTGTCCGTGGTTACCCCGGATTAGACTATTATACAATATACGAATAATTAAAGAATCTACTTAATTATTTTCCATAAAAAAATCAATTCATTTTTAATGAAAACAGCTAAAAATTCACTAAAATTAAATTGTGTAGTATAAAATTTTCTACCATCCACTAAAATAAAAATTTAGTGACTAAATGAGTACCTCATTTTACTAGATATAGAAGAAATTCTACTAAATTGGCGTCACTGGAAACAGAGGGAATATCACATTTTATGATAAAATTAGGTTTGACATGCAACTGTCGGGGTTAGAATTTTGTGTATAACTGTTCAATTCATTAAAGTTCATGATATTTGTATTATTTAATTTTGAAAAATATATTCATTGAAAACAGACAAGGAACATTATCTAGAATACTGCAAGAAATGTGAATGGCGTTGCTACTCAATGCGCAGTATTTATCGTAAAGTGAATTTGTTAGAAGTGTTTGTAAGTGGTTCCTGGTTTATTATATTTTATATTGCTTTCTTTTATAAAAAAAAAAACAGATTATCTTCTTGGTTTATTATATTTTAATATTTTCTGTCATAAAAAATAGATTCGCCTGATCATAGAGATTTTTCTGATTTAATTTAATCTTTTTGATCTAAAACTTGGTATGGAATACTTATTTTGTTGTTTGCTGTTGTTTTCTTAATTTTTTGAAAACTACAAAAAATGGAATTTTTCTTTTTTGTAATGTGGTCTTCATATAATTAAATTTATGAATATGAATAATAGGGCTTCCCCGCTTTCTATTTTTTTATAATACAGTAGAAACTAAATCTATTTCAGGACAAATATATTTCAATTTTTTCTACCATAATTTCTTCCAATGTAGCTAAAGTCCAACTATTAATCTTATTTTAAAGAATTTGACATTTCAAGTAAGAAATATGCGAATTCAAGCAAAAACTGATCGAACGTATTGTCCAATAAATTGTCTTGCTAAAAAGAAACCCATTTCAGAGTAAAGCAAATTATTGTTCAATAAATTGTTACCAATTTTTTCATGTCTTACAATCATTTTATTTTATAAAAAAGTTAATTTAAGAGAATTGCGTTCAGTTTTTTACTGATTTTTTCTTCAATATATGTATATTGTAAATGAAAAATAATATTTAATATATATGTACATATATTTCAATATAAATTATATAAAAATATTAACAGTTTGTAGTACAAAGTAGGAACGTAGTTTTTCTGCTGCAAAAGATGAATAAATGGATATTCCTGAGGACCTGAAAAACACTTCACTTCTACGCAGCATACAATATTTTTTATCCTATATCACAAAACAACAAGAAAAGGGATCAATCTTGTTTTAGAATTTTTAAAATTTTGAAATAATGGTTATGTACTCTTTAGAACGGAGTTCATGATCTATTAAGTAGAAAACCCGAGTCTTAGTCCTACTGTTTCAAATTATTCACCCTCTATTTTCTACCTACAAATGATTTCTGTTGTACGCCAGCTAAAGTGTCGGAAAGTGACGTCTGATAAACATCTGCGGTGTACATATATAACTACCAATATCGAAGCGTGACTGATGTATTCATCTATGAATTTTTCATTTAAAATATCAAAGTCAAAGTAGATTCGCGGTTAGATTGTTATTTCACTATTGAGCAAAAAAATATTTGTCAACAATAACGAACTATTTGACAAAATTAAATTAAATATTATGCATGTTATTTCTGTCATCTATGTATTTTAACTTGTGAAACTATTTAACGGCCTAGGCTTATTTTTACAAGTCTGTTAGGCAAATGTCTTCGTTATTACTCCTGCTAATATAATATATCGTATCGTTCCCATAAAATAGTTCATAGTTCATAGTTATAAGCCTTGGCAAACAATCTTCGTACTCGTCATGAAAAGACTAACCTCCCTGCCACGTTAGGTAAATGATTATGTAATTCAGCACAAATATGTATGTAGATATTATGTGTAAAACATTTTTTCGTCTATAATCTATTTAAAGTTATTAAAGGTATATTTAGTTAAATGCGGGTGATTCTGCAACATAAAAGTTACACATGTACAATATTTTATTATAATATCTAATTAGATAAAAATAAATTTGCATAGTAAGTTTTTTTAATTAATATAATGCAATATATGACTACCACAAATATTACTTTACTAATGGACTACACATAAAAACAATATACTAGGGTATAAATGTGAATAAACATTTATTAAAATTGAAAACTTTGTAGTTTAATGAAAGAGAGCATCATCAACTTATCATTGAAGTAAGAAAATAGATACTCCTCATACAGTAACAAACAGGGTTCATAACTAGTTCAATTTAAAAGTGAGAAAAATAGGGAGAGGCGCTTCCAGTTTCATGAAACTTACTTAAATAAAATAAGGAAAACTAATGCACATACACACAAACATTTTCACTTCGAATATTTATTTTTTTCATGATAAGTAGTCATACATATTACATACCTAAGTAACATATAGCGCCCTGAAGAAAACTTATTTGACGTCGAAATGTTGATGTATATTTGTATTTAATAAATTCACTGAATTCTCCAAGAACCTCTTACTTCTTACTTAGATTTTACAATAGATACATAATATTTCTTGACTTTTTTATCCACTGTATGTCGACATTTTTACTTCCTTATAAGAATTTAAGCAAATATTGTAATCTTGAAAAAAATCGGTTTTTAGATTTCAACAGAAGTATCCATTTTGACTATCCCTGAATCCATTTTGACTATTTTCGGCGTGACGTCTGTACGTATTTCGAGTAACTCAAAAACGATAAGCTGTAGAATGTTGAAATTTTGTTTATTTAACATATAATTATGCATCTCCATTTTTTGTTGCAATTAAAAGAGTAGTTTACTTTTCGCAGAAACTTAATGTAAATCACATTAATTGACTTTGACAACTGAGAAATATTTCTTTCTTTGCAAGTTTTTGGGCGATTAAAATAGATAAATGCAGAGATAAATATTTTAATAAAATTTTCAAAAGATGAACCATTTTGAAGGGAAGTTCGAATATATGAAACGAATGGAAGTTGAAGAATGATTATCCGTAGAAAGATCTCTTTTTCAAGTGAAATAAGTTTAAATGAAGGGCAGCAAACAATGTGTATAGCTTTCAAGGAAGTCATGTGATGTCCACATCAGCTTTTTATATAAACAAAGTATCGACTCATATTGAAATTTAGAAGTAACTGGAAGAATTGAAAAACAAGTTCACTTTCTGAGAAACCATGCATCACGAAGTTGGAACGAGTGTAATAACGATACTTGTGTGAGCCACGCCGTATCTGCTCTAGAATTGTGTTTTGTATTCCACGTGACATTTCCACTGAATGCAATCTCTGTGCATATAAATATCGAAAACAGTGACAGTTTTAGGTTTACGTGACGCAAATGTATCGTTTGCGTCATGTAAGTGTCTCTTGACTGCAGTAGGAAAGTGAGAAAATTACTTAAAAAGAACAAATGCAAATGTGATTAGAACAGACATTAAATTCTCTTGTTACTTATTGTTATAGCTTTGTTATTGTGTATAATTCTCAAATTTGCATAACTGTTAGGTAGAACATAAAATAGAATTGTTATTTTTATTTCCCATATTAGAGAAAATTGCGGTCCTTGTATCTGCCTTTCATCGAATAATGTCGTAACTAAAACACTTGAGTAATGTTGACTTTCATAGATATTATTATCATTATATATAATCATTTCAAATAAAATGAATTTAATATTAAATAACTTCTTAATAATTATTTATAAATTTCATTGAGTTACATTCACATTATATGACCTCTCGCCTACTACAAAATAAGAGATAGTGTTTTCGTGCTCTAAGACATTATTGTGATTTTAACAAATGCGCATGTTATGAGATTCAAATTTTAATATTTTTAAGACTTTGTTTTCGTATGTGCGTATGTTTAATTATTGAATTACTAAAATTACAAAATTTTGTTACATGTAGTTCAAGAAATTTTATAAAAATTTAGAATTACATACCTAACATTTTAAATGCAATTTAAAAGGAATTAAGAACTAAGAGAAATGTTGTAAAACAATAGCAATTAAATTTCAATTTAAAAACAGAATAAATATTTAATAAAAATAAAAAAATATTTTTCATTAAAAACAGTAGTATTGAATATAATTCATTGATTATTGAAACGTGACATTTTTTCCGCTAATTAATATTCAGAATTTCCGTAGTTACCAGTTTTGCACTTAATTCAATTAGGTGAGGAGTGAACATTTTAGTGTCAGTACGGATTTATAACTTATTTTAAAATTAAGAAAGTAATGCAAAATTATTGAAATATAGTTTTTATTTATATTGTTAAGGTACCTTTCTACAGGGCCGGATTTAGCGGGTGAACTAATATCAATATAAAAAACACTACACCGACAACAGAATGTAGTTGGGTGTTCCAATTTTTCTTTGAAATCAATAAAACATTCACCCCTCAAACTAATAGCTGTATTACTTTGAATTATTTACCCTACAAAAATGTGTCGCGTATATTAAAATGACCTGAACAAAGTTCCTATCAATATTTTTCTGTTAACCGGCGTTTATGATAACCAATGCTGTAACAGAGATAAAAAACCGGCCCTAAATTCTGAAAAAAAATATTCAATATTGGTGACATATTTTAAAGAGAATAGTAACTCCTATAAAGTTATTAGGTGGATTAGGTTTAGCATTTCGTGGGACTGATACAAAGAGTACCTTCACGTATGCGCAGTGTTGGCAATTACATCTGTTATTTCTCATACTGCACATGCGCAGTGTTGGTAAATATGGTGAGAAATGAATTCTTACACTTTAATCCACGATTGTGGTAAATATGCAACTTTGATGCTTTATATAAAGTGACAAAAGTGCCACAACCGCTGACTTAAAAAAAAGTAATGCTAACTACTTATCACACGTTATTAGTTCCGAATTTATTGATTTAATGGGAGGGTCCAAATTTTATAACCGTTTCAGGCCCCAAAATGCATAAATCCGGCTCTTTACTTATATCTAAATTATTAATTTATATTGTTTGAAAAAAGGTATTATATTATTACATTTTTATTTTCCATATTGAGGGAATTTTCCACAAGTTGAAATATGATGTACTCGTTCCTTAAATTTATGTACTTTTGACATTCTGACATGTGTTTTGCTTTTACAGCCTCGTTGCAGGTGTTGCATATATTGGGATCTACATTTCCGAAAATAAATCTAGTAATGAAAACATGTTCCATTCGGTTTATTTGCGTCCATGGTTTTGTTCTGCTTTTGATATTTCTGATTTCCATCTAACTCAATTATTCTACTACAAAGTCATATGCAACCAAATGAAGTTGATACGATGAAATGAAAGAAACATATGTAGATACATACATACATTTTTGCTACTTTGAACACTTGTAACAAGATGGAAATTGCGGCCCTTATTTCCATGTTATTGTAGCCTGCAGTTTTTCCGTGGTATACAATGCTGTCATCGGCCTCTACACTTTGACATTTTTGTTATAAAAATTAAAAATTAGGGGCCAGATACCGATGAGATATTGGCTCACCGGCAAAATTTATGTTGTTTAGATAACAAGTTGAGGGTAGATTTATCTCTCAACCAAATTTTATACAACGCAGACTTATGTAGTTGTAGTAGATCGGTCGCAGGCGTAATTTAGTTTGTTTAATTTAGTCCATTTTGTTTTAGGCGTCTGATATGCATCAAACGCACTTTAGGCCAGTTACCGGCTCTGAAAGTAGGTGGATCAGTCGGTGTATTGATCCACAAAGTATTTAGTTAAATTAGTACTTTTTTTGCAATGTTCGGTATATTTTAATAAATGTAAATTCGTAATGTAAATAAAGTTTAGTTCAAGTAAAGTAAGAAAGTGAGTGTGTCTGTGCTCCCATGCGTGTATTGTGTTCCTGTGTTTTCTGCTGCATCAGACATCAGAAGATAGCAGTGGTATTCCTTTTTTCAGTCGGATCAGATAAGATCAATTAGTTCAAGTCAGATAGATTAGTTGAATCAGTTCACTTATTCAATGCACATGGAATGCCATTTTGGATCACTTTAGCTCGTGTTTTTCGTTTATATTTAAATGTTTATTCAACAATGTTTGGGTGTAGTAATATTCAAAATTTAGGTTATAATTTTAATTCTATTATTATTATTGTTAGTACATTTTATAACGTAGATAATATCAGATATTTCGTCTTGTTTATCATCTCCGATGGTAATTCTCATAAATTTTGAGTTTAGGATAATAAATTTGTAATTTCTCCAATTATTTTCAAATATTTAAAAATACAGCAAAGTCACGTGATGATCTGAACTGATCTACCTCGGCGAGTGGATTACTTAGGAATCTTAGTATCAGTTCGTTCAGTAAAGGGGGTAAAGTAATCCAGTGAAATATAATGAAAAATAAGTGATCCGGATTCAAAGTGTAAGTTGGATCAGTTCAAAGTGGCAAATGAAATACGTCTAGAGAAAGCCACAAAGTAAAAGAAACATAGCATCATACTATTATAACCCCCTCTTTGACACATACACAAATTGAGAAGTCTTAGTGGTAACCACTGAACCAGTAAAATAATAAGTAAAGAATTAGTGGCATGTTTGTGGCTTCTTTGCAAGCATCACACTTTTCTTAATTTTATAAATAAGAAACCTTTGTTTTCAGTTTGACCTCAGCCTATGTTTGTAGGGCATTCCAAACTATTTGCATATTTTGGGTTGATGACTCTCTTAGTTCTAGTTTTTAGTTCAATTATATTTTATGATTTTGTAAAAATATCTGTTTTTAAGTTTATGTAACTCACAGAGGCAGTCCGTGGTATACATATATATTTTATATTCTAGAATCTAAAACGAAAGCTGGAATACAATATTTTATTTACGTTTTTCTGAATGAATCTTTAAAATGTTGGTGGAATTTTATAATAAAATCGTAAAGCTTCAAATCTAGCGAAGGTTACTGTACAGCATCGTTCGTTTCTGTACTGGATAACCAGGGCCGTACCAAGCGAGGGTGTTAGGGGTTCTCAAACTTTGAGGGCCACCAAAAATATAAAATAATTTTATTATATTTATTTTACAGTTATGATAATATTTCATAAACCATACATACCTATATATTCAATTCTATTTGATGCAATGAAACAAGATAGTTTGCATTTAATTCTGATTGACATGAAAATAAATTTACAAACAGTACCTATATAGTAAGTTTTCTGGTAAATTTTATTACTACCTTAATATTTTTCCTGAATAATACCCAACATTAGTAATTTATATTTAATTACAGTTTCAAATATTTTATTAATAAAAAGTGCAAAATTACCACTATAGGTGGTGGCAAATTTTATCTGACACGGTGTCAATGCATCTTGGAACGACCCTGAATAAAAATGTTTAGTGCTTCCGTTCATTTATTTCAGTTGTCTATCAAAGTTTTTCTGTCTTCTCGGTTGCAGAATTTAAATTATAAGTACTTAATTCATTTTAAATATAGTGAAAAATATATTAAAAATGTTTTATTTTTGCACAATCGAGTATTTTTTAAATTTTTCAATTGAATTTCCAACGCAGTAAGTTATACTGATAAATTACTCACTCAAATAAATGTCAACTAGCAACTACCAAAGTTTAATTTAAAAGTATCAAATCTTTTCAAATAATTCTAAATTTATTACTGCGAACGTATTTTTAGGATTTTAGTGTTATATATGCCAAAAGGATTTATAAATCGTAGGTATTTTTCCTTTATTCTACCATTAACTTCGCGAAATTTTAATAGTAAAAATATTTACACCAAAAGTACAACAATACCACAATTGGAAAATCTTGGATCTATTAAGATAAATAAGAGAATTAATGCTAACATTTACAATTAGCGTTTTAATTACCCAAAATTAAGACCACATTTATTGATAATTCCGGAGAAAAACAATAATAAAGTTTTGGAGAGGGTATATGTGACATCATGTACGAGAATTAAATAAAATTTGAATTCATTTAATGCCAACCAAATTTACACCAAAACAATCTGTTGTTTAATAACAAAATATTTTTATTTTATTCTGTGAGTTGCCTATATTGATATCTTTACATTGTTTCCGCAATAGTAATGACTAATTTATCATTAACAACATTTATTCGGTATCATTAAGTAAAAAAATAGGTTAATTGAATTCTCATTTTTAGCATTGTAGAATGCTCTCTCAATCTCCTACATGACGTCAGAGATATAAGGCACCGTTAAATAAATTTTAATTTCAAATGCTAATTTCAATGAAATTATAAGATAATACCTATATAGTTTTGTCATTATTATTGGTAGTCACAATGGTTAATTTTTATACTTTTTTGCCTTCAATTCGACAGTGATCATATAGCCCATTACGCCAGAATATTATTTAATTGTGGCTTCCCTAGTTCTAAATATCACCTATCACGCCTCTTAATTGGTATTTTACTTATCCTGAAAAAAGGATAAAATATACAAAATCCATAGTAGTCATATTTGTATCTTTTAAGTCGTAAATTAGGTGTAAACAAATTCTGTAGCAATATGAATAATTTATGATACAACATAATTTGCGAAAAATTTAAATTTAAAAGTGTTTGTCTAAGAAAAACAGTTTAGAACTTGAAACAAAGTAATATTTCCGAATGAACAATGGCAGCCAACTTTTACAATTAACTTGACATTATTACAAAACTTTTATATTTTAATATGTAGCTATGTTTATTGACTTTTAATGTATTTGTGGAAAATCATTAAAACGATACCATAAATTTGTTCTCTTTATTAAATAGCAGTATGAATCATATCTATTTATTTTTACATAATTATCTGATAATAAATTGCAAATAGAAAATATGAATATAAAATATAATAAATAATACATTATTAATTTATTGGCTGATACAAAAACTATAATTTATTGTTTATGAATATAGTTACATAATCTAAATAAGTTACATAAATACAAATATATGTACATTGCATATTTTCTCATGGCAATTATTTATTGTTCTAGTTCTATTATTTATTTTGAAATGATAATAATACAATATTTTATTACGCCTCAACCAACGGACTTTCAGTTAGATATTGCATCTTGTGGAAAATGAACTGGACAATGAATTCTTGTCTCCTTTGTGAATTGAGTGTCTTTTGTTACCAAACAAATGAGAAAAAAAGTATTATCACTGGAAAATGAAAATCATTTACCTTCATTTCTTTTTATATTCACCAGGAAAATATCATATTTTTGTGAACAAGAATTTCTATAAATAAAAAACATAATTTCTATAACAAATGTAGTAAACGTTCATGCTGTTCACATATCACATTTAATGTGACTTTATATTGGGTTATATTGATGGAAAAATCTGAGCATCGGTCTTGTAGCTGTCAGAAATCTGCTAATTATGATGTATTGTTTTTAGATTTAATCTAGTTTGCCCTGAAAAGCTACTCTTCTGTAGGATTTACAATGTACTTTGTTCTAGAGGTAATTACATTATCTACTTCAAATTGTGGACTTTTGCTTTAACAGTTAATGAGAAATTGCAACAGTATCGCTAATGTTTTAAGTTCTCCTTAAATATAAAATATTGTATCAAATAATCTATTTAGTACCGTTAAAAGTATGTTCTTTTAATTTACTTATTATTTTTAAAAACATAGGAAAACATTTAATTTATAATAAAAATTTTCTACAAAAATTCACACAAAAATATACATATGTACTTTCATTTTTTATAGATAAATTAGTTTGTTATTTTTAAACTTTCGGAGAAATGTTAATTTTTGTCAAGTTGAAAACATATTTTCAATGAATTTCTTAAAGTTTATTATTGGTACATCTTATCAGACGTCAACTAATACTTAAATATTAGCCAATACCTGATAAATTTTTCATCAAAACTTGATAAATTTTATTTTTCAATAAATATCTGCTATATGAAATATTCTGAAAATATACAGGATAGTAAATAGTAAAGGAAAAAAAATCACAGTCCTTTTTATAAACTAAATAAATCAGTATAAATCTAGTAAACAAATTTTATATTGTACACTGAGGGACTGAAACGCAAGATTTAATCCTGAGAGTGAGATTTTTTTTACGTGCCGTAGGCGAGGGAAATATTCATGTGAGGGACACTGTAGTCCTATTATACCTATACATGCTATTTTGTGCACTTCCGTATATACATTTTAAAATAATAATTATTGGTTACATTTATATCTATAATTGTCAAATATAATTGAAAACAAACATCATTATGCACATTTTTGAGGTAAGCTAGCCTAGGTTAAATACTTAATTGTTTCTGTGGTAACATAATTCATGTTTATTAATTTAAGCACCTAGGGATTAAATTCATATTTAATACCTAAGGGATTGTGCTACTTCAATCTTCGGAAATGAAGAGTAAAGTAAGCTTTTAGTGCCGGAAGTACAAAAAATTATTTTGTAGATATTACTACTTTAAATGGCACACTTGTACATTTTTGCACCAATTAATAGAAATTTATTTTTCCTTTAAACAAGTTTAAGGGTTTTTACCTTATAAATTTAATAGATTTAGCGATATTAAAGAAAATATTAAAATCTTGCTTTTCAAAATGAAATGTGCATTAAAATGAAATGAAAAAATATAAGTACAGGAAAGAGAATACACATCTCTACTTTATATACTTACATATTAATACCGTAAGTTTTTTTAATGTGAAATATGTGGTTTATCATATCCTTGGTTACGACTTGATATTTGATTGACAGCAATGTAAATTTGCTTGTCTCATTTAAAATGAATTATAGGGAACGAATTTGACATTTGCTTTTTGGGTTATAAAATTTTATTACTGGCCTGCACCAAGTGCAAGAACAATTTTAAGAGTCATTGACTTTTGGATTAAGTTATTTAAAGAAAAGTTAAACTTTTTAGCAGACCATCAGACCATTAATGTTTAGTCTTGTTGAAAAATGTATTTAAAGAACTGAATAAAATAAATTCTAGCATACAAAAAATAACACATGAAAACTTGTTAAAATCGTCCGATAAAATTAGAACTCTTAAATACAAAATAGATTTTTGGAAATTGAGGCAAGTTGGAAATGTTTACAAGAAACATAAAACGCTTGTTAACATTAAGAATACAGATTTGCTACTATTTTCCAGATATATCTATTAATAGTTTTTGCAGGATACGTTGCGAATGAAATATTCTGAATTTTCATTAGAATCCATTTAGATATTTGTTAAGAATAAATATCGCAGTATAGGATCCAGAGCACTTCGAGTTTTAGTTTAATTTTACCTCTTTTATGAATGTGACGTAAGATTTGTAAATTTGTTAACATCAAAATTTAAAAGAGAGAACTATAGAAGTCGGTAGAACATAAAATGCGAGAAGTTTGTCCAAAATATACTCAAATACTGTTTAGAATGTTGTTGCTGTAGCTTTTTCTCTTCTGAATGGTGACAATTCACAAACACTGCACTAGGTTTATAAATTAAACCGACACCAAATCTATTTACAGCAAAGTTTATTTACATACAACAATACAATGTCTCACACAAAAATATTTACAACGAACAAATATATGAAACGAATAACAAACAAATTACGAATAAAAATGCGAATACAAAATTAGAGCTAACGACCCTTGAGACTAAGCACTTGGGCTTCGTAAATTCGACTGCCTGGCTACCAGAAATTTTGAGATCAGTAACGTAGTCCTAGCCAACCCCCGCAAGGAAGGGCACCAATCAAGTATAAGAACCTATTATCAATTACTCTATTGGCTAGTTTAGAAATGCAACATTCCAAAAAGATCTGCAAGGGTCTGGCGACCAGATGTTGAAGGTACAGTAAGAGGATTACAAATATCTAAGAACTAAACAATGGGAAATTTCCGCCAGACACAAATGCTAGGCGGCAAACAGTTTTACTAGGCTCGCCCATGGTTTTATGAGGGTATTACAACACAAATAGCCTAAATGGGTTTTTCTTGAAATAAAATAAACAAGCGACAAACATGCTTTTCTAAATGTTTAAATAAAATAAAGTTAGTATTTATCGTCTTTACATGCCGCCTCCCTTGAAAGGATCGGCTTTCAAATGTTTCTCGCACAAATACCACTTTCGCTGCACTTCACAAGGGGAGAACACTAAATGTCAAGGGGCAAGGGGCACAATTTGACTGTTGCTCGTTTGAACAAACCCTTGGATGTGCGGACTGTCGCGACTCGCACCGCTCCATCGGTACCCGGATGAACTTCTTCGATGCGTCCGATTGGCCAGTGGAATGGAGGTGAGTTGTCGTCACGAACTAGAACCATTTGTCCTACTTCTAGATCCTTGGACGATGCCTGCCACTTCGTTCTCTGCTGAAGGGTACAGAGATACTCCCGATGCCATTGCTTCCAAAATTGTTGCTTCAAATGCTCGATAAATTGCCAGCGGGAAAGACGATTAATTGGCACCGTCAATAATTCTGGCTCGCAATTGCTAGCTAATGAATCTCCAATTAGGAAGTGAGCAGGAGTAAGGAATGAACAATCATTGGGATCATTGGTAAGTGGCGTGAGGGGTCTTGAATTTAGAATTGCTTCAATCTGACTGAGAATCGTGGACATTTCTTCAAATGTTAGTGAAGCATTTGCCAGTTGTTCTAATTAGGTGATGCTTCACGAATCTGACTGCTGCTTCCCAAATCCCACCGAAGTGTGGAGATCTGGGAGGTATAAAATGCCACGAAATATGAATTTGTTGTGTGAAGTTTATAATCTTATTCTTAAATGCTTCTTCGGTAAATACTTCATGCAATTTTACCAGTTCATTATTAGCCCCCACAAAGTTGGTCGCGTTGTCTGAGTACATATCGGAGGGTTTACCACGACGACTCATAAAACGTTTGAGGGCGGCGATAAATGCTTCGCTTGACAAATCGGAAACCAACTCTAAGTGCAGGGCTTTGGTTGCCATGCAAATAAATATAGCGCCGTAAGCCTTAATGATTTTCTTATTTTTTCGTTTGCCTTCTCTAAGTTGCAGTGGTCCAAAATAGTCTATTCCACAAATCGCAAAAGGTCGCGCAGGGGTGACTCTGCTTGTAGGTAAATCTCCCATAACATGCTGTGCTGATACAGGTTTGGCCCTGAAGCATGTCACATATTGATTTATTATTTTCTTGACCGTGCCCTTACCGCTAATGGGCCAATATTCTAATCTAACCGCAGCTAAAGTATTTTGGACTCCAGCATGTAGTTGGTCTGTATGACACTTCGTGATAATTAATTTTGTCACAGCGTGATCTTTTGGTAGTAAGATGGGATGTTTGTGATGATACAAAATTTGTGTAGCATTGCGCAACCGACCACCAACACGAATAATTAAATTGCTGTCCAAAAATGGGTTTAATGATTTTAATTTGTCTTTAATTATTCCATGGGTTGACAATTGAATGAGCTCTGAATTAAAGCACTCGCTTTGAACTGTCCGAACAATACATATAATAGACTTTTGTAGTTCTTCGACCGAAAGAGGTCCACTTGTAGGCTCAGTGCCGTGGATTTTACTTTTTAAATTGTTTTTAAATCTGAGACAGTAAGCGATAACACGGGTTAATTTATCGAAATTTGAGAATCTTGTAAATATGTCGTTGCTACTACTTGTGCTTGCGTTGACAGTGGACATGGATATTGTGCGACGTTCTGGTATAGATTCTTCTGTCTCATTTACGAATGTTGCTGGCCAGGTACCTGAATTTTGAACTAGCCACTCGGGCCCCTTCCACCACATGTTGCGTGATACTAGGTCCGCAGGTGTAACACCACGGGAGATTAAATCTGCTGGATTTTCTTGAGAACGTACGTGACGCCATTCCACTGATTTTGTTAAATCCTGAATTTCACTCACACGATTAGCGACGTATGTTTTCCAATTACGTGAATTTGACTTTATCCATGCTAATGTTATCGTTGAATCTGTCCAACATACGATTTTGGAAATTGATATTTGAAGCGCATTGATTGCTTTATCTAGAAGACGGGCTAATAACAAGGCACCACATAGCTCAAGCCTTGGAAGTGAAATATTCTTGAGAGGCGCGACTCTGGATTTTGCGCAGATTAATAAGCTGGTATGATGTTCTTGATTTGATACTCGTAAATAAATACACGCGCCATATGCCGACTCGCTAGCATCACAAAAACCATGAATTTCAAGTGCTGAGGGTTTTATGCCATTGATGATCCATCTGGGCACACTCAGTGAGTTTAATTCTTGAAGTTGATTTTTGAAATTAAACCACGTGGTGTGAATATCTACAGGTACGGACTCATCCCAATTAAGATTTAGTTGCCATATTTTTTGCATAAGCAATTTTCCCATTATTAATACTGGCGCAAGCAATCCGAGGGGATCGAAGAGTTGGGCTATATTTGACAATATGTTTCTTTTGGTGATTTTAGTTTCGTTTGGAAAAGTAGGCACGTGAAATTGAAAACAATCATTTAAAACATTCCATGGTAATCCTAGCGTGCTAATATTTTCATTTTTATCTAGGTTGATAATAATTTGACTTGCATCTTCAGATTGAAGTTCATGAACTAAAGGTGAATAGTTTGAAATCCATTTACGGAGATAAAATCCGCCTGATTTTAATAGGTTGTTTACTTCATTGATTATTAATGAGGCTTCTTCGATTGTGTTTGCACCAGTTAGGAGGTCATCAACATAAAAATCACGGCAAGTTATTTTTGAGCCAACAGGATAGTTTTGATGTTCATCTTTCGCGAGTTGCTGCAGTGATCGAATAGCTAGGTAGGACGCGGAAGCTGTACCATATGTGACAGTTAATAAGTCATATGATTTTAATTTTTCTTCTTCACTGTCGCGCCATAAAATTCTTTGGAGAGGTGTTTGTGTTTCTTCGATTAAAACTTGCCGATACATTTTGGTGACGTCGGCGGTTATGGCGAAACGATGGGTTCTGAATCTCAATATGATTGAAATTAAATCCTCCTGGAGTGTAGGTCCTACCATGAGTGCGTCGTTTAAAGATATTCCCGTGCTTGATTTTGCGGAGGCATCGAATACTACGCGCAATTTTGTTGTGGAACTACTTTGTTTCACGACCCCATGGTGCGGCAAATAAACGATTGTCTGATTTTCAGTGGTTTTTGAAGATTCTTTCATGTGTCCTAACGCGAAATATTCTTGAATGAAACTTGTATATTGGGATTTCTTGTCTGGCTGTTTGCGTAAGTTACGTTCAAGTGAATAAAATCTTTTACGCGCCAATTCGAACGTATCTCCGATGTTTTGTAATACTTCAGATTTTATCGGCAGGTGTACAACAAATCTACCTTCTTCATTTCTTCTATACGTGTTTGAATAAATTATTTCACATTCCTTTTCGTCCTTAGTGAAGACCTGTTGAGGCGAGTATTCCTCTTGGTTCCAAAATTTTGTTAAACAATTATCGAGTTGAGTTGTTGTTAAATTGCAAATGCTCTTGTTATTAGGAACAACGCTGCATGCTTGCATTTTACCGGTAATGATCCATCCCAAAAGAGTTTTTTGAAGTATGGGCATGTTTTTTCCAATATTAATCCTTCCTAAGCATAATAAATTCCAAAATAATTCTGCCCCTATCAACATATCAATTTGAGACGAAACACTGAATTCTGGGTCGGCTAACTTGATGTTTTTGGGAATATTGATGCCTGATTTATCGAAAGAGACAAGTGGCAAATTTTCCGTTATTCTCTTGAGAATTAAACAATTCAATGTAGATTTAAAGGCATTGTATCGTGACTTTATTTTTATATCAGCACTAGATGTAGTGTAGGACTGCGACTTATTTATTCCGGTTATTTGAACTGACGTGTTTGTAGTTGAAAGCTTCAATCGCTTAACTAATTCTTCGGTAACGTAGGAAGATTGCGAATATGAATCGAGTCCAGCTCTACAGTGATGAGGCTGACCCTTTGAATCGTAAACTATGATTATGGCAGTAGCTAACAATACCTCTGATTTGTTTTCAATTGTTCCACAGTGAGAAACTGTTGTTGTCGGGTTTATTGCAGGATTTGTAGATGAAGAATTTGATTCGATCTGATTATGCGGCGATATGTTTGAATCCGTTTGATTATCGTGATGGAGCAATGTATTGTGTCGTTTGCTGCATTTTCTGCAAGAACTGGAGTTGCATTTATTTGATGTATGCCCAGCTCTTAGACAGTTGATACATAGATTTTTATTCTTAATTGAATGGAAACGTTGATCAATGGAAGATTGTAAAAATTTATCGCATTTATATATAGAGTGAGGCGCTCTGCAGATTGGGCATGTTATATCAGAAGTCGTGATATGAACTGCTGTGACTGTAGGATGAGATTTGTTTTGATTTATTTGAAATTGTAATTTATTTGTTTTAGATACGGCGTCAAGTATTTGGCATCGGAGCGATAGAAATTCGGTCATGTCTTTTAATGTCGGTATTTGTTTTCTGTCTAGATTAGCTTCCCATGCTTTGTTGGTAATTGGATCTAATTTGGTAGTTATAATATAGATCAACAAATCATCCCAATGCTGCGTGGGGCGTTTCAATGATGCTAATGCTCTAACATGTTTGTTAGTTCCATCCAAAAGTACTCGAAGACCGTGGTAACTTTCTTTGTTGCAAATGGGCAGATTGTGAATAGCGTTAATGTGTTTTTGTATTATCAAGCGTTTGTTATCGAAGCGCTCATTTAACATGTCCCATGCAGCTTGGTAATTTTCTTCTGATATTTCTAATGAATTCGTAATTTCGGCAGCTTCACCCGATAGAGCGGATTTGAGGTAATTGAATTTCTCGATTGATGAAATTGTGGAATTTGTATGAATTAATGAATTGAAAGAATCGCGGAAACTGTACCATTCTTCATAGATTCCGTTGAATTTAGGCAATTCTATTTTCGGCAGACGAACGCGAGAACTAGTTGAACATTCTTGAGATGTATTAGAGACTCTATCCGCTTGATTAAAACCTTGTTCCGCTATTTTTGCATTGGCCAAGTCTAGAAGCTCGAAATAAGAGTTTTCAAAGGTACTGCGTTCGTTGGTTTCAACTTCCGTTTGATCAAGCATTTCTATGTTTGATTGAGTCGATTCGAATTGACTATACAAGTCTTCAAATTTGTCGCGTCGTAACTTTAATTGACTGATGTTTTGCTCAGCAGGATCGAAAGCATGCAAATATGTTTGAAATCTGGTTTTCGCTGCTTTAATTTGTTTGCGCCTTACTTTCAAATTGTTAAGATTTTCAGCCATTTTGTTGAAGCAAGGAGGATGAGTGGAAAAAATAACGTAAGGAAAGAAATAATTGGAGACTCACCTGAAGGATTGTTGTCTGCTGACGTGGTTGTTGACCAATATTGTTGTATCAATTGCTGGTTGGAGTTGTTGATGGCCACTGCTGTAGCGAATCCGGCTCGAAGGACCAATGTTTAGAATGTTGTTGCTGTAGCTTTTTCTCTTCTGAATGGTGACAATTCACAAACACTGCACTAGGTTTATAAATTAAACCGACACCAAATCTATTTACAGCAAAGTTTATTTACATACAACAATACAATGTCTCACACAAAAATATTTACAACGAACAAATATATGAAACGAATAACAAACAAATTACGAATAAAAATGCGAATACAAAATTAGAGCTAACGACCCTTGAGACTAAGCACTTGGGCTTCGTAAATTCGACTGCCTGGCTACCAGAAATTTTGAGATCAGTAACGTAGTCCTAGCCAACCCCCGCAAGGAAGGGCACCAATCAAGTATAAGAACCTATTATCAATTACTCTATTGGCTAGTTTAGAAATGCAACATTCCAAAAAGATCTGCAAGGGTCTGGCGACCAGATGTTGAAGGTACAGTAAGAGGATTACAAATATCTAAGAACTAAACAATGGGAAATTTCCGCCAGACACAAATGCTAGGCGGCAAACAGTTTTACTAGGCTCGCCCATGGTTTTATGAGGGTATTACAACACAAATAGCCTAAATGGGTTTTTCTTGAAATAAAATAAACAAGCGACAAACATGCTTTTCTAAATGTTTAAATAAAATAAAGTTAGTATTTATCGTCTTTACAAATACAAAGGAAGTATGTAAATGTAGATCATGTATCACATTTTTTCCTAAGATTAATAAAATGTTTTTAAAATTTCATAAACAATGTTTGAGAGTGTCGGCAATCTTATATTATTGATTTGAGGTACCTTCCCATCAAAAAGTTTGAGAACCACTGGTCTATAAAATATAAATTCCCTACTTTCACTTTTCATTCATAATCTTAATTATAATTGTCAAAACATGTGTATGATAATTTACCAAAATTGACAGTAACGAATTTTTTTTTGTGTTTTTGTTTTCTTTGTTTACAACACTGATCACAATAATAATTTAAGTAACATAACGATCAGGTATTCCTTTTCTTTAATGCGGTTTCAATTTCTTTTTGACACTTTCGAATAATATATTCCATATTCCACTGTCGTCCGAAAAATTGCAATTTTTGGTTCTTAAATCATAAATTACTATTATATTTATGTATCACATTTATGCCAGTTGGTAAAAAGTAAGAACAATCAGATTTAATGAAAATTTTATTGGGATATCGTGAAAATCGATATCATTCGTAATTAGATATCTCATAACTGGAGTGTGTTGAAAGTACATGTTCTGGAATTCAGATCATAATTTCAATTTACATATCGTGAGAGCTTGAGTATCTGCAGTATACTTAGACAACCAAATTGCAATTCTTTGATAATAAATTTAATAGTCAGTAAAATAAATTGATATGAATTTTTACTCCCTGGGTTCAAGATGTCAATAAACTTGTTCCCATAAATTTTACTAGCTTTTCAAGTACATTTTACTGTTTTAATTAAGCTGAAGTTGTACTTCAAATAATGAAAATGTTTGAGGGAATTGAAATAAAAATGCTTAATTAATTCTTCATGTTTTATTACGAAGAGAAATTAAATTGTTGGAAATAAATATATAATTCTCTTTTTGGACAAAAAATGTAAAAATATGATAATTTCCATCCCTTCATAAAAGAAAACTGTTACTTAATATGCATGAATATTTACAAAACACATAACTTATTTAAATTTGCCACAAGTTTACTGTCGTAGTACGAATTTATACTACTTAGTGTAATGTAGAAATATTCGTCTTTATTATGTTATAAAATACATACAAAATTGCAAAGATGTCACCAACAAAGTTTTAAAGGTTGTTTAAGAAATGGCATTAAAAAGATAAACTAGGAAACTAAGATTAAATTTTTACGAAATGACATTTTTATCCTCTGATTATATAATGCTTAATTTACTACAGCGAAAGAGGATAAAGGATTCTGATTAAATTATTAAACCCATTAAAAATTTCGTTGCTTTGAAAAGTTTAATGTTAAAACAAATTTGATGTTGGCCTCTTTAATTGCTTCTTTTCATTTTAACTGGTTTCTCAGCACGAGACATTATTAAATAATTAAATAAAGGTAAATAGATTACTGTAATAAGATGTAATAATATTTTCATATTTATTTATGAGAAATGCAAATAAAACGCACAAAACTACAAGAGTACAAAGTTGTTCAAAATAAAATTCTACATCAGATAAGATCATAATTGATGCAACAGTATATTTGCAATACGAGGCATTTTAAATACAAATTGTAAAATTTTCGTACAAATGAAACAGCCACAGAAATAAAAGAAAATATCTATGTGACAGTTTAGTGAGTAATACTGATTACGCCAGACACGTCATTTTCACCTAATCAGAATGCGTCATTTGATGGTCGTAGGTAGTTTTTCAGTGAAGAAATTTGATAAAACCACAGTATCATAGTCATGGTTATATT
The DNA here is from genome assembly GCA_035578165.1 of Stenolophus ochropezus. Taxonomy (NCBI): domain Eukaryota; kingdom Metazoa; phylum Arthropoda; class Insecta; order Coleoptera; family Carabidae; genus Stenolophus; species Stenolophus ochropezus. The sequence continues at coordinate 15,792,176 of JAQOWZ010000002.1, forward strand.
TTGTTGATATCAAAAATTATATGTTTGATCCGTTGTTATTCGTGAAATAATCAAGTAAATTTAATTCGAGCTATGAATTTCATTGGTAAAATTTACTCATAATTCGTGCACAGTAACGACATGTCGGATCAAAAATTATTCTAAAATCATTCCAAGTTCGCTGTCGTTATCTAAATGCCATTTTTGAAACTCGTTTTTCTGTTACTATGCAACAACTATTCGTAAATTTTTCAAATAAATACATGGCCCTTATTTTATTACTTATGATTATAATTCTTATTGCTTATTTTTTGCTATGCTGTTGCATCAATGATGATCTTATCTGATGTAGAATTTAAGTTTGAAAAAATTTTGTACTTTTGAAGTTTTGTTCTAAATCTGTCAGGAGAGATAATATCCGCAATTTTTTAAATCCCATATTAAAGTTCTATGTTCCGTGTTTCTTTGCACACCCAGTAAATCAATAATTATATCGTATGTGTTTCAGAAATATTCTGATGTATTTACCATGCACGAGTGCTATATTAGTTGAATATTTCTCGAGAAGATTTCCCATTATATATGAATATAAAAAAAATTGCTATAAATATTTAATATTTATTTTAAACTTATATAAACGTAATTTATAACATTGAAACACTTGTTAAACGCCCAATATTACCGGGTATATGCACATGTGCAGAATATTCAATGATATTCCATTTTCATTGGTCGAAATTTAAAAAAAATACTGTAACCTGATTTGTTAAAATTTCACAAGGAAAATATTCTTAGATTTAGTAAATTACTTTAATTGTATTTTTGTCTTCAGGTTTTTAAAGAGTAAATTAAATTAAAAATTACTACGTAACTAAAACATAGGTGAGTTAATTATGAAATATAATATAAATATAGGGATGATGTTAAACACAATAAAAAATATTTTGGTAACAAACGAAACGCAATTTGAATGGAATTTTACAGTATTGGCGAGGTACAACGGTTTTTATTCGTGGTAAGAGGAAGTGATTGGCGAGCATGCCATCTCCTAGAACCAGTAAAAACAATTTCTTACCTTTTTTGTACAATAGTTTATTTGTTATAAATAAAATTAAAACCAGATTCTGATAGTTAAAAATTTTGTATGACAGGGACAAAATAGAGTTACCAATAATATGAACAATGCAACTATTAAACAGTAAAACTGACAGATACTTTTACAGGTTACTAGCTTGTAAATGTAACTTTTCCTGGGGAAAAACAGTTCAAATAAATTACCGTCCCTGATTTACTCTCTGTTTGGTAGAATGATCAGCTGTAATTCTGATAAACTGAATTTGATTCTCGCCGAGTTAAATTCTTTAGCATTTATTTCCTCCAGAAAAATGACATATAAGTTAACACATTTATTTTAAAAAATGATCTTAAATCCTGATATATTATACGTCCAGAAACACTTCTGCGATATAACTCTTTAAATGTATGCTCAATGTATAAAATAAAAAAATATTTAACAGATGTTACCGTCTTTATAGCCTAGTTCAGGAATGAGCAACCTGCGACCCTTTGAGGTTATTTATAACGCCAGCCATTGCTCCTTACCTAAACACTCAAAATTTTGATATTGTTAGGTATAGACACCTCTATAAAAAAGTTACATGATCAATTGGATTTGTTTTTATTTTTTCAAAAAAATTTAGTATATTTTCAAAAACGTGTTTCACAAAGAAATAATTTATTATAGAAAAAAAAACATATTTTAAAGAATAAGTAACAATTTAAAGAAACAATAAAAAAATACAAAATGTGTTTCTAACGACACCGCTTATAACGACAAACTAGTTATAACGTAGGAATTGTGACCACTTGTTTTAAATCCCATGTACACTAACGTTATTTTACTTTATCTATAGCGACATTTCAGAATAAATTTAACAATAAAATGACCATTATAAATTCAAAATAATACATCAGTAAAGTCGTTCTACTAATGAAGTTAAACATATTTATTAGTTCTTGACAATGTGAACACTTTCCACATGCTTTTCCCCCTAATTTTGTTGTTTTGGGATGTTAAATAACAATTGCAGAAATGATTTAATCAATTTTTTAAATGCCACTCCAAACTGAGGTTAAAATCCCACCTTCGCTAGATTTTATTCCAATGGCGTATTCAAGGAGGAGGAGATAGAATTCAATCCCCCTTATAGAGAATAAATTATTTACTATTTTTTTACATTGGAAGAAATTTTTTTGAATTATTAGAGGTATTGTAATCATCATTTTGTTAAAACTGAAAGAAATGTATATTTTGATATTTTATTTTCGAAATCACCAGCCATTTGAAATTCCTGAGTACGCCACTGCTTTATTCGCAATTAAATGCATGGAAAACTTCTCAGGGAATAAGTACCTTAGGTACTTCAGACTTTATTCCCTGTTCCATCTAAGAATGTTGTGCTACAGACGATGATAATCGTATAAAATGTTACCGAGTGCTCAGTCAACAGATTTTTAATAAATTCTCTGTTTTCAAAAATATATAGTGCGTTCCGAAAGTTTTGAACACTCCTGTGTTTCTATTTGATTAATAAATGGCGACGCTAGGATTTGAAACCCATATCTTGCTCTTATAATAAGGCTTAGTTGCAACTACAGGACTTAAATTTTAAGTTACACTCATATAAAAAATCTGATGTGGACAATCACATGATTTTCTTGTATGCTAAATTATACACATTTTTGTTGCACTTCATTTAAACTTTTTTACTTGAAAGTGTTATCATTTTACGACTAATCGTTTTCTTTCATTCGTTTCATATCTTCGAAATTTCCTTCATCTTATGAACATTGTATTTAAATGTTTATCACTATTTTAATCGCTCAAAACCTGGCAAAGACAGATATATAGTTTTCATTTATTTCCTATATATATTTCTCATATATGTCATAAGTGGTTAATTTTGCTGGAAAATTTTAAAGATTATTACGAAAGCTGGTTGCCTAGCAATTTATCAAGTGGTATTGACAAAAAAATCACGAGCTGTCAAACGATTGATTTTTGATCAATATCAAGAAATAAATTAGCAACAGGCTTGAGTAAAGCAACCGGAAAATTTGCCAGGATCAAATTTAACTACGAATGGAATACAGATGATTATTTCCAAAATAAAAATAAGTAAATAAAAACCAACTTAAACAAATATATAAACAATGTTTCTAAGCACTTTTAAACCGTCAAAAAATTTCGCTTAAGAAAACTCACTTACGAGTTAAATATAGCATCTTATTGGTTTAAAAGTTGAATAATTTTCTTGGTATCTGAGTAAAATCTTGAATTTGGATTGGTTTATAAAATTATGAGTGAAATAGTCAGGAATGTATTCTGACAGTTGCCAAAGTTTATTTATTAACAAGAAATCAAATGTTTCATACAAAAATTAAAAGCCAACTAAATTATTGTTTTTATTACATTTCTGCCAAAAGTAAACTATATCATTTTAATGAGACCGATTGGAACAAAAAAGCTTACCAATGGAGTTATGTGAGATACGTACGTACGGGATAATCAAAATGGATATTTCCGTTGAAATCTAAAAACCGTTTTTTGTTGCGATTACAATACTTCCTTTACTTCTTAGAAGAAACCGAAAGTTAAGATGATAATCGAAATTTTGATAACATTGATGAATAATTCATTTGATATTTTATTCCGATATGTTAGGTACTGCCTATTTAACGGAAACTTAAAAATTAAGTAATATTGGTGTAACCGGACGTCCCGTCCCATGTCCCATAAATGATTTAATTCGGAATGCGGTAACTACGTAATCTCCGCTAACTGTGATATTATATTTATTAAAAGTTGTAATCCAGATGTATTTTAATATCAACTATGCAAGTTAAATGGTTGTTGCAACTGATAATATCTTTTGATCAATATTTTACTTTGTATGAAATACAATTCACGCCTGTGCCCACTTTGGGTGTAAAATAATTAAAGTTTTCCAATTTCCTGGTAGGAAAACATTTTGATCCTGTTAGAATCTAATCAGATTTTCCATTAACCTGTTCCTTACAGCATTATCTATAAAGTATCAGAGGCGGCCTTGAATGAGAGCCGCTCAATAGTTGAGAATCCTTACATAAAAGGGGAGAAAGTGATTTCTTTTTCACCCAGAACTGCTTATAAGGCTGGTTATTAACGATTAGAAGATCTTCTGTCAACGGTGAGTGCAGTTAGCGATACTGCACTTTCTTTCTCTTCATTTACATCGAGGAAACTATTTTCATTTTTATTGCTGGATTTAATTATTGTTATTAACTTTCGATTGCCTTACCGTATTGCAATATAATTAAATTCCTGTGAATATTGTATATTTTATTTGCTTTGACGTTAAATATATATTTAATAAAAACATATTAATTTCATTAAAATACTGATATTTAATCTAAATTTTTATTACCAAATGTATTTGTGTTTCCATCAAACATTTCAATTGTAAAAGATAAAATTAAAATACAAATTATGTTTACGTTAAAATGAATTTAAATTTGAAATATTTTTGAATAAACTCTTTGCGTTAATTTTAAATTTTTCGTTTCACAAAAGTTACCTTTAAAAACCTCTAATTAAATCTTAGCACGAACAAATAAAATGTCTACGCAGTCTGCATTTTTATTCAAATTATTCCGTTTCCCAACCAAATTTCCATTTTAATAAACATTTGGGGTTATAAATGAGAGAAAAACCCGTGGAAACTTGTTTAATAGGGCCGAATAAGATTCATTAACTTTTTGTATAATAATGAAGTGATGTTACAATCAAGTTGGCTAAAAACAACTATTAAGGAGGAAGAAGCTGTCAGCCTAGCGTAATTAATTAGGTTATGCTACATTTTACGCAAACTAACCACATCGTAGAATTACCCTGTTACTAAGTCAATGAAAATTGATCTCATTACACTCACTATAATTCCTTATAAAACTTTATCTAGTGTTTCTGTTCCTTATTTTTGCAAGCTTTCACTTTCAGGTCAACTAATGCTTATTGATATACCATTCTCTTATTACTTGTTCGTTCTAGTAGCTAATATTTTCAAATTGGTTTTATGGATGAAAAATTATCGATATTATATAACCTACAAGATACAATGAAAGTTTTTAATATTTTTATTGAACTTTATTTTAAATAAAATCAGTCCAATTTACAAATACATTAATAAACAGACCACCATCCTCAGAACCGACTATCATTACTGAATATTGACGAAAATATCACTAAAATATTTTAATAAAATTTTATTTCGAAATATTATTTCTTTTGAAATTTTTGCAAAAAAAAATTTGGTTGATCGATTTTTACTACAGTTCATTTTATATAGAAATGAACCGGCGTGAAAGTCACGTTTTGATACGTATTTCGAGCAAACAATAAAATAAAGTACCCCCGTTGAGTTTTTCACTTAGTTCTTAGTTCATATGGGGAAACTCCATTAGTTCGAAATTAAGATTTAAGAAACATGAAATTGCAATAAACAAGAAAACAATACAGGAATTGCTGACCAATGTATTATTAGTTAATAATCATTCATGTCAGTGGTGATTCAAAATTTTACATGTATCTGAAAAAGGAGTAACATTGAATTGGAATCTGTTATTTCAAAGAAAAATGACCAAACTGATGTAAGCCATTCCTTTCTAATTAATTTGAATAGTAGTATATATAAGTCAACTTGTACATCATTCAGTCAGATTCCCATTTCTATAGTAGAATGCTCTACCAACTGAGCTACAGCTACTTGAAATGAGAAAGCCCTAAGTTCAAATCTCAGTGAAGGCCATGAATTTTTCAAAAATTGAATTCTTCATTATTAAATGTTGAATCGTCATGCGGTTCTAACTGTTATAACTTTACTGTGTAAAAACAGTGCCTCAGTTAGTTACTGCGGTGTGGTTCCACCAAGTGTGTCAAGTCGTCAGCAAGTATCCAATGCTCTAAAACAGAGAATATACTTGTAAGCGCGGCAAAGACAGGAGAAAGATTTATGAACTACACGGGACTTACAACTCAGTTGGTAGAGCATTCTACTAGAAATGGGAAGGCCTGGGTTCAAATTCCAGTGAAATCCATGAATTTAGTCTTCAAATATGGCTAAAACGACTGAATATGGATTTAAATTATAGAGCGCTGTGATCGATCAATTAGTAAAAGTGGGCAATTTGAGCAGAATTTGTAAATTTATATTTTTGTTGGTTTTAGTTATTTTAGTCAAATTTGATAAAATTAATGTAAAACAAAACTTGTTTTTTCCACGAAAAAAAATGTTACCTTCACTAATTTTAAAATAAAATTCTCTATAATGAGGTAAAAAAAATATTTTGCTTTTAAAATTAAAAAGTTGAGTTCAAGAGATAGTAATACATCAATTTAAATTAGGAAGAACTGTTACATTATTATCAAAAAACTAAGATATCTAGCACCTGAAAATTATCTTTCACTTTCAACATACGTTGTAGGAACAAAAAAAGGCAAAAATGCTGAATACTGCCAAAATTGGATAATTATTACACTTGTTTTATTTCTTTGTATCAAGGCGCGCTAGAAACAGAAAGACCATGCGTTGCTGCCTAATTTTTAGTAACAGGTGGATTTCGAGTATTCGAGTAAGAAATAAGTAACGGGGACATTTTAGGTATTCAGGAAGTCATTATTTTACTCATGTTTAATATTATTAGGAAGGTTCCGGGTGTCCGGATATCCATCGTTAGTCCTACACTTTTTCTGCCGAACGTACTTTTCTTCTTTCTTGAGTACCATCATGTATTAATAAATGGGCCCGCATGCTATTTCCTATTTACAGCAAAGAAAAATATATTTTTTCGAAATAAATGCAGGAAATTATGGTAGATTTTTTATATTTAGAAAAGTTGAACTGGCCGATCTTTTTCCGCCAATATATGTAAACTATACACTTCGTGAGACCAGTATGATGCTCGCGGGAAAAAACTAATAATTTTTAATGAGAGACCACAGTGGATTTACATGGACCATAGAACCAAAACTTTGTGTGATCCCTGATAATGGAAAAATTATAACGAAGTGTGGTATTTAAAGAAAATAAAGACGAGTATAATAGTAATTTTAAATTTATGCCTTATCGTATATTACGAGTCAAATTATAATTGAATGTAAAGAAAACAAAAAAAAAACGAGAATGCTCGCGTTTCATAAGCGAGAAATAGGTTATTTCGAATATGTTCGGACTTTCGCTTTACATTTCATTTGTCTTCTGTGGTACATAGATAAGTACCTAAAAGCGATTTTATAATATTTTATTGTTAAATTAATTAAATTTTTTTTAATCCTTACTCATTTATTAGATTTTTATATTTTACGAGTTCTAAAGGATTTTTTTAATTAGACTAGATCCAAAAAATATGTAGCTATTAACCTATTAATTTATAAATACTCCGTTTTTAAATGACTGTGTAATTTGAAAATAAGTTTTTAATGTCTACTATTTAATTAAGATGCCTAATTATTAAATACCAAACAGTTGAATGCTTTTTTAGAATATTAACGAAATTATAATATACATTAAAATTATGGGCTATAAAATTAATAAACCTATCATTATGATTTTTATATACTGTTAATTATTTAAATAAATTGTAGGATGACTGAAATAATTATAACATTTTATCACACATCGTCTTTGTCACATTTATAAATGTCATATCTGAAGTAACGTGTTTATAAAACCAGAATAATAGTTAGTTGTAAATGTTAAAATTGTCTTTTAATTTCTTCATTCGGAATATTTACTGTAAAGTAGTCAATTCTTCAGACAAACCATAACTACATAAACACGAACTTTTTTTTACAAATTTTACTACAGTATAATTAAATGTGTGTATATTAAATAAAACAAATATTGCACCTGCTTAGAAACTTAATTTGAACATTCATATTATTTCAGCAGTAATAGAAGAAGCTATGTGATGAAGTCAAAATCAGTATTATGTGATTGCCTACAATGGCTTACTGTTAACAGACCTTCTATAGTCCTAGCTACTAAAGTTGAGCTGAGCAGAGTAGAGGTTTATCAAATTCGTCAACTCAGACGACGAATATTTTTTTATTGAATAAAAGCATAGTACATAATAATATATGTTTTGACTTTAATCTGTTATATTTTATTTCTTCACAGGCCCGATTGACATAAACAATAATTTCGTTACATTCTTTAAGTAGCTCTTCTCTTATTGCCAGGACTATGTCGGCCTCTTGCTAGGGTCGGACTAATACCGTTCGACACCCAAAGCACTACTCGTTCGGGAGTCCCATTTACCAAATAAATCGTCCTAAAAAAACCGATGTGTATTTATTTTTATTTTTTTTTTTTGCTAGGACGGATGAAAACGTGTGTAATGCCTAGCTGCATGCTGTTGCTTAGTTGTTTTTTTATCCGTTTTAATTGCGAAAATGATCGTTCTCCGCTACAATCATTAAAGTCTTAAAATGATTATCTCAGTTTAGGAATAGAGACTGTATCCTATTTTTTCAAATCATATCGTAGTAATCATGTAAAGTCATTTTTTTTTCTTCTGCATAAATCCAGCCTTGTCTCCTGTTTGTTTTGCGATTTACTCTTTGGTTTTACTAAAAATTTCAATTTATATTTATGCTTAGTTTTGGAATGTTCATCCATTTAAAACAAGTAATCTGTGTTGTATTGAGTTTATTTCAAAATGGGTATTATATCAGTTATACCGTGAGAAAATATGTCAACCAACGTGATAAGAACTGCCATAGTGAGCCATAGAGCGACATACATGCAGGATGTAGATCTTGGGTTCAAATTCCGGCGGTTGACATATTATTTTCACAATTTATTTCTAGAATACTGTATCAAGTTTATATCTAGCTACAAATACCTACTAAATATGTTAATGTTTGGATAAGTGTGTTAATCTTTGGGTTGTATTATCGCGATATCTTCTTTAAGATAATTTGTTGTTGCGTATACAAGAAGGATTTGAATTTGTGAGGAGCTTTTACTGCGGGCGTATCTCATGGCACTGTTCCAAGGTATTGCTCATTTCTTATCGAGAAGCAACACACATTAAACATTCAATGCTTCGCTTTTTCTCCGGTTCTGCCATGTGAACTTGATCCTGCGGCACTCCTGCTGAAAAAGCGAAAGTCGAAACTGAAACTTCAGGAACGCCGGCAACCATCTCCTGAGGACGTAATTCCCTTAGGATTTCTGCCGTCTCGGGTATAGATAACATGTTTACCTTATGCTTTTACAAAAACAAATTGTTGGAATGTTTCCAAAAACAAAACATTACAATCCTTTTGTTTATTGATAAAAATTACATTTTTATAATTATAAAATTATTCTAAATACGATCTTTAGCTAGAGGTGACTGTTAGTTAGTTAGTAAACAGCGGTAAAATTTGACTGTAGAATATGTTTTTCTTAGAGATCACCTCTAAATTTAGTTAGAGACGATCTCTAAATTTAACAGTGACAGTAGAATACCACTGATAGGGTTTTACATCATTATTACAGAACATATGTTTAAAAAATCCATAAATACTGTAGAAAGTAAATTTAAATCTTTTCTCAAATACAAATGTATTTTTGGTGTAGATAAATCATTTCTTTTAGTGGTCGCAAACAAAGCTTTGGTTACGTCAACAAATGCTTTTAAATGTGATGAACTGATGAATTCTGTCTGAAATCAGAGTAAAAGCCAGAAACGTAAAATAAATTTGTCAATAATGTAATTCAATTAGATATGAAATGTCAGGTTTCGATTTTTAGATTTTAAAGGATTTCCAGGAATTAAGGTTTTTACAATACACCCGAGTTACTATCCTTTTGAATTGTAAGAGGACCAGTAAACGGGACAACAGTGAAAAAAATTGCGTATTCCTGTAAATAGACATCAGAGAGATGTAATTTTCGCATCCCTTTTATATATATTTAATATTTTTCACTGTTGTCAAATTTGTTGATCCTATTACCATGCAAAACAATCATAACTCTGACGTGTTTAATTTATTTTTACTATTTTCAGAATTATATCAATTATTTCACAATTATAATTTTTGTGTTTTGAATTTTTACACGCAATAAATTTATTTAAAAATATATTTTCATACATATTATATGAAGTGATATTGATAAATAGCTGGCGTTGCATACTTGTTCAAGATACAAATAAATCACGTTATTGTATTAGATCCAAGACTTTGATATGTTCGAGTTTTATAAAAAAATATTTTTTCTACAGCTGTCAAAAAATGTTGACATTTTTATTCTAATAACAATGCATAAAGTAGGTGATTTTTTCACAATTGTTGGATTATCTTGACAGCATGCGCCGAAGTATCTGAGAAAACATTTTTCATGGTTTTGGAAAACGTTTTTTTATTGTGATGGAAAACATTTCTTCACTCAATTTATATAGATAAATAAAAATATTAAAATGAAAGATGCAAATTAGTTGTAGAAAAAAAATTGTTTGTATTTTGTGACTATATAACGTGACATTTCACGCACTAAAAACACAATCTTCCCGCACTTAATACAAAATAGTTGCTTACATATCAAGTGTGGGAACGTCATTTTCCTGGATGAGTAACGCGAGCTTGCGAGTGCTGCAATAGAACGAATCCGGGAAGAAAGTTCATTCAAGAGGTTTCTTCATTTTTTTTATATGAAAATCATATAAAATCAATATTTTTTTATCCAAACATTTTTATTTATTGTATACACATACTATTCACAAAAAGTGAAAAGCAAAAGTTCAAAAATAACAATAAATTAAAATATTTATACAAATAGAAAAGTAATTATTGATATTACGATTTTTGTACAAAAAATATTGTGAACATTTTTCCGGGATACTCATCAGAGAAAATAGCTTTCCCACACTTGATATGTAAATAACTATTGACATTTTGTAATTAGCATTAAGAAAATTAAACCATTCTAAATGAAAATTGGAACTTCAACAAAATAGAATAACGTTTGGTCATCAAGTAACTGCATTAGAAAATATTTTCTAATAAAGAAATTTATAATAACATATCAACAACAATAGATCATTGTGTTTCTTATCTTAATCCACCATTAAAAACTTGTTTTGCCGAATTTAAACATATTAGGTATAAGAAGACTTTTGGAAGACCACTTTTTTATTTACTCAAGAGAACATTGATGATGTCCATGATAAGATTTTAGACAAATTGTCTTACTACACATTCAGAGGTTAATATATCATACGGACGCGTTTTCCATATATCATGAAAAGAAATAAGTAAGATTTCTTATCTTTGCAAGGTAATGCACCCGTCCACTTTTTTTAATTCTTTTTAAAAAACGACGAAATCAGCTGTAATTAATCGATTCATCAAAAGTATAAAATTAAATGTGTTTATATTAAATAAAATGGTATTATGTAATTATTAGTAGTATAAAAAAATCTATCTGTAATATACCTATATTAATTCTATTAGACTGAATATTTTATTGCTCCGCGGTATGTTTTCAGTCGAGAAATACTGATCTAGTACATTTCATCTGTAGTGGCGGTCAATTTTGTAGTGGCCACAAGTGATTTTTCGGCACAGATATTCAATTTGTCGTCCTATTTTCCCAAGTTCATTTTACACATCAAATCTACAATGTTTGTAAACAAAAGAAATAAAATTACGTATTACAATTAACACACCTGGGACTAATTAAAGTTCTTGTTAATATGTGAGTAAAAGAAAAAAGAATTATGTTCAGCGTTCCGTTGCTTTAATTTCTTGTATTATTTAAGAAAACAATACTTCATCATTAAAGCTTTTTGCACTTCGACATAAAATTTCATAATCGTCATAAAATATTGAACTTCCCTGTATTGATGAATAAATAACTACTTTATGTACGCACATTCTAACATTCTTGTTTTGTTTCAGGTATGTATTCACAATTTTATTCTTCTCGTACATTTCATGAATAATTTCCAAAGGTATGTAAAAATCAAATACAGATCTAAGGGTACTATATCTTACATATTTCATATTAAAATATATTAAAGTACAAATTAAACTGTGTATTCCTTTTTTATTAAACTGTGTACTATAAACCTGAAATATAATTATTAAACCATTACTTTGAATAAAGCAAAAATTATTTCGTTTTTAAAAAGGAGAACAATGCTTTAATTTTTATGATATGCATTGAATGCGGTACATTTGCAAAATAAGTGAACGTTACGCAGTTTAATTTATCTGAAAGAGCAAAATGCATGTTGAAAACTTTATTCACACCCTCATTTGAATTTTAAAATGTTCCACACATTAATCTACGCGGCAGTGATACACTCGTGAAAAATCCCTTTTTATCTTCACAAAGTAGCAGACATCAAGGCATGGTAAATTAATTACAGTGTAACAAATAAACAAACAATTGTTTCACGTCCCAAGGCGGGAATGAAACTTTTAGAGGGGATGCTCTCTACATAATTACTACGTTACGCAGTCAATCAGCGTGCTACAGTCAATTTCTATCGACTGAAATAAACAACTGCTTAACTTTGATACTCTAATAGATTACGGATGTTGATAATGCGTTTCCTGTGTGTATATTGAAATTTCGTGTTTATAAACTGTTTTTACTTCATTGAATTTATTAAGGCGGATTTAGAGTTCACGTAACAAAAGTTAACATAACTTATCCGTAACTTAATTAAAAAATATATATTTCACAGTTATAATTACTGTTTAAATATATTTCTTACGGATGTAGTTCATTATTTGACAAACTTTTATCCAACAATTTTCTTTTTTTAAATTATTTTTTTAAATCTTTCACAGGTTTGCTTATATACCTAGTATCTTATGTTTTTTTACTAATTATATTAATTTACCTTCATCTAAGTTTTTCTATTTTATAGCAGCAAAAAATAAGACAAATTTGACGTTATGATCATATTTAATATATTAATTACTCAGTTTAATTATGACAGATGACAGATAGCAGACCAGTAACGTAAGTTAAAATATAAAATTTGGTTATATTAAAAGTTACGTTACGTTACGGGCCCTTAAGTTACGAGAACTATGAAATACTATACGGCGTTTCATATATTGACTATTTTCTTATGTTAAGTTAATTTAAGTTAAGAATTCTGAATCTAGCTTTATTTTTGAAGGGAAGGACAAACCGTAAAATATTTATAAGTTGAAAATAAAAGGCTAAAATGGTCCACGAGTGCTTTTATAATTTACTATGTAACGTATGATGTTTTGGGTCTAAAGCAGACCCATCTTCAATGAAAATCGTTAATTACATATAAATATTATTTCACGAGGAAGTAATATTATTCTAAATTTTTAATATTATATAACAAATAAAACTGAGTGCACATCTTAGAGCGAGATAAAAGGCACTGATACACATATGTAAGTGTGGCCCACAATTTTTAAAACTGTTTATTTTATATTCCTCATATAAAAAACAATGAACCCCATGAGAAAATTAAAAAAGTTTTCAAATCATAATTAATTCAATGTTTTTATTACTACTTTCAAGGTTTATGAAACGTTTCAAAAACTTTGACTGGTCTGACAATTATTAAGAAAGGTACTTCAAACCATATTTAAACATGATTTCTTTATGTTATATGTAAAAACTAAAAAGCTTCATCTACGTTGATGTCAGATATATCAATAATTTTAAAAACAATAATAGACAATTGTAGCTAGGAACTGATAAGTAATTATGAAACTCATATTGAATGGAACTCTAAATGTTATTCTATTTATAGAAGTACTCTATATGGATGTTTCAATCATGTCTATGTATATTGTATATTATATTCTAATGATTATTCCACACATGTCATTTTCACCCAATTTTTTTTTCCTGCAAATTTTGTTGTTTGTATTACTCAAAGAACAATATTATATTTACTATTCATTATTTAAATGACTCATAACATTCAAAAGTACCAATTCTACTTTTATTTACCTTTGGCCATGCTGCTTACTGATTAATCTGTACTTTATAACGCTACTGACTGAAACATTTGTATTTGTTTTATTTATCAAAATAGTGGCAACTTAATTAAATTGCATATATTTATTTAATTTATTAAGTTAATTAGATACTCGCAGCTTGTCAATTTTATTAAAACCATTTGTCCATTTTCACTGGTTTCAGATGCGTGTATAAATTTGACTATTTTATTATTTCTATTAATCATGATAAATATTATTCGATACTTACTACAAATGTTTATGTATTTTGTTTTTTATTTCAAATTATTTAAATAATTTTTATCCCTGAAAATATTCCAGAATAATTTGTTCACATATATAAAAAATAAATGTATTATTTTTTTTTAATTATTAATAATAATCACATAAGGTACAAATTAGCAAAATAAAACTTATATTGTTTACTATATTTAAAAAGTTCCTTGTTTAAAAAATCTATATAATGCGCGTAACAATCAAAAATGCGCTTACCTAGATGAAAGAAGTATCCATGTATGTACGTCTTTGTTTCAATCAAAATAAAAAAAAATATATGCATGTAAGCCATTGATGAAAGGATTATGTTGAACTACAATATTCCTTTATTTATTCTTTGTAGAACAAAAACATTTTATTTTTATTATTTGTTTTCTGTACAACTATAAGGTTAAATATGTGTCACCGAGAAAGAATTCATTATCCCTTTTTATTTGTTTTTTATTTTGTAAAATATGCAATTACATTTTATTCTGCACTGTAATTATTTAATTTACATTGTCCAACAGACCGAAGTCCAATAATAATTCAGGGGACCTATAGCTTATAGTGGGTTCCGAACTATTCGGACCAAGCGGTATTTATTTTTGGTTACAAATTTGTCGTCACTGCGGGGATTTGAACCCAGATCTCACATTCCGCTCAGCGAATCGAAGCGCGCTAACGAAATAATCCACTACTGACCGTATTGCGTTTGATGTCATATCTGATATTAAAATGTAATTACTAAAGAAAACTTGTTTAACCTATTTTTGTAGCAGCTACATCTGTGCTAAAAAAGATAAACATTAAACAAAACTGTTGTTTTAAAACAACTGCAGGTGCTGTTAATAAAAACTTTTGTAAAACTCAGCAAAAGTGTACAAATAAATTTCTTTGAATTTTTCGCAATGTTAATAACAGATGATTCAAAGAACACGTAATATATATTCATGAACTTTAATGTCTAAATGTTAAATGATTCCTTTAATATTTATATAGTTGTGAAAGATTAGTGAATATATCCTTGATCTATAAACGAGCGTTATACAATATCTATAAATAAAGGATAATCTCAATTTTCAAACATGGTTTAAATTTCAATCCCACTTTGAATTATGGATTATTTGGCGCCATACCTAACCTCAAACATAAATCAAATATGTCGAATTGCTAAATACTATTCAGCCTATACATCACTGTCTGGTTTATTGTTTCATCTGTTTCGAAAGTGACAACAAATGTGAAATGATCTACTTATTACTGTCATGTTTAGAGAGACACTCAATTTCTAAAGAATGTTACGACGAATAACAGTTTCAGTATTATTGACGTTTACGTACACTATTTATTTTCTACGATAGTACAAAGACTATAAAATACACTGAAGTCTTACGGTAACGTGGATATTTAGATTTTATTACGCTTATATTCTCGTCAAATAGGATTGCCTTTTATGGAGGATTTAGCAATTGAATTTGAAAAAATATCAAAACGGTAATGGATGAGGACATAATATTGAAACGTTATAATCTAATTTAGAAGTTCTCTGTTATGTTCTTAATAAAATGAAAAAAATAATATATACATTTATTACTATTTATTTATTACGTTGCCATACTTATACGACATTCCTGAATATCTTCCACCTCTTGTTAAACATTATAATTCTTTACTCAATTGTTTTAATAATTTTTGATTTTCTATAGGATAAATGGAACAATATCTCAATTCCCTGTGGTAAAGTTAAATAACAACCCAATTTCCTTACATGTTCCATATATTTTTTTTTCGTTCCGTTCGTTTGAATAAGTATAAAAATGTATTTAAAATTATTAATTTTTGACATTATGATGACATTTATAAAAATAATACAATACCAAAGCGTAAGTTATTATTAGTATAAGTATAAGTTAAGATATTATATAACAAAATGTTAGTTATGAAAAGATATTTTCAGTTGAGTTGTAATAACCGTGTTATTAACATTTATAAAGAGAATAAAAACAAAATTTTGTATTCTTGTTGCTGTTAATATATCTATGAATTTTATATTTTGATTTTGAATGAAATAATGATCTTATTATTTCACTAGTGAAATAGTTAATTAACCTAAATGACATTAATAAAACAAAGTCTCTTATTAAACGGAAGTAGAAAAAAAATCATATTCTGGGATCTTCAAATCGTGTTTATTCAAGTTTGGTACATGAAATTTTGGTATACATTCATATGATACATCGTATGCAATACATTCTTCTTTTTGGTAGACTGGAGGTAAAAATTCATATCCTGCTTAACTAATTTATAAAATTTTAATAATCTGCATATCTTAATATGTTTCGAAACTATAGGTAACATATAAATATACCTATCATAATTTCAAATATGTATGCTATACCATACCTTATTACTCACATTTATATTTTTGTTGATCAATAAATTAAGTTTAAAACAACTTTTTCATGAAATTGTTAAAGATGATTATTTTGCCAATAAAACAAAAATGAAAGCAAATGACAAATATATTTTGTACCCCCGATTATTCTCTCAAATTATATTGACCGGGAAAATGGATATCCTAAGGGTACGAATAATTCAAAATATGTATATAATTTGGTTATTAATTAATTCCGAGAGGTAATTAATTCTGTCCTTGTTATATTGAAATGTAAAGTTAACAACAAGTTTTTTTTTCAACAGTTATCTACAGCAATATTACACTATCAAAATGCAGAGAATATCAATACGGATACGTTTAACCCGTAACTCATACCGTAATAAACGTATTAATCATAAGTTGTGAGTGTAATGCAGTACCTACATGATTAGTGAAACACATCCATTTGCTGTGAATTGCATGACTATTATTCACTTAAAGCCATACGGAATAGATATTTATTTATCAAGGCAAAGAAGTTTCACTTTTACTGCGAGGTAAATGTTTAATGCTTTTTAATCGTGCAAGAATTTAAATCACCGTAACGTTGAACATACTTCATTTTATTTTACAAGTAATTCATATACTAAGAACAACTTCAATTAACTTATGTTAATTAATTGTAATAATACAATTTTAATTTTTTGCTTGTAATGAGCACTCAGTTTCTAAGGTTATATGAAATGATAAAAACGAAGACATGCATACACATAATAATATTTATTTCGCCTTTTTGATACATTTCGTGGTATATAAAGCGGTGATATTTTGTTGGCAGTGATAGTTCTAATATATTTTTTAACATTTTGCATTGCTTTACTATTTAGTTGGGGATAAGGTGATTCAGGATTAGTGTATTAAAGAAACAAATGCATATGTATGTACACTCAACTAGGGTTTCATCAAGTCAAATAGCATGACGTTTTTTGACTTGAAAATCAAGCTTTTCTTAAATTCACTACTTGACTTGACTTGATTTTTTATCTTAGCTACTTAAATTGTTATCAAGTAGTTTCAAGTTATTTGATTTTGCTTGATAAACTGATTGCATTTTAAATTAGTACTAGAATGAGGTGAGGGGGAAATAGAAAATAAATTACGTAAAGTGCGCAAGACATAAAACAAAAAAAGTAGGTTGTTAGTTAATTTTTTTATTAATTCATTCATCCTCAACTCTTGTTGAAAGACAATTTTTTAGGGATGCTCTAACTACTGAAAAAATCCGCAATAGTTTAGGTAATGAGTTTATTAGAAGCCTCATGTTTATTTGTATTTTCTTACCTTTGTATTATATTTTGTTAACAAGTTGCAGTTTAGAATTATTTATGATTTGGTTTTGTAAATAGAAACCTTGAAAATCTCATGGTGATTTCTTTAAATTACTGTAGCGAACCCAGGATCGCGGCGCGGGCGGCGGCCGCTAACGAACAGGTCAGAACACGTCCGTCCGTTCCCCATTGTTCTGATTTCCAAAGAATCGGCGAATATTCCAGAAGGAATAGTTTTACTTAAATACCCCGAGCAAAAGATCGCGAGGACAGTCTGGTATCGATACGTGTAGTGAACAGATGGTGATTTAAATAAATAGATAGTAATATAAATAAAGAGTGATATAAATATTGTTGAAATAAATATTGCGTAGTTCTAATTGTTTACATAAATTATCTTAGTGTTTAAGTCTTTATTGATATATGTTAGTCTTAAATTAGTGTTTGTATTTGTTAATTCTTTATAAATCATATTTCTCTTATTAAACCTAGTTATATAAATATTAGTGTTTTAATCAATTTTACACTTCACCTAAATAAATAAAACGTTACATTACATAATAAAATTTATGAAAAATCTTGAAGAACTACTTGATTTTCGAAGTACTTGGAATATTACTACTTGACTAGACTTAAAATTCGGCTACTACAGCTTGACTTGAAATCAATTAAGTCAAGTCAAGCCTTGATACCCTACAACCACGCCTTTGCGGGATTCGAATCCGTAACAATTGAGTTGAGAGCCCTAAGCGCTAGTAACTAGCTGCTTAGCCCAGTAGTGCTGACTGAATGTTAATCTGAACTTATACAATTTGATTTAAATAACTTCAAAATCATATTTAAGATTAAAAATAAGTTATTAGAAAGAGTCAGTGATTTTTTTTATTTATCTTCCATATTTATAAATTTGTTTTCCTGAATGTAAGTACAACACAATTCTATTGTAAAGGTACATATTTAAGCGTAGGCAGGTATTGGTAACTACAGTGGGAAATGATTTCTCACGCTGCATAGGCGCAGAATAGGCAAATATTATGAAAAAATATTTCTCATTCTGTAATCTAGGACTGTACGAAATACGGTAGTTTCAATCTTGGTATATTATAGGTACCTAAAATAGGAAAGTACAAGCTTCCTTGGTATACGTAGAAAAAGTACAAAGTGAAAGAATATTTTGGAGTCGAATCAAGTTTTAAATTATATTGTACGTGCTTTACAACCAGAGGTACGAAAATGCTGTGTTTTGAATTAATGATGTGTGATTCAATTATGTTTGAAAGGGTGGTCAAAAGTCACGTTCGCATTTGATTTGAATATCATTTTCCATTGTGTAATCCCAAAAAGTAATAAATAAGAAAATTCGATAAACAGCAACAACGTTTCTGGGAAGGGAATGAACAGTACGAGTACATACAATCTTTTTTTAGTTTCTTCACCAAGTAGGAGTGTATAACGGTAAAAACAATTCTATTTCATTTTATTGATGCTTCATCCTTTATTACAGAAGATTACTTTTAACCTTTAATATGTTACGCATGTTTTAATTAACAAGTTCTCTAATCTCAAAGCAATACATTGTATCGATTTGAAAAAAACACATGAAACTAATTCAACAATTTTTTCCCTTTAATGTTACCGTTCCATTTCAGAAGTATATCGTTTCAAACGAATTGAAATATTTTCAAACGAAGTCAGAAACACAAATAATATATTAGATAAAAAGACAATTTATAGATATTATTCAGGCATCTTTTTACTTGTTTAGAAGACATGAATGAAAAATATTAGTGTCTTAATGACATTGGATTGAACAATAAATAAATATAATATTTTGTCAGCTATTTTCAAAAAAATATAAATTGTTTTTAATATAGTTTTATTATATAATCATGAACCCTTCTACCGTTAGGTGTAATGTGTAATAAGTCCTTTAGTTGTGCACGAATTTTATCCACTGTTTCTTGTTCATTGCCATCCTCTAAACATCTTGTAGTGTGACATTCCTCTGCTGCGTTGATGATGGTATTCAGATCCCTCTTTTCTTTTACTTTTGCCATTCATATTTGTCCTACAGGTCTCTCAAATCGTTCATCCAGATCGTATGACCCCATCATGTTAATTGGCGCGTTTCTATAAAGTGTAGGATTGTACGATTGGTTTACATTGCAACTGTTCTCTTATTAAAACGTTTATTATTATGTCCAAGAGTGTTACTTCCTGAGCTCTTCTCAGATATTTCATTTCCAGTGCCTATATTTTACTTTTCTTTCTTTGAGATATTACCCATCTTTCGCAACCATATGCTAGTATAGATCGGTATATCGTTTTGTAAACTATTATTTTTGTTTTATTGTTATTATCCCTCTTTCCTATAAACCTGTGTTTCATGGCACGGAATATTCTTCCTGTTTTGTCTATGCGTTCATTAATATCTGAATCTTTTTTTACCATTGTTTTCTATTATTGCGCCTAGATATTGGAGTTACCTGATGATGATCGAAAGATCGAAACGCGTCGTTACTCAATATTTACCGAGTTTTGTATTCCGTATAGTATCACATTTAGTTTATTGCATTGAATCTTATTATATAACGATCTTTGCTCTAAACTTTATATTATATACTGCTTCGGGAACAATTCTTACTGACGAGTTCTTTAAAGGAACAATTACTTTGTTTAATTTAAAAGTTTCATGTCCTGAAACTAGTGAACATTTTAATAAAATTTCGAAGGGACGTTCGAAAATATGAAATGAATGGAAGTTGAAGAATCATTAGCCGTAGAATGATCTTACGAGTACTTTCAAGTGCAATAAATGTAAATGAAGTGCAGCAAAAATGTGTATAATTGAACGTACAAGAAATTCCTGTGTTGTCCACGTCAAATTTTTTAAATTTGTTTCAACAGTTGATTTAGACAAATTTTAAAACTATTGTTACCAGACAGAAGCATTAAAACTATGAGTCTAATTTGTTGCGCAATAAAATTAAAGTGGTACTAAGTCCTCATCTTTCTTAAATTAATAGCAGATGAGTGTAATGTAATGTTTTTCGAGTTGAAATAATTCCTGCAGACATTTTAATGGAGGCCACTTCTTTTTGTCTGGTGTAACAGCTTAATTCGCTGTAATGTTATGCAAGTGCTCAAGTCTGAAATGGCGTGTACCGCTACGTTCCCACTAATGACATAATTTTGGTTTCAAATGCTTACTCGCCATCAGTACTTGACAATCTATTACTTGGCGAACAGTTAGGACTACCGCTGCTTTATTGACCAGCCACCACAATCGTTGAGAAAAAATCTTAAGTGCTTTTCTTGTTACAATGCTAGGAAAAAACAATAAAATATTAAAATTAATGACATCGTGCAAAGAATTAAAAATATGTTTGAATAATTGATGATAAACAGTTAATTCTACAAAGCTTTTCTTCCTTTTTGTCGTGTAATGTAATTAATTAACATATGTGTATGTCATTTTTATCTAACTCTCATTAATCAAATTATTTATTTTACGGTATTGTACATAAAATATTAACGTGTAATAGAATAATAAATTATTTTTATTTAATATTAATCAGAGCCGTATCCCAATATAATTATAGAAGCGGAATATTGAGGATAGATTTAAATAAAATTTATTTGTGTACTTGTTTGCATAAGATTTAACTCAAAATGTTATTGAAAACCAGGAAATTGTAAATCGAAATTTTGACATCAGATTTTAATAAATAATGTGATAACAATAATATTTTTGTCTGGAAAATATTGTTTTGAAATATATAAAAATAACTGATTTAATTTTTTATATTCGTTTTAAATTAAACTGCTGGTTTTTATAAACAAATATTCATTATTATTGGTCTAATCCCTACTACAAATATATTTTGTTTTAAATTAAAATTTTATAGGCACAATCTACATTCTTTGATACAATTATTTGATTTTTTTTTGTTTGGAAACATTTAAATATTTAATATCTTTTTATAGTTTTTATTAAATAAACTTAGTATTTTGATTATTTTAACTCTCGACATATTTCTGCACATCATAATTTCCGGTTTAGGAATAATTATTATATTTTCAGTTTTCGGAGTATGATTCCATTTTATTATTTTTGCTACGTAGTTCAAAAAACAAGTTTGAAACATCATAACAAAATGAGTATATTATCAACATTACAGTAAATAAAACTTTTCAAAATTTCCTTAGAGGAAAATAATATAAAAATCAAAACATTAAATTGCAAGGAAAAAAGAATACTAGAAAGGATTGTAGGGCAACTAAAAATTATTTTTATTCTTTTCTATATAAGTAGGTACCTACTTATGTCCGTCTATTTACAGTGGACTGGCTTCTAGCTCATGTCACATCGCTCAGTAAATAATGTGAACTCATCTTTAAAATAATAACAATCCAGCTTTATTCTTAATGTAAAAAAACTTCTGTGCTAATGGAAATGTCTCCTTCTGGGCATGATTGGTGTAACTTTAATTGATTGATTTTTGCGTGAAGTAACATAATTCATAACTTTAGAATTTGGTTCCAGTAGATCAAAAATCCGTATATTCTAAAGTATTTGGTTTATTTTTTAAATTATTTAAACTAGTAAAATCTAGAACATCAGTGCTCTAGAATGCGCTTTGGTTTAAGCATGCTAGGAATCAGAGCATTTTGAATACTTGCTGTAATTTTTGGTCAACTGAAACAAGAACACAATACAGAGCAGCCAAATCTACTCCAGAATGTGCTCTGTTTTCAGCGTACATAGATTTAGAGCAAACACTTGTGAATGCTCCAATTTCTGACCCATTGGATCCATAGTATCTAAATATGTTTCGGAATGTACTCTGGTTTTCGCAGGCTAAGAATTAGAGCAGACGCTGTAGCGTGCTCCAATTCCCTGCCGCCTGAATTAGATCAACCTTTGGGCCCTGAAAAGAGGTCTAGCCAGTCCACCAAACAGGAAAAAGGCTCAGAAGCTTGCTGCCTCCTCAGCGTCCCGCAGAGCGAGACTGAGTGCTAGCGTCTCAGGATTCCCAGGATATCCTCACACGCGCGTTATTACCGCTCATATGGATTCCTATTGGCTAATATTCAATCTGTAATTGTGGCTACACTAGTGGGAATTTCAAAGTGAAACTTTGTATATATAGGAACTTTGATACGAGTACACTAGTAAAATTTTTAGGATGTACCTCACACCCATTTTTGAGTAGTCAGTTTCTAGAAGGAGGTGCAATAAGTCTTTAAAATAATATAACAATTCAAAGCTTTAATATGATTTAAAAAATACTGTGCTATGGAAAATATCTCCTTGAAGACATTGCTCCTACGAGTAGTCGGCGCTGTTTCGTTGTAAGAAAATGGAAAATATTTAATAAATATAAGATTTATCTTTGGGTAAATTATGCATCCTTTATACATAACTATAAACAACCGAGTAAATTTATATTATACTTTGTTAAAACAAATTCTGCATTTTATATTACAAACTTAAAATTAACGTCAAACGTCAAATAAGTAGTGTCGATTTTGTAACATTTTCAAAATATGGCTTTGTGTTAAATCGAAACACTCCTAATGCGATTTTTTTGTTTAATATACAATTAAAATATGTCATCATCATTGGCGCTACAACCCTAGGATAGTTTTCATCACAGGTAAAATTAAGAAGTGAACTTCATCTATTTTTAAATAATTTTACTTGTATTTTGGTTGAGTAAACCTAAAGCTTTGCAAGGAACCTACAGCTTATAGTGGGTTCAGAATCACTCGGACACAAGGACACAACAGTATTTGGCGATACTGAGAATCAAACCCCACACTTCACACTGTACTCAGTTCGAGTCGGAGTAGAAAAAGTAGAAAATAATAATAATCATATATAGATAATTATTATGAAAAATTCTCAATTATGTGCAACAATTGGTACATAGAAAATAATTTAATGTACATATAATCTTCGTATTTCAAAAACATTTCTCCCTATATTGTTGCAAATCAAATTTCTGTACGTACCCTTTTAAAAAAGAATTTAATGAAAAATTGACAGGACATTTAAGTCTTATTATATTCTAATATTATTATTTGAAATAAATGCATTTAAATATCAACATTTTTATAGCATTTCTTTAAGAGCTTTATACATTTCTTCCTTCCAGTTACATGATGCTCTTAGAAGGAACAGAGCTTTAATGTACCTAATGTACTTTTGTAACAAGTTTTACTTGCTAAACTGCAGTGCGGTAATCCATCCAATTACCACTCCTTGCTTACCAACTTTAATTAAATCACACGTAGTTTGAGCACACAACCACAACTATACCTTCTGAAGTTATACTATTGAACTGTAAAATAAGCGAAGGGTTAACCACCAATCAGAAATTTGTACACCGAATGCCGATTGTGGAATTATTTAAAAAAAAAATGCTTAAAATGCCAAAAATGCTCAATAAAATGTTGCTGGCAGTTGCGGTTTTTTTTATTATTGTTTATTTACTTTCAATGAAATTATTAGAGTTATGAATCTATTTTAATAATTTATTAAAAAACCTAACTTGTTAATTAGTAGTAATTTTTAGTAATAAAATATATATTTATATTTTTTAAATTGTTTATCTGCCGTATCTTCTTAAGAAAAATGGATACCTTTATTGTTTGTGCATACGAATTTGTCAACTGTTAAAAATTATGCAAGTAACTTCAAGCTTCTAAATTAAATAAATTGAATAAAAAATTATATCAACAATTTTGGCGACTGAATTTCAATTCGTAATAAAAAATACGTAGGTTTGAACAAAGATGAAAAATAAAAATAAAAACGATGATAGTTTTAAAAAAATAGTTTGCCACGAAACATTCTTTGAGATACATTATACAACTGCTCTAGAATGACCTGACTTGTCCCTTGCTTTCAATGGACTCTTCCTACAATTTTTTTTTATTTTCATTTTCTATTGTAGACAAATAAGCAAAAAATAAATAGTTATAAATTTCCTACAAATTCAAATTAGCTCCTGACGTTTTACTGTCGTTAATGTTTCGACAGCGCCGCAGTAGACATTAATGGTACCTCGAAATAAGAAAATGTAAACTATTCTATTCAAATATATAATAAATACGAAGAATAAAAATACAAGTATACTTTTATGTAAAAATAACAACCGGTTCTCCCTGATGACAACAAAAATGAAATGATTTAGTATTGACAAACGAAACGTCAAATTTTCCGCGCCATGTAATTTGTTCGTCTCTCTTATTTTATATGTCCATTTTTATAGAGGTACTGATACGTCACAGACTTTATAATTTATTGTAAGTAAACTGTACATATACTTTTTAAGTGAAGTTATATATTTTGTTAACATTGTTTTGTATCAAAGTATTGATAACAAATTCAAAATATGTTGAATTTAAATATGCGGGAAGAGCTTATTGGCAATATCGAGAATACTATGATGATCTCTCTGTTTTTTTTTTTTTCAAAAAATGTAATTTTCCTGCATTAAAATGCCTAAAAATGCTTAATAATGCCCGATAATGTCTAAAATTTCCAAATATTGCCTGAAATACTAGTAATATCAGTTACTGCTGAAAAATACCTGTAATTCCTCGAAAATGTACCAAATGCCACTGGTGAATGACCCCTCGAAAATATGTTTATATATACCCTACAATAAACAGAAAATTAGTATTTCATTTATTTAACAATATTGTATGTATAACATATAAACTATATGTTCTTAAATTGAAAACAACAATAAAAATAACTATTCCCCACATGCAATAAATTTATATTTTAATACAATGGTACGATACATGTTTTAGGTTTTATTAATATATGTAAATTGCCCATGAAATATAAATAGCCAGGTAATTGCTATGGTTGAGAAATAAAATATTTACAAAAATAAACCTACATATTCTTTTCACAGATATTTGTATGGAAATATTGACATTCTCCTGTAATAAATTTAAAATTACTATTTTTACATGAGAAAGTTCCATCGTTCAATATTTTATTTACTTACTATAGTAACATTATAAATACACAAAGAAATCTATTTTCAGGTTTAAGATAAAGCAGAACAAACTAAAACTTTATAAAAATTTAATGTATATTTCTGTTCATTATTCTCTATGAATTTCATCTCATCTTTTAATATTTTCTTAAAAATGCTAATATATCTTCATTGCTCCGGATCAAGCATAAAGAATGAAAACTCCGTAGATATCTTAGATTATATATCACTAGATACAGACTTGCCTATATTGTATGTGTTAGTTTTTTGGCCAAACTTAGAAGGATGGATATATTATATCCATTTCTTTTTTTACTTGCGGAAGTATAAATTAAACGTTAAATTTCAAACCAATCATGATATATCTGACATTTGTACGCAATTGTCAAAAAGGAATCTTTCGGAAAGCTAAAAGGGAAAATTTGTAACTTCAAAAATGTGCTACTTTAAACAATAATTAATAAAAAATGGTATTTATAATATTTACGCATGAATTGATATTTTTTTCTTAGAATAATTTCTAACATATACATATACGAGTACATCCCACAGAAGAGTTGTCGTAAGCATTTAACATGGGAAAACGGTTTTTGGTAAATAAAAACTGTCCGACTAAAACTTTGTGATCGTCTGGACTAAGACAATACTACATGTATTCTTACATTTTATGCAATACTCATTATTTCATTTTGATAGTATAATTCCGTAAAATTTACAAGAAAGTATTATTTTTTTTCAGGTGATGATTTTATTATTCTATGTACAAAATGATAGGTGTCATTTCATGGTTATGAGTTTAGGATCTATCTACGTAATTGAAGGTCCTCAGCTCGTTAATACAAAATTAAGAATATGTTTAGTAAAAATATTTTAAGAAATAAATAAAATGAATCAAGATATAAAAAGGTGAACAAATTTATTAACAAATAACTTCTTAACAGGATTAATCAAGAAATATCATTAACAAATATGTTTATTAAATGCAAGACTGCGAAAAAATATTAACAATTGGAATTGAACCAAAGACCTACGATTCTGTAGGCCATTATTCTCACCCTTTAACCATGAATTGACACCTGTCACTTTGCGTATAGATCAATGAAAATATCACGCGAAAAAAAGTAATTCTTTTATGTAAATATCGTTGAATTAAAATGAAGTAATCTGTATTAAATAACATGCAGGAATACATTAAGTATTGTCCGAGGCAATATGGTGACTTAGTTATTAGCTAAACAGTTTTTATTTACCAGAAACCCTTTTAATAATAGATATTTATTTTTGAGTTGATGATGCAAGCAAGTTAGACATGTGCATTAAATATTTCCGCCTAATGTAATAGATAGAATATGTCTTGTCCTTATATATTTGTCCGAAATCTGGCCTTTTTATGTATTATCTAGTAAAATTATATGATCTAAGGTAGATATCCATTCCATTTTCCATGCAATGCTGGATAAGAAAAGGCTTCTTATTATCTGGATAATTTTTATTTCTGCATTGCAGACAACTTCAACTTATACTCTCCATAGCGACTGTCTGACTAGAGTGAATAAACGAGTGAGGTTATTTGACAAAGTTTTCTAGTTACTTTTTTGTTTCTTTTCTCCTTTTCAGATAAAATCTAGGACAATTAGTAGAGCTTAAACTCTAATGGTCTGAACTATTATTTGAATAAAACAAGTATTACAAGGTTATACTAAAAAGTAAATTTTTCTTTTAATAAAAAAATGTCATTGCTAAATCGTTTTAGTAATTATATTCTATAAAGAGTAGTTCATAAAAAAATCAATGGGCGAGTATGTTACGTATAAGGTATTGTCATATAATGATTGTGTTTTATGTAATATTACATTTAATAGATTACAGATTATGAAATGACTACGACTGAAATAGTTGGACGAGTGTATAATGTTTAGTGCAGTTCTAATGACCTAAGTTGGAATCCCGCTGTTGTAATTTACCAACTATTTCACAGACAAAATAGCTCGGTGGTGCGATCTCCACATCAATAGACTTCCTGAAAGGTGACGTCTTGTAGAGAGGAATGAGTCGGAATACATTGGATCTTGGAAAAATTTTAAAGTTTAAATTAACGAGGTGTTCTCTCAATATTTTTTTTCGTATAATTAACGAACAGTTCTAATACAAAAAATGTATATAATTTATTATCTTTACCCTCCCTTAATACAAAGAAATAAAAAAATAATAATCAGAAATATTCCATCCCTACCGATTAATTTTTGTCCATTATTCCCTTAAAACATTTTTATATCACTTTTCTTCAATATAGGATGTTTCCTTATTTCTGTTTCTAATTATAGCATAATATTTTTTAAAATTTAAAATATTTTTTATTACTTATATCTTAATATTTTGGATTTTAAAATGTTCAATTACACATGTCTGCTCATATTACCTTTATTTCTGTAAAGGGATGTAATATTTCTTATTATTTTTTTTTTCTATTAAGAGAATGGTAAAGATAATAAATTATATATATTGTGTTGTAACTGATTGTTCAAAAATGTTAAATACTTTGTTCAAATTATGCATTTACAAATTGTCACTTTTTTATATAACAACAAAGATAATATTTTTTCGAATTTGACAATTATTCGTGGAACACATGATATTTAATGTTTAATTTCTATTTTTGAAACATTTTTAGAACAAAATTTGTGAAAGGGATTTTCTACATAGCGGAAACGGACATTGCAACAACTACTCATTTCAGGATGAATGGTTATCAAACTTAACAAGTTATGTTTTATTCGAGAAAAGTCAAAAGACTGTTTTATGTGCTGTGATGTAAATTCATCCAGAAATTTCGTTTCATTTATTTCCTTAAGAAAGAAGAGAGAGAGTAAAATATGAAATTAAATTGGCCGTACACTGGAACACATAATTCTGTCATCAAACTTGGGTTTTGGGCAAAAAAAAAATGAATAGTGTACAAATATAATCATTACATTTTACGAAAGATATTTTTTTAAATTAGTTTTAATATAATAAATGAATAAATGTCCAACCTTATTTCATTCTGCTTCTTGTTTAAGTTGTCAATTGTTCAAAAGAAAATGTCTAAAAATACGCTGTTTCGTCAGTAAATTTACATGAGAGAACACGTGATAAAAAATGTTCGAATTGTAGCTCTAACCGATAATAAATACGAGAAAAAATTGACATTTATATCCTTTGTGGGGTGCTGTAACATTTTTCACAAGACAATGTATCACCCCATACTAAATAAATATAAATCGTCGAAACTTTAATAGGTTTTTAAAAACATCAACTGGCATATAATGGGCATAAAACATTTTAAATTTTGCTGGTCAATTGAACATAAATCTGTTTAAAATACCAACAACACTGACTAGTTTCATTGGTTCTCAAATTTTATTTTAAAATATAGAGTAATAATCCATTACTTATGGTTACAATAAAAGATTCATTACTGTTATGTTTTGTTAAACTTAAAAGTCCTCCATAACCTAAAATTAATAGTTTCCATACTCTATATTTATACTTTCTTTAATATTTTACTTACGTTAACAAACAAAAGTGATATACATACGTATGTGAGTTATGTTTTGAAAAAAAAAACTAATTTATATACACGCAACTAATATTACAAATACTAATAACAAAAATCAGTTGCAGTTTCACCACAAATCAATACAAACAATCCTGAAATGAATAATTCACGCTGTTGGCGCAGCGATGTTACTTTATTTACTAATAGGACAAACCAGCGCTACGATCGAATGAAAGCGAAATGGTATCGCCAACTTAAATTAGTGCAAAAACTTGAAATTGATGTGAAAATTTTGTTAATTTCAAGTTAAAATAGATGTAAATCGAACTTATTTAATTTATATTCTTAGAACTAACATTCTACGTTTGATCATGTTCTAACTTAAATAAATGTTCAATAATACAATTATAATTACAATACAATTATTATCTACTATAAAAGGGTTGTAAACAAAGATAAAATAAAGATAAAAATAAAAATTAATTGAAAAAATCTAACTGTAAATATAATGCAATATAAAGTAGTTAATTATATAGAATAAATCCCAATTTTATAAAGCAATGCGCTCTCTGTTCACTAATGTAAAAGTTTTCTACGTGGATGCGTTAATATCATTGTTTTGTCTCCATCTTTGTGCAGCGTTTAAGATTGCAATGGTAAACGAGCATGCGCAAAATTCTGTTTTCTGTGACCGTCAGTAGCACCTCGGATGCATATATTTGACTCTAATGAATATTATCGTATTAAGAAATCATTCAGAGTATTTCCTGTATGAAATCTAAGATAAACATATTGATCCATATTATGTTCTCCGTATTATTTTAAGAGTATTATCATATGAAGATATATAATATTTTACAAAGAAGAAAGCAAGAAAAGTGCCAAAACTAAATTTTATGTTTATCAATACAGAATTGGTTTTATTCGACTGGATTACTAATTGTAATTAGGAAAAAGAAATTGAGAAGCAATCATTTAACAAAATCTACTAATACATCACCGTTTCGACTAAATCAGTGTTCATCAGAGTGATAAATGGTATTAAATATTATTTAAGAATTTGTTAAATTAACAATTTATAAAAAAAATAATAAAATATAGATTTTCAATGTTGAAAAAGGGCCCAGAGGCCCCCATCAACATAAATTATAGATTTTCAATTCTTATACAATGTTGAAAAAGGGGCCCCGAACAAATTTTTGCCCAGAGGCCTCCACCAACATAAATCGGACCATGGTTACCAAAATATAAGGGTACACGTGCACTGTGAAGCACGTATACACAAACCACAAATGCAAGTCGACACGTGTACATGCGAGTTACAGAAATAGCTGTCAAAACAATTGCAGTAACAGGTGAACATGATAATCCACTTTTCTTTTGAAATTTTCAGCGCAAGACGAAAACTAAGTTTATTTTTCAGCTTTTCATTATTTATAATTCAATAACATTTCCGTGTGGCTGGTATTTGGAGTTTTGCAAGAGTGAGGTTAGGACAGTGGAGGCCCGGCGGAAACAGCTGTGGCACTTGGAGCGTGCAGCGATGGAGCGGAAATTGTTTCCACCATCGATCGCTGCGACGGACAAGACCACCACTAGCTCATGGAGCAAGGCGAATGTTTACGCTAGGATTACTATCACTTGCAACGGCAATGACAAACACCGCACTTCGGTCGCGGCAGATACCCAAGATTGAATACATTTCAATGGTACTCCCGAGGATTCGCAGAATGGATTGATTAGTTTTTGTCGATTTTCAGTTTTCTTCTATTACCCCATTTGGAATTTTCCTTCAAATCTCTCACAGTTTTTCTTACTGCTGTTGCTATAAAACAACCAGTACATCTACTCGTAAAATATAAAACACATTGCCGAGTGCAATCCGCTTGTGCTCTATTATTTAGCGAACAAAAGTCACCTAAATCTGTATTAAGCAGATTGGTACATCCACTCATGGAAAAAAGCCGTATTTATTTATTATTAACCGTTAAATATGACAAATCATATCTGAGTTATTATTTCAAAAAATTTATCATAATATTTGATAATATTACAATTCAAGGGCGTTGCAAAGGGGGAGCAAGAAGGGGCATCTGCCCTTCTTCCCCTTTAGAGACTGGAAAAAAATAAAAGAATTAGATTTGATTAATGAAGTAGGTAGTCAAAAAGTTCACAAAAAACCCAAGAAGATTATGTTTTAATTAAGATAATTAAGCTTTTCTTGTAGCAAAACTTTAAAACATTACAAATTGTATTTATTTTACCTAAAATTCATATCCTCTATTATGTTACCTCCCTTTTGCCCCATAGACTGACAATTTATTTATTACACACTATTGTTCTCTATGATGATTATTACAAAAATATACCTACGATTATTGACATTATTAATAACATTTATTTTATACTGTATTTGATTTCCATATAAACAATTGTGACTTCAGTCCGGTAAGTGAGACTTTACGGTATTATTATTCTTTACGGTACTGCATACAGAAATTTCTTAAATTTTTACTGTAAGTCCTTTAAATGATTTACAAATATTTGTATATTTAAAAATTTTGTAGAAATTAAATCTTTAAATTTGCCTTATTTTAATATAATTATTTTGAAAGTTTGTGATTGACATGTCATAAATGACATCAGATAACAGTTTTTTTCTTCTTAAATTTATGAATGACAACCGAGATTTTATTTTGCATTATTTATCATTTTCAAAGTTAAAGATTTAAATTGAAATACGTGGAACAATATGAAATTAAACATACATCATTCGTCCGTTAAATAATTTTTACGGCATTCATTTCGAAATTCCTAACTCGGCTCCATACATAACATTTTGGAAACAACCTTATACTAATATTAAGTATAAATATGTTAGTTATCAATCATGAAAACAACAACTACATCTTCAACTAGGGAAAAAAATAATACTTTAGTAAAATTTTGTCATCTTGTACCACATACAGGACAACAAGACGAGCCTGTCATACTGTAACCAAATCCTCAGACAGAGACTTATAATATGGTTCCTCACAATCTGAGCAAGAAATGTCTCCATTTTATGCTGAAATAATTAGTGGTTTACCTGAAATAGTTTATTAAAAAACTTTGATTGATAACATCATTTTATCGGGTGAAATCGTGTGATTTTCAAAGTAAACAAATGTCGAAACAAACAGTAATATATCTACAAATATATAATAACATTTTTTTAAATATTTGAAAATGTCAGTTACCGCGGTTAGATTACTATTTCTATTTCATTTTTGTCGTTGATTGGATACAGATAACCTATATATCCCTATGTAACATGTATGATAATGAGATGGCGAATAGAAGTCTTATCTCTGCTACATATATACGACAAAGATGCAAGATAAAAGTGTAATAATTATTGCAAAGAAATTGATAACGTGAGGATCATCTGCGGGAAATAGAATGTATTTCATATTATACTGCAAAATGTTAATATTTCGACAAATTGCGATATTACGTTTCCCCGATGTCGATCACACTAACTGGCAATTATACTAATAAACAAAACACAGCTATGTTGCGTATACAAAGAAAACGTATTTATACTTATTTCACATTTCACCTTTGCTTACAAGAGAACATTGTTGGTTTTTATTGTTTAACATTTTAAAGGATAATTATAGATTCGCGACTGGTGTAAAATTTACTATATGAAATAGTAGTTTTAATATAAATGATAATTTTGTTTTAATTTGGGGAGGGCATGGGACCTGTGCTCACCCCTAAGACGCGCCACTGTCTGTAGTATAAATAATTTGAAATCATTTTTTGTGGTACTTGTTTTGTTTGCTGTCATGCTATCGGCGTAGTTCACAAAAAACATACACCGGAACAACGGATGTATTTTAAGTTGGTAGAGTATTGCTACCAGTATATTATATACGAAGCAATATATTACTTGGTGGTAAAGGAAATGAGAATAATTTTAAAAATTTTTGGCGAACAAAGCAATATGGATCTTCAGTACGTATAATTTTAAAAAAATTGGAAAGTATAACTCATAATTAACTTTTAAAAACTAAAGTGTTGCTATATAATTGGATTATACAAATGCGAAACATGGAAATGAAATTGAAAAGCGAAAATTGCCAGCATTAGACCGCACGTGTCCATATTCCATAGTTTATTTTGCTGCATTCACGGAGTTTATTACTCGCAGATGAATATTGAAACAAAGTTCCAACGAGTGATAATATATCTACAAGATTTATTCTTTCATTAATTTTGAAATTCGAACGCCGCAGAACAAATTTGCACACTATAATGTATTTCAATGGACAAAAGACAGCTCAAATAAATTCTGCTGTTAGATTAACACGAATTTATTGTTATGAAACAAATTTATATTGCAATTAAATTACTCTGTTCTTTTATCATATACTAAGTTTTAGACCTGCGGTTCATAACATTTTACGTAATTGCAGTGTTTACTCTAAAATATCTGGAGATACTATTTTAAATGAATACTATTAAAGTAAAGTTTTTGACACTAAGTAAAACATTTACAACATTTGGAAATTTCGATTATTGGGTTGTAGATCTCGTTATGTTTCTTTGAAATGGAATAATTTAATTTTTATAATTGTTATTCATTTTTTTACGAATGCCAAAATTCCAAAATTTCTGCTTATTGGCAAGGGAAACCTTGGTTGTTAATAAATTGATTGATTTGGTTAATCAATTATAGAAAAATATTAAAAAGGCAATTTAAACACGTTTTGATATTCTTAGAGTTAATTAGATTTTGAATACAATTACATAACCGTTAATCTGTATTTTCGCATAAAATATAAATATCAGAATTACTGCTGTTATGGAATTACTATGACATAAATTAGTTAGCTTTTTAAATAAACTCAACGCAAGTATTAGAGTTCTTTGTAGAGTCGAACCGAAATTTCGGTTTCTATAAAAAATTAGCCGAAACTTCGGCCCCGACGAAATTAATGTTCGTGTAGTGTCGGATGATGTCGATTTTTTTTTGTTTGTTAATTAATAGTTTTATTTTGTACGTTATTTCAATTTTCTTCCTTTCAAAGATATAATTATTATCATTATTCTGAGGTTGTTAGTGCAGTGGTGCCAAATGCAAGATAAGGCAAGATTTCATTAATAATTTATACAATTAAGACACAGACTTATTATAGAATGGAAAAAATACTTACAAATAAATACCTCTTGAAAAGGATTATTTATTTGATAATATTTTTGAGGTGGTTATAGATATAACTAAAGTCTTTAATTCTTTAGTAAAAATAGTATTTCTTTAAAAATAAAGTGATTTTCTAATAAATTAAGGTCTCTTATTTAATTTAATAATCGAATAATACCTTAAAAGATAAGAAGAACACTAGATTTCCGTGTTTAATAAAAACTGAATTTTAACTTAACTACATAACTTTTTAGTCGAAAATAGAAGAAGCACCGAATATGCGATTAAGGTTTTGGTTTCGGCTGAAAATCATTTTTCGTTGGGACATTAGTTCTATATGTTTCGATTTTTGGTGCGCTCTTCGTCCTATTGCTTTACTTTTTGCATGTATTTATATAATTATATAATAATAAACAAATTTTTAACAAAAGTATTTCGTCAGTGATGGGCGGCATGAAGTGACGCATACGTAAATATGCCGCTCTTTGTTTCAATTAGCATTTTGTTCACCTTAATTAAAAATAATTATTTTACACAAGTATCCTTTGTCTCATTTTGGATTAGAAGTAAAGTAGGAATCTGTACATGTGCATTTGTCGTTGAATATTTCACATAATTCCGCGACTTTCGCAGAACGCGAATTCGCTTCATAACATTATGAACAACATTCCTGGCAGTTTTCCATTATAAGGTTTCTTTCTGTAGTACTAATTATTCGTAAAATGCACAACCAAATAATTCACATACTCATAACAATATTTTTCACTTTCAATGACCCGAAGCATAAAAAGAGTAGACGCCTAATGCATACGGATATTTAAAAATTTCTATTTCCTGACCCAATATTCAAATGAAACATCTAGAATTGTATAATATCCTATTATTCAACAAACAGTCGAATCATTTACATTCAAAAGTTGCACAACAGAATTTCCGACCTGTAGATGCCAAATTCAATATTAGAGATTCCATACTCACGAAGTCTGTTTCCTGCTATTTAAATTCCATGTCGAAATGTTTGACAGATAGAAAATAATATATCGATTAGGATTCACATGGGAACTAACTTACAAGTATTAAAAAGAAAATAATAAAATAAAATTTCACACCAAATATGGATCCCTCTTTTCTTGTACATCAAATTTCGATAAGAATTAAAGCTTTTTGAGATATCGCTTGTATTACACTATATTTTAACAAAACAGCTATGACAACTACCATCATAATTGTACTTCAAATACGTAAATATAGATGTTACTGATTTAAAAATAATGTATAGCTCAAAAGCTCAAATTTCAATTCTTTCGATAATAAAAAATGAAAAAGGTAGGAATGAAATTCCAATATATACAATTAAAAACTTATTGGGAATAATACCTAAAGATCAAGTAAATACTACACATTCTGAAGCAAATAAATCAATTTGAAGGCAGTAAAATATTGACTAAAATAATTCTCGGACATATAAAAGAAATTAGGATAATAATACCAGCATACAAATGTAGAACAAATATAAATAAGGATCAATAAATAGATCAAATTTTAAATAAACTTCTTAAACAATCAATTAAAACAGTTACTAGGAAAATGTAAAAAAAAATTAATACATATAAGTAAGAAGAGTAAAAACTAGAATAAATACCACAACGAGAATATGATGAAATAAATTCATCAGAAAAAATCTGATGTGTCCAACACAATACCTCCCACCACTGTAGTAATACATATATTCTATATAAGTTATTCCATACATTTAATTTGTTGTTTTAAAATTAATTTGTTATTGCAGTTCAGAATATTTTTAATTCATTTCATACCTTAAATTTCCTTCATAAAATTTGTATGACCAATATGACAGCTATTTTTGACGTTACTAAAACCGGAACCGAACTCACCTTGATTCACGCATGCAAATATATGCCTTATATATTTCTTCCATCTTTTCTAATTTTACAATAAAACTACTTCATATTTACTTATGTTATCTTTTGCATTTACTTACATCAAATTTGACATCATATGTCATATTTTGTGAACATATGAATAACTCATCTGTTTTATCGAAATTCCTCAGCCTAAACGATACGTAAAATTATTATAATTTATATATTTTTTTTTCTATCTAGCTAGAAGTCATATATAAACGTAATTACGCAGATCGGTAGAAAATTAAAAAATCTTTGAATTTATAATAACAAAATTTGCGAAAATATGTTATTTAGAGGTAGTTTTTAGGAAAAACGGTTTAAAGCTTCAAGTAAAGTACTACTTCCGGTTAACCAATTGTAGTCAAAATCTAATCAGTTCATGATATTAGAATAGAACTCTTAAATACCAAATATTGTATTTTTTACATGTATCGTATTGGAGTTATCGTGGACGAAAAATCGTCACAGACACACACACACACACACAGACACACACACACACAGACATACAGACATCACGCTAAAAATAGTAAAATAGTATTCTAGGGACCCTAATTCGTGCTCATATGTTGAAAACTCATACTCGAGAAATCTGACCAAAAACAATACCTCCCTTATCTATATATTGATAGGCGGGAGGTAAAAATGGTAAATATAGCACATTCCTACTTCAAAAACACTCACGGTCCGGAAATTACGAAGTAATAAATGAAAGGAAATTGAAATAGAAAAATAAAATATGAAGACAATAAATAACAAATTCTTATAAAAACTGTCAAAATAGACCCTGTAACAAGATGGGAAACACAGCCCTGATTTCCAACTTGTTTGTGGACTGCATTTCTTCTGTGAACTGTGATTTTGCCCTCGACATCTACACGTTGACATTTTGATAATAAAAATTAGAAATTATGGGACCAGATGCCGATGAAATCATATTTCACAAAGAAAATTTGTGTTTAGGGGTAAATTTGTCATTCAACAAAAATTTGTTGGTCCGTTTTAGCAACAGAATACATAATGTATTCTGTTTGATTTGTTAGTTTTATATTTGTTTAATTTAATTTGATTAATATTGGGCGTTTGTAATAATGTAGACGCACTTTAGGCTCTGAAAGTGGAAGGATCAGTTTATGTACTGGTCCACAATGTATTTAGTTCGGGTTTAAATTCAGGTTTATTTTATTAACGTGTAAAAATGTTAATAAAGTTAGTTCAGGTGAAATAAAGTGTATGTGTGCTCCCACCCATCAATCGTGTTGTGTTGCTGTGTATCCTGTTTCATCATCATTGGCCATCATCATCATTTAATAAGTCAGCATCATTGTATCACCGTAGTCAAAAAATAAAATAAAACAAAATACAAACAGGATACTTACACTAAAAATTACAGGGGTCACGAGCAATGACAACGAATAACAGGATCTTTTGAATGAGAAAATACATCAAAATATAAAAAGTAAAAAATAAAAGTAATATTTTAAATTGAAAATCTGAACATATCGATACCGGACATGAATTTAATATAAGAAATAAATGGTCACTCTACCTTTTGTTGTTTCGGCTTGTTTCTATTTTCGTGTTTTATTTAAATTTCTTCACTTTACATCTTTAGCTTCTTACAATAGTACTGCAATTTGTTTCCAGTTGTGATGTTACTTTTACTTTTGACAACAAATATTCCTGCTGCCAATGCGACCTCATTTCTTCTTTCTTTTATAATTTCAGGCATATAATAATTACAAAAATCCATTTTGGAGATTAAGAAATGACAAGAAGGTACAAACGGCAGATGGATATACATACGGACAAACTCACTAGCTACTAAGCTTGGAGTTTGCAAACATTTGTTCTAAAGCATTGTTTCTTAGTCGTAGCGTTAAGTCGTAACCAAAGTTGGAAAAGGTTGTATATGTTCTCATACGAGAAACATTTTACGCTTTATGCCTTAGTTGTTAAATATTGTTCCTAAGCAGTTGTTAGAAAGGTACCTTGACGCGCTAACAACCCCTCTCCATTTTCTGTAATACTTTATAAAACATTATTAATTTGTTCAGTAGAACAACGCAGCAAAGAAAATCTTCATTGTTGGTTATTACATGTTAAATGTATCCTAAGGGTACAGCATTACAAAATTGAAAGTTGAGGCAGATGCCTTGATGTAAATAAGTAAGTTAATTATCTATTGCGTCGCCGTTGGCATAAGAGCTCCTGTAGGATAAATAATTCTCGGTTATGGGGACGAGTCTTGTAAGAGGTGTCTGCATATTTGATGAAAAGAGCGCAGGGCGAAGAAGTGAACGCTCAACAACAAAATTGGGTCAAAGGCGGAGATAACTCTGAAAAGGTGGTTAGCAACTAAAGGGAAAAACTGTAATGGTTCTTTGATGACCGCCAAGGTAGTCAATTGAAATGAAAGCATTCAAGAAATTTAATGAACTGCTGATTGAAAAAGTTAATCAAAAATGGAATTAACATAGATCGTCTTATAATAAGAGTGCACTTTACTTTGTGCAAATAATCTAGTTAAAAGAATTTCATCAAACATTAATATCTATGTAAGATTCTAACCTACATATCCATTGCGAGAAAGTATTAAAAAATGTTGGTGATAAACAGTACTAGTTCATTCATTTTTAAAGTATTTGCTAGAGTTGAACTAAATGATATCAAAGTATATTTATACTTGGTCTAATATTAACATTTCCCAAAATTTAATTATCACTAAGATTTTCAGGTGAGTAAAGAGTAGTTGTGTTTGTAAGTAGGTATACTCCATCATTTTTAATTCTTTAGTTAGAATTGGTAGTTTTTATTAACTATTCATAAGATTTATACAGACAAGACTAATAATAACTTTCGTTATTCAGAAAATTATATTTAACTCCTTTTTCTATAGTATTAAAATATATATACATCATTTACTTCTATTATTCACTTTATCCATTATACTCCAATAGATATACCTGCAAGTATACAACAGGTGCCTAAATTAATGCCTCGCATGCAATTGTCCGACTCGCTTCGCTCGTCGTGCAAACTTTCATACTCGCCACACAAAGTATCACTTTTACTGTTTATAACACAATATACTATTATTAACTACTATTTCTTACTCGAAAATGGATTTTATAGTGCAGTCTACCCCCTAGGTATGAATGTTTTTTGTTAAATTGGCAACAGATATTTTTATGTTGGCACATTTGATTTTAAAATTTAGATATCAAACATGAGTGAAATGAAACAAATTGTCAACTGTCTGTCATTACCACGTTTCATTTCTGTAAATTGTTTTCACTACAAAATATCCATCTATTTTAATGGTGAATCTGTATATTAATTGTAAATGTAATTGCTGAATTTCTAACCTAAAACCTATATCAAAGAGTGACAAGTTGTGAATGACCAGGCTTCCAATTACCCAGCGATGTCAACTCAGTAAATCTACCTCAATCCTTTACAGTCATTTTTTTTCTGTTTTTACAGACGAATGTATAGGCCACATGATACAAACAAAATGTAAATATTTGCGGTTTTTTGTTTTTACTTTTTTATTTCAACTCATACTGAATTTTCGTTTGAAGAATTTACATCAGTTGTTTTGTAATGTATAATGTAGAAGGGTTTTAAGCGAATAATACGTTTGTTTTTAATTCTCTTATTTTATGGTCATTAAGGAATTTTTATAATTTGATTTAACAGTAATTAAAATTATGTATCCAATTTATGAAATGTTCTTCATAATTCACCAAGAATTAAAATTTGGTCACCGATTCTATTCTGGTTCATATAAAAAATAATTAGCTTCGTTCTCATAAAATGCAGCATCTTTATACATATTTTTAAAGTACCGGATTTCAATCATCTGTCGAAGTTCCTGTTAACTACCAACCAGATTAAATTTATCTGGCTAGTAAACTCCATGGTAATCAAAACGCGTATTTGAATATGAATTTGACTGACTGATAAGTAAGAGTCAGATTTCATTGTCAACTCTTAAGTTGGTAATCACTTTGATTTATATTTATTATATTCTTGTGTAAACAACTATCATTTTAAACAAATTTTTATTGTTGTATTAATTTGGACTATTAAAAAAAAAATATCACTGGTTGACAGTGACATCAGGTTGAATTGGTGACGTTTCAAAGGGATAATTGAAAAATTTCTATTAGTAAAATTTTAGTATTTATTTTTAAATATATTTACGACATATTATAGGCTGTTCATAATTTTATTTACGTGCTAGTAGAAAACCGAATATTATTTTCTACAATTTGTAATAAATACATTGCTGTGTTTTTACTAAATCTAAATTTCTTGAAGAAATCATGGCCATTCTAGATATTAAAATGATCAGATTACCATCTTACAACGTAAAGTCTTTTATATACTTTTATTAATTATGTTATGATATATTTATTTCAGGATAGTGAAAAATGACTCATATTTCACTCTTCTCCGCCAGTGAAAGAAGCAGAAATCAATTATTCACGTTTATTTGACAGCTGACGGTATAGTCATTTGTCATTGTATATTTTTATATCATTTTATAAGTATTTATTCGTTCTTCCGAATTTAAAGGAGTAGAAAAACTCACTCAAATGATTTGCAAACTTAATCTTCGTGAATAATGACTATCACAATCCCTTCTATTATAATATATGTATTATTAATTCTTCAAAAATTTTACAGATGCTACAGAATATTTTACATACTCGGACCAACTTAAATTTATCCTACTAGCAAAATTTTATCGACGACACCATAAAGTAGATGTTTGTTTATCCTCTTGTCATCTATGATTTATATTATCCTCTTGGTAACGCTAACAAGATATTGAAAAACCATGAAGATTAATTTAACAGAGAGTTGAGTATCATTCCCAGCTAATTGTTTTAATTTTAATTTTAGTTTAATTTTATGTTTAGCAAGAAAAGTATATCATATGCCTATGTGTGATCGTTTCCTGTACATGTTGTTTTAATTTTAATTTTAGTCTTTATTTTTTAGTTGCAAGAGTATGCAAACTCCATACTTTCTAAAACTTAAACTAAAACTATCAGCTGTGAAAAAATATCAAATTTACATCTCCGAAAATTGATATTGTATATCACAAATAAATATAAATAATACCCAAAATTGAATTTCAAATTAATAGTGCTGTTTTTTACATAGAAACTGCCAAAAGAATTTTTTTTGTGAAAAACCGGCCATAATAGATTTATGACCATTGTTGGGTGAACAAATTCTGTTTTAATAGTAGACAAGGGACAATATATAAAAAACAGATGATTAACAATTATTGGATTAATTGGATTCGAATTCGACATCTGAGAACTAAATTCGCCCACTCTATCAACGAGAACGGGGACCATATTTAAATCAAAATGAATAATTCATATTTGCAATACAACCATGATTATCAAATGTAATTATTGAATATCGAAACATTTGTACGTTATGTGTATAATATGTTTTAGGCATATTAAATATACAATAACCGGAGATAATTAAATTAAATGTCACATGTATTATGAATTTCTCAATGACTATTGTTGTAAAATGTATACAGGGTGTCCCATAACTTCAGGTACATATTAAAAGGGCATATAGTTCTTAATGTCCTGATTTCGGAACAAAAAGAATTTTTCAAAATTCAAAAATTAGTTTTTTAGGTTCATGAAGGAAACAGTTTTGGGACACTGGTTGAATAGGTAGTTTTAATATTAAATATTACGTTGTATTGTATCTAATTAATAAGAAATGTTTGCAATAATGTACCACTTAAAATGGACAACCTGTGTATATTTATTTATATTGTCTATTATGTTGGTCACCTAAATAAATGTCCATTTGGTTCTTTTAATTACAAATCGTGTGGTGTTTTATTTGGGAAATGTGATGCCTCATTGTTCACGTAAATGTACATTGTACTACTTCACATTGTTGTGGGTAACAAAGAGAGTATTCTGCTACTCCAGTGCATATGTGTATGTGTTTGTGGTATGAATGCATGCTTTTGTGGATTCCTCATCTGTTGCATCATTTACACGTACATTCTCCCTTCTAACGTACATCACTGCTGCGTTTTTATCTCTCAAACGAATTTCAAACTTAAATTAAAAAAGACGGATCAATTTCAGACGGTATATTTATTTGATTGATAATTTGAAAATCAGATTAAGCCAGTTCATTTCAATTTTAAATTTATATAACTCCAATATTCATATTTACACTCTTTCTACTTTCAACTTTTTAATTATTTTTTAGCGATCTTTTATCTATTATTTCTATTTGTTTTAACTAAATTGGTATTATAAACGCGATATTTAAATGGAAAATTGTTTTTTTTTTCGACTACATAGTTAATAATTAGGTAATCATATAAGTAAAAAAAAGACTTTTGAAGTAGCAGTCCTTTAATAAAACCCAATAATACACCTACGTTTGAATAGTAAATCAGTATTTATCAGAGTGATAATTGGTATTAAAAATTATTATTATCTGTGAAGTCAATTTCATATATTATGAATATTTTCAATTATGTATATATGCCCAATTTAATAATATTACTTCTCAATTATCGGAAATATATAATCAATTCATCAGTTTTTATAACGTTATATAGGTATGTTGATTCCAAAGATATAATTAAAAATTTTGATCTTGTTTTAGAAAATTAATCTTTTATTTTTGATATTTGAAAACAGTCCCTAAATAAAAACGTTTTTACTAGAAAAATTGTTGTGTTTCAAACAAAGTATAGTGCTACAAACTAAAATTGAGTTGAAAAATAATCATTCATTATTTGTAATTTCATCAATATTGGTATCAAAACTATAGATTATAAATATGATAATGTAATCATAACAATAAAAGATCATAAATAATAATAGAAATATTGAAATTCAATAAAATAAAATCTTTTTTTTTAATAAGAAATTTAAAGAACGCCTACCACGAGGAAAATCAATTTTCTCTTATTTTATTCATTAATATAGTTATTTAGTACAACTTGGCATGCCTTTTTTTATTAAATAAACTACATCGTATATCATAGAAATTGAAATCTTCTATTTTGTGTGGAATAGTCTATAGGTCTTTTTTCCAGGAAACTTCAACGATGAACAATTTTTATCCTTTTAATTGTTACTTTTTAGCTGTGTAATCAGCTATTTGCGTACGTTTTGGTTTTAGAGAAAATTTTAATGTTATATTTTACTTTGTCTTCACATACCCCAATAATATATGCTATAGATTTTATTGCACCGCTTCTTAATAGTCTGTCCTTTACGATTCAACATTTTGTATCATACACATAATGTACATACGTCTATATCTATGGTACAACAAGCATTAATTAAGTATCCCCTAAATTTAATTTGTTGAATAATCCAATTAGTCAGTTACGTGCTTCTCATAAACAAAATGATAAAATAACAAAAACCTGCAATATTGTTCTACTTGTCTGAAACAATAAAGCGTACAGGTAAATTGGTCCTGGTTTAACAAATTTGTCGAGCACTACATGCTAACAGTGACAAGTATTACTTCTGTCGGTAGCACATCTCGTATTGCCAGCACTATTCCACATCCGTTAATTATAATTAAATAATTGAACTAATTACGTCGGGCTATAGTGGTTAGCGCTTAGGCTTCGCTATCTAGATGTTGCGGATTCGAATCCCGGGTGTTGATGTATATATTCCATTCATCGTATTCCCACAGTCGAATGTATATGTTAAGCGATTATTAAATACAAGAAAAAAATTGTACCTAAATGTGAAAATGTAAAAAGTTTTTTAGCAACCTTGAAATAAAGTTATGCCGAAAAAACTCGATATGCAATGTAGCATAATTCCTATAACGCCCTTGCTTATGTATTATAATAATATAAAATTAAAAACAAAATTGTTTTGACATTTATTTAACAAAATTTTTCGAAATCCACGCCATTTCTTTTTATAGACATCTATGTTGTTCTCAAATTTGGAAAAATACAAGAAAATCAAGTTATTTTACATGAAAACACAATAAATATTTATGAATATTACACATAATTATATATTAAATAACTATTAATGAGTAAACTATTTGACGCAGAAATAATACGATATTTTGGCAGTTTAAATTATTTAATCGGGATTTATGAAAACCAAAATTTATTACAAATAATACCCTATTGAAATTTATGTATTTTAATCAAATGAATACGTGATTGTAATCTGAAATTAGTATTTGCGTTTATAAAA
The DNA here is from genome assembly GCA_035578165.1 of Stenolophus ochropezus. Taxonomy (NCBI): domain Eukaryota; kingdom Metazoa; phylum Arthropoda; class Insecta; order Coleoptera; family Carabidae; genus Stenolophus; species Stenolophus ochropezus. Next base: position 15,837,098 of record JAQOWZ010000002.1, read on the forward strand.
GGTAAAATTAAATATGCAACCATAACTGTTAATTTGACCTATATATAACTAATTGTCGGCAAACGGTTTCTTACATAATCTTTTTGCATATAATTATTATCAATGTTGCATTAATTTATACACATAATCTTGTCTTTTTTGATCTGCTGTTGCGAGACAGATGTTAAATGAATTATTTATTTTAGAACTGGAGCAAATGCTAGGTATGTCAGTGACATTCGTGGTAGACAGGCAACAAATGTTATTTTATTAATGATTGCTATTTTATTTTATAAAATCAAGCAAGTTTATGTAACTAATTAAGATTTAATATAAATAAATAAGTGTATGACTCACAATTTATTACCCATTCCTAGTTGTGCTAGATCTAAGATATTTTTTGGCGACTCGCAGGTTTGATATTGATTCGTAGTGTTAAAACACTTATTATTTCTTCAGATGAAAATGATGCGAACATGGACATTAAACTATTATTGTTATTATTATAGTAATTTGTTCTCGGGGTTCACCCCATACTAATTGGTTGACATTGCCAATATAATTAATTGAAACGTCAGTATTTACATGGAAATCCTAAACATAATAAAAACTAATATTAAATACATTTAATATGTATATATGTAGATCATACATAAACATTGTAGTATGGTAATAAATTGCATAAAATACTTCGCTGAATTTTAGTAATGGAAATAATACTTTTTCCTACGACCGTTAAGATATTTGCTTGTTGTATGTTTGTTATTGCTACGGATACATAGTATATTGTAAACACATTTTCATTTCCCACGGTAACCATAGACAACGTTAAGGTATAAATTCATTTCTCACAGTTCTGTCAAAAATTATTCATATCTCACAGTTCTGTCAAAAATAAATTGTTCCAAATTTAATTAATTAGAAAATAATATTGTGGTCGTAGAAAAAGTATAGTGTACAACTCGCATGGAATGTCCATTATTTCATACTCGTATGATTTGCAGCATTCGCCTTCGGCTCATGCTACAAACTGTCATACTTATATGAAATGTATATGTTGTACAATATGCTATAATCACTGACTTAAATCACTTGTTCTGGAATTGTTATTTAATATTCCAGATTTACGGAAATTTAGGGAAAAAGCGTATGAATAATGCGGCAATACCTCCAAGAACTACTAAATCTGTTTCACTTCGTCGGTAAAACGACATTACTGGTATATTATTATGAATTTATATCGCAGAAAATATTCCCAATAATGTGTAACTTTTTGTTTAATTTAGTTTGAAATGTGATTCAGTAAAACCGGTTATATCGACATCGAAGGGATCTCAAAAATTTTGTCGCTGTAGCCAAAAATCGCTATAATCGATGAAAGTAAAATGTTAGCGTATATAGACTTTCAAACAAATTGTCACAAATTCGACGCTATAATAAGTTTATCGCTATAAGCAGTGTCATTATAAATAGATTTTACTGTAGTTTTTTATTGTTTCATTAAATTTTTAATTTTTCTTCTTTTTCAAAATAAATACCTATATTTGTGATACCTACAAGTTTTTGAAAATATGCTACAAATTTTGGAAAAATAAAAAAAAATCAGATTTAAATAAAAAAATTCTATTTGAATTAAAAACATCTAAGCATATGTTGTTAAATGTATTATGTATCTACTATAATCATAAACTTACACTTCTATTACCGACATTTGTATTTATTTGACACTTAGTAGAAGTGATAGAATTCTTTCTTGTCATTAGAATAGAAGTGATAGAAATAAATATTCATTTAGAGAAAGTCTAAATTTCAATGTTTGACATTATCATTCATTAATTAGGCACGTCCTTTGTTAAATTCCCACAAAATACAAGTTTTTGTTTTGTTTACGTAAATTTATAAATAAACATGAGATTTATTCACACGCGTGAATGTGAAATGAACACTATGCCTTTATACCTCGTAATGTTACGCCATGCAGAGGCGTGCGGTCAGGTTTCACAGGGGCCAGCACAACACAAAATTCAATGGAGATCATTTTCAAATGAAAACACAAAACAAAACTATTCCCTAATAATGAAATGTTTAGTGAATAGGAATCTAGAAATTGGAACCAAAATCTCTACCATTACCAACATAAAAATTTATTTTTTATTTTTGGAAAATTTTGATAAAAAAATGTTAATAAAAAAATTTTGTACAAAAATTAAAACCCATTTTTCTTAAACCGAAACAATCTAAATAGGAATTTTAATTTTTATTAATAAATATAATTAATTTAAACCAAAGTTGGCCAGCTTAATCATTCGATTTCATGGTATAAATCACTATAAAGAGTACAATAACTATTTTGGAACATTCTATTGTATCATACTAAAAAAAATATCGCTGTTAAATAAAATCGAAAACAAAATTCGAAATTCATAATTCGTTCAGCAATTTGAAATACAAAATGTGAATTTCGAAATTCGAATATTTGTAAAATATTTTTTTCGAATTTAAGAAATCCGAAATTTGAAATTTGAATTTCTTCTCTAATTCATACGTGACATGGTAAGTCATTATATGATTATAATTTTCTAGTTTTAAGACAATATTACATCTACGATATATTCTTTTACAATATTAAATATTTTAATTTTAATATTTCTAATACATTTATTATTACAAAAACCAAAAAATTCAAAATTTTAAGTAGTCATTTTAAAAATATTCTCGTAATAATAAATGAGCTTCAGATTTTAATAATACTATTAACATTTATATTTTATTTTCTTGATAACTCAATAATGTTATTTACAGGAAGAACACATTAGAGAATATCCAATATTTTAACGCAACACTGGTCGGCAGCTATGTAACTTCTACGTTGCATCTTTTACTTTTATTTATTGGTTGAAAGTTATAATTTTTTTCGTTTCAATACATAGATTTGTGTGACAAATAGAAACCTTTATATAAAGTAAATAATATAAAACAACTACAATGCTGTGTGGAGAAATTATTTTTTGTATTTTACAGTGAGTAAGTTTTACTGTTATTATAAATAAAGACAACAAAAAGTACAAAAAATGTAATAATATAATTCAACACTTTATGGTTACACGCTTTAAACATTACACATGTAACAGTATTCATTACTTTCAAGGATATTTACCTTAGGTGACATATCATACAACACTGGTTTTAGCGGAAAAAAGTATCCAGTCATTACATACATTTATTATATAATTATATACACTTATTATATAATTAGTTTTTTCCAAATTTTATTTAGAATTATCATGTTTTGGAAACTAAAATCAAGTATTAGAAATAATATACATATATTTCAGTAGTTTTTTCGTAACTTTCAAAAGTATATAACCTCGTAAATTTATAAATATTTTTTTCTAGTATACTATATGCCAAAATACTTGTTTTGAAGTGAAATTTGTAATAAAATGTACCAATGTAAAAAAAAATAGGACTTGTGAATTGTTATGCCATTCATTTTATTTAAAAAACAACTATTCTTTAATAAAGGTATACGAACTACATATGTTGTTTTATAAAACAGTAATAACAAAAATAACTAATTTTCAAGATGTTTTAACATTCATAATAAATGAAAATCATTCAACAAAATACAATTTCTATATAGCCAGCATATAATCTTCTGCCTTTCCAGTTGTATTTATATTGTAATAGAAACTAAAGATTATAATGTATAAACAGTGTTAAATTTGTCAAATTATATAGTAGGTACAATAATTTCCTTATTTTGATATTCGAAAGCTTGAAGTGTGTTTTATTACTCTCTCAACTATTAAAAAATCTGATGTGGACACCACATAACTTTCTTGTACACTATATTATACACATTTTTTACTACATTTTAAACTTATTTCAAATAGGTCATTCTACATGAGTGGCATACTGTTATTTTTCTACGACCACCCTGTTAAACGTTACAGAATAAAAATAAGTGCACGAAAGTTATTTGAAATTGAAAAAAAAAACAACGAGCAAAGTGCCCTTTTGGCACTGTCGATTGCAATGAAAAAGGGAAGTGCTCAACTAGATGTTATATCACTCCCGTATACAAAATTTAAAAATTTATTCAAAATGGTTTCAGGGATGGTCAAAATGGTTATTTTCGTTGAAACCTGAAAACCAAATTTTTTCGCTATTACAATACTTCTTTTACTTTGTACAAGGAAGTAAAGATTGAATTAGTTATAGTTTTATATCTCCAAATGCATAAAATATAAGGAGAAAATTTAAAATTCCATGTATAGAGAATTAAATAATGTTTAAAATTTACATAATTTTTCAAAAAACCATAAGCATTTAATCAATTTTGTAATTATACCGTTTTTAACGGTTCGAGATATGAACGAATAAAGATTTTTACAATATATTTTGACCGTGATATTTGTTAATGTCCTTCCAAGTGTATGTCTGCACTTTTTGTAAAAATTTCATAATCGTCATAAAATGTTAGTTTTCTGTCTTGTTAAATATATGAATATTATATGTGTATTCTAATATTCTTCTTTTGTTGCAGGTATACATTCACAATTTGATTATACACTTCATGAATAATTTCCAAAGGTACGTTAAAATCAGTTCAAATACAAGTTTTATTTATTAATTTTCCAATATATTTTCAAAATATGATAAAAATATTATCAATACTTCGAAAGAACGAAATAATTGTCACCATATTACTGATCGCTACAAGCAATATATCTAATAAATAAAGTATATATGGTAATCATATCATTGGTTTTGAAATTTGTTTACTGATCCTTATTATTCTAATTTTGATGAAATTTCATCATTACTTGTCTAACATCAATGAGATTAATTAATCAACTTTTCATAAAAATCGGTCAACCATAAGTGACAATTATTTACATATTATTCGCATATACATTTCTTAACGAATAAATATTTCAAAACCTTTGACTCTGGAGACCCTTGCTCTAACAGGAAAACCACAATTTGACAGGTGGCATATTCATAAAAATATAAAGAGGAAATTTTTATTTTTGTAAATTTCATTAAATTGGGCTATTAAAATAAAGTAATCTATATTAAAAATAAGAAGTAGAAATACATACAGTATTGTCCTGTACAATAGGGTTATTTAGTTGTTAGCCGGATAGTTTTTATTTACCGAAAACTATTTTCCTATGTTATATACCTATGGCAACCATTTTTTTGGAAAACGCGGTATGTTTTCTGTGCTAAATTATGTTTTGTGTTGTATGTCACTTATTCATCTGCCTTTAATTTTAGGTACTGCAAATTAGATTTTCTTTTAAAATTAATAGTTTCCAAGAAAAAATCCTAAAAACCTAACTTCACTAATATAATGAACTATGAGAAGTTTAATCGTCATGCCATTTTCAATTAAAATCTTTTTATATGTGGGCTTGTTTTTGGTGATTTATTATTATTATTTTCCAATATCAAGCATAATACTAGCATTTACGTAGTGTTTATATTTTGACGTACGTCTATGTGTGTCTCCCAACGTGACATGTCGTTAAAATGGCAGAAGATTCACTGTTATAATGGTCGTCATTATGCTCATCAAACGTAATTTTGTGAACGTGTCTCAGTCGGAACGTTCACATGTTGCTGTCAGCGGCCGAAGATTCCTCAAGACGGTAAATTACACGACATGCTTATGTATACAAATGCCGAGTGTTTTAAAGAGAACACTCTCTCTGCCAACTCTCCCGCTACAGTTAATGTACTGTAATTAATCCGCCAGGGTCGGCAGCAGCATACTCTTTTGGCTAAAGTGTCAGCCGGTGAAAGGAGCAAAGCAGCAAAAATGATAGACGATGCTAAATAGTCACTAACGCATTTTATACTAAAATGGATTCAGGGTATGAAAGAAGTCATTATTTAATACCATGGCTTCAACACGTATTAGCTGACTTTATACACTATTTGTGTTCATTCCAAGAATACAATACGACATTCAGTTTCAATTTAGAATGTAAAATGTTGCAAATATTAGACTTGTATATCCCAGAGCTGGTTTCTCAATGTCCTGATACGTGTCTGGTAAGTCTCTATTAAGGGGATAGTCTACCTACAACAAAAGTGTCGTTCGTACTTTTCTAATTAGCCATTTTTGGTACATTTTAAAGAATAAATTCATATTGAAAAACGCGTTTTTATTATCATGGAGTTTACCTGCCAGGAGCAGGACAGTAGCCAGAACAAGATAATGAACAGGGCTGAATTTTTTTTAACCAGGGCTATTATATCTACCTTCTTATATACTATTATTGGCGTGTAAAATTGCAAAAAAACCTTGCCGATTTTGGAAAACAATATTATTAATTATTGACATTATTTTAAAATACAATGTATTTTAAATGCAAAATATTAAAAAATAATCTGTTTTTAACAAATTTTCTAATGGTTTGAAGATTTAGGTACCTTAGTAATATTTAACCACTGTTAATTTTTTCTTTCTTCTTTGTATGAAATAAATAAATTTATATTTTTGACTCGAAAACGATTAGCCGTTCAATGTATCTCACTTTCAAATGAAGCAAGTTTAAATGAAGTAATAGACCCCTGCCTGACAGATGAATTTATTATGTTGGGAAGTTTGACGAACGATTGAAAAACCGGGCCGATTACCTATCTTAACTATCGGTTCACAAAAAAGTATTGCATCGAAATAGTAAACAACGTAGTTTTTGACAACTTACATCAGTTTTTCGATGCGATTTTTTGTTATTAACGGACGTTTAAGATGAAAAATGGACCTTAATAGTATAAAATTCAAAAAGTACAAATTTTATTCAACACTGTTCAACCAATTAAATTATGTATGTATGAGAATTTTAAATACATCACTAGTGAATTTACATTATTCATGTTTATTTTATTTTATATATCTTATGATAGTACTGAACTCTAATACGCTGATTCAGCTTGTTCTATGATTTATTACTGAATAAAAAGTTTCTTGCATTTTTATTTTTTGTCACCATAGTATCTGTGTATAACCTCTGCGTCTGCACCCTCTTCACTATTATTTACGAAATGTTATTTGAAATACCAAATATAAAAATACATTTTGAACCATTAAATTTAAGAGGTGTTATATAATATTTTGTATAGCATACATGTGTTAATTAAGTAAGTCGCTTGAAAAAGGCACAATACTCTGTTCAAGTCTCGTAGGCTTATTTTTTCTCACGTGACTTGCTTGCAATATACCAACACATTTGTACCGTAAATAACTATAATTATAGTAATTGTTATACTGAATTTGTTAAACGATCAACTTGAGTTTCTAACAACTCTTGTGTGCATCTTAAACAAAAGTAATATTTTGAAGAATACAATTTCATATTGGAAATAAAGAATTTTTTCTTCGAACGTCATAAAAGTGACATATTTTGTTACGTGATTGACAAGGTAGAAATTTAATTTCTACGTCGCTGGTGTAAATTTTTTTACTTTTACGCCGCCTGGAAAAAAAGTAAAATGATTAAGTATCCATAGAAAGTATGTAGAATCAGCGAATGAAAAACAAATTCATTACAATAGAAACCTATAGTATCGCCCTAAATCCATCAAAAATTCACAGATTTAAACTGACAACCTACCAATTGAACGTCGTATATTAAATTATTTTTTTATCCTACACATATTGAAAGTAAGATTTTCCTGCGTGTGCGTGCGCAAGAAAGTAGACATTTGCCGGTCTAGACCTACAAAATCTCACTATTCCTTAGGGAAGAAAAAAAAAACAGTTCCTGTGCGGACAAACAGATGGCGTTTAATGTGTTAGAACCAGGGCATGTAACCGGTTAAAAAAACCGGTTAATAAAAACCGGTAACCGATATTTTTAACGAAAATTGCGAACTTTAACCGTAATTTTAACCGATATTTTTGAGGCCGAAAATACCGGTAACCGTTAACCAAAAAAAAAGTAAACCGGTTTTAGCGAACATTAACCTTTATTTTTCATTTAGCGAGAAAAATTTTAATATTTTTTATATCTGTGTTTTCTACTTGTATTTGAACATGAGTCATGGCAGTTTTTACAATTTCCATTTTATTGGAGAGTCATAAATGTAGGTAGTCTCTTTGATCGTTAAGGTTACTTAAAATGTCCCAAATAAATACGGCCTTTGTCAACACAGGCAAGTTTAAAATTGAAAAGTGACCTGCGTTTTTCTAAAGATATTATGGGAATTTTTGTGAATATTCATTAATTTATATTTTTCTCATATGGTATTTTTTTCGAATTTTTTTAATTAATTATTTTGTAATTTTTTTTAATCAAATTTTTATAATTAATTTGTTTTAATTAATTTTAATTATTTTTTTAACCGATATATTAACCGGTTTAAACCGGTTTCCAATTTTGAAAAACCGGTTTTCGAACTAAAACCGTTATTATTATAACGTTCTCTATAAGGGTTAACCGTTAACCAGTATTTTTTTCGGTTACATGCCCTTGTTAGAACTAATAATCAGAATGAAATATGTGAACATGCTTTTAAAATATTGTAACTTTAGATAATTTTGATACTTACGTTAGATTCAAGGTATTTTTATTATATATTCTGTAAATAATAGAACATAGTAGTTAACCTTATTTATATGTCAAAATAAAATGTTTGTTTTTGTTCTTATTATGTTGGTATTCAATTTCAGAAATTTCTTTGAGGTTAAGTTAAATGTCAAATTACATAGTATTCGTAAGATGTTTATATTATTTTATTATGTTGTGTTGTTGTGTAGGATAAAAAATAGTGTGTGCTACACGGCAGTAAAGTTGTTTTCTGATCCTCAAGAAGTATCCAGCCTCGACTGTGTCTCGGCCGTATACATATCCTTCCAGGGGCGGATCTAGGTGGAAAGATAAGGTGTGCAAAACCTCAAATTGCCGCCCCCCACGTACAGAAACAACCCCCCTCCTAAACTAACAGTGAACTTGTCTGACCATAAAACTATATTTTATTTTGTTTTCAATAAACTGGAAAAATATGTAAGTCTCATCGAAAGACAAAAACAATCACTGATAGATGTTACGAATAAGTATGATGAACAAAGAAAGAAGAAAATATACATACTCAAAAAGAAATAAAACTCTAAAAAAATACAATAACGTAGAAGTAGGTAACGCAATTCACAGCCCATGTAAGTTGCCTACTATAAAGGTACTTTTCTTGCCTTTGCTTGAGCAAAACGCTGCACTATAACGTTATAATTTTTTTTTTCGGCAATTTCATGTTCTATGGAAAGTATAGAAAGCGCTACAAGTTTTTCTTGAGATAGTGTAGATCTTAAATAATTTTTGGTCAATTTTAACTTTGAAAATGATCTTTCGGCAGTCGCAACACTACGAGGGGGTATTGATATATAGTTAGCCTTGGATGGTTCCAATATCTGAAAGTGAATATGGTTGCTATGGTTACAACTATGATGTTTTATAAATAAGTTGACAAAGTTTGACATCTATAAGTTGAACGGTGATTAAACTGTGAATTTTTGAAAACGGCATGTTTGCGAAAAAGCTAGAATTTGAAAAAGTTGAGTTGCGGTCAGTTATTAAATATTTATTTTTGAAAGGATTATCCGGCAAAGAGATTTTTGTTGATATAACAGACACTTTAGGTGATCAGTGTCCTTCATATGCAACTATTAAAAACTGGGTTGCGGAATTTAAGAGAGGAAGATCAGATGTTAAAGATGAGCACCGCGCTGGAAGACCAATTTCTGTGACCACTTCGGAAAACATTGATTCTGTCCATGATATGATTTTAGCAGATCGACGAATTGGGCTGAAACGTATAGCGGAAGCATTGAACATTTCCTATGAACGTATATTTCATATTGTTCATCACGACTTGGATATGAGAAAACTTTCGGCCAAATGGATTCCAAGATGCTTGAATGCTGATCAGAAGCGTTTTCGTTTGATAACGTCGAAGGAAATTTGCCGTAGTTTTGAAGCAGACCCCTCAACATTTTTGGATCGGCTTGTTACTATGGATGAAACGTGGATTCATCATTATGACCCAGAGACTAAAGAGCAATCGAAAGAGTGGAAGCATTCCGGTTCTCCACCACCAAAAAAATTCCGTGTTCAAAAATCCGCTGGTAAGATTCTTGCTTCAGTTTTCTGGGACAAAGATGGGATAATTCTGACAGATTATTTGGAACAGGGCAGAACTATCACGGGAACATATTATGCTGAGTTGCTATCTAAATTACGCAAGAAAATTGTGGAAAAGCGCCGCGGAAAACTTACCAAAGGTGTTCTCTTTTTGCAAGACAATGCTCCTGCTCACAAGTCCTTGATTGCAATGCGCAAAATTCATGAAATTGGTTTTGAATTGGTTAACCATCCGCCCTATTCTCCGGATTTAGCACCATCAGATTATTATTTATTCCCAAATCTTAAAAAACACTTGAAAGGTAAAAGATTTTCCACAAATGATGAAGCCATAAGTGCCGCTGAGGAGTGGTTTGCAGACCAAGACAAAGAATTTTTTTTAGAGGGTTTACAATTATTTTATAAACGTTGTGTTAAATGTGTAAGTCTTAAAGGAGATTATGTTGAATAAATAAAATTTTGTTTTGAATTATTGTGGCGTTTTATATGGTAGGCTAAGTATTTATCAACACCCCCTCGTAATAGGTAATGTTAGTAATAAATTAATTAATTAATTATTATAACATTTGGAAAAAGACTAGTAAAGTTTTGTTTATAAATATAATTTAATATTTCTTTAGAAGTTATATCGTCTTTTACAATTGTAGTTAAAGATTTGAGTTCCGTATAAAGCTCATCTGTGTGTGACATACATCAAACAATTGTAATAAAAAAATAATTATGCTAGATATGATCTCATAAATGCTTCAAAAAGTTTGTAAATAAGTGTAAACAAAGATAAATAATTAATTAAAATTTTAATTTTTAACAAATTGCTTTTGTAAAATGCCGCCCCTGAAAAATTCCAGGTGTGCTATTGCACACCCAGCACACCCCTAGATCCGCCCCTGTATCCTTCGGACCAGAAAAGAACAACTTTCCTACTTAGCAGCACAAATAACTATTTCGCGCCTCGTTTCATTATTACTAGTATTACACAACTTAAAATCGTCCAGAAACTCTCTGCTTGCAAGCCTAGGCCGGCAAAATGTAGGGATGCCAACTTAAATATTTTAGCATTACATTCTGTCAAAAAAAAATATTTTATTTTATTGGAAATGTAAAACAAGTATTTTTGATTTATTATTCATATTATACTTATCTTGTACCATTATATTACGTTAATGGTTGTAAAATATCAATTAACATTCGTTTTACTTTTTAGGTTAGAACAAATGTCACTAATTTTTAAAATAATACAACTGAATGTATATCCATGTGATTCGAATATATTACTAACATAAAATTTTAAGTGGTAATAATATTTCTTTAATAAATTAAAAGTGCCATCGGCACAAAAAATCTTGTGTATCACACATCCAGAAACTCTTTTGCTAGATCTCGCATTATTTGCAGACCTCGCTTTCAGTAACTATTTCGCGTCTCCGTCCGATATGACTTAGAACAGAACTCAAAATAGTCCAGAAACTGCCTATCTAGGCCGGCAAAATATAGGAATACCAACATAATTTTTTTAGCATTATATTTTTTCGATATTTTTAATTTTATAGAGACTGTAAAATGTTAGTTAAACCACTACTTTTGATTTATTATTCACGTTATTCTCGTGTTGTACGCTTACGATTACGTTAATTGATGAAAAAAATATCAATTCACAATCGTTTTATTTTTTAGGTTAGATGAGAATCGAAAATGATACCAACATAAAATTCTGAGTAGGACTAATTATTATTACGTTATGTTACGTTAAGAGTACTCATACTTCAGAAAATAAATGTGCTTTTCTATGTACATCATATTTTCAAGCTGTTATATTAATTGTATCCATATTGGAATTAGTAGTTTTTAATTTTCAATTAAATATTGCTAACTTTTTGTATGTGGTATATTCTCTACAACAACGTTGAGTATATATATTCCTGTCTACATTCTACGATACAATATAGGAATTCATCATCATTACCGCTATCCGTCTAGACTAGAGTAGGTTGATGTTAGTTATACTAATAAGGAATGATTATATACTTAGAACTATTCAATTATAATAAATTTTAATTGCACGAGAATAAATCCCATACAAAATTTAATATAAATTGTCGTATTTTGATAAAATGTAATATAACTACATACATACGAATAACTGGTATTAGAAATAAAATATTTCAATTATATACTTCATAATAAACTCTACTATTAAAATAATTTTAACATTTAATAAGTTTTCTATTTTGCTAACAGAATTATTATTACTTCATAAAATGTTTAGTAATCATACATTTGGAAATTCAAAAATCAAGAAAAAAGAAACATATCGCATCCACCTTATAAAATGCACATTTTTTTGTAGAAGTTTGTATAAGTTATTAAATAATACATATAATAATGTAAATTTAGTATACTTTTTCCATATATTTTATGTTCATAAAACTGCAATTCAATGGGGTTGACAGTTTTTCCATTATATTATAATTATTATGTTAATTATTTTCAATGTAACAACACACATTTCTATAAATAGCTTTACAACCCTAGAAGAGTTTTGTCCGCAGGTGACATTGAAAAGTATAATTTTTACTTGCATTTGTTGGGTAAAATTTTGTATCGTGCATTCTGTTACTTTTTATAGTCACTTAAGAAAAATACACAACACTTTTCTTCGCGTGACTTGCACTATAACTAACACATTTGAACCATAAAAACTCATAATAGATATTTACAATAACTACTTACGTCTTTTAGAAATATTGCACGAACGAAATAAATTAGTAATTTACATAATTAGACAGCTAAAACATTTTTACTGGTGATAGGAGGAATTGACTGGCGAGCCGTTTAGGCGAGCGATGTCATCTCCTTGAAACAGTAAAAACTGTTACCTGGCATATAATGTACAATAGTTTTACTTAATTAAAACCAAATTTTGACAGTTACTAATGAAATGTCAAAAAATTGTATGACAGTTTTCAACAATGAAACAATGCAACTACTAACCAGTAAATCTGACAGTTGTCATCTTTAGTTAGAAGCTTTTAAATGTTATAGTTTAAAAATTCCTTGTGACTATAAACAATAGTCTTCTTGTTACTCATTTGTAAACCGTAATTTATTCGAACAAAGCGACTAACCTGTAAAAATATCTGTCACTTTTACTAGTAAGTAATTGTATTGTTTCCTTGTTGAAAACTGTGTTTTGTACCCCTCGTACAAATTTTGTCATAATATTAGAAACTGTCAGGATTTGGTTTTAATTTTTTTAAGTTTATTATAAGTGAATAACAAATAAACTATTATATAATTTACGAGAAGTAACAGTTTTTATTGCTTCTACCGAAACTCGATTTTTAGCCGAAACCGAAACCGTAATCGAATATTCGGCTCGTCCTCTAGTTTTAGCCGAAAACGTAACCGAAACTTATGAAGTGAAGTTAAAATTTAGTTAAACACGGAAGTCTAGTGTTTTCCTTACCTTTTTAGGTATTAGGTATTCGACTATTAAGGTAAATGAAATAAAAGATTTATTAGAAAATTACTTTATTTTTTATTTTTACTGAAGAAGTAAAGACTTATTTATTACCACCTCACAAAAACTACAAATAATCATAATCAAATAAGTAGTTTTCTCAAGAAATATTTGTTACTAATAGGTTCTTTTATAATGTATGCTATTCTCTTACAGTAACGTTACTTTTTTAGAAATTCTGCAATAAGTCTTTGTCTTAATTCTTTAAGTTAAATTAATGAGATCTTGCCTCATCTTGGCTTCTTTGTACAACAGTCTCAGAATAACGATAATAAAATAATAATTATTTCTTCGAAAGGAAGAAAAATTAAATAACGTACAAAACAAAACTATTCATAACAACAAAATAAGCGAGTGAAACCGTTCCGAACAAACTCGAAAACGCCAGTCACCACTTGAATTGTCCGAAACCGAAAGTTCGATTGGACACTAATAAATACTATTGCATATTTTGAAATCTATTTTACTTCCAATAACACATTTTCAGTACGTGATATCTGTATGTATAAGCGCGTATATTACAACATAGATAACGGTATGATTAATTTATTAGTAATACCTGTTATAAATTAAGTAACCACAAATAGGAAACCAGGCCGAGGGTTCCGATACTCGGGTTTGTCATCCTATTATCACGGTACTAAGCGTTTACTTGGTTGTATTGATCTATTGGTATATGCATGTCGAAGACGATGTTCCATGTTCATATTGGTAACGACAAATGATTGGCTAATAATAATAATTACCATATTTCCACAGCTATGTCTATAATTTATTAAACTCTGCAAATAAGTACTTTGGCGTAATGCGTGCCAATCACCATACCTTTATACCCTATCCCGTTTATGATAATTTTTAATGTTTGCGCCATTATTAACCGTTAATGTGCGATAAGCTTAAATTTCATTTGAATATTAATGCGGATTTTATGTAAAAATCAATAAATTAGTCCTGTTATTACATGATGTCATATCGCTACAGGAAAGTACCCTTTTTATGTACGTGAGGAATGTGGAAAAGTGTTTTCATTTCTGGTTAGTTTATGCTCTTTGAGTGGTTGTTTGCAGCACTGCCTATCATTCATCATACATTAATTACTGTTTGAAAAGGACCAGTCGTCATATTTACTTTCCCTAGCGATGTTTGTGGTGCTTGTTATGCTTTTGATATGAAGCAAAATTTACAGTGCTAAATGTATATCAACACAAACGCATTCTATTAATGAATCTATATTCCATGCATTATAGATTTTAAATGCATGTGCATATATGACTACGAGTACATTTAGCAGATTAACTTTATAGGTTTAAAAATTTCATATTAAGAGGATATGCATTGGGCTTTAGGACTCTTTATTGAAAAATCTGGTGTGTAGGTACAACATATTACCTACCGTTATTAATCGTTTAATTGCCTCTTCTTCTGGAAACTATGGTTATACATCATTTTTAGTGTTTTACGAGAATCTTGTTTTTTCTTAATCTTGCATCAGTCTTGCAAAAAATTCAAGACAATAACAAGACAAGAGCTACAAATTTCAAAGCAAGACAAGGCAACAAATTGTCTTGCAAGAATAGTAATATTTTTTGCAATCCTTGTACTCTTGCATTTTTTGGGCTAATTTTAAGCCCAGATATATTATAAGAATGTAGGTATAAATTAATAAAAATTCAAAAATATGTAACTATTAAAAAATTAATACAATTTTTTAACATTTTAAATTAAATTTCATTTTCAAAAAATATAATAATTATTGACTAATATAATTATTCTTCGAAATCATGTAACCAAGGGTTAAAACACAAAATGCTTTCTTATAACCAGGGATGCTTTGCAAAGTGCTTTTCTGCTTGTACAGTTGTTATGCTGGAATATGTACGTATATACAACATACAAGACAAGAAATATGCAAGAAAATGACGATCAAGACTTGATTTTTATATATAAGAGTAATGAAAGACAAGATATACTTAAATTTCTTATCTTACTTTTCGAGACAAGGCAAGAAATTACTAAACAAGACAAGCAATCTTGTCTTGTGAAACACTAATCATTTTAGGCATGTATGAAACCTGGCCAGAGGGTATACGTATAGTTAAAGTTCATAAATTGTTATCTAATAATCTAGAATTTAAATGTAATAGTTATATTAACCCGAAGTGTGCAAAATGTTACATTCTTACACGAGCTTAAAGATTATGCTGTATAATTTAAAATAGCAGTAGCGTTATAGTAATGACACTTCGTTAAATATTTTCTCCAATAACACAATTCGTTTTTGAAAAAGAGTAAGAAAAAAGTTAGTTTGTCTACTGTTTTATAATTTGTCAAAAAAATTAACGTTATAACAACAATGAACCTTTTATGAATACTGGTATTAGAATTGCAAGATGCATACAGGCACGAAGTGGAGAAGTTACACAAGAGCCGCCAAGCGGTGAGTTTGTAATTCCCAAGTATGTAATTGCTTTCTACTCAAATTATGAGCAATAATTTTTCTATGATAATTATTTGACTGTATTTCGATCAGCCTGTATGATAACACAATACACCTAAAGAATTGTCATATCACTAGTATATAGTACCAACTACAGAACATAAAAACAACTCTGAACATCAAAATAATAAATTGAAAAAATTTATAATCCAATGAAACAATACTATGTAGAACATTCAGGGCCGGATTAACCAATAGGAAAAAAAGACAAATGTCTAAGGCCCCTAATTCGGAGAGGCCCGGATTCAATAGGGATAATATAAATTAGATATGTTAAAAATATGTTGTCTTAGGTACTAGTTTTGGAATTTTCGAGCGATGCCAGAGAGTACAATTTAGATGAATGACGTATAAATTTTATATATTCAAAATAACATGTAGGCTAATACTCTATCTGTGAAAAATCTAAATAGAAAAACAAAACGTTAAATTACAAAAAGGGTTGAGATGCCGCTGTAAAAAGTATATGAGTAAACGACAGTTGTTCGACAAGTCAACTTGATTACAGACGTTACAAATAGAGTTAGGTGGGAAATATAAAAAAGTACACATTGATTTTATATTTTGAATTTATTTTTCGCACCTCCGTTTCGTTATAATTAGTATTACAGAACTCAAAATCGTCCAGAAACTCTCTGTTTGCAGACCTAGGCCGACAAAATGCAATGATGCTAACAAATTTTTAATTTTATTTTAATAGAAACGTAAAACGTTAATTAAATCAATTTTTGATTTCTTATTCATATTATATTCTTGTTGTACGAGTATATTACGTTAATAGTTGAAAATATCAATTCACATTCGTTTTATTTTTTAGGTTAGAACAAATGTCACTTAAATGTTTTGAATAAAACAAGTGAATTGTTTATATACCTATCAATGTAAATCGGAAATGTTACTAAGATAAAATTTTAAATACTAATATTTTTTTAATAAATTAAAAGTGTCATCGGCGCAAAAAGTCTTGTGTATAACACGCCCAGAAACTCTTTTGCGAGATCTCGCATTACTTGCAGGCTTCGCATTCTGGACTTGTGATACATATAACTATTTTAATCAAATTTAAATTTGTGTTATTTTAAACAACGCGGCAAAGCAATAGTATATTACGCCCCAAGGAAGGAAAATTCGATTTTGCTCCCGAGGGTGAAGTGACACCACTCGATTAAACCAGCCCGAGAGGTTAACTCAAGTGGTTTCACTTCACCCGAAAGAGCAAAAACGTTACTCTCGAGGACACTACAAAAGTTTTTGTAATGAGTGCAAAGAAAAACGGGCCGAAAAGTGTCTGTTTAGAGCGAGCAAAACGCTTTTTCGCTCCCTTGGAATATTATCTTTTACATTATGATTTTCTTTTAATATTTTCGGAATGTTTTGATTATCTTAATATTTAATTATGTAACTAATAACAACAATGTTTCTTATTTAAGCTCATTTTTGTTTAATACTAAATATAAGAATATATGAACATAGACACGAGTGCACGTCATGAAATCTGGGCAGGTTAACTGTGGTATTTGTTTTGCTGACTGAGTTTGGCAGAATATTTTAATTTAATTTGCTATAATCAACAGAACACATTTGTGTTCGTTTAATTTGCAAAATATCACTTTTAATTGCATTTTTACAATAAATTCAGCCAATTTTGTGACAGTAAATTAAATTGTTTGTGAAAGCTCATTCCTAGTTACTGTTTATTTTCAAATTTTAGTAATAATATAATATTATGTTTTAATTTTATTTTTACGTGTAAATTAAAGTAATGATGTGCTACATATATGCATGATGTTCACGTACTTACAGATACCATCGCAAATATTTTATAATCAGATTGTATTGATCTTGAAAATGTGAGTATTTTTCCAAAACTCGATATGAAATTTTTAGCATAATTCACACTTCACTAACCAAGGTACCAAAACAAAAAAAATACCTCGTATTTTTTTAATGTAATATTAAATATAAACAAACATTGCATCCATGATATTTGTGATAAGTAACATAGTATCTGTCAAATTTGACATCTGTCAAAACATGCACAGATATTAATTGCAAACAAGTGAACAAATATACGTTGAGCCACAATCTGATAGATAACAGCTGTCAAAAACATACACAAATTTTCAACAATCGCACATTGTGAACAAATGTTCGCAGGGCGATGCTCTGATGTTTGACAATTGTCAAAACATGTACACCTGATTACATCACCAAACACCGAATGACGAGAAGTGTTTATATGAAATTTCAAATAAGAAAAATATTAAAATAACATCAAATATTATAGTATATGATACAGTGAGGGACTAAAGTGCATAATTTTTTGATTTTTTGATAGCAGATAAATAAAAAAAACATATTTTTTTCAAATCGACACTAAAGTACACGATATCACTCCGCGAATTTACACAAAATTATGTGCTAACGACTCTTATGACAAAATTTGAATTTACGGATTAATCTGTCAAATTTGAATTTTAACCTATATTTTAAAAGTATTATAATTTTCGCATTTTATTTTAACGTTACCTAAGCATATTATTCTATATAATATTGGTGAATTTATTTAGTATTTACCTTTGATAATAATTTATCGAATTTAATACAGACCGTCTAACGTCTAAGGACGTGTAAACAATAATGAAAATTATAAACAATAATTGGCACTTTGACAGTACTTCTGTTATCACAGCCATCTCCGTCGCAGTAGCTAGCTGACGTTTTATAAACAAATAATGGTATTTATTTCTGTTTTTAATTAATAATTTACCGATTTCAGAAAAAATATAATGTATAACTCAGAACTAGAGTATTTTTTTAGTACTCATATGGTTTATTCTCCTCAGCTATCGGCTCGTAGAATAAATTCCATATTCGTAATAACAAAAAATTGTACTGCAATACCGTAATAAGCTTTAAATACTAAATAATTCTATTTACATTCGTAAAATTTTCACAATTTATGTCCTCATGAAAATTTCCGTAGTTTTAAGAATTATAATTTTAATTACAAAATATAAATAGATTCTATATTATTTTGTTTCACTTTTCGTTATGTCCAGTTTTATAACATATTTTTAATTATTAACATATGTTCCACGGTTTTAGCTAAATATAACAACGTCATATGCAGACAACAAATATTGACATTCAAATTAAACAAACAATTATAATTTAGTAAATTAATTTGTCCATCCTTATTTATTCAGCTTTTCCAAATAGCAAATGTATGTAATACAATACGAAGAAAGATTATATCTAAAAAGATTTATTATGTGTGAAAATATTATTACATTTTTTTTGTATTTAATAGCCTTATATTATTGTTTTATACTACTCGTGTATAGCTATTTGTATTATTGGTAATCATATTATTATTATTAAGATTAAGTAGATGATAATCAAAGAAAATAGAGAATAGAAGATAAAACGGCGTATGTCATTTACAATAAATTGTAATAAAAAGAAAATTACATGTTAAATTGAATTTTTCTTTTTTGCATAAGCTCACCTTGGAATATATTCGATAAAGAAGAAAATATAGTTGCTTTAGGATAAGAGTAAATTCAAATTTTCAACCTGCGCATAATATGATATTTACCAACCTTCTATTTTTTTACATTTAGCAATAAAAATTATATAATAGTGTGTACGTTTAATAAATTAATGTGTATTTCATATATTATTTTATTTTTCAAAATGTTCTGCTGAACGATGTTTAATTGACATGTTGATTATGTTCACACCTTCACGATCATATTTGTCATTTGTATCTATACGAATAAAAAATATACTCGTATAATTTATAATATGCAACAAATCTGAGCTCTCACTTAAATTAACTAAAGAGTATAATTTGGCCAGTGGTGGCTCACTTAGTTCCAATTCAAACAAGGCGGAGTCTGTCATCTGGGGTTCTGAGGTTCGATTCCCAGCGTTGCCAACTTTTAAACAAATAAAAATACGGTTTTGATTAAGCTTTTCAGAACCTACTATAAGCTGCAGGTCCTTTGCTGACAACCTACTACATCAAAATGCAAGTAAAAACAATCATGGAAACAGATGAAGTTCACTTCTCAATTTCGTTTGATGTCAAAACTCTCCTAGACATATATAAAATAAAATAAAATTACTTAGTAGGTTATAAATGTAATTGCGCTTCTTTTCCATATTTTTTACCAGTGTCAATATCAGTTTAGTTAAAATCGCATCGAAATAGTAAATAACTTATATTTTTGACAACTTACATCAGTTTTTTGATGCGATATTTTATATTTACCTCTCATCTATGGCACAACATTCCTATGTGGAACTAGGCCTCAAGTACCTGAAGTACTTGTTTCGTGACATGTTTTACTTGCATTTTAGTGATGCAGGTTGTCAGCCTACAGTCTCTGCAAGGCCAGCACACACCGAGCCGTTGTGCGGCAACCCATCCAATTGGACAGGGCGGGCTATGTTGCTTATCTACACGATCAGACAAGACACGCCACGACCACACAACCGTACTGGCTGACTTTATATTTACCTAGGATAGTTATTACCGCCGCAGATATCAATTGAATTTGAGGTCATAACATCAGTGATTTGTTCAATAGTTCACTGGTTTCACGTTATTAATAAACAATATTTTACAAAATTCTCTTGTGAGTACCGTTTTCGTGATTAAGTCAGTATGGGTTCATATGATATGACAATTACATGGTATACCATTATAACTTAGTTAAGTTACCCTGCTTACTTTTGTGTATGTAAACAAAAGTTAAATATCCTGAAATTGGTAAATATTGTTAATATCCTAAAATTAAATAATATAAAATATTTACACGCATTGCATTATGTATTTCATATAAAATTTATTGACAATTTTTAGAAAACGATGTATTTTTCCAAAAATAATATGAAATCGCTAGTGATTCATTCTTATCGTGAACTAATTATATATGTCATTGATGTTTAATAATAAAAATAAATGTTTTATTTCCGGAAAGCGAAATACAATGGCAGGAAAATTGTATGTAATATACATAATACAATGTAATCAAATGTATACTCGTATACTTAATGTACAGAAATTAGTCAAAGAAAATATAAGCCTGCCTTATCATATACGAGTATGTAAATCGAGTTGTAAATTAACAGAGTATTTCATTATTTTAATGACTTTATAGATGATGTGAATTCACTTATACCGTGAAGGAATTTTAGCATATTTATTTCATAAATATTACTCAGAAAATCGTACGACACTAATTAACAGCCAAAAGAAACATTGTATTAAGCATGGTTACTATGGTAATATAAAAATTTCTTGGAAAATTTTCGTTAGTGGCCTTACCTAAGTACCTAAGTTAAACTAATAGGTGGAATTTTTTTGCCTATCAAAAATGTCACGTTGACATTTTAATAAATTATATTGAGTTGTCGTTGTATCAAAAAGACATGTTTTAGAAATAATAAATAAATCGTTTTATATTCTATTATAACTTGAATATTTTAAGTAAAATATAAAACCTAAATTAATTTTACTTTCTATGTTGATGTCGTTAGGATTTTCTTCCCAAATCTATCCTCAAGCATTGATTCTTATCGTGTATTCAAACAACGTAATCTGCACTCGTGTTCCACTCGTGCAGGTTACATGGTTGTTGGACTACACTTCAAAAAAAATTCCGGGAAGAATCAGTGCGCTGAGGAGATTATAAGTTATAATTTTCTTCTTTATCGTCTTAAAAGATATTGCTTTTAATACAGGTTTTTTTATTTAAAAAGTTGATGATTTCGTTATTAATATGTATAAAAATTGTTGCTAAGGTACACTGTAACTTTGGTTTTCGTTGTTTTACTGATTTAATTTAGACGGCATATTTAAATTGTGAATCCATATTTTACACTTTTCTTGAGTTAAATGATTTAAACTAAAACTTAACTTAACTCGAGAAGTTTTGGTTTCGGTTAAGTTTTCGGCCGAAACTAGAAGACGACCCAAATATTCGGTTACGGTTTCGAATGAAAATAGTGTTTTGGTTGGACACTAGTACCTACATACGAAACTGTGAAATAAATTAGACACAGAAAAGGCAGCGAAATTAATTAGTATAATCAAAGCAAGCATACAATTCAAATATAGAATGCTCAAAGATGGAGATTAAAAAATATATGCATTGGCTTTATAATTATAGCGGTCGTTATGATTTTTTTTTATATTCTTGTTATTATGCTACTGCCAAAAGAATAAAAAAGTTCTTTTGTATTATATAATTTATATATTTGTTTGTCTTAAATATAGATTAACTATGTATGTAATGAATTTAATAGAAAAAAAAGTTTAGACCAATACTCAATAGAAATTATTACTTAACAATCTGTTTTAAACAAAATTTCAAAAAAAAACATCTGTTTAAAACAAGTTTTACGCATGATTAAAACAAAAGTGTTTTAAACTTAAGAAATGTTTAAAACATGTCAAACCTGGTAAAGACAAACTACTTTTATTTTTTTTGTCAACTTGTTCTGATGTACGTATTTAGTTCAGCTGATGAAAAAGTAGTAGGTATATTTTATTCAAATCAATAGTGAGTTCATTACGCATCATTTTTCATTTGTGAAACGAAGTAAATCTTTTAATCCTAATAAGACAAACTACTTTTATAGGTTGTAGGTAGTAATAATAAATTATGAATAATAATGTAAAAAAATTAAATTGCAATTTTTAGTTGTAAAAATTTGAATATAGATATTTTCAAATAACTTACTCACATTAACTCCTGTATATTTACATTTCTCTGAAAAATACAGTTCTCACGTGTATTTTATTTAGTAAACAGGTGGATTTATTCCCAAAGCTTTTGACTCTTTTACGTAACGATAGCCAGCTTATCTCGCTTCCCATTCCTCTCCTTTGACGACTCTTTGGTTGGTGCGCTTGAGGAATTCGCACGGAGGATCTTCTTCCTTCGGATAAGTCACGCGCCGAGTAGCGCTGGGGACGATATGGGCTCGGGAACCCTCAAGGTGACTGAACCAAAGGAAAAGTGAACAATGACCTCGCAGCCGATACCAGATAGGTGATAGTTACACTGCAACAGGTATAGGGTGTTCGATTCTGCATTCATGGGAAACTTGTTGCTATGAAATTCTAGCTCGGTTGCGTTACCTTCATCTAAATTTCATATGTTATGTATTATGTTTACAATATGAAGCTATTTGAATGTTTTGTAACATTACACGAAATATATAAGGCAGTGCAAAAAAATATGAATAATAAAACAATACTAATAATTAATAAAATAATCCTATTTTTTATAAGACTATTATACAGGGTGTTTGGCGAAAGGCCGGCACCCAAAATATTTCGTTTATTTTGAGAGATACAAGAAAATGTTAAGGAGCAAAGCTAAACTAGACAAAGGGACTCATAAAATGATCCTAGTACAAATTTTGTGTCACTTCCGGTTTTAGCGGAAATGGCTCCAACTTTAATTCTAGCATAGGGAATCGGTATTTTTATATTTTTTTACGGAATGTACATAAAATTAGCTTTGCAATGATACTAAAATATCATAGTTTTACTTCAACCATTTCAAAATGGCGACAATTTATTTTCATATTTATGTACTTACAACTATAGGTAATTAACGAAAAAAAAATGTTTAAAATACCTTACAATAATCAACACAATACAAAAACCTTCTAAATATAACCAACAAAATTAAAATTAAAAATACTCAAAATGGCCGCCGTCATTTTCTGCACAATTTGTCACATATAACAAATTTTGCCACTACATCGCCAGGAAAGGTAGATCTAATATTTTTTGACATTATTTGTTTGGTTTCAGGTAACAATATCTCAAATATCTGGCTATGATGTATTTTTTATGAATTTTTATAAGTAAATATTTTAAAAATAAAATGTCGCCATTTTGAAATGGTTAAAGTAAAACAATGATATTTTGGTATCATTACAAAGCTAATTTTATGTACATTTCGAAAAAAAATATAAAAATACCGATTCCCTATGCTAGAATTAAAGTTGGATACATTTCCGCTAAAACCGGAAGTGACACAAAATTGTTACTACGGCCATTTTATGAGTCCCTTTGTCTAGTTTAACTTTGCTCCTTAACATTTTCTTGTATCTTTCAAAATGAACGAAATATTCTGGGTGCCGGCCTTCCGCCAAACACCCTGTATGTATTTTTTTTTAAATTTCATTAAATTGGTGATGATTTATTATTATTCTGTACCGAAATTTGTAGATAAACCATATTGGGTTCTGGTACTTCTTGGCTGGAATAAAGGTATGGTAGAAGAATGTTGTGGAAGTCAGGCAGTTGTTTAAAATTTTATTTTTCGGCTTCTACTAAATAGGGTGCACACCTTTTTAACAATTTTATTACTAATTTTTATTTTTTCTGACGATCGTTGAGAGTTTTTTTTGTTATTTATTTATATATTATTTTATTTTTGACGTGTGTGTCCATGGCTGTCTAAACATTTAACGAAAATATGACATTTTATATATAATATATCTCTGATCATAATTTTTATTATCTATATTTTAATATTATTTAAGTTGAATTTTATTCTTTTTCTATAATAATATGCCAATATTACAAAATATGTAATGTAACTTTAAAAAAGTGTTAAATATCAAATAAAATAAATTTTTAATATATATGTAGTGCCCTTTGCTTGCTTCATAAAGAAAGTAGTAGGTGTTGTTCAAGAAAAATGTTTTACGATATGTTTTTAGTTGCTATGTATTATTGAGTTGTCAGATTTCGACTAGAATAAACGGCAAAATTTGTGTTCGTTAAATTTATATTTATTTTTATATATATTTTCAATTATACAATATTATTAACTAATATTATTACATTGGTGACCGAACGGCATAACTATGTATTCAAAAAGACCGAATGGAGTTGTAATTGCTGTTTTGGCTATTGATTCTTCATCCATTGGTATTTGATTATACGCCTTTACTAAATCTATTTTAGAGTAAATTTTTGAATTTTGTAAGTTTGCCGTAAAATCTTGTAAATGAGGAAGTGGGTATCTGTCCGGAATCGTTTGTGAATTGAGAGCTCTATAATCTCCGCAGGGTCGTAGTTCTCCCGATTTTTTTCGAACTAAGTGTAAGGGTGAAGCCCAGCAACTAGAAGAAGGTCTTATTATACCCATCTCTAGCATATTATTAAATTCTTTTTTGACTTCCATCAATTTTTCAGGAGCTAGACGGCGTGGTTTTGCAAAAGTTGGGGAACTGGTAGTAGTTATACAGTGTTTTACTTTATGTTTGATTTGACATTTTGAATATAATTTATTTGTTAATAGAGAAGGATAATGTGAGAGTAATTCTGAGTAAGATTGTGGTGAAATAGGAGTTTGGGTTTTTTTTATGAAGTGTATTTTGTTTGTGTATTGATCCGATTCTAAAACTTGTTTCTTTGACATATTGACAGTTAATTTGAAATGTGTCAAAAAATCTGCTCCGATTATTGAGCATTGAACATTTGCAATGACAAATTTCCATGTAAAAGGTTTTGAAAGACCGAAATCTAATGTCAAAGTTTTGAAACCGTATGTGTCAATATATATACCGGCAACACATCCATTTTTATACCAATTTTAGACTATGACATAATTTAATAATTAATATAAAATTACATTACCTATAATGTCATTAACTGTCACAACTGTCACATAGATATTTTCTTTTATTTCCGTGGCTGTCTGATTTTGTACGAAAATATTACATTTTATATTTAATAAATCTCGTACTGCAGCAATGCTGTAGCATCAATTATGATCTTATCTGACGTAGAATTTAATTTCGATCAACTTTGTACTCTTGCAGTTTTGTTCTCAATCTATCAGGAGAGAGAGTATCAGCAATTTTTTGAAATCCCATGTTAAAGTCCTATGTTCCGCATTTCTTTGCACACACTGTATTTGTTAATTTTCACGTAAGTGTTTTTCTGTAATTGTTAATTGTTGTAAAAATTTTGAAACATCTTCGTAGTAGGCGTCGAAACTAAAAGAGGCCGAAAAATAAAATTTTGAACAACTGACTGACTTCCAAAATTTTTTTCTGCCATATAAACCGTATGAATAGATTTACAATTGTACCTATCCTACAATAGCATTCTTTTTACACAAATTCTCAGCTCACATCAGTTGGCTCACTTTTTTGATCATTCTTTTTGTCACAGCTTTCTGTAACTGTAACGTCGTAAGATTGTGCTTGCTGAGTTTCGGGTAGTGTTTTGCAGTCAATAAAGAAAATTATTTAATTATTGAATTTAAAATATTTTTATTTTATTTCAAATAACAACAAAATTGTCAACAATATTGAAAATATTATGTTCGTAAGTTTTAATTTTATTTATGTACAAAGTTGTGCAAGTTGAAATCTTGCTAAAAGTATAGGTATAATTACATCGTTTCAATCCTAATCGACTAGGTATAAACTAACCGAAATTGAACAATCATTAAAAAAAAATTTATACATACAATTATATTTAAAAATTTTAAATTCCACGAGTATCCTTGTATCACACAGGCTTTCGAACTAAAGAAGTTAAGGATTGCCCAGTCTTATGGTGGTGTCATACCCTTACAAAAGAGGATTACTAACATAGTTTAAGCAATTATTCAAAATTCACAAGGGTGGGTGCAGCTGACAAGGGAAGAACTATGGAGAAGGGTTATGATGACACTAATGTACAATTATTAAAGCTACGCTACTCTATTACTATTATTATTTAAAATTATGAGTAGTGTACCAAATTATTACATGTATTTTATAAAAACAATGACCCTTATTACGACCTTACTTTTATAAAGCAATTTTGTTAAAACTGAGGTCTGGCTTCATTAGATTATAATGTAAAAGCACGCTTCCTAAATGCGCTTTTTTATAAAAGTGCGTTTGTAATATGAGCCATTATATCTAGTAAGGTAGATATATAGTACTTTTTTTTTAATATATGTTAAAATATAATTATTGTA
The DNA here is from genome assembly GCA_035578165.1 of Stenolophus ochropezus. NCBI lineage: Eukaryota > Metazoa > Arthropoda > Insecta > Coleoptera > Carabidae > Stenolophus > Stenolophus ochropezus. The sequence continues at coordinate 15,864,266 of JAQOWZ010000002.1, forward strand.
AAATGTTAATAAAATATTTTTCAGAACTCATAGTAATTGAATAAAACATCTTTATTAGTTTTAGGTCTGTAATTATTTATTAATTAAACCAAACGATTCGGCAGCATAAACTGCTGCCTTCTTCAGAGTAATGACAATTATAACAAAACAACTAAACAAGTAACTAAGAAACGAATTGTAACATATTTAATATAGGAAGCCATATGCTTTACTAATTTCCAAACCATCGTTGTAATTGAGAATAATATTCCTAGTTTTACAAATTACAATCTTCAAATAATTTTCATGTCTTGAAATTATATTCATGAAAATCTTCCAAGGCATGCTCTGCGACTGATGATTTCTCAGGCTGGTTCAATCTAATCGATCGTTGATGTTCAGTTAATCTTGTAAAAAAAGATAAACCAATTACAAATAGTTGTTTTATTCAATTGCAAAACGTATTATAATTTCTATATCTTAATCATATATATGAGTAAATTGATGAATGTTTGTTTATGTACTTTCTAATAAACGAGTATTACTCTCATTATGAATAATAGTTGTTTATTCTTGTAAGAAGATAAACCAATTATGAAACCATTAAAAACATTCATTAAATGACATGTTTACTACTTTTACTTTCAACAAGTAAAAGCAATTCATCAATACTAATGCTTCTATTACATTTTAAGTGCGACAATTACTGCATTCATTGTACTAGATTTAACAGATTTTTAAATTTTTGCTATGTTACTAATTGTAACTAAAAGTAAAACGTTTATGCCTTAACTCATTAGAAAAGTAATAAATCATGTTATATGTGCAGCATTGGTGAGGAAATATGTAAATACAGTACGATAGTGTTAATGCGTACAGAAAAAATCCAGACTTGTTCATATTATCGAACTGTTCATATTATTGAGGGTTTATAATAAAATATGAATAATAAAACACAAAAATTTAAGAAATAAAAAATATTTATTATGGCTACATTTACTTTCTGTAATTCAGTTAATTTTTTAAAATGCGTTTTATCCGGTTTCATCTTACGGTTTTATTAATTGCAAGTTTTTTTTTTAACTACAAATTATTCCAACATCATTGTTGTACCCAGACAAAATTTTTGCTTTTTCACACAGTGATATAGAGATTTTTGTTTAAATTTAGACCTAAGTATTTTGAAAAGAAAGTTAAAAATAAGCAGTGCATATACTGTATTCATTTCAACGAGACCTAGGTTGTTTATATTAAAATGTAGTAAATCTTAGAAAATATTTTGTTTAATTTACTGAGTAGTTCACACTTACAAGTGTACTATATTAAATTTGTAACAATATATAAATATTTAATTTTTAATGTAAATTAGGTGTACTAAACCCTTAAGCAAGTTTTGGACAATAACAATTTCTATTTTTATAAAACTCAAATGTAATCTAAATTGAGCGTTTCTAAAATCACTTTACTTTCGACGATTTCATATGAAATCCATCAATGTCAGTTTAATATTTGATGCAATTTAGTTCTAAATTTACTTCTTTAATAAATTAAGCTTTGCCTTTATATTTAATATAACTTAGTTTCTTTTAGATAATTATTTGTTTTTTAAATATATGGTTTGTAGACACTGTAGGTATTATAAACTTACAATAAAATGTTTTTATTATATTAAATCACCATAACGAAATAAAGCTGTTTATAAATACATTGTATGTACATGTTTTTCTGAATAAGTCATTTGTATATTATTTATTTTTTTAGAAAAGTTTATTGCATCCATAAGCACAGTAGAAAGTGCAATAATAGTTTATTTATTGTCAATTAGCTACATGGAAATTTTCTTCATTATGATAGTCCTGTTAAGAACAAATCTACAAAAAACCTACATTTTTTAATAAACTAAAAATAATTATTACTATGAGAAAAAGAACATGTAGAGATATCTTTGTATATAGAAAAAATTAAATGCTGATAATTTCTAAGTTTCAAATGAAAGATTTAATATACATTATTAAATATAAGTACAATTCTTGATCTTGGTAATTCCAATTAATATTTTTGTATTTTATATTTTGTAAATGTATAACCCATATTACATAATAACTTCAAATTGTAAAGGAAATATATTAATAAGTGTATTTTTTTTTCGACAAAAAATAGTTCTTGCTACAAATGAACTGAAGGATTAGAAATTCAAATGAATTAAGGGATTGGAAAAAATTAACTCATTGAAATTTAAATCAATAAATTTTGAGTGCTCATTTTTTTGTCTTTGCATGCATTTATCAATATTTCGTATGTATAAAAAGAGATTAGAACTATCATCAATGTCGTTTTTATGTTTAGACGTATGTCATATTAAATCCATATGGGTATTTTACCAGTATCGAATATATCAATAAAATTGTAGGTGTGAGATTTGTGCAGAATTATAAGTCTGATTTTCAATCAATTAAAGAAAATCAGCAGCCATCAGTACAAGAACGTCACATTTTTTACACAACATTTTAGAAAGTCAAATAATGAGTAAAATTATAATTATGTATAAGAACAAAATATATAATGTACTGTCCTAACAATGAAGGTAGATGCTACCAAAAAAATAATTCATCAATTGTCAATGGGGGTTTCCATGATGACAGCTTTTAATGAATTCTCATTTTTAATAAATTTCATGGGTCAAGTATAATGAAATTAAAATTATAACAAAATGTCATAAATCCATGAGCGAATTTTTGAATAATAAATACAGGAGGCACCTCCAGTATTCACCATAACTGTAGCAACTTTTGAAAATTGATAATTTCTTTGAAAATTTATAAATATATTACATACTTTTTAGTCCCTGGAAATATATTTATTCTACATGAAGTTAGTGTATATTAAACATACATAAATGGATTCTTAATTTTTTTCTATATGCAGTAAAATATTAATATTCTAAATATATATTATTTTTTGTAAATTTAATATTAGTTATTTTAGTACAGAATTATCTTGTTTAAAGAGTAGAATAATTCTGGGGTTTATTTTTTAATTCCCTTTATATTCAAAATTTAAAGATTTTCAAATATTACTATATTTATGGCCGTACAGTTTATAGGTTTGATGCCTGTGACTACGCCAAGACAATTTTTATTAATATGAAATATTATAAAAGTAAAAATGAATGAATTTAAATGATTATGCTTATTTTCACTAAAAAACGAAAGTATATTTATTTAAATCAAATCACTGTCTCACACAAAGTTCTCTGACTTTCATCTCTTATAGTGACATCACAAAAGATTTTACTAAATTATTTCTCATCTACCTTGAATATTTTTATAAATTTAATTATTATTTTAAAGAGTCATTGTACCTTCTTCTATTTATAAGTACCTAACTCTAAAATGGGTTTGAGCTACAATTTTCAAATATTACCAATGAATTGAATATCAGCCAATAGAAATCCGTATATCCTGCTCTGCGAGACGCCGGAGAGGCACTTGCTTCTAAGCCTCTTCTCCGCCTGGTGGTCTGTCTAGACCGCCTTTCAGATCATCCTGTGCCCTAAAGGGGATCTAGTTCAGACGGCCGGGAATTGGAGCGCGCTTTAGCATGTGCTCTAATTCTTGGCCTGCTGAAATCAGAGCACATTCTGGTGTAAATTTAGCTGCTCTGGATTGTGCTGTGGTTTTAGTGGGACAGGAATTAGAGCACTCAGAATTGTTTGCTCCAATTCTTGGCCTTTTTAACCAAGAAGACATTGTGGACTGTGGAGCATATTTAGCTGCTCTGGATTTTGCTCTGGTTTCAGTGGGTCAAGAATTTGAGCATTCAGAAGTGTTTGCTCTGAACTACTTCTACTGAAACTAGAGCACATTCTGGTGCAGATTTAGCTGTATTGTGTTTTGGTTTCAATTCTAAGTCTGCTGAAACCAAAACACATTCTAGAGTAGATTTAGCTGCTCTGGATTGTGTTCTGATTTCAGTAGATCAGTAGAGCACTCATAAATTTTTGCTCTAATTTTAGGTCTGCTGAAACTAGAGTACATTCTGGATTACATTTAGCTGTATTGTGTGTTAGTTTTAGTGGATCAAATATCAGAATGGACCATTTTAGAGCATTGAGGTTCAGGATTTTGCTGTGTGGTTCAGTAGTTTAAAAATTAGACCAAATACTTTAGAATGTTCTGATTCTTGACTTTCTGAAACTAAAACAAATCCTAAAGTTATGTGTTATACTAATCATGTACTCAAGAAGACATTTCCCTATTTTTTTTACATCAGTATAAAGCCTTGGATTATAATTATTTTAAAGATGAGTTCACATCATTTACTGAACGATGTGGCAGGAACTAGGAGCTCAGGGCAGTGTGGTAACTTGTTAACGTAGATTAGACGGAGTTCTTACATAGAAAAATAAATACAATAAAATAAATTTTTAATTTCCCTTAACTCCCTTCTAATTTTCTTTTTTCTTGAAGTTTTATATTTTAATTTTGGTCATTATAAGAAATTTTGCCCTCAAGGTAATTTTGAAAAGTCGACGCCCCTGAATTAATGCTGGTAGAAATCGAACCTCAGCTCTTTATTAATATCTTGTATTATCCAAAAATATTTATACAACAGTTATACACATATGTACTGCAATACTTTAAGAGAATTCATTTTATGCTGCAAGTTTTTCCATTAACACTTTGTAGATTATTTTAAAAGAACTATTCTACTTGCTCATAAAGACGTTACTTCTGTAATTCTTACAGTAGCCGGTTTTTCTATAAATAAAACGGCTATTAAAGTATTACCTAAATTTGAATACCAAATACAAATGTCAGATCGGTGTATCCTATTTTAAATGCAGTACAGTTACTGCAGAGCAGAGAAACTAAATTAAATTACTGCAATAAGAACAGAAGTTTAATATAGGTAAATGGAATGGTCGTATGCAAACTGGAATTAATAAGAGACGTAGAATTTACCTTTGCTATCATTTTTAAAATGTTTTACCACAATTACGTTTTTAATGTAAAAACGTTGTTGCATTTTGCATTTAATTTACATACATACTTTATTTCTTTTCTTATGTTTTAATTTTTAAACAAATAAGATTGTACTTTAATAGAAAATTTATTTTTGTTATTAAATTTTCTCTTATTCTTGTACTTACCAAGTTTTATTTATTACAAAATTCAACAGTAAACAAATATTAAATTAATAAAATTTTCGTGACGCAACTATCAGGACAATAGATGAAAGAATCACAAGAAGTGATGCATTTATGAACAAAAGCATATGTCAAACTATAGGTACTCTAGTCGGACATTCTAGGTTTAGTTTTTAAAATAGTTTTTCTCATGTATCTTCCCTAAAACCAATGACGCGAACTCCGAATTAAGTTGCAATTAATTCATACCGAAGATCTGCTGTTACCTTACTTTTTCGGCGTTATAAGCTACTGGTATTATTAATAATTACATGACATACGGAATTTTAAAAATTATTCTTACTCAATCGATCCTGTAATATTTTTCTGCGTCGAGGAAAATTACAATAGAAGATAATATACTAACCACATCTTATTTTCTTTATGTTGAATTTGCCTTTATTTTATAACAATTGAACAATAGTACAAAGCAAATATAATTTTTGACCTAAAACACATTATTAAAGCTAGTGGCTACTACAATAACGTAATAATAACTATCATATTGTAAAAATAAGCATATGTCAAAATTTTACATACAAAAGGCAAATTTCGTCCGAAATGTACGTCACTAATGCTAAAATAATTACAGTACAGTAATTCTTTTGAGTTCAGTTATTTTCTTACATTTTTCTTTCATATTTCATAGTGCTAATTCCGTTCTTCAACTAGAGAACAAGAGAATATAAGTCTCTAAGGAATAAAGCGTTATTATAGAGTAATTATATTTTATTTTCAGTTTCTCACAATTACAAACTTATTTGCATTCATTCTTACATTAATGTTCTTCGCACAAAATAACCTTGTTTTATTGGTATTCAGTTCAGTAGTTCCCAATTTTCTTTCAAGGCTTCAGATGTTTCATAAATGAGCACTTTCCTGGTCCCTATAAATAAAAAATAAAACTTCTATACAAATAAAATATCTGATGTGCCTCACATGACTATCTTGTAAAACTATTATAATATTATAATATTATACACACTTTTTGCTGCACTTTATTTAAACTTTCAACATTCAACAAACCCTTCGAAACCCCTTGCCAATTGCAATTTAAAATAAAATATGCACAACTAAATGTTATAGCAGTCCCAGAACTAGTCAAAATAGATTCTGGTATGGTCAAAATGGACATTTCTGTTTACATCAGAAAACAGATATTTTTCGCAGTTACAACACTGCTTCGTGCAAAGAAGAATTTTTTTTGTTATTTCATACTTGTTGTTATTAATAGATAATTCATTTTGAATTGATTTAAATATCATATTTCAAACATATAGGTATATTATTGTAAATATTATATAAAATGTTTTTCTTTATTTCTTTTATTTGAAATTATCTCTACATCTTTTATGAATTTAAAAGGAAATATATATAAAAAAATATTTTGTTATTAAAAGTAAAAGTCATATTTTGTGCGGTGAGCGCGTAGTTTGCACGACGAGCGTAGCGAGTCAGGCAATTGCAGACGAAGTACACAGACACTTTTACTCTAAATGACACATACTAATTTTTCTTCAAATGGAGATATTTTAAAAAATAATATACCACTTGCCGTTCAATTTGTAGGTTATCAATTTAAATCTGTCAGTTGTTGACAATTTTATATCGACATATATTCAACCTTGCCAATCACGTCGCAAAAGATGTCACTTTTATGACCTTTGAAGAAAAAAAAAAATTTTTCTTATTATAATATCATCATTTCGATTCTTCCATTCCTCTCAGTTCAACGCCTTACTTTTCCATCTTTTCACTTCCTCTTGACTTATATAGTTTTACACATCAATTATCTGTCTTAATTTTGGTTGTCCTTATTTCTCCTAAAATATTTTCCTCTCAGGATTCTAAGTGGAAATCTTTCTTCTTGTCCTAGCTATCTTTTTCTGTGAGACTTTATTAATCTTATGATGCCTTGTCGTTCAATCAGTTCATCCAATTCTGCATTGTATCTTATTCTACACAATACTCCTTTTTTCACGCCTCCATAAATTTTCCTTCCAAATGTTTGTCATTTTGTTCCATCGTTTCGTGTCATCACATCCATACGTGATGTTGAAATTAAGAAATTAACGTAGCATACTTAATTTTCCAGTGTTGTTCTTTCTAGAATAGCTTAAAGCCCATCTGACACGATACAAAGTTTGGTACTAAATTTAGTTTTAAATTTTAATATAAAATATAATGGATCGTGTATGAGCATAAATGTATGAAATTTTGTACTAAGTCTCTTTGTATTAAATTTTTGTACGAAATATTTAGGACAGGTTCTAATTTCTTGTACTGAATCTGCGCAGAAGGTAGCGTAGTGTGCGCATGTTTATTGTGCAAACTGCAAAGTTGGGATAGGTTATTTTAGTGATTCTAACATTTACGTTTAGTAAATTAAGTATTCCACGTTCCTCTGTTCTTCTCAACAATCATTTTCGTGAATTTTTTTTATTTTTCTTCGCTTTCTTCTTTTTAATAGTAATATTTAGAATTATTGCTACTACAGCAGCAATTGTTCCAAGTAATAATAGCCTTCTGCTTCTTGTACCAATATTCATTTTCACTTCAACAATGTTCAGCTCATAAGAATAAGAAGCAGTCATACATCAGATGTCGCATTGGATTCTCTAATGTACGCATGCGTATATATAAAAAATACGTACTAAAACTTAGTACCGTGGCAGACAGAAATTTTAATCTTCTATAAATATCAATAAACTTGTATAATAACTTTTATTACAATATTCTATATTAAATTTTAAAACTAAATTTAGTACTAAACTTTGTATCGTGTCAGACAGGCTTTTTAGTCACATGAGATTTTTTCATATTATTTCAAAACATTTATTATATTTATAAACCAAAATTGTAACTTTTCAATATCCAATGTTACCTGGGAAGTTTTGCAGAAGCAGATTATTATTTTAATTAATATTTGCTTCACAGCAAGAAACATCGTAATATAAGTTCTGCGTAAACTTTTGACTTTCATTCTTTTAAAGTGCAGTGAATAAAGATGCCAACTTCAATACAAAGTAGAAAGTAACCACATTGAATAGATATTGTTTATACTTCTATCTATTATGCAAGACAACTATTTGGAATTACGTATATGCACAGAGTAATATGCTTGATAAAGCGTAATGTGGAAACAGTTTAGTATACACCCAATTTCAATTAAATTTTCAAGATATTTATGCTGTTTCGTAGACCAAGATAAATGAACAGGATTTTGGCATAATGAACAGCAAATGTACATGAACAAATGCGTATGTAATTATATTAAATATACAAGTGCGAGAAATATGTAGCATTTATTAATAAAATTCTAATCAACAAAAGATGGAAATCAACGAAATAATAAAATTTTGCAAATTGCATCGTATTACACAATTAATTTTTTTCTTCCAATATTTTGGAACTAAACTACAAGGTCATATGAAATCCAATGAAAACATATAAATATATTTTTTTCCATACATAACACGCGAAAACGTGATTCACCGTTACTAATAGGGTATGTCACCAGAATAAAATTTTACATTTTAGTTCATATTAGTTGTCACTTAGATGCACTAGTAATTAAAAAATGAATTTTGTAACTAAAAATATGTTTATGTCAAAATTTAAATACAATTAAAGTTTGCATTGTTTTAAATATTGGCTCCGAAAGATGTAATGCCTATTGTTTTGTTAATCCCCAAGGATGTAAAGTAAAAGTTTCTGCCATGTTAACCATATTGTAAATACACAATGAGGGTAAGATGAGCGTAAAAAATAATTATTATTGATCTGTGTTTCTAGACATTCCTCAAAATATTGTAATTTAAAAATTAATATAGTTGCAACATCACGCTTGCATATTTGACAGGAAAAACTAAATTATAAAACATGTTACTGTTTATATGCATGAAAATGTGTAGGAAAATTCAATAAAACTTTGTAAATTAACACAATGGAATAGTATTGGAACACACATGTTGAATGTAAATTGAAGAATCTTAGTTGTTTAGAACATTTCCACGGGTACGAGTACGTAGGTTGAAATTAGTTAAGCAAATAGTTCTTCGTGAAAATTTACGTAATGAAACCAGAGCTCATTGTTTTTCATAGTAAATACATTCTAAACTTCTGAATACCTCCCACCGTTGGGATACATTCACAGATGAGGTAATTAAACAAACCTGGAGAAAAAATAATTTTGGGACATTGTTTTAGCAAGGTATTGTATCTCTGCCTAATTGTACTATTTTAGTTTGTATACAGTTTTAATCAAGTTTTGCTGTTTGTAGAATAGTTACCAGATTATTCATAGTTCCATAAATTCTTTTCAAAACTTTGCTTTCAGCTTACATTGATTTATTCAGCTTAAAATTTCAAACGTTTTACTTGCGAATAAAAAGGATTAATATTTAATTAAGGCAATTTGTAGCAACATAGCATAGCATAAAAGTTAAGATTATGGTATAAATACATATTTTGTTCCGAACAAATTATTGAACATTTTCCACTTTCAGAGAAAATTAATAATTATCCTACAAAAGTTAATAAATCATATCGAACATTAAAATCACATAACTAATTCCGTAGGTCATTTGTGTTATATTCAATTAAACTTGTAAACAAATTTCTAAAAATAAAACAAAGAACTTTCAATAATGTAAAATTCCGAACAACTCAAAAACTGATGTGAATTAATAAATAGATAACTAAAATGCACATCTATCTACGTATTTCGAAAACTAAGAATTCTTCAACAGTAATAAAAATAATGGTAGACAAGAGTAGATCGAATACTCCATATATAAATCATGCCAGAGGCCCAAAACCATTTAAAGAGAGATATTAAAATTACTCAACGTGTTAACCAAACCAGAGGTCGAAACAACTCTGACGATATAGGAAAAATAATCGGTCTTTTACAGAACTGGGTGTCAAGGTGAATAATTTAAATTAAAATAAAATACATGTGATTAATAAATTAATTATATTTAATAATATAATTTAAAATTTGAAATAGGACTTAAACCTGCATTCATTTTTTTTTAAATGTAAATAACCACAAACTTTCCATATGCATCTAAATGATTGTTTTTAAAAGCAAATTTTTATGTGGGTTCTATTCTATAATTTTGTGTTTATTACAACGTTTCTCATGGGAAATTTTATAATGAAAATAAATAAAAATTGTTATTGATTATCTTATACTTAGCATTTGTAAGTTAATACATATATGTTGCATAATTTCTTATTGTACTGACGTCATTAGGTTGGGTATACAAGATTTTAATTTTACATGGTATCCTCTTGCTATCTCGAGACTTGTAAAAGCTACGAATTTGGTTAAATTAGCAAACAATTTCTATTTTACAAGACTATTCGATTAACAAATTCTTTTAACTAGCGGTTTTCAAACTGCTGGGCCATCTTTGTTATTTTAAATGGGACCATTTTTTGATAGTGCTATAATATTTGTATATTTTTAGACAACCTTTTTTTAGATCAATTTGAATAACAAATAAGCTGGTACCCATCGTTTGAGATCCACTGGTTGAAAAAAATAATTTTATGCTCATTGAATTAGTCCAGATTAAAAAAAATTGTTTGGACATTTAACCGACTTCATAGCTTTTATACAGCGTGGCCCAGCGAAAATTATCAGCGCAATTTTTGGCCACTTAACATTAATTTTGCAAAAAACGCTCGAACACGTCAATTTTAGTATAAAGGGGGACACCTGAATGGATTAGTACCAATGGCATAACTTCAACCCTAAACTGGGTATGGACTGCACCTCAAAAATTTTAAATGGAAAAGGGTGTCAAACATGACACAGTTCGAAAGGCCTTTCAATTCTCTATCCAACAGTTTTTTTATTTTTCAAATCCGATCATTAGTTTCAGAGAAATATCGTTTAAAACAAATTTTATCAGGTGTTTATGCCACGCCACCCGAATTTTTAGAAGATTTACGGCAACGTACCGTAGCTCTAAAATTTTGAGCAAAATCTTTATTATTGTATAGAAGTTGGAGGTACTCATTTTAAACACCTAATAAACTGATACTTGAGTTTCTGTCATTTGTTTAAGCCTACTTCATTGCAATTTTAACCAGCCATCAGACTTGGTTTTTAATTTTTTTTTCGGATTTCGTTTTAATTGAAAAGCTCCATTGCATTTGTGGAGGCCCCAACTGGTGGCCGGAATAGATTTAAACTATTCTCTCTCTAACGAGAATTAAGGATAAATAATATTAAATTTTATTTGAAAAATGATTTTGAAGAGTTTCCAATTCTGGAGTCATTAAAAACTTTTTTGATTTACAGTGAGGCCCGGATTGACTCGGGGAACACAGGCCCATGGCTATGTAACAAAGTTTTATGTATAAAATAACAGTGGCGTAGCTAGAACGCTTTTTGTAGGCACTCGAGAGCCTCCAAAATTTCGTATCTGTAAAAAATTAGAAACTAAAAAAATTTTGAACATTGTGTAACCAAAACTAAAAAAGCTTGTAAGAAAAATAAATATATTTCATTTTTTTCCGTCATGTCACATTTACGTATATATTTTATCAATAGATAACTAAAGCAAAGTACATCATATCTACGGAATACTGCCCTACAAAAAATGCTTGCTTACTATAGTATGACGAAGCTAAATCTTCGTTCGCGGATTCTACAGTTAATAAATTTGCAAATGAAATGAATAGGTGGGATCAATTAACACATCCATTGTTAATTCATATTCATTAGCCATTTATTAAAGCTATTTTTAGTAATTTGAGTGTGTTGTTTTTTTTTTGTCATTTGATATTAAAACATCTTTTTGTTTTTACAGAACCAAAGTTATTTAACTAATATTTAATTTTCATTATTTAAGAATTTTTTTTACAATTCATGTTTGCTTTTTTGGGCCCAATATATATTTAGCATAGATATTATAGATAAGTTTTGTCTAAAATGCTGCGCGCCTGCAAAATTTCCAATTTTGGCTATGCCACTGTAAATATTTTATATTTTGTTGAACCACACAATAAACAAGTATTTACAAATACGTGTCGTTTCCATGAGCCGAGAGCAGTGCGGAATTCATGAGACACAATGCAGTATTTTATTTCCCTATCTGCACGTCAACAAGCAACGATCCGCCAGCGACAGCTCTCATATGAAGGCGCTGTTTAACGCGGGAATTTCGTGTGAACAACATCTTAACCAAGCGAGTTTCATAATTTCAAGGCTAGAAAGTGACAGTGCCGTTCGAAGTGAGTGTTCCTGCTGGTAATTGGTCCATAACTTTACGTGAACCCGCTGCTCGGAAATGATTCTTCACCGAGACTACCTGGAGGTTACGAACATTTCTCACTGGATGGGAAAACAAGCATGTCCTCACCCAGTTCTGCCTTCGTTCCTCAGCACATTTACTATTTAATTTTACAATCGTTTTTATAGTAAAATTATTTATAGTAAATATTAATTTAATAATTAAGTTCAAATATATTTTAAATTTAATTTAAAACCTGGGACAATGAATCGCAATAAATATCGGTTTGATTGCAATATTTTTTCTTCATTTTTCATACCGGTATATAGTTCTAAAATTAAGACAGTTGCTTATGTAGTTGCGGTTATTTCAGTTTATGGTTCAAAATAAAAGGTTCAAGTTTGGGATCGCTAACTTTGAAAAATTTCAGGTTTTTTTTTATTTCAAAAGAACATCGTATACTCGTAAATGACGGCCTGATATAATAATAATAATAATAATAATAATAATAATAATAAGTAACTTTATTGAGATCCACTCAAAGGCGAGGTTCAGCTAAAAGCTGTTCTTCCACCTAACCCTCGATACATAATGTATATAATACATACATACATACAAAAATAAATTCAAATACAAATGAACAATCAATTTTATAATCTAATATACAAAAATATACATGAACGCTGAATTTTAATATTACAGTTATGTAGTTTGTAGACATTTTAATTGCTGTTTAAAATTATTTAATGATAGAGACTTTAAGAAATTAGGAATTTTGTTATATAATTTAGGAGCTTGATATGAAAATGAACCTTTAAATTTAGTTTTCTTAAAAGAAGGAACTACAAATAAATCAGTACCACGAAAATTATAGTTATATTCTCTGACATTTAGTTTACAATATAGGTAGGATGGAATGTTTGACGTATAAATTTTATGAATTAGACACAAATAAAGATAATTAGTTCTCTCCTCTATAAAACTCATATTAGCTTCCTGTCGATATGACGATATGTGATCAAATTTCCGCACATTATAAACAAAACGTAAACAAGAATTTTGAAAGAGAGTAATTCTATTAATGTCTTGCTTTGTAAGGTTGGGGACATATACACAAGCACAATACTCAAATATCGGCATAATAAGAGAATTAACCAACTTCAATTTAATTTCAGATGATAATATATGACGATATTGATAAAGATGTCTAAGTTTGAGTCTAGCAGATGTTAATTTAATTTTTATATGTTCGTTAAATTTTAATTCTTTATCAATATTTAACCCTAAAGTTTTCACAGTGGCACTATAATTTATTTGTGTATTTTCAAGATATAAAGAAGGTTGGAAGAATTGATTTCCTGTAGGGATAATAAGGAGTTTTGATTTTTCATTGTTAATTAATAGCCCATTACTTTTTACCCATATACTCAGATTTTGAAGGTCTCGATTAAATTCTTCCACAGCTCTTACTCTTTCATTGTAATTAAAACTTTTGACCACGTTTGTATCATCAGCATATGAATAAACAGAACAAGATTTAAAAACTGTTGGCATATCAGCGACAAAGAGAATAAAAAGTAAAGGTCCTAATATAGAACCTTGCGGTACACCACGTGATAATAGAATGAGAGATGAGATAGAAGTACCATCATCAGATGACATATGCACTGTGAAGTTTCGATTCAGTAAATAATTTTTGAAAAAAATAAGAGCATTTTGTGAAAAGTTATAAAATTTCAATTTGGCTAGCAATAAATTATGATCCACTAGATCAAATGCTTTTGTAAAGTCAATTTGAGCAATTAAACTTATTTGAGAATCGTCGAAACTTTTTATTAAATCATCTACCATATTTAATAAACATGTCTGCGTGCTATAGCTTTTTCTAAATCCGGATTGTGAAGACGGTAAAATATCAAATTTGTTTATAAAAGTCATCATCTGTTCAAAACATATTTTTTCTAGAACTTTGCTTAAAACTGGCAGTATACTAATCGGTCTAAGATGGTCAAATGTACTTGGATTAGAATTTTTACAAATGGGTTTGATAATGGCTGATTTCCATACATTAGGAACTACTCCGTTTAATAAACAGTAATTTATAATATGACTAATATGATTAATAATGCATGGTAAAATGAGAGTTAGCATTTTAATTGATATTCCATCCAATCCAACTGCACTAGATTTAATTTTTTTAATTACTTGCTCCACATATAAACTTGTAACCGCTGAAAATTTAAATAATTCGTTACATTTATCAGAGAACATACTATTCTCATAATTATTAAGTGTATTCGGATTAATACACGTAGTTTCTATTTGATTTAGAATATGCTGTCCGTAATCAGATGAGTTACAAAGCTCTGAAGGAATATTACAGTTTGCATTAGAATTCACACCAATTTTATTTAAATTTTTCCATAACAAATTTGTGTTGTTAATATTATTATTAATTTGATATTTTATGTTCGCTTCTTTTTCCCGACGTATAGCAGAAGTCGTTAAATTTCTAATACTTTTATAGTAATTCCATTTTGCTTCAGATTTACACTTTTTAAAGTCCAACAGGGCTTTGTCTCTCTTCTTTTGCATAATTTTTATTACGGGTGTAATCCAAGGACAATATTTTCTTTTCGTTTTGAATGATTTTAAAGGTGCGTATTCATCAAACAGCTCACAAATATTATTATTTAAATATTCAACTTTTTCATTAATATCGTTAAAATTAAAAATTTCATCCCAATTAACTTTCTTAGCATCTTCCATTAAATATTCTAAGTTTAAATTCCTAAAATCTCTATATGTAACAATTTTCTTATTTATAACAGGTGTTGGGAAATTTAATACACAGTACACTGCTTCGTGGTCTGATATAGTATTAAAGGGTAAAGTACCGGAATTATTACATATCGAATCATCAGATATTATCATAACATCGAGAAGTGAATTAGAAGTAGGCCTTGTACAATCTGCAATTAATTGGTGCATATTATTTGATTTCATAATATCAAGAAAAAAATTAGTTCGAAAATTATTTTCAAACAAATCAATATTAATATCACCAGTACATATTATATAATCATTGTCTACATTAAACTCTTCAAAAAAATTATCTAAAATTGACAAATCCTTGTAAAAGTTTCTATGCGGATTGTAAATTACACCAATACATATTTTAAAATTATAGATAGCACACTGGATCCATAAATATTCAGTATTATTTGGAGTAATGAAACTTGTATCTAATACCTTGAATTTAATCCCTTTACGAACATAAAAAGCAACACCACCACCTCTCTTATTTATTCTCTCGGAGCTAATTAAATTGTATTCATCAATACTAAATAAGGATTGAGGTGCGTTTGAATTTATCCAAGTTTCAGAAACCGCAATAATATCAAAATTATGTTCCAGTACGAAATCTTTAAAATCAAAAAAGTTAGCATTTAACGATCTTATATTTACATGTACAATTTTAAAGAAACCATTATAAAGTTCAGTGACCTCAGCACTCGAAACAGGTGATTGATTCAGATTCATGAATGTTTATTCACGTATATTATTGCAAGAATACACAGATCAATAAAGATGACAAAATTACAAAAATAGATATTCTTTAAAGATGAAAAAAATAAATTCGTGTAGTAGTGGCAGTAGAATCAGTAGCAGTTCCATGGTACATATAATAATCAATTTCTCAAATTGGGAGCTGCAGCCAGTGATTCAGTGTCTTTGATGTGATGCACGTTTCCATTTATATTAATGAAGATTTTACCATCACGGGACCAAACATTTTTAAAATCATACTTTTTTCTGGCACATTTTATTAAGTTCAACCGGTCTCTAGTAAGATCTTCCACCACTGATATTTTAGAATTTTTCAGTTGTTTTTTATTATTAAGAACCATTGTACGTTGTTTATAGGAGTTGAATTTAATAATAATTGCACGCGGTCTAGAATTAGATTTAATACCAACACGATGACACCGATCAATCATTTCTGGTTTAATGTTTATTTTAAGTTTATTATTGAGTACATTACGCACCTTGTCTTCAGTGTTTTCGCCTGGCTCTTCTTCTACACCAAATACGCGCACATTATTTCGACGTGAATACTGTTCTTGATCATCGATCATTCTTTTTAGTTTTAAGTTTTCACATTTAAGATCACTTATCACTTTTTCATAAATTTTTGCCTGATCTTCTAACTTCTTTTCAATCCTTTCACACACTTTATTTGCTAAGGTGGTCACGAAATTGCTATCCGCGCCCAAAAGAAGATCAGTCACCTCTTTAACAATAGCTGCTGTATTTCTTGTAGAACTCATTTTTAAAAATAGATATTTTAATAAAAAAATACGAGCAGCAAATATAAAAATATGTGGAACCACTGCAAGACACGTCTACTCTCTACGACTGTCCATCAATATAATCAGATATGTGTATATAAGGTTGGTCTGGGGAAGCAAATATGCAAATATGAGGCCTGTATTTTTTAATAAAGAAGAGTGTTTACAAACATTACTCCACACTTTGGCTGCGGTGTATTTAGAATTAGAACAATAACAATAGTAACCGATTACCCTTCACTATTGAACTTTCAGAAATAATATCATTTTTTGCATAACAACAAACACGAAAGCAAACTTCATGGTAAATCCCGACTTCCAAGAAGGTATTTGGTGAGAAAAATTCCGAAGACATCGCAAAATGAAACAATTTAATTACTATTACTTTGAAGTATTAATTAACTGTCACACAGACACTTGAACAATAACAACTGTTTAGTTATTTGGTAGCGGAAATTTATCGATGTAACGGAATTTTATCAGTATATTTCTGTTCCAATTGGTTAAATTTTCGAGTTTTTTGCATCATGATTGGTTAAAAACTAATGGTTGGAATTTATTCATTCTTCTTTTACAAATATAAGAACGTATTTTTGTAAAACGTATGTTCAAATTTTAGTATTTAGGCGAATACCTAGTTCCATTTGGGATGATATGGGTGTTTCTGTTAGGATATTTTATCCTATTGTTTTTTAATTTGCTGACAGCAGCAAAAAAATATAAAATATTCTCGCATGTTTTTTATAGTTTAAAATATACTGATACATAAGATAATACGCTTTATAAAATTTATATTTTACAGAATAAAATGAAAACATTTTGCTTGCGTATGAGAAATAACAGACACCTGGAAAATTGTAGCAAATACCATATGCAAAATTTTGCAATGTCAGGGGCTTCTGACTTCGTCTCAAAATGATAAATGGTTAGAGTTACGCAGAAATATATGAAATTTTATTATGACGTAAATACATTCATATGTTGGTACTACATGGCAGAAAATCATCTATTTATAGTTTATTTTTAGATATAAAATATGTGTAAATATCTCAGAATTATTATTTATCAGCTACCTACTGCGAAGATATTTTTCATGTAGTTTTTTAATAAAAATATAACACCTTACCTTGCGATGTTATTCAAAAATAGTGTATTTTGTTGAACTAGTCCACAGGAAAATAAATTGCATTAGTAATAGGTAAATAAAATGGCTGTGTATCAGTAACACTTAACACTTTTTTACCTCCCGTCTACCGAAGATATTTGTATTTATTAAAAAAATAACATATCGAGTTTAATGAATGACATGTTTTGAGGTTTTAACGATTTTAATATTTCCACGATTTTCTATGTCTGTGGATTACCGGAGACAAGTTTTCTGTGTTGGTTATCAGATTAGTGGCGGCTCGAACTAAAATGTTGATAAGGCAGGCGATAGAAACTGAATAAAAACAATGAACAACAAAATAATTTATTAAGAACTTTACTATTTTGAATGCCAGTTTATATTAAAAGCCCAGTTTGGCCTATTTCGTTTTAAGCTCTGAACTAAACTCTCACTTAAACCCGAGGGTCTCCCTCTTTAATAAATAATTTATTATACGATAATTTATTGGAATGACATATATTTATAAGAAAATTAACAAAATCATCAGGGCTCCAAACGTCATATATTATCTGCCTACTAGAAATATTTGCTGCCATTTTGTAAATTTAAAATCCAAAAATGTCCGATGTCCGAAAAATCGATAAACGCTCTAAGCATTATAAAAACAACACAGAATAGTGAGAATTTGAAAACTTGATTTTGTGGACATATTGTGCCCTAAATAAAAAATTTGTAGAAGATTGAATTTTAAAAAAAAAAGTTCAAAATTCTCCTCTCCTCATTTTGTGTCCCGTGACAAGCCGCTACTGCATCAGATCTAGTTTTTCCTTCAGCTAAGTAATAAAACAGAAGTAGTATATAGGGATTCCGATTATGCTAAAAATCGCCTACCGATATTTAAATAAACACGTTTTAATATATTTACTATTGGATTTTAATATTTTTATGATATTTATGTGTGTGTGCAAATAAGATACGTAACCTGTAATAATAGTCACAGACAAAAAAACGGTTTTTTTTTATTATTTATTAGAATAAAATATGACTTTTTTATGTAGTTGAATAGCAAAGAAAATCACTATTAAAAATTATCACAACCTACTATACGCTCCATATGAAAAATTGAAGTTGACACTCATAACTTGAAAAAGGTACGCGAAAAGCAAAAAAAAGGATTTGAAAACCCCGTAAATTTATTATAAAAAAGTGTGTGAAGGAGGTACATTATTTAATGATAAAACATTTCTTAATGGAAAGGTAAGCTCCGCCTAACGTCATACCTCCTAGCTTGTTATAATGTATTTACATTTCTTGTAGCTTAAATAACTGAAGACAGTAAATTTTATTACAGATTACTGATCGATAGTTATTTCGAATGTTATTTACCATCTCGATTAATTTAAAAATGATAACTGTTGACAAAGACGAATGCGTCGGTCTATAAAATACATAGTAAGCATTGCGAGCAGTAGTGTTTATTTTGTTTCGAATTATTGAAGATCGAGGCGAAGGCAAGACCCAAATTCTAATTTATTTAATTTTCTATATATCAATTAAAAGTATATTATGTTATTGAGTAGAAATGACACTTTTTGTGGCGAACGTGGAAGTTGTGCAAAACATCGTTCAGATGAGCGAAGCAAGTCAGACAATTGCATGCGAGGCACTTTTACCCCAATGACACATACTATTTTTTCTTTAAACGTAGATATTTTAATTAGTTGTTGATAATTTTTAGTAATTTTATTCTTACGCTATGTAGTTTTATAGTGACATTTATTATAATGACATTATGATTCTTCATAATTCCTAAGTATACTTATTTATTTTGTTTTTAATGCGGCGTACAAATAAAATTAATACTCCGACAGCGTAGAAATTAAACTTCAACCTTGTCAATCTGGGCACAAAAGAAGTCACTTTTATGACGTTTGAAGAAATATACATTTTTTTTCATAATTTGCGGTTAAGCATATAAGAAATTAAATGTATATCTGAATCTGATAATACATACAGCATATGTTCCTGATTTTTATACAAGTGTATTAATATATGTATTTTGTCAAATAGAGTGTAACTAATGTGTTTTTCTCTTTAAATTCAACATATATTTAAACTTTTACAGATAAAATCTTGAAATACAAACTAGTACTTTCAGAAAGCACATTATAATTTAGCTAAATACATTGCTATCGAAAAAGAAAACAAATGGTGTACGCTTATTCAAATCACCTACACTGAGTATCGTTAATATTCCTTTGTTGAACTAACTAACCCAAGATGACATTTAAACCAATCCAGTTCTTTCTTTCGTCTTTAAGGTCACGAGGTTAGAAAAATTTAGAACGGAGTCTGAGAAACCTTGGCAATAGATGCTTTGCTTGTTATTGTAGTGAAATATTGATTCAGAGAGCATTTTCAGCAAGCGGATTTGTTTGTTATGCTCTCGGTGTAAAACTGCATAACCAACATTATTTGCAGAGCTATTAGGTGTGTTGAAATGTGCTGAAGCATCATTATCTGTAATTAAGACAAGAGTTTACATATAAAATTATTGTTTAACACTCATTACTCCGTTGTTACATTGCGGAAAATAATTAAATGAAATATCCGTATAAAAGACTGCAAACATAATAAATTTAACAATAATTCAAGATTCAAGTTCGATTCCAGTCTAGCCACTTCCTGTTAATTATATTGACCGTTCAAGGTTAGAATGTCATGTTAGATCTGACCGTTATAAATCAAAGTACCACACCTGAAATATAAATAAACGACGTAATAATATTTGTTCTTATTTGTTATTATGTTATAATAAATAATACTGCTGTCATCGATAATCTAGTATTTCTTTCGTTTCATATTTATCAACTTCATTTTTTCATTCGACTTTATTCGACCAACATATTTCACTGCTCGTTGAACATTACAAAATAGTTATTTTTTCTACAACTAATTTGCATCATTAATTATTATAATATTTTTATTTATATATATATATATATATATATATATATATATATATATATATATATATATAAATTTAGCGAAGCAACGTTTCTCATAACCGTGAAAAAATGTTTTCCAAAAGCGTGAAAAAACATTTTCCCAGGTATATCGAGTACGGTGTCAAGGTAACCCAACAACTGGGAAGAAATTGTATACTTTATGCATTATTAGAATAAAAATATCAACATTTTTTGACCATTGCAGAAAAAAAATTAATTCAAATGAAACTGAAAAGTAACTTTTTAAAATATTTTTTATACTTTGCGTGAATATTTACTCTTTTGTTATATCGAAAACAGTTAAATAATGTCGGATATTATTAAACTGTTTTTGGTTTTTTTTTTTGTTGTACAATTGGTACTTATGTGAACTGCGCTCCACGGTACATGTCAAATTAATAAGCTCAAATATTTTAAAATGTTAATATAGGTAATTTGAAATTTTATAAATATGAAAACCAAAAAAACAAAGCTAATTTAAAGCAATATTAAAATTTCGTACAACATTTATAAATGTCCAACTTCATTCAACAGGGCTACCATAAATTCGTAGATTAAACCTAATTAATTTTTATAATTTAAATTTTTGAGTTTTTTGGTAATTAAGTGACACAAAGTATAAAAAGTAAGAGTATTATACGACTTATTGTTCCATTTGTGAAACAATTTACTATCTTATAAAACTTATATAATAATATACTATTATTTAATTAATGTAAACTATATTTATAATCATTATGCTTCTGGAGATAAGGATAACATATGTCATATGACCAGATATATTTAATATCGAAATTTCTGTGTGATTGTTTATTAATAAAATCATTGATAGTTTCCGTATTGTTGATTTTAGGACTATATTGAAAATAACTGTCTTAAAGAGAAACAAAAAATATTTTCAATTTTGTAAACATGTATTGATATTATACTGCAGATATGTGGGTATTTTAATATAAAATAAACTTTGAAAAAAATTTCAGTAGTTAATATTTAATATAAATTAAAATAAATAGATAATATTTGGGTAAGGAAAACGCCTATGACCTGTTCTCAAAATGAACACCCTCTGATAATATTCATAATCACTATTTTATTTAACAAGTAGTACCTTTTAGTTTGAGTATTGTAAAATAAGTATTTTATGTTTAAAAAGTGAGTTAATAATGAAATAATAAATTTTTGTACATTTACGTATGTGAATAAATGGATTCTCCCCGCTTAATCATGCAAAAATTGCCGATACTCAAAAACCAAACAATCAATTTACAAACCACACAACTTGCAAATATTTATCGAAAATTCTAATTAGAGTGCGCAGTGGTTTGAAAAGTGCACCGGAACAACAGAACAAATGCCCTTGGTAATATTTCTCCCTGTTGTCGGTTACCAGCTACCCGCGTTCCCAATTTGCCCATTTCTGAACCGGGACAATTTGTTCTCATTTCCAACTGTCGAAATTGTAAATACTCGAAGGATACTTACTGTCACGCCACCCTAACAAACTTCTTAAAACTAATAAATTTTAAATAACTTCAAAGATCTTTTAATTTGGGAAACTTTATCCGCAATAATGAATTTGAATTTTCTAATTTTCCCATAAATTTAAAAGTTTAATTCTACATTTCTTTAATAATGGTTAATCCCTATTGTATTTTTATTGCGTGTTACTTTGCAGTTAGTCTTTTAGGTTTCTGTTGTTTTATCAGTGGAACTTTTTGCTGTAATAACAATATTTAAGCGAAGAAATTCGTTCTGATTAATTCATTAAAAAA
Source organism: Stenolophus ochropezus (assembly GCA_035578165.1). Lineage (NCBI taxonomy): Eukaryota > Metazoa > Arthropoda > Insecta > Coleoptera > Carabidae > Stenolophus > Stenolophus ochropezus. The sequence goes on from JAQOWZ010000002.1 coordinate 15,886,923, forward strand.
ACTTTTAAATTATGAAAAGTATGTAAATGTTACCGACATAAAAAACAATCAACGAAATTATATTTTCATTCTTTTTCTTTTAATGTTTAACGTTTTCTAATTACTAAAGTCATATGCAATTACACAAAGATTATACGATAGAATAAAAAAACACATTAGTGCTTTTCAAAGTACGGGAACCAACTTTTTTATTTTAAATGGGACCATATATTTTTTATTTGCTTATTCGATAGAGAATTTTATTCTGAATTCAGTTAGATATCTATGGCCGTATTTATTTGGGATTTTTTAAGTAACCTAGCAGTGGCGGATTCAGGATAATGTTCTAGGGGGGCGATTTCCTTTTGAATGTATATAAAAAAAAATCTTTCTGTTCATTTTGTTAATAAATTTATAAAATTTTATGTGTATTAAGTAACACACTTAATCCTGGGGGGGGGCGATCGCCCCTGTCGCCCCCCCGTAAAACCGCCACTGTAACCTAGTAGGTTAATACTGTTTACTTGGTACGTTTGAAGTAACCCAGAACTGATCCTAAACTGATCCAACTCACCCAGCTATTTTGCTGGGTTGGTGAGTTGAACATGTTTTCTATCTTTGTTTACAATGCTTTCTCTTTCTATTTCTGTCACAAATAACATCTTTTATAGGTTAAAATGAAAATCTTAAATAAGTAACTTTAACAAATAACTTGAATTAACTAGTTAAAATTTTCACCAACTGTAAAGTTTGATTGTTTATTTGGTACCAACCTGGATACGTTTAGGATCAGTTGAGGGTTGGATTCAAATTTCCCAAATAAATACGGCCTATGTTTGTTAACATCAAAACTAAAAACAGAGAACAATTGAAGTAGGTAGAACATGAAATGCGAGTATTTTGTCCAAAATACACCCAAATATAAATTATGTAAATTACATATATGTAGCTCATGTTTTCATTAGATTTGCCGGAAATTTTATATTATCGATTTGGAATGTCTTCACATCAAAAAGTTTGAGAACCACTGATACAGACATTTCCATCAAATTTTCACCAATAGTCTTAGTTTTCTCATACTTTTAAATGAAATTGTAAAAAAAAATGGTGGAAACTTCCATTCAAAATAAAATATGGTCCCATTTAAAATAACTAAGTTGATCCCATAGTTTGAGAACCACTGGTTGATAAAAAATATACTTATTGAAATAGTCTTGTAAATTAGCAATTGTTTGCTAATTTAACCGATTTCGTAGCTCTTATAGTTCTCGAAATAGCAATAATGTACTACTTAAAATGAACACCTGTATATTAATACTTTATAATAATAATAATAATATAACCTTTATTGGCAATAAATCAATAAAGAAATATGATTGAAGAAAGAATTGTTATGGAGCTAAATCCTTATGTGACGGTGAGGTGGAAAAATGCGGAATGGCCAAGTGAAACTATCCGCAGTTGTAGCGAAATTCCGCGGAATTCTGGCGACATGGCCCCAGCAAAGATCGATACAAACTTTTGCTGGCAAAACGCTATGCGACAGTTAATTTCAGATATGACTGGCGTAAATTTCACTCACGTTAAACGTACACCTGTGGATAGCGAATCCTAGACTGTGAAATTAACCGAAACGGGGATGCTACAAATTCACTACCACGGGAAATTTACCACGATTGATGGCAGACGCGTGCAATATATTGCCTCCAAAGCTAAATCGAATAAAATGGCAGAATTTATTTGTCTTCATTCTCAACGAAAATAAACAAACCACACAAAACACTGTTTTCCAACAAATCAGAGAACAATATACAGATCAATAAAATTCTCATTACATTTGATATATTATTAAATATAAAATTTATTTAAAAAAAACCTTTACAGAATTGCATGATTTTCGTTTTTTTTTAATACAACAATGTTGAAATGAAATTCTGTGTGTTTAAATGTATGTGTCAATAAAACAATATAAATTTGCACCTAATTATACACATTTATTTATAAAAATAGTTTCGATCATATAATTTCAATTTCTAAACATCAGACAATTATTTTAATTTATGTTTTCGTTAAATATGTACATACTGCATCAATTGGAAATAAAAATAATATATGTACGTATATTTCTTTCTTATTTTAACATTATATGTTTAAAAAATTTTATATTGAAAGTAAAATGAAACAATACTACTACCTAGAAATTAGTAGATGACACGTTTTGAGTAAAAATTAGTGTCCGATCAAAGTTTCGGTTTCGGTTCTGTTTAATACGTTATTTAATTTTTCTTCCTTTCAAAGATATAATTATTATTTTATTATCGTTATTCTGAGGCTATTAGAACAAAGGTGCCAAGTGCAAGATGAGGAAATATCTCATTAATTTAGCTTAGAATTTAGCTTAGACAAAAACTTATTGTAGGTGGTAATAGATAACTAAAGTTTTTTACTTCTTTAGTAAAGATAGGTAATATCTCTACAAAAATAAAGTAATTTTCTAACGTATTGATGTCTTATTTCATTTAATAATCGAATAATTCCTTAAAAGGTAAGAAAAGTTTAGCTAAATTTCAACCTAACTAAATAAGTTTCGGTTTCGGTTACGTTTTCGGCCGAAACTACAAGAGGAGCCGAATATTTGGTTTGTTTCAGCTAAAAATCGTATTTTTGTTGGACACTATTAATTATCTTACAGAAGCTACTTTACACTGTTATGTCAATTGTAAATTTTAATAACAAAATTATTTATCATCAACCCATGTTTTAAAAGCATAATCGTATAGCAACTGAACATGACATTCTCTGAGTAATTTTTCATAACTTGTCATTTAATATAAAAAAACCGCTTCTATAAAATATTACCACATTTATTTCGCACACTTATTATATAATGTATTATTATTTATTGTTTCTCAAAGTACAAGTAAATTATTTTGCAATTAACCTAAAAAATGAATTGAAAATATATTTAGTATATGGCATCCATTCGTTTGAATGTCCTATTCGCATAGTTTTGTCATGGAGAATAAAACGTCTAGTATTGGTAAGACTGATGCATAAACATAGTTGTTTATAGCTACAGGTTTGCCCACTCGTACACCAGTATTGCTTCCGGTAAAGTATTGTTTTCTTCCAACCTACAATATTATAATATTTGATTATAGTCATTATATGGTTCTTTTATTATAGCTTCTAATTCGTAGTTTATAGTTTTATCATTAATCTTATGTAAGGTTTATCACTTAATGAGCATATGGAAATCTTGAAAAGATTTTTGATAACTATTAATCTAAAATGCAAATGATATAGGTAATTTATACTTGATTTTAACTTTGATTATTTTAGTTACTTTTAAAAATTCGATAAATTTTTTTAATATTAATAATCCGATGTGAAAATTATAAATATTTTATTTTAAAATAATTCATTCACTATAACGAAGCAAATAATAGATCTCAATACAAAGTATGTTTTGATTTTAAGTTAAAACTTGGCAACAAATTTAAGGAAAGAGTTTATATATAAAATAATAAGGGATATTGTTTTCACAGATGTATAACATAAAAAAAATGAATCGTCTTGTATCATCTTAAAGAATGATATATCATGTTCATTTTTGAGGTAGGTACATTTGTAACTGGTACTCCGTCAATTATAATTTTAATATACATTATCTTATATATTTATTTTTTAATTTTGTATCATACAATACAAAAACATGTGTAATTTATTGTATATTTTTAAATAACGTATTTGTACTTCAAATTTGAACTACATTTGTTACTTTTGACAATTTTGTATGAAATATAAAAAATAGCATATATAGAAAAAAATATATTTAAAGGCAATGTAACGTGATTTTCCGGATTCAAATGCCATGGCTGAAAGAAAATCCATATCATTACACACTCAGACATTATATCGCAAAATATCAAAATCTGATTGTAGGGAATTTAAAACTTCATCAATTTCTGCTGCAAGAATTATTACTTTTATCTAGCATATTTGTATTACACATTATCGTTCGTATTATAGAAGTATACGTGAGTATTTTTTAACGTGAAAAATAGGGATTTACCGTATCCATAGTTACGACTTAATATTTGATTGACAGCAATGTATACCTGCTTGTCTCATTTAAAATTATGTTAAACTATATAAAAAAAAGGATATACATATATTTAGTTAATATATAAGTATCTACAATAAGAGTAAATAATTTATATAGTTATATTGTTTGGCGGTAAACAGCTAAACAGAAAAAATATATAAATTATTATAATTTTACATATCGTTTTGGCTGAGAAATTTCTGTAAAACAGATGAGTTATTCATATGTTCACAAAATTTGACACATGATGTCAAATTTGATGTAAGGAAGATAAAATAAGTAAATATTAAGTAGTTTTATTGTAAAATTAAAAAAGGTGGATTAAATATATTTCTAAGTATTCCAATTTTAGTAACGTCAAAAATAGCTGTTTTTCGGTCATACAAATTTTATGAATGAAATTTTAGATACGAAATGAATTAAAAATACTCTGAACTGCAATAACAAAGTAATTATAAAACTACAAATTGAATAAACTGAAAAACTTAAATACAATATTACTACAGTGGCGGAGGTAATGTGTTGGACACATCAGATTTTTCTTCCTGGCTCAGTTTAAGAAAAAAATAAATTTTGCCGCCCTAGGTCGGCCCTATGTGGCCTAAGCGGTAATCCAGGACCAAAAATTGACCAGTCATAAGAAGTACTTCACTTGATGCTTTGAACTTTGAATCCTGGAAAAATATCTCTCGATATCTTTTTTTGCAGGTTTTGTTGTTACGAAACGTAAAGATGTCTTTATTTTTCTACGAAACCACATAAATAATTTTTATCATTCAAGCTATATAATTTCACTACAAAACATCAAGTTAGATTAGAAAATATGTAGGTATTGTCTACACTACAGAAATTTCTTCTGAAGTTAAAGTAATTGATATTGTTTATTTGCATGAGTAGAGTAATGAAAATAATCTTTTTACGACATCAAAAAAATGTTTCATTCCATTTGATATGCATGATTTGAGTTAAATGAAGCTGAAGTACATTTAAAATAAAATAGGTAACCTAGTAACCGGCGTGTTTACCTCCATTGGACAAGTGAAATGAGTTTATTGTTTTTGTTTACGGTGAGAATATCGAAGTTGGCCGAAATGTAGCTAATCGCAGTTGTTAGTAGGACACGCTATGTTTGTATCCAAGTATTGTATGATGTATGAGTGGACTTGCACATTCTTCGCCTAGCCGTAGCCCACGAAAATACCGTTATGTGTTACAAATGGGGGAAAGGTTCTCTGCTTTTGTCTCTCTTTGATGTTTTATGTAAGAGGAAAGTTCGGTGAAGGGTGTGCGAGACTAGTTTAAATGGTTTTTAAAGCTGCTGATTTGACCTTCTTGAGGAAAAACAAGAACATCTCCGAGGCACAGTATATTTTACTTTTCTCTCGAGTTTGGTGTTTTATATCGGATTTTATTGCCCTATTGCCAAGATGAAATTTTGTTACTTTGGCGTAAAGTTCATAAAAATATTTTATTTTCTGTACATGTGGCATTGCTTTATACACATTTCAATACTCAATATTTAATGAAGTTCTTAAAAAAATATATTTCTTCAATACATTGGTCTACAGGACAGTCTTCAACAGATCCTAGACAAAATGTAAATCGGGACCCATTTGTATAATTATTTTTATTGGTTTTGCAACTTATAGGCCATCAACCAGAGAAATGTTTGTAATAAAGTAATCAAATATTTGTATGATTTCATGTATGAAAATTAATAATGAAAAATGCCATGTCTTTGCAGGGATTTGAACCTTTAACCAAAACCAAAATTGAACTACAATTCAATATAAACTGATTTAATAATGCGCTATAACCAATTTTGTTTTAGCACGTTGTTTAAGAAGTAAGATATTTCACTATTGTTTTATTTTTTTATATTAGGATAATTTAAAAAATAATGAAGTGTACGTATTTTTTTGTTTTCCCATACGACGTCCGGTTTTGCTAAAAAGCATTTCTGAAAATATTGTGGCTGTAATTCATCCCTCCTGATGACGTAGCAAAGGACAAGGCCAACTCAATTATCTAGCCGCTAGATGGCAACCGAGTAGCAAATGAAAAAACATGATTATCAAGTATCAAGTTGACATTTGATTTAACCAGTGTTCTCTACTCCCTCTATATGGATAGGAACAGATTTATTTTTCTCATTACTAGTGCACCTAAGTTGCAATTAATATAAAAAAATGTACAATTTCATTTAGGTAGAAAGTGAAAATATATTTATGTACCTTTTTAAATATTCCACCTAACTCATAACCTTCTATAATTTACTTATTTTCCAACACTTTTATCAAAAGTTTTGTTTCTTTATCGAGATTTTTTACAGATTCAGTTTTTCATAGATATTTTGAAAATAAAAAAATAAATTCTACTTTGTGGAATCGCGCGCGAATTTCAAAACTAGTGCTGCAAAATTTTAACATTTTAATCATAAATATAATATAAACTTAAGTAATAAATACATTTATGATTTTCACAAGCGCAAGACCCGATTAAATTCGGTCACTTCCGAATTACTGGCCGTGGCCGTAGACCATAGACATTTATCTTACTTATCTATTGCTTAATCCGACTCTGTACGGTCTGTATTATTAATTACAATGCAATAAACCGGAAAATGCTAAATAAATATAAATATATTACTCCCCGTTCATTACCCATCGCTGAGTGTGCCAATCTGTTTCATCGCATATTTTGGTAATTTAATATTTATACCATATAGATTTTACTAGACAATATCTGCTGGATATTTTAAATCACATTGAGAGTAAAACACAGCAGTCATTTAATGTGGAAAATAGATGGAAAAAAAATTGACCTGGACGAGATTCAAACTTGAGGGGTCAGAATTAAACCGGTCATAGTGGATTACAGAACAGAATATATTTCATTTTGTTATTTTCAAATGGTTTCACAAAATAGTTAACTATAAATAAAAAATCATTTGTAAAGGAGAGCTTTAATTTTAAATGAGGGAACATAAAATAATCACAAAACTAAAATATTGGATATAACTTGATTAACATGTGTTTGGGCACCCAGGGCTGAAAACATAAGTCTCTTTAATTACATTGAACTGAGTAATAGTTATAATGTAGTCAGTCAATAATCAACATATATAAAAAGGATTTTCTCTGTTTCGGAATTAGAATGTCATATTCCAGCACGCTTATTGATGTTAGAAGGAGCTTCATTCTTAAACGATTTTTGGTTATATTTTGTTATTTGAGATTGGCATGACTGCATTAAATACACAAAATATCTAGGCAACCGACAAAGTAATTCTAATTTACCTAGACAACAGACGAAACAGAAATCACTGTCACCAACCTAACTATTCTATCACAAAAATCCCTTAATGGAAATTGTCAAATATTATTATAAAAAAATAATGTAAATAAAAGCCGAAACAGAGAAAATAGTATAAAACATTCGTTATAGAAGGCAATTCAAGCACTCGTTCGTTCGGGCACTCGCTGCTTCGCGCTCGTTCCCGAAAAGGTTGCCTTCTAAAACTTATGTTTTAATATACTATTTTGGTATTTTTTTTTATTTGGTAAACAATTTTTGAAGTAAATAAATAAATAAAATTTAAAATATTAAGGGCCGGTTTTTCCATCTCTAGTTAAAGTGCCGGTTACCTTAACCATCAGTTAATAAAAAAACATCGCATCGAAAAACTAATGTAAGTTGTTAAAAATATACGTTATTTATTTATTTTGATGCGATATTTTTCTATTAACCGACGTTTAAGGTAACCGGCACTTTAATCAATGATAGAAAAACCGGCCCTTACTGTTTGTTTTATTAACTACATATATAAGTTAATATTATTTTCATTAAAAATTTTATAATATTTTCAATTTAATAGAGATTTTTGCCTCGAAAAAACAAACTTAGTTTTCATCTCAGGCGTAGTCCTCACAACATATTTTTGCCCATACCCCGAAACAATTGTATAAAAACTGTTTAAAAGCATTTGTTTCAAAACATTTTCACAAACGTCCTCCTGTTTCTTTATACATATATTTAAAAACATAGATATTTGATCACAAAAAAACTATCACACTAACCACATTTACTTCTTATGAAAAAGGATATCCTTAAAATCCTTATCTCTTTCCATCCAAACTACTTCGAGCTACTATGTCGAGTATATGAAGTTTGCAAACCGAGAAACAAAGATAAGATGTGTGAATGCTCAGCCGTATTCACTTACGACAAATATTTATGCTTATGTCGGGAAACTAAAACTATTACGTTTATCTCGCACTGTTTAAGTCATTTAAACCATAACCCGCTTGAGAACAGAGAGTTAGGTGTGCGGGGTAAACTATTCTGATTAGAGATTAGTCAATTCACGTAAATACCAACTTAGCTCAGCCAACTAAAAAATTGCTCTCATAAAGTTAAGAAAAAAACAAATTATTTGTAAGTTTATCATCATAGCCATATAGAAACCAAATATACTTATATACCTACTATTTAAATGTTTCATATATAGAATTTTGGAAATGACGCATTAATTCTTATTTTTTGTGTCAAATTAATCTTACATGTTGGCCTCATAGCTTTTATTTCTTAGTTTATTTTCATTTCAATGTATTTATTTTATAATTGTTGTAACCACATTAAGAAAATATTAAGTGCCAAAATAAACGTATATCATACATCTACGGATAATATAATATGACAAAATATGTGAAAAATATGGAAAAAAAAATATTTATTTGTATTTTGAAGAAATAACGCTTTTGGTTTTTACAAAATGGAAATTTCAATAAATCAATATTAGCATTGAATAAGTAATTATGATATACTCACTTGTAAAAGAATTTAACAAAAACTGGTAATAAAAGATATAAATTAGAATAAGCAAGTCAGAATCGTTTAATTCTTCGAAAGTGCATAATTTCCAGTGCACGCAAGAGACAGAGACACGGCGATTAGATTTCTTAAGTTTCTGTAGTATTCTATCTCTCTCTGCGTAATGTGATTAGGATGGTACCTTGCCTATACGAATGAACTGCGCTAGCCGTTCACAAGGGATGAATGCACTTCGCCTAAGCGCTCGCGTTTAGAGTATTCTACGAGATAATATTTATTTCGCAATAAAATAATCATATTTTTATGACAAAATTTAATTTAAAACTATATAAATGAGAGTAAGGAATATAATTTTTATTTTACCATTTTGTCAGGGTGTGCATTGCACACCTTGCACATATGGACTGCACACCACTGCATATTTATGTTGTGATTTCAAACACTTCAAAATGATATCAGTTGAACAGTAAACGTCTAATGTCAAATGGTATTATGTTAATACGAAATCGATAGAAGGACTACTTATACTTTTATGTTTGTTAATATTTAATGAGCACAAACTCTAGTGTAGATCATAATACTGTTATAATAAACAAATGTTCGCTGAGTTCACTAGAGTATCTGCGACTGATATTTACAATTATATTCCTACATTCTCCATAATTAGTTTTCAACTGCTCGTGTAAATTTTCTAAAGCAGATGTTAGAATGAAAATAGAACTAAAATAAACCGAAGTGAAATGAAATTTCAAATATTTACCTATACAGGGAAATCCATTAATAACATACAGAGGAAACTGTGTAAATTGTAGTGTCGTATTCAAGAGACTGAAACAAACTTTTCTTTTATCGAATACAAAATATTAATAAATTACTATATATTTTAGAAAAAAAATGAAGTATTGTGAAAAGCAATTGCGCTTTCATTATACTACAAAGTCTCAAACAAGCAGTAGCGACACTCGATGACTAAGCGGGAATACATTACTACACATCAATATTATACTGACATATTTAAAAAATATATGTAATAGCAAAATTATTTAAAAATATAATATGAAACCTTTATTTGAATAAATAAATTACAATAGCAAAAATGAAATTAGAAATGATTGGATTGGTGTGATAGAGAACTTTTTTATTATTGTTATACGACGGCATATTATTTTCTATGTATTACTTTCTGACTTTAAATTGTTATTAATAAATTTAAATAAATAAATTGTTTCCCTCCTTTAGTTTCAATAAATATAATTTTGAAAAATACGTGATCCAACGCTTTAATTTTTTATTATTCAAGCTAATAATTAAGTATGCTAAAGAACTTTTTTTATAAATAAAACTCTCATCAAAATCATAACGGTCGTCATCTTCTATGAAGTGAAATTTTAGTCATGCACAGAAAAATCTTGGGACTCGATAATTAACTGATATCATAAAAACTATTAATTACGGTGAAATAATTAATAAATTTGCAAATGTAAGAAAGCAAGAAAAATTGGTCAACTACTTCACCTCCGATTTTAATGAAATTTGGCAAAAATTTCTTAATAAACGGAACAAATATGGGAAAAATAATAAAAAATGGGGATCAAACTTGCTGTGCTTGAAATCGCTATTTATTTATTTTTAAAGCTATATAATACAAAAAGAGTGTACATACACATGCACGCACCAAATCTAATCTAACCTAACTTAACCTAAACTAACCTAAACCAACCTAACCTAATCTAACCTAACCCAACCTAACCTAATCTAATCTGATTACATAAGCTTAGGTTGGGTTAGGTTATTTTGGGTTAGTTTAGATTAGATTAGGTTAGGTTGGGTTAGGATAGGCCACGTTAAGTTAGATTAGATTGAATTAGGTTGTGTTACATTAGGTTAGGTTCGGTTCGATTAGGTTATATTACTTTAGGTTGAGTTAGCTTAGGTTAGATTAGACTTTTTGCCAAATTTCATGAAAATCGAAGGTGAAGTAGTACATCGACAAATTGACAGAAAAGTTAAATTATATTTCCTTTTTGTTTATACATTTCTTTTACACCATTTTAGTTCTATTTATCTTACATATTTGATTGACTTTATTTAATAGACATAGCTAGGTTTCATGTTATTAATGTTTACAATGACTTTTTTTATATTGTTGGACTATTTGTTATATATTTTATAAAATATATTTTTTGTTATGAAATTTTTTTATGAAACAAATGTTTTTTCTCACATATTTTTTTTAGAAAAATCTAATATTCTTATTACCATTTTTTTTTTGATCTGGGGTAACTGGGGTCGCAAAAAATTAAGTTCGCCCTGGGCGCAAAATTGCCTAGATACGACACTGGTTTTAATATAGATGTTTTTTTTTTAATATTTTAGTATACAAAAGATGCAAAGTATAAAAAATAGTAGTATAATATACTTTTTTTACTACTAGTCTAGGCATACATTATTATACACTACCGCTTAGTTGGTAACCTAGATCAATAATAAATAATTATTAACCAAGTTGATAATTATTACCATCACTTATTAAAGAAACTGAAGTTTTGAAAGTGTAAAGTACGGATTCACAATTTAAATAGGCCATCTAAATTAAATAAGTAAATCAAAAGTACGGTTGACAAACTGAAAGGTCAAATATAAAAACAAAAACAATCTTCCTTTTTTTGTGAATATAAAGAAACAAGTTAATGTTCATGTCAAAATGTGTGTTATTGTCAATATTTTTTTTTTTGTAGGATCGGGTTTGAAATGCTAGTAGTGAAAAAATAATATATGTATATATATACTACGCTTGAGACCAGCGCTTTACGTCCTTCGGTTGCTTTGCACCTTGGTACACAATTTGGCGCTAGGACAATAATGATAGTCTTCTCAACCTTGATGAATAATATATCATTTAATGGATTGTCTATAAGTCCATGTTTATAAACATATTTTGTTTTAAAGTTTGCTCTACTATATGGCCATACCATTTTTATATATGTACAAATATATAAATATTTCTGTCAGTTTTTAATCCTCAATTACTTGCATGTATTTTAAGTATTACTTCGGATAATATTGCTATAAATTCCTTAATAAAGAGAAATTACGAACATTTAAATAAAACACATAATAATTTCCTATATTTTGCACATATTTCACTTTTTAATAAATGCTGAATATGTAACATCGCATATCGTATGTGAAATTAGGCATAAAATAACTAAAATAAAAAAATTGAAAGTTATGAAAGTAAATTATTAATTTTCTTGTTTATAAAAAGCAAAAGTATATATTTTATTAGCACCATTCAATAACACTTATTTAATAAACAAAAAGTATATTAATTGAAACACAAACATAAAATATTTCTTATAAAATGAAAAAGCATCTAATCGCCGTTATTTTGCATGAACTTTCCATAAAGATAAATTTATTTATAATATGTAAATAAAAATAAAAATTTAAGATTAAACTTTCTTAAATTTACGTTGTTACGGTCTGTTTCAAGCAGCTTTCCTTGAAGATCCTTGTAGATACGATTCGGTGCGAAAAGTTCCTCTTTTCCTCGCCTGAACATCAACAACTGTCACCGCGATTTTGTTTACTTTATTGTTCCACAAAAACTGTTTGTTTCCAAGACAGAAACGAATGTTTTGTCTCGTAATGTTACTAAATTTACACCGCAACAACCTACGTATTGTACCATTTTTACTTTTGTTCTTCTTATCACATTTTCGCACAGGGTTTATTATCAAATAGATTCAAATTTAAAATTGCACTTCAGCAAGAAAGTATAAACATTTAATTATTTAGTACAAATTATCTAATCATAATTGAATTTGTTTCTTTTATTGATAACATGTAACCGTCTGGTCTAAATGATTCTGTAATATTTATTGTCAACACGGTTTTGAGTTTGATGTACGAATATTTCTCGTCAATTTTTTTTTTAAATTAGTGATACCAGTGAATATTATATACGATTATTTTCTCAATGGTGATACTGAAGAAGTAAATTTAATCAGAAATTTTTATAATATAGATCCTCCTTAACTTCCTTGTCCGTTAAATTATACACATTTTTTGCTACACTTCATTTAAACTTAATTCACTTGAAAAAGAGATCATTGTACGGCTAATCGTTCTTCAACTTCCATTCAATTTCATATCTTCCATCTTACCTTCGAAAGGAATCCTCTATTCTAAAATTTTATTGAAGTGTTTATGACTATTCCTTATCCGCGAAAAAATTGGGCTATATGTGGCACTAGTGTCTTTACTGTAATCGACATAACCAACTTCACATCATAATTATCTTATATGGAAAAAGAATGCAATGATATACAGTAATATAATGATTTCTCTGCAGAAACAGTATCTGTTCGATTTACTAAGTTTTTCACCTCAAACGTCCGTTATTATCCATATTCTCAATACAAATAAAGTGATATCCCGATTAGGGAAGTATGAAATTTCCTCACCAGATGTTTGATTTTTTTCGCGGATAATTTTGACATATGAAGTGTCACTTTTTAAAACTTGCTGACTTTCAAACGTCAAATTTTTCATAAACAGTTAGGAAATAAATATTTTTCATCACTGAGTGATAAATGAATTTCTTAACTTGAAAATGTGCCGTTTCCAAACGTTAGTCTATTTTAAAAAGTGCCAATTTATATATTAAAATTCAAAACTAGAAGAAAAACTTAAAATTAAGATCATTATATCAGAATTAGAAAAAATCTTGTGTGAAATACATCAGAAAATGTTATTTTATGTAATTTGTTTGATTTTGCGGGGTCTCGCTTCGCTCGCTTTACAAATAACCCACCGTTAAACAAAATGAGACATTCTTTAACTGATTACATAAATTTTAATCGCTCAAAAATTTGCAAAGAAAGTAATATTCTTTTTATTTATTTCCGACATATTTCTCACGAAATATATTCTGATAGTTTTCAAAATTGCAATTCCATAAACAAAATTTCAACATTCTACGGCTAATCTTTTTGAGTTATGCGAAAAATTCAAAAAACACTACGAGCAAAGTGCCCTTTTGACACTGTCAATTGCAATAAAAAAGATAGGGGGACTATACTAGTAGTCTCATATACAAAATTTCAACATTCTACGACTTATCATTTTTGAGTTATGCAAAATATGTACGTACGAAGGTACACGTGGAAACTGATCAAAATGGATTCAGGGATAGCCAAAATGGATATTTCCGTTGAATTCTGAAAACCAAAATTTCGCGATTACAATACTTCTTATAAGGAAATAAAAATTGAAAGACAATCAAATAAAAAATATAAACGACAAACTACGAAATTTATGTTATTATAAATCTGCTCATATCATAAAATGATTTTGTTCTTCACTTCAGATAATACAAAATCTGAGTACAAAGAACATAACTAAGTTGATTATATCGGCGTATATTAATTTTATATTAACAAATTATAAAAATTATACAATTTATAAAAGTTGATTATATATCACTTCGGAACCCATTGAACTGCATTAAGGGTTTATGCAGCCATGTGGCCTTTGTATTCTGATCTGAAGTAACCCGGATAAAATTTCACTTGGCTCAATTAATTCAAAGAATACTAATTGGTAAATATAGATATATTATACTTTCAATAAAACATCGAAATTTGAATTTATTTAAAAATAATATATAAAAGACGAAAAATGTATGCAGTTGAAAAGTTGCTAGATAAGAAAGTTTGTAGGGAAGTGCCATGCTAGCCAGAATTACAAACTTCAACCGACTTCTTATTTATTATTCACGCATAACGACGAGGGCACTATCGACTTGTCTGCAACACCGAGCATTTTGGGCGGTAAAACTCTTATTTGGAATACATGTTTATTTAAATTATACATTCGCTCATTTTTTGCAATATTTAGTTTATAAATTAAAATTCTAGTCCGAATATATTTTAAATTACGTTAAATATATTTTTGTACTACAGGATGGTATATTCGAGAGAATATAAAATGAATATATAAAGTAAATATATGGTTTAATGGAGCAAATTGTAATTATATCGTTATTTCTTCAGTTATAATTAAAATTAATATAGAAATATATACAATTTTATTAATTTTTTTATTAAATTCTGTTTAGTATTTTCAGGTTTTATTTCCAACATGAATACTGTTATAACATTCTGTAAATAGTATTGATTTGTATATACCGCCTAGGTGAAATTAGTTCACATTTTCCGTACACCGCGCCGCCAGTTACCTTGCTCGGTTTTCATCGTGCTACCGCTTCGAGCTCATTCGGCTCAGAGTTGCTTTGTTGTTGCGCTGTGCTGTCAGTAAAGCAAAAATATTGGTTAGCTTTTCAAGTTATTGTTATTAAAATCTACGTAATGAGTATAACAATCGAGAAAACTAAATATGATTGTGCATCTGTACCTAAACGATGGAATCGAGAAGATGTATTACGCAAAACAGGTTTATCTGCAGGCAAAGTTGATGTGTACTACTACAGCAGAGGAATTAGAAATGACGCTTCGTTAGTACCGCCAATTAGACAAACAGCATCAATTTTCAAACAACCTGTCACAGTTTACAAAACACAAGAAGGTAAAGTAAAAACGGATTTTAAGCACGGTACACAAGACAAACCCAAGCAATTGATTTGGGAGAAGCGGTTGGAAGGACTACGAGCTTGTGATCTCGATGGAATTGAATTCAGTGGAATGGAGTTACCTAAAAACTTGAAACCAGTTGGACCAAATGTTTCCGAAGAAACAATCATTCAATCAGTGGCTACTGCTCTGCACGTATCAACACAACCCGTAACAGGACAAACAGGTTCAAAAAGTGCACTTGAAAAAAATCCTGGTGTGTTTTTAGATCCTAAGCAGCCCCTCGTCCAAGCAGTCGCCATTGCTGACGATGACATCAAACGACAAGAAGAACGAGTTGCCTTAGCACGAAAGAAGTTACAGGATGCTCTAAGATCTTAAATTTGTGAATAGTTAGTTAGCATTTTACTATATTGTGATGTAATTATTGTAATTAGTTTAGCTAATATTTTATAGGTGATACTGCCGCAATTAAAATTTTTATGTTTCTACATCTCTTTTGTAAGTTTTGTTGTTATTAAAGAATTGGGGAAAGTAATCCGAAATGTATATTTATTGTAGTTTATAGACCATTATGTGTATTTATTTTACAATAAAGAATTTTAATGTACATGTATTAGTTTTGTTGTAAGCACAATAGCTATAACATTACGATAATGAGTGGGGAATAGGTAAGTTTTAATTTACGCAATGTGCTATAATAAGTTGTATGGAAAACGCTTAAAGGCAAACAGCTATAAATAGCACTCTGTTGGATAGCGGAAATCGTTAGCCGGCGGTCTGCCGACACACACGTGCAATACGAAGTGGTTGTAGCTAGCTGGCTAGGCTACAAGAACCTTGCATCGCAACTGTAAATCATTGAATGTTGCAAGCACTAGATTTAGTCTTTGTTAGATATCGCTGGCTATTTTATAATTGCCAGTCGTGATATTGTTTATGTTGCTTTGTGTTAAATGCGCGCAGCGTTTTATGCTCTCGTGACTCAGATAATAGGCTCAGGGTTTATTTTCGTTTGCTCCTTATTTATCGTGATCGTGGAGAAATGAATAATAATTAAATCTTTATAAAATAGAATGTGCAGGCATTAATCTTAGAAAGAATATCTACTAATTTTTTAAAACATGGAAATCATAATTAATTTTTATATATTTATGAAAACAAGCTACACTGCATTATTATTTATAAAGTAAATGCGTATTCTGTAATATGAATTGAGCGTTTTACATAATTATTATATTTATAAAATTTACTTTAGCTAAATTAAGTTTAAAATAATATTGTTTGTAGTCTACTTAATAAGACATTCAAATAAATATGATGATTTTATATCAGTGATTTAAATTAATATAATAAATATTTTATGCAATAATTAATGTACATTTGTTTCACATCAGCTTTAAAAATAAGTTTTCTTGGTGATTTCAATACTAAATTAGAACACATAGATATGATTTGAAAAGGAGTTTTGCCCACTTGCCTTACATTTTCACGAATTTGAAAATTGTTTATTATATTCTTCTTTAATTTATGTTATTACTTTAACTTGTAATAGAACTGATTTTAATTTTATTGCTGTTATAAATTGTTTAAATATATATAACAATTGTAACATGTTTTTTTTTGTTTTAGATTATTCAGTTGTAGTGGAGAATCCACAGCAACCACAAGTTCTCCGGTAACTTCAGAGGCAGTATCTGAATGTGGAACCGAAGTTTCCAGTTTAGACGATGCTCGAAGAGTTATCAAAGATCTACGCCAACGGTATCGTTCGCAAGCTCAGCAACTATTAGCTTGGCGTAGAGCTCACAAAATGCAGGTAAGATTATTATTTTTGTATATAACTACAAGTAACTAAAATTCATATGTTTTACAGGAAGAGTTGGTGCAACGTCTACAGCGGGAGAAGTCTGATCAGCTTAAAATCTTATCGTCAAAACTTCTCCTCTTTGAATCTCGCTTAGTGAGAAAACAAAAAGACATATCAGCATTATTAAACCACAGGGAAACGATAATCTTCCGTCAGCAACGAATCATCGAATCTCTGACAAATCGCTTGATCGAAAACGGTTTAGAAGCACCAAATGCAGATCTAACCGACCTAGATGCGAACATGTTAGACATGGATTCTCTGAATGATTCCGACAGTGCTGTAATCATGGAAGATATCGATTCTGACAGCACGATGTCGCAAATCATCCCAAGATTTCGATCTTCTAGTGCAGATTCCATTACTGTTATGAGGTCCATATCGGACGCTATAGATCCAAGTTTAAAATATTCGTCTATGCGACGATCAAATGGGTTTCTTCGAAGACCCGAAATTCTAGAAACAGTATACAGTGTTGAAGAAGACGCTGATGCTGATTCAGCTAATAATGAAAATAAATCCAATGTTTCTCAAAAGAGAGAATCATTCGCTGCAAGTGGAGGAAAAGCTATGAAAATAGTTGAAGATGAAACATTCAGTGAAGATTCACCCTCTAGGGTAGATAATAAAGATGAAGATTCAAATTCAGAACCTGGGGAGTCAATTAAGAAAAATCCGATCAATCAAATGACCACATACAACCGAGTAATGTCTAATCATAGATCTGTAACGAAACCGAAAGATGTCAAATATAAAAGAATTAATAAAGCTAAGTCAAAAAGTTTGGAAGAATTGAGAGGCAGGCTTAAAAACTGGGTAGAACATGGAAATAAATTGACTGGTTTAGCTTTAGAACATTCGCAAAGTTATGCATAGCTACCATTCCTTTAACAATATTCTTGCATCATTTAATATAAAAATCATTATTTTTATAATGAAAGTAGTAATTTTTAAGTATGTGTTTTTATTTTATAATTTATTTCATTTATTGCTGATTTATATAATACAAAATTTAAAAATTTTGTTGATAATTATTATAGCTAATTTTTAAAATTATATAATTGATATTAAATGAAATATTGTCAAATTCGCATATTTAACTTACTGCTTTTTACGTTAAAACGCCTATACAATTTTATATCAGCAGATTACATTTTTGCAGAATCAGAAAAACATTAAAAAATAAAATTATATACATTAGTCTTAAACTAAGAGCATAAAGTAATTGTTTGCATGATAAATTTGTCATTCTTCTCATAAATTTCCATTTCATATTTACAATATTACTTTAGCATTTTTGTCAAGGTATAACACTGCATCTACGATACTGACAAAGTTCTAAATGAAAAACCTAAAGTAGTGTACTTAGAAACATATTCTAGTTGACTGCTTACATCAATAAGTAATAATTATACGAATATATTTAAAGTGATACTAATGTACATTGAACCAAACATATAACAAATAAAGCTATTCTATATGTTCCTTTGGCATTTGCCGGATCTCTAATTTGTAAAAACTTTTATGTAAGTAACTATCTTAATGATGTCAATATTGTTAATTATGAATGAATTATATGAATTAAATGTAGGAGAATATCGTAAAAAAGGAATTGATATAATATGTAAGACTATTCTTACACAGAAAGGAGCAATGTTCTACTCTCAATTATACTTTATAAAAATGCCTTCTTTAATTTGAGCTCAGTCAATAACTGTATAAATAGTAATAATACAATTATTTTCTATAAACTTTTTATAAAGACTGAACTCTGTTATCTCCTATTTATTATAATAAAATTTGAACAAGCGTTTTCAGGTGATAATTCTTAAATATTTATGTACGTATCTTGTATGGATGGCTGTTACTTAGTTTATAAATATAATTATATTGTAAGTTCGTAGTAGTTAAAGTATGCGTGTATATATGGCAATCTCCTACTTATAAAGTAATAAATAACTAATATTCTATTTGCATCATGTAATCAACTTTAATGTATTATAATTTTTGTGTATAAAATATTTTGCATTTTACTTTTTTTAATGTTACTGTAAGTGACAATCAGTAAATATAAAAGTAATATATTGAAATATATTACAACTAAGTTGTATTTTATTTTCTTTAATTTAACATTAACATGAAAATATTTTATATTTGGCGCTCTGTCATAGAAATCACTAACTCAAAAAGTAACTAGATTTTAGTTGTCAAGAAATCAAGAAAACTCCCTTTGCGATTTCTCTGCTTTTAAGTTGTGTTGAAAAGAAGTGCTTCTTAAACCTTACAGTATTTATTTATTAATTGTTAATAATTGTGAGTACTGTGATTGGCTAAAATTTTCATTTATATGACAGATAAATAAAAGATAGACTGATGAAAGTGATGTTCAACATACACCATTTGTTTACGTATTAACCTCATTTGTTTTTGCTTTCTTTTTTATTTGTATTTGTTTTACTATAATTCTACACTATTTACAGTAAGTATAAGATTACAAATCAGGTAGTTCAAATTCTTAAAACTTGGTGTTATTGTTGAACTGTTAAATTTCTGTTACTTTTAACATTCCTTATTTGGTTATAGTTACATATTATTATTTTTTCTATTATAATGGAAGTTATATGAAAATACGATTTTAGGGAAGAATGGCAGTAGTGAATATAGAACCTGAAGTACGACTTAAAAGATATCTTTATTTTTGTTCAGAAGAATCTCGTCACATATGCACATCTCGAAGAGAACATGACTGTTGTCAGTTAAGTAAAATCACAAGTCTGTTTGAGTTAATTTCAGCTGATAAAGAAAATTCCGTGCTAGAGATTATTGATGCTGTTAAGAATGATCCGTTATGTGCTAGACGAGAAAGTCTTTTATTTCTGTTGGCGGTACTCGCACGAAATGCGAAAACGAAAGAAGTTAAAACTCTGGCATACAGTAAAGCAATAGAAATTTGTATCTCAGTCGAAGAATTATATTTATTTCTAAAGTTTGCTCACAGTTTAAATAAGAATATATCTCATGGACTTCGACGAGTTATTTGCACCTACTATTTGAGTAAAGAACCAGAGGATTTTCTTGATATTCTTACACTTAAAAATAGTTACTATGGTTGGACACATCAAGATGTATTTAAACTGGTGCATTTAAAAGTTCAAAAAAACACAGGTAATATGAATAAAATTAATATGATACTAAGTAAAAATTTAAATATAGCTCAGGAAATCATCGTATCCTATATTATGAAAAATATAAAACATGCTAAAAAAACATTAGAAGAAATGGAGGAAAATGAAAATTCAGATAAAATTCGTAATATATTTAATAAGGTAGAAAATTATGATACATTAAGACACTGCCGTTCTGATGAACAAGTTGCTACTTTAATTAAAGAAAATAGTTTTAAAGTATGTCAAATACCTTCAAATTTCCTGAAGTCACAAATTGTGAGTAACATTTAAGCTTTTAAAAATGCGATTTCTAAATAATTTTGAATTGTAGGTTTGGGATGCTGTTATTCCTAATTTAGAAATAACTGAGTTGTTACCCGAATTGGTACGTTTAAATAGATTAGGTTTCCTAAAGTCCAATAATCCAAATTCAGCTCTAAATAAAGTTGTGGAAATTTTAACTGATACTAAAAGATGTATTACCAACAAAATCCATCCAGTGGTTGCTCTTATATACTTAAAAACGTTTGAAAGAGGAAAGTAAGTAAAAATTACAATTAATCTCTTATTATTTTGTGTTTATTTTTAACAAAAACTTAATCTCTATTTAGACCCATAGATCCTCATAAACAAAAAGTTATTGCTGGACTGTTAAAATCCAATGAAGAAGGCGAAAACCAAGATTCGAAAAAGAAAGAACGAGAACCCATCTATTTCAACCAACCTAAAAACAATGCTATTATTAGCGCACTCTATAAATTATTACAGCATTCTTTTAAAAACATTCAATCTACAGGCCGAAGATTTTTAATTGCAATTGATTGCAGAGAGGATTACATGAAAAATTTATGTTATATCAGCAAAACTGTAACTTGTTTCGAAGCAGCTACTCTTGTCGCTTTTTCACTCGTAAAAGCGGAAAAAGATGTTACTGTGGCAGTTTTTGATGGTGCCGGTCTTACCATCGTGCCACTTGAGAAAGGTAAAAACAACGTATCAAAAGGATTGTTTTATTTCTAATTTTTAAAGTCAAAGTAATTTATTTTAGCATATTACGTAATGAATTCTTTTATAATGAATAATATGTTTTGTAACGTGATCTGAGCTCATAAATCTTTAAATTCTTATAAAGAAAAAAAAGCAGTAAATAGTGCAATGAATGATATTTTGCTTTTTATTTCATTTTGGCACTAAAAATTATTTATATACTTTGAATATCAATTAAAAAGAACTGGCAGCTGTAGCACCGACGTGAATAGGGTACCTCAATGGCCGTAGTCCAGAAAAGAGCGGGAACTTTAAATAAACGTCATGAACAGGGATAGCAATAAATTTAACAAGGGGAACTATCTATTGGCAGTAGTATGGTGTTTTAAAATAGTTATATCATAGAAAACTAATATACTGTCTACAGAATACCCTCCCTACTAGGGGTATTTAAATTTAAACCTTATTTTCTCACTATTATTTTTCATTGTTGTTAAGTTTACGATCCCACAAACATTCAAAACGATCGTAACTTCGGCGGGTCCAATAGATACTATTTTACTAATTTTAAATAGACGTCATTGACAGGGATAACAATAAATTTAATATAGAAAAGATGTATTGGCAATATTATCGTGTTTTAAAATAGTTCTTTCATAGAAAAGTAATATATTGTCTACAGAATGCGCTCCGTACTAGGGAACGACTGTGTTGCAGTCGCTTGGGCCCAAGCACAACTTTACACCAGCTTCGCACTGGGCGTAGTCCAGAAAAGAGTGGGAACTTTAAGTAAACGACATGGAGAGGGATAGCAGAAAGAGAACGCATTCTGTAGAAAGTATATTAATTTTCTAGGATATAACCGGTTCAAAAAAATGGATAATAAAAACCGAAAACCGATATTTTGAACAAAAATTGCGAACTTTAACCGTAATTTTAACCGATATTTTAAAGGCCGAAAATACCGGTAACCGTTAACCAAAAAAAAACCGTTTTAGCGAACATTAACCTTTATTGATTATGATTTCGCACGAATCAAATTTTATATTTTTATTTATCTTGTGTTATCCATTTGTATTTGAATATGAGTCATGACAGTTTTTACAATTTAATTTTATTAGAGCGTCATAAAAGAAAGTTTACAATTGAAAGTGACCTGCGTTTTTCTGAAGGAATTACGGAAATTTTTGTGAATATTCGTTAATTAATTTGCATTCTTTTATCTCTTATATTTTCTTCATATGGTAATTTTTTTACTTTTTTCATATTTTTTAATTAAATTTTTATAAATATTTTTTTACTTTTTTTCATTATTTTCTTAATGATATATTAACCGGTTTCCAATTTTTAAAACCCGGTTTTCGAACTAAAACAATAGCAGCAAGCTCGTGCTTGAACGGAGTGTAAGTGTGTATAAATGTCAGTTTCACCAATTTTTAACTGAATAAAAATACCGCTGTATGCGAATGGTTCGGAACCTATTATAAGGTGTAGATCCCTTGGAGTGGATCTAGGGCGTCTAGGCTGTTAATCTTCACCACTACCTTAGGTACTTGAGGCCCTATTTCATCTGAAAATACTCTGCCATTTATAATGATAACGATGATTAATTAAACAGTTCAAATTAATAAAACAATTTTATTATCATTTTTATGATTATTTTAAATTAAAACTTTTAATATGTAAATATATTATTTGGAAATTTAACAAAAACTACTTGAGTAAGCTTAAAATTTTCAAATCAGATTTTCAATATTTCTCTCCTTTTTATTTAATTTTATAGATAAAATTGATTTTTTGCTCTTAATTTATTTAAATTAAACAGCTAAAATTACTTATTTTGAATTACATCTTATGGTATGCAGCAATAAAAAAATTAAATAATGCATATTACTTGATATTGTGAGAATCAATGATTTTAGAACAAAAACCAACAAACATATATTTACAAATTCTACTCAAATTTGTCCTCCAATTTCATTAATACGTCGATCGCATAACTTTAAAATTTAAATCCAAACCCACTTGTATTGTGCATGGTATACATCTAGTATAAATATTAACATGTATTATTCTCAAAAAAAAAAAAAAAATCATTGTAATATAACTTGAATTGTATATTTAGCAATGACATACTCGCAAGCACTGCAGAAGATAATGGAAAATAAAGGTGGATACGTTTTACTCAACAATACCTTCAACTGGGCTCTTAAAAATAACAAACAAGTTGATGTTTTCCTTAATATTCTATATTCTGCTGATTCACTGAACAAAATTCCAAAGAATGTGAAAGGCAATGAAAACATAATTTCATCTCTAAAACGATACAGGCAGAAAGTACATTTACCAAACACAAAGTAAGTAATGACAAATAATTCCGTATTTATATGGCGTAACATGTACGTTTTATTATTTTAGAATGATTAACGTATCGCTTGGAGGCAGAAAACTAGCAATTGCTGATGGAACCTGCCATGTTTTGGACATATGTGGGTTTGATCACCATGTGCCTAAATTGATAGAAGCTTGTTGCAAAGGTTTGTTACAATAATGCAGGCAAAACCCGTTTTCTATACTAATATATATCTATGATTGATGTAATAATTATTAAATATTATACATAAATCAAATAGATTTGGATGCATTCTGGCTAGTGACATTTTGTATTTAATAACACGTTATTTAACCAATATACTTTAAAATACATAGATTTAAAATAGCACTATTTTTGTATGAAATACATGAAGATCTTTGATTTATTTATATAATTGTTTTAAAATTGTCTCTCTCATTACTATAATGTATAAGTTACATTAAATATTTTGTTAACAAAATGGATTGTTAATTGATATATGTTTATCTTTTTGTATAACATGTTTATCAATAACTGTGCTTTAAATAAAACACTTTTCATAAAAACATTTTTTTTATTTTTAAATAATAGTACATTATGATATAGACGTTTTAAATAGCAACTATGTTGCGTCATATGAAATGTCATCAGTTTTAATAACGTGTCATTTAGTGCGTTTATAATTTTTTTGTACTCTTACAAATAAAATCTGTTGATTCGCGTCACCTAAGCAACGTAGAAAATCTCAACTTCCCACGTTTCTCCTAGATTAGCGTGCAGGAAATTTTTCCTTAATATATTAATTTAATGCATTTATATACTATAGATATGTAAGTAATTTATAGGTTTTTACAACTGGAAGAAAATATGTAGGTTTTTTTTGTAGGGTAGGAAAGGTACAAAAATTTACAGAAAATAAAATGTTTGATTGAAAAGTATTTTCATCTCACAAAAAGAATGAAAATTGTAGGAAGTTGAATATTTTATTGGTATAGATAAAGATAGAATTCTATAAATGTATTTTTTGTGAAATCTATTTAACGAAAGAAAATTTTTCATTAAATTTTATTTATTCATAAATAATACAAACAATGTAAACTTTCCGAAAATATCTTGAAATTAATCCATGGTACTATATTTTAAAAATGTCCACTATTAAATTATAAACATATTTTTGTATGAATATACAACTAATTAATATAATAAGAATGAAATATATCATTATCTTACAAACTACACATAACTACACAACAGATGACATTTGTTTAAATTGCGCGGTTATTGTTTGTTCGAAAAACAGTTTTAGTTTCAAACAGCGCCGCTAAAGTTGCTGTTGCACTGGTTTCTGCAGCTTATTTTCAACAGCACTCACGTGGTCACAAGTGACAGTTACTGTGTTTAAATTTGAACGCAAAATATTGTTGTTTTCACATGTTCATTTTTGTTTCTTTAAATTGCGTTTTCTGAAGAATATAATTACCATGTCTACTGTAAGTACAAATAAAAGGTTATATTATTAGTGGTTTATTTCATTTTAAGTAGTTTCTTATTAAGTTTGTATAATTTTCTAGAGTTTGTCACGCGTACGAATGTACAAATATATTTTTTAAATTCATGTTAGCAAATATTAATAATTTTCAGCTATTTTGTACTAACCATAATTGTAATTATTTCAGTTGAAAAAATTTTGTGTTCAGAAGGAGTGTATCAATTCTGTACCAGTTAAAGGTAGAAGAACTTTATTTTGTTTCCCTCGATCCGAGGCGTTGAGAATTCAGTGGTTGAAGAATATGAACAGATCGGATCTTCTTCAAATGACGTATCGACAATTGCTAGATCGAGGTTTTCGTGTTTGTGAACTACATTTTGACGACACACAATTCCAAAATGCACAGAAGAATAAATTAAATATTGGACAAATTCCACGTCCGTTTTATATCTCAGATACAGGTATGATTGTTTCTATATAAAAACAGACATTAAAAAAAGTTCCTTCCAAAATTTAATATGGCGTCGAAAATTAATTAACGATCACTTTGATTGAAAATAATTAGTTTTTCTATTCATTGATAGAAAGCACTGTAGTCATAAATACATTACTTAGAGCTGGAAGTTCTGATACTTCCATAAAGTTTACGTATTACAGAAGAAGTTATATAATATTGAAAAAATTGCGACGGAAGTCGGCCACTTTCAGGTCCCTTATATACATATACGCTGTGATTAGTTTATTTAAATTTGGATGATTTCTGTTTGTGTGAAAAAAGAGTAACCCCTGCGGCTAGAACTGACACTTATAATTTTGACGTCACACATTTTAATAGCGCCGCTTTTCGAAGAAAAGGACAAGCTAATAGAGGGAGTTTCGCCCGTTTTCATAATCATACACTTTAACTAAAGTTACTTTATGACTATCTTTAATTGATGGTTTTCATAATAGTTACTTTTACTGAAGTAAACTTTAAGCTATTTTTAAAAATGTTGGTCCTACCGTATATATTAAATACGGAAAAAATAAAAAATCTGACATTCGATTACATTTATAGTATATTGTTCAATGAGTTGGAACAATACGTCCTATAAAACGAGTATAATATACTATTTTTTACACTTTGCTATTTAATAAAAATCTTAAAATTTTCAAATAAAAAATAACAGGTTGTAAAAAGGAGATATGAATTTGAAATATGATAACTAACTCCGTTGAATGAAGTTGGACAAATTTATCTTTCAATATGCATCTAAAATATTATGAAAATATTTATAAATCTATACATTATGAGTTATAAAATTTTAAAATAAATTTTGTTTTTCTTGAAACGTCATAAAAGTGACATCTTCTGTGACGTGATTGACAAGGGTAAAGTTTAATTTCTATACCTCCGTAATATAATTTTTTATTCTAGCCGCCGTATAATATTGTCGTCGCCGTTTAATATTGTCGCCGCCGTATAATATTGTCGCCGCCGTATAGCCAATAAGATGTAACTTTAATATTGTCGCCGCCGTATAGCCAATAAGATGTAACTTTAATATTGTCGCCGCCGTATAGCCAATAAGATGTAACTTGTACAATAGAAATCTGTAATATCGCCCTAAATGTCACTATAAAAACTAGATAACCTAAGAATAAAGTTACTAAAAATTATGAATAACTAACAGGTAACCTACATATTAAACGTCAAATAGTAATTTATTTTTTAAAATTTCTAAGTTTGAAGAAAAAATAGCATGTGTTATTCAGAGTAAAAGTGTCTTTGTGTGCCTCGCATGCAATTGTCCGACTCGCTTCGCTCGTCGTACAAACTTCCATGCTCGCCACACAAAGTATCACTTTTACTCTTAATAACACAATATACTATTATTCGATTTTCATACTCAAAAATAATATAAATTGTATTAAAAAACATTTAAAAATATTTGAGGTTATCAATTTGAAATTTAAAGTGGTGTGCAGTTGTTAGAAGTACCAATTTCACAACAACAAAAATACCAAAAACAGTTTAACAATATTTTATATTATTAAACTGTTTTCGATATAATAATAGGGCAATTGTTAAGGCAAAGTATAAAATAGTCCTTATAATCTCAATTAAAATTTAAAAATATGAAATCAGAAGAGTTAAATTAGAGATGCAGATTTCCCCAAAAAGAGGAAGTATCTTTAATAAACATTTTATTTAAAAAAAGTAAGGACCGGCTTTTCAATCGTCTGTCAAAGTTTCTGTTAATTACCAAAGTAATTAAATTTATTCGGAAGGTAAACTGCATAATAATGAAAATGCGTTTTTTAATACAAATTTAACTGGCTGATAAGTAAAAGCCAGATTTAATTTTCAACTCTAAAGTTGCTTATAATTTTTGCTTTATTTTTAAATTGCCTAACAAAGCTTAAATTTTAAGCAAAACTTAAACTAAAAAATATAATAGAAATTTTGAAATAGTTCATTTGACATTTTATTTCGATGTGATATTGTCTGTTTAAAGAAAACTTAAAATTTAAGTAACAATGGTGCAATCGGCCATAAATGTCCATTAGGGCTTCATTTCTGTTTTTGATGTCATGCAGGTCTTACTGTCTTGCCTGTTAATTTTCATAACAATGGTCAATGGTCACTTCAGCATGTGGTTTAACGCAGTTCAGAAGTTCAAAGAAAAGAAATATAACGTTTTAATATATATCTCCTAGTGGTGAAATAAACTAGTTATGCTACTGATAAACGCCAATTGAGTACCCTACTTTTGGTCGCAATCGGCTGGAATCTAAGTTCCCTCTCTAATATATTAGCTCTTGATACTTGTTCTTTCCGAAGATAAAAATTTCTTTTTAAACAAAGTGTTTAAAAAAAACCTAAAACTATTTAAGTATCTTTTCTTGGTATAGAGTGTTCGAAATTATTTGACGATTACCTCCAATAACAACAACAAAAATACCTGTATTCTCAACAGGTATATGGATAAGAGGATTAAATAGATTTATTAGAAGTCTTTCCGTTAAACTTACCAGGGTAGTATTTGAATCAATTTTTTTGTATTTAAAATCTATGTTCCGAAGAACATTAGGAAGAGTACTAACTGCAAAAGAAATATCACAATCATTTTTTTTATTTTTGAAACAATATTCGAAACGAGGGGAATATATTTTCATTGTAAAGTGAATATATTTTCCTCCGGATGACATCTTTTTTAAAATAATTAATTGTTCGCGAATTTCCAGCATCAGTTCTTTGCTTTTTATCCGGTTTATCTTCTTGAATTATTCTTCGTACTATAGTATACGGCACTTGTGTCATTTCAGCAGTTTTCGATACTGGCGCAGTCTCATTACTATCACTTTTTAAATAGTTTAAAACATTCAGAACTATCTATTTCGTTTCTGGTTCCCATCAATTGTAGTAATCCCTTTAAATTTGTCGTTCTCACTTTACAACATTTTTAACATTCACTACTAAGTGTTGTTATACTTTTGAATTTACGATATCCAATCCATTTCTGTACTCTTCAGTGACATCTATTAACACGAATAAGAACTGTTTAATACCAATACGCCCCTGTCACTTAAGTTGAATTTCGCGTGCCCTAAAGTTAGTTCCATAATACATACGTAGACTGCGCTGTTGTTGCCGCGCCATGGCACAACCATGTGTTTAAATTTCAAATTCAAAAGGACATCTGTCACTTGACAATCGGTCAGCAGAGAAGTACACAAACCACTACAGTACTAAGTTTTCTTGTTTGTGTTTGTTGTGTTTTGTGTAAAGGGAAGCAGCTATGAAACTTGTAAGTACAACTTCAATATTTTTTACCTTAAATTAGTTATAAATATTTGTATTACTATCTTTTGTCCTTAAACTTTGTGATCTATTCACGTTACTTTAAATATTATGACAGTATTTTGTGCAAATTATAAGTGCTAATCTGTAACGCTATAACAATTTAAGTATGAATAATTTCGCAGCATATCCAGTAACAAATAAAAAATTAACAAAATTCACATCAATTTTGGTTGACAAGTAGACAACACAGATAACCTAGATAAGACATAGCATGTGGAAAAGTGAAGCTTGTAGCAATTGGCGCGAAATATGAATAAAGTAGCATCATTAGATTGTTTATATTTGCTAATTAATCATGATGTGATATTATTCACGCTTCAATATCCAATTCCAAAATAAGTAATACATTTTTTTTAATATTCCTACTAAATTATTGGACTATTATTTATTAAATCATATAATTCGTGATTATTATTGAATCCATGTAAAATCTTTTTCAGCGATGTGTTGTTCGTGGCTGTGAGACAAATTGTCTACCTGAGGGAGATCAACGAGGGCTTTTCTTCTGTTTTCCTAGGGATGATGAACTGCGGCGACAGTGGATTCGACATACAGATCGGGAAGATATAATTCTTTTTTCTCATAAAGAAATTTTTAATCGTGGTCATCGAGTATGTCGTCTCCACTTCGCTGACCATCAGTTTCAAACAGTTGAGAAAAAGAAACTCCTCAGGGGACAGATACCTGTCAGCGTCGTACATGGTATGTATATAATTATTTTTTAATAATTGAAGCCTAATAATCGTTCATTATTAATTTCTACTTACCGATATTAATCATTTGTTGTTACACATAATTTTTTCACAGTTGTGAAGGCCCAGCCCCTACAGCCGGTTAGTGCGGTAGATGCAGAGGTTGACATCCTCCGTGGAGCTATTATTCAGCCACAGTCAGGTCCTTCGAAGAAGCGTTCTGCTGCGTTCCCTTGCGAAGTATCGTCTACTCCTCTGCGTAAAGGTATTTTTTGTCTACAATACGTTTTCCGTACTTATAATCCAAGATTCGAAATAAATAGATACTTATTAATTTAATTAGCTCTTAACAGATCCTAACGATGTACAGTTAAAGTTACAATTTATTATCATTTATGATTTCTTAAATATTAGATTCATTCTTTGCGCTAGCGACAGAATCTGGTAAAGTAGCCGACAAATTCGACTATAATGTTGGTGGTAATGAAATTGTTCATAATTTCTGTGCACCTCATTTGCTAAAATGCATGAGAAACAATTTTATTACTAATAATATTGATTTCGGGAGTAAGTTGGCCAAGTTGACTGACATTCAGAAGCTGTTCTAGTTGGATGCGGCTAGCGGCGTATTTCGAGCTACCAAGCTTACAAATGCTCACGTGAACTCTATCACTCGGCAGAAGATAAAAGTCAGTCAGTCTATTGATGATTTACTTCAGATTCTTACGAATGTGAATGCAACGAGTACCACGATTTTTGCAAAGTTCATGAATGACTTATTTGATTCTCTTAATTCTGTTTCCGATTCCCCGGTACCTTTAAGTCGGAAACTATCTAGTGATTTAAATTACATTTCTTTTTGTCGTAATGCAAGACGTTCACTGGAACGAATGAAAATTTTCTTTGAAGATAAGCATATACCTAATCCGCCTTTTTTCAAATTATTATTCGCGACAATATGTAACGTAGAATATTTAAGGAACTCTTTGCAGAAAATTAGCGAATTGGTGCATTTGATTATATTTAATCATTTTATATATCTATGAATAAAAAATTGTACAAAATTTACATACAAAGTTTTGTAAATAATGTATTTTAATTTTTATTAAAAATATTGTTTCTTTTTTAAATAAAATATGAATTTCATTTCAAATCTATTATAGCGTTTTCGATTGGGATGCACTGACTGCACTCAGTGCGCACTGCGGGCAACTGGCGTATTCGATTGGGATTTCCAGTGCAAGAGTGCAACCTTTTCCGTATTCGATTGGGCCAGGCATATTGCCCCCAGTGCGCACTCAGTGCAATAAATACTGCACCGTCTCTGGCCGTAGTGCAGTTATTTTCGAACACTGAAAGGCGCGATGAATTTGAATCTGGAAGATATCGTTACTCTGCAAACATTACTCGAATCTTCATCTTCAAGTAGTGATGAGAAAAATATTGAAAATGTGGTGAAGCAATATCGGAAAAGGCCGAAAGTGAAAGATTTTATCACTGAAGTAATTAACGAATATAACAATGATGAAATGAGTAATAAATGTTAATATGTACAGTAAAATAGACTTGTTATTTAAAATGAAATGATTATTTTTCATTCTTGTAAGCTTAACTTTAATGCAAATTTTTGGTTTTAGTTTAAAACAAATTTCCGGTAGTCAAGGCAGACTTGCAATCAATTAATAACAATGTATGAAAATATACACACATTTTTCAATGTCATGTTTCTTTTGCTTTCTACATATATCACAGCTTGATCCCGCCATTTCTAGTGCGCTGAGTGTTTGGTGTATTCGATTTGGGTAGTTTTACCTGCTCGACACTCGGGCAACACGAGTGCGACACCAGTGCCGAGCATGACGTCATACAAAAATTTCCGAGCGCACTCAGTGCACACTCAGTGCATCCCAATCGAAAACGCTATTAGATTTCGCCTGCCTTATTCAAATTTAGTTCCATAATACATTGGCAGATGTCACTTACGTACAGCGTTTTAACGTCTTTAAAAATTAACATACAGTTGACTAATCTGATAGTAGACCAATACAAAATTAAACGTAACTAAACCATCAAAATGTAATAGCGAACAAATATTGAATATACTAATGAGTTTGATAAAAAAAAAATCTGTGTAATGCATAGGTTCGTGCATGTGTAAAAGTACATACACGTAGGCTTCGAGGCAAAGGCAGTGTGCGATGTTGAGAAAAGCAAGTCGAAGTTTGACGAAGTTCATTTGAAATAATTATGTATTTTAAATATTAGGGAAGTACGTAATTGATTGCTTGTGAAAGTAAATATACAATTTTTAGATTGCTAAGAGTAAAACCATGAATTTTGTGCAAATAATATTTCATCTCGTTTCTTAAACTTTGAAAATAAACAGACATGTATTCAATGTTAACTTGAAAAATCGCCTTATTACAATGCATCTTTCTTTAAATTTATCACTATTCCTTTACATGACATCTTAAAGTTTTGGTGTAAACGATGTGATGTCGCTTGTGTTGTTTATGTGTTGGTATCCGCCATTTTGATATGCTCAATACATTAGTACGTTTACATGACGATAGTACGTCTGAAAGTGATTCGTTGTATTGTTTTAAAAGATAGATAATTTATTTTAAAGATTCAATACTTTTTGGTGATTTGTGTTGGTGCAGTTGTGAAGAAATACATTTTAATTTGGACTTTTATAAATATATTTTGTTTCATAATAATGCCTGTGTGCATCGTGTACGGTTGTTCAAATCGCAGTGGACGCAGAAGTAAACTGCAGAGAATTAAGGAAGAATCGGGAAAAAATATTACATTCCATAAGTAAGAATTATAAAATCAAATAATGGGAGCATACAGCAAAATTTTTCCAGATGGCAACTTATTTTTGCAATAGTGTAGACACTATTATGAAAAAGTTTAGCAATGCTCTGTAATTTGGTCATAGATTTATAAAAATCTGAATAAAAACTATTTATAAAATAATTAATGCACTTATATTTACGTCACACGATAAATAATATGAAAAACGTCTTAATCGGTATAGTGTGCTTGCACACTTTGAGTGAAGTTCATGCAGGTTTGCGTACTATGAGAGTTTTATTTAGTTTACGAAACTCAAATTTTATAAAGTAATGCAAAACAATTACGCGTCTGTGCGAGAAAAAGAGGAGATATAATTAAAAAGTCTATTACGAAATACAAATTTGTAATTTGACGTTTTAAAAAGAAGTTGGAGAGGGAAAAAGTAGCGCCTAACAGTTCTCATTGCTCTTAATGGGTTATTTGACCATAATTCAATTTCAATATATGTTATAAAATATAAAAACTAACCACTATAGCGTTCCAATATAATAATAAAAACTAAACATTTGTTTGCAATAATAATGTAACTAGTAATTTAATGTTTCGGAGAAGGGACGTGTGACGCCATCATGGTAAGGTCGTGGAAAAAGGCAGGTATAGAGTGTTCGACATTGTTTGACGATTACCTCCAATAGCACTTCCCCCAGCAGGTATATGGATAAGAGGATTAAATAGATTTATTAAAGGTCTTCCCGTTAAACTTACCAGGGTATAGTAGAGGCACAGATAAATGAAATTCACTTTCGGATAAGCCGGTAGGCCCTTATAGAGTTTTATGAAACGGTAATGGTACTTTTAGGCAGGTACTATCTTCTGTTGTATGCTGTTAAGGATCGCACCAGAAATTTTCTTTCAAATTGTTTCCTAATTATGTACTTTTAAATCTAGATTAAAATATTCAAATAATAATGCATTTTAAACGCACGTCTTCTTATTTCAATTTGAAAATTGAAAAGAGATTATATTATTAAAATAAATTCAACCGTAAATTTTAAATACAAACCGTTATTTACATAAATATAAGAAATCTTTGGTTGTTAAATAAAATAATTATTTATTTTTCGTCTTATAAGGCCATTACCAGGAAATTCTAATGAATATACTTTAGGTATTTCTTTTCTTTATACATATCATTTACCAACTTTTCTCATCGGAAATTTGTAAACACAAAATGCACAAAATACTGGAAAATTATACCGAGAGTTTTTTTATCAGTGAACATAGGCGTATGTCATTACCATAGTTACATTTAAAGTGATTGGCAGCAATGTATGTATTTTCCCGTTTTTTTAGAACTGGAGATAGGGCATAGTTGTCAAAGTTATCAAACTGTCATATTTCAAAAAGAAGAAAAATTCAAATTGTATCTCAGTATAATTCTAACATGAGCTTAACACAGGAAATAATTAATATAGAATATTGTATACTTTTAATTATTTTATTACCTAACAATACATTTAATTAAAAATTATTATTTATTTCAACTTAATAAATTAAATGCTCAAAATTACTACCATTAACTTCTACACAAAACGCTGATCGGTTATAAATATATATATAACTCCATTAAGGTTTCCAAAAAATCCAGAAAGACGTGCTACTTGGACAAAGGCCGTAAGAAGAGATGATTGGGAACCAAGTAAAAATAGTATTATCTGCTCTGAGCATTTTACGGAAGAATCCATTGATAGAACATCATTGTCTTGTGTAAGACTTCGGGAATTTGCCTTACCTACAATTTTCCCATCGTATTCGTCTTATTTGCAGAAAGTAAATTAATTTATTTTCGGTTACATATTAGAAAATATTTATTGATATTAATTATTTTTAGAAAAATAAGTATTCCCGAAGAAAAACTGCTAGAGGAAAGAATGTAACTGTTATTGGAATTACACCAATATTACCAACAAGTTCCGCTGGTATATCTTCTATATCACATGCAACTTGTTCATCGTATGAACTACGTGAGTTACACATCCTAAGTACGAGTACTTCATTTATTGGTCACGAAAAACCCTAGAAAAATTATCAGAAGGTCTGCAATCCGCATCTCGTGAGCCGCATGCAGCTCTTCAGCCGGCGGTACACTATGCGATTAACAGGGGTGCGAAATAATCATTTCGCTTCCAAACAACAAATTATCTTCAATTTATTATTACGCATTGCATATTGGAAGTTGAACATTCGTAAAACTGAAATGAATAGGTTGAATAATTTTCTTAAATTAGGTACATAGCATTGAGCAGTGAACAAAACAAAAATTCCGTAATTTTATATTATAAACGATGATAAATGATGGAAAACTTTTGATTGAAAAAAAATGTAGATAGTAATTTTGAACCTGTTTAATTAAACACATAATAGTATATTGTGTTACTAAGAGTAGAAGTGATACTTTATGTGGTGAGTATGGAAGTTTGCACGACGAGCGAAGCGAGTCGGACAATTGCATGCAAGGCACACAAAGACACTTTTACTCTGAATAACATTTTATTTTGTCTTCAAACGTAGAAATTTTATAAAAATAAATTACTATTTGTTTAATATGTAGGTTACCTGTCAATTATTCATAATTTTTAGTAACTTTATTCTTAGGTTATCTAGTTTTTATGGTGACATTTAGGGCGATATTACAGATTTCTATTGTACAAGTTACTTCTTATTGAGTGATTCTACATATGGCGGCGAAAAAATTAAACGGCGGCTAGAATAAACAATTATATTACGGCGGCATAGAAATTAAACTTCAACCTTGTCAATCACGTCACAGAAGATGTCACTTTTATGACGTTTGATGAAAATTATTATAATACATTCGATTACATATTATAGTGCAGCTAGGGTCTTGGTGGCTCGTTCTTACTCGTCCTTGATCCTAAAAAATGTTAAATAACTAAGCACAAAGCTCAGTGAGGAATTACCCAAACACTCACACACAATCGTTATCTCATGGGTTTAGTTCGCCCCCCGTAATACCAGGTGGAAAATTAGCGCTAGTATCGCAACCGCACAAACTTTCGGGACTCTTCGGTGATATTCGGACAGACGTCAAGCTGTTTGAAAGTTTACCTGCGAATTTTCGGTTGACCGTTTGTCATTATCTCACATAACTGTCGAGGGTCGAGGTAAACAAACACAAGTGTCTTGTGAATACAATTTTGTTGTCTACATTATCAAGTGAATTCAAGTGTAATTATGACGAAATCTGTAAGTATTAAACATTAATTTTATATTCATGTACATTATTTATATATTCTTGTTTTGTGTTGGTTAAGATTTATTTTAACTAGAGTTTTATAAGTTTAAATTGTAATTGTATTCTTGTCAGTGTCTGTTATATTCATAAATACCTCATATTTATGTATTCTTTCATTTTAAAGTGTCACCCACATGTTACATAGCTTAACAATAATAAAATTTTATTTCCAGAAACTAAAGTGTGCCCATAAAGATTGTAGAAGCAATAGTCTTCCTTCGAAAGAGCAGGGTCCGTATTTCTGTTTTCCGAAGGAAGAAAACCTACGACGAGAGTGGTTGGTTCAAGTAAATCGTCTTGATTTAGCAGAATTGACATATAATCAACTCTGCGATCGTGGGTACAGGGTATGCCATCTCCACTTTGCTACCGAACAATTTCAAACAGTGGAAAGGAAAAAATTGAATCGTGGTCAAAAACCTCTTAGTGTTTTATCTGCTGGTATGTATATTTTTAACTTCATTATGTGTAGTATAAATGCCATGAAAGAATTGATGATGAGATTTTCACGGAAATCATTTCTTTTACCCTAATTCCATCTTGCAGACAAAAGAAGGCATAGTAGCAAAATACACACCTATTGAGAAACAAATATTTAAACATTATTTTTAAGTTAAATACCGTTTAAAGTGGTCATTATTGATTAATTTTAATTCAGAATTTAATTCATCTTGAATTATATCACCCCCCATTTTTTATTTTTTATAATCCAAATTTTTCTCCGAAATATCATCCCTGTAACATTCATATACATTTAACCCCATATTTTCTTCAATATTTTCCAAAACTAATATCACTCTTTTCACAAAAATTTGTCTTTTTAAATGTTTAGTTTCGTTGAGTACAATGTAAAAGTGTTTGATAAGTAAAATGTGTTTGAATATAGTTACTAAGGAGAAACACTGTCTATAAAAACAGCGTTTAAAAATTTACACTGTGACTTCTTAGCTTAAACACTGTATAAATTATTTTTTTCTCGGAAAAATACAAAAATAACGTAATACTAAAGCTTTATAAACTGTTACGGTACATAGAATTACCAAAATTCCTGACATTTTATAATTAACATCTGCAATGAATCCCTAAAAAGGATAAGTTTTATCTGTAACGGTACACGGAATACCAAAATATCCAGCATTTGTTTTCTCGTTATAATCCGCTTATTAGGTTGGTCGCTAATTTCTTGCCTTTCAACTGTTAACATGCATGAACGCCTTCAGGAAATTATGATTTATTTAGAAATTCCGCGAAATTCGTGACATGGCATTGTTGTAAAATAATATAGCGTTATATAATACTTGATACAATTAACTAATATTTTATTTCCTTCTAGATGAGGTAGAGCAGCCGGTGGTTTCGGTAGTTGAAGCCCCTATGGACATGGAACCTACACATTCCGAAAATATTTCTTCGGACACAGCTGCTGCAGCAGGTCTTTGTGGTAAGTTCTTTTTTCCTACCGAACCCATAATTACTTTAATTTCATTATATAAAATTTCAACGAAATTAATTTAGCATTTTTAATCCAATTTAAAGTAACTATTTTTAAATCCTAGATCATGTGCTACTAGTTGATGCCCTCTCCTCTTCCTCGTTATCCAATATAGAAAACATTTATAGTTTACCCCGACCACTTCGCATTTTTGTTTTGTCCCATAAAACCAAAAATTCCCGCCGTTACACTTTAGAAGAAAAATCCCTTTTCCTGTCCATTATGAAACATGGTCCTCGCTGTTACCGCTATTTGCAAAAACTCTTATCTTTATCATCTGCCCGGACTTTGAAATTTTCAATTAACATCGGGAATAAACAATTATTTTTTGATTACCTGAAGAGTGTTTCCGGGGGTTTGTCACCGATGGATAGGTATTGCACTCTCATGTTTGACGAGATGGAGTTAAGTAAATATTTGAGTTTATCTGTGAGTAAGGAGGCTTGGCGCATAGACGGTTTTGTAGAAGTAGGGACAGAACGTCATAAAATAGCTGATCACGTTTTAGTATTTATGATTCGGGGCATTACGAAAAAGTGGAAGCAACGCGAATCAATATGTACTTAAGCGTTTGATCAGCGAAGTTATTCGGGCTGTTCATGAAAAGACCGTTGCATCAGTTTGTGACGGTGGCTCCTGAAACGTAGCCGCTATGCGTAGTCTTGCGTCAGAATCTGGAGAAGTGGCCGACAAATTCGTGTACAACATAGATGGTAATGAAATCCTTCATCTTTTTGATGCTCGTCATTTACTTAAATGTATAAGGAATAATTTCATTACTAAAGATGTTGTATTCGAAGGGAAAGTAGCAAAGTGGTCTGACATTCTGAAGCTGTACGAGTTGGATGGGAGAAGCGGTGTACTAAAGGCTACAAAGCTTAGTAGTGCCCACGTTAATCCCACCAACCGACAGAAGATGAGGGTGAAGCTTGCGGCATAAGTTTTCAGTCATTCCACTGCTGCTTTCCTCCAGATTTTGACGAAAGACAAATCCATGGAGGAGTGAAATTTGTTAAATTCATGAATGACCTGTTTGATACTTTAAATTCTATTTTCTCTTCTCCAAAACCAAACGCGAGTCGAATTACTGACGGATCAACTCATGTTTTGGGATCAGTCGCTTCGTTATGTAAATAGAATTAAGTTCCTCGTCCAAGATGGGAGTGCAAAGAATCCGCCATCGGTTAATTTGCTCATTGCTACCATTGGCAACATGAAGTATTTGTGGAAATCGTTACAGGATCTTGGTTTTAAGTATCTCACTACGAGATTTTTGAATCAAGATCCTTTAGAGAATTTATTCAGTATTGCAAGAGGTTTGTGTGGCGGCAATGCTAAACCATCAACTTCTCAATTCGCAGATGCCTTCAGAACAATTATTTTAAATAATACTGTTAAGTGTGGCGTTGGTGCGAATTGTGAAGATGATGGTGATAGCCTTTTGCTGTCATATGATATCCTTCTCGCTAATCCCTCTAATTCCACCAGAACAGACCTTTTGAACCCTACTCCTTCTACTTCCATTTCTACGTCCACTTCCTCTAGCGATACTGAATTCATTGATACTTCATCGTTGCCAAGTAGTGTAGAAATGAACAAATTCGCGTACGTTGCCGGTTTTGTTATGAAAAAAACTGTTCAATTATGATTGTCAGTTTTGTGAGCAGTTCTTTTGTGCTGATCAAACAACTGACATTCATAATTTAACAGTTCTCCGCGACTATGGGGTAGACGTTAATTTTTTGATGCACCCTTCAGGTACTTTTGTAGAATACTTGGCAGATAGTAAAGATAAGATTTTTTCAAATATTCCTAAGTCCATCAATCCAATTTATTATCCCATATTTCCCATACTCCCATCCCTCAACCTTTCTGCGCGCAGCACGAGATAGGCATTACGAATAAGATTAATCAATTATTACATTTGATTATGATTAATCATTTTATTAAAACTGTTAATAAAAGAATAAATGTTAAAGACAATATTATAGAATCAGTTATAATAGATGATTTTTTTTTTTAAATCTTTGTGAAATAAAACATAATTCAAACTTCTATTCTGTTTTTATTTAAACCTGTCTTCTAATTAATATCGTAATATATATTGAAATATGAACCAGCCGCACAAATTTTTCGCCGTTTTAGTTCCTCCCCTATACTGTAGGTGGCGCAGAGAACCGTGTAAATTATTATAGTACGTACTTGACCAGTAAGCCAAGGCTTACAGCCCAAAGCTGCTCGCTACTTTGTCGGCAGCCAACCACGGTTCTGCATCAAACACTCTCATAGACTCAATACACCATCTCACTCACTAACTCATATCATCTATGCTAATTCAACTCACCTCAATTCTATTTACTCAAGATCACTATCAAAATCACTACACAATGGGGTATTCCAAGTTTTTTTCATTTTTTAATATGTTATTCTATGCATAAAAATATTAGACACGTATTTTTTCTTTTCGCCGAAAGGTTTCAAACACGCTAGAAATAATTTTTTAAAGTTTCAATAAATTACACCCTAGAAAATCGGCCGTGCGTGTGACGTCACAGGCACTGAGAATCAGCTGAGAACATCATTCGTAGGTCTGAGTCAGAGGCGTGGCGCGTTCGAACAAGAGCCAATAGGCTGACGCGAGTGCCTTCTTCGTCACAACAAAGCTGATACTGAATTTTACGTACTCGATTCAAATGCATTACAATTTCATTTTGATATTATGGTATTAAAAATCAGAAAAATAATGATTATATTCACTTTAATTTTACTTATATATGGTAAACAATGATATCCAATAAGAATTTCTTTAAAAGCCGTAGGCTTGGAATACCCCATTCTCAATGATTACTTGGAAAGCTAGAGAAATACTAAAAGAACAATTGTCGATCCCTTCGCGTAATACTCATGCTACTAATTAAATTAGGAAACTTATATCATTATAAAGGAAATAATAATTACCAACAAGTTATTTATTTCCTCAATAAAATATTCGTAACATTTATGATTAATTACTTAACAGGTTGTGCGTTTTAGCCGCACTTATAAGCCACCTACACAACATGTGGACAAATTTCATGCGGTTCTGCCTCAGCGGGCTAGGCCATTTAACTGTTGCTCTTTTCAACAAGACTACAAATACACTTTCGATATCAACCAAATATTTTTTTTACTATTTCCAACAATTGTGTTAAAATTTTACGTCTATACAAGTCGAATGGACAAAACTTTCATATATTTGAAAACAGGACCTAGTAATTTTTGAAATATAAATAGCCTTCCATTGTGTTGTATCCGAAACTTAGACCATTGGATCTGGAATATTAACAATTTTTGAGTCCACGTTTTCTTTCGAGATGACGTTTACTAGTATGAATGTTTTTAAAATCAAGTTAAGAAGTCAACTTAAATATGTATGACACGAAAGTTATTTAAGCAAATATACAACAAACCTGTGCTACAATCCAATCTTCAGTTTTTTCAAAGTAAATTTATAGTTTTAATACGAATAAATTTAGTTTATAAATATTTTATGTAATGTGCCATTTTATTAATATGTTTTTAATTTAATATATTATTAAAGTACTGTTCGGGAAATTTTGAGTACACCTTTTGTACACATTGCAGCTCCTTGTGAATTTTGAGTTAAATATTTAAGGTGAAATGGCTCTTAGCTCTAAAAAGTTTGTCGACCCCACTCTAAGAAAATAGAGGATCCGCTATTTTCATTGTCAAAATAGACTTAATTTTATTTGCAACTATATTCACTCCAAAGCGTAATATTTTAAAATTAGTTATCATTGCACCAATTGTCGTTCGTTGCTGTCTTAATGTTATAAGACAGGAACAAAAAAATCTAATGTGGACGCCATATGACTTCCTATTTCACTTGAAAGTGGGATCATTCTACGGCTAATTATTCTTTAACTTACATTCGTTTCATATCTTCCAACTTCCCTTCAAAATGGATCATCTTTTGAAAATTTAATTAAAATGTTTATCACTATTTCTTATTGCATAACGCAATAGTTATTTGTGTATCAAGGTTCTAAAAGTAATCTTTTTGGGTCGAAACAGAAGTTTGCAGCCGAGGCAAAGCCGAGGCTACAAATCAGATGAGGCCCAAAAAGATCTTTTAGCCGAGGTGCACACAACATTTCTTAGGCGATTACAACAAGAAATTATGAATTTTCATTCAAAATCAATTTTTGACATCTGTCAAAATTTACTTTACGGCCGCATTTACTTTACGGCCGCATTTACTTTACGGCCGCATTTACCTTACGGCCGCATTTACTTTACGGCCGCTAGTTTTACTAGCAAATTCATTACTTTTTCATTAATATTTGTAAAGGAATAGTTAAAATTTTACTTACATTTGTTATTATATGCTAAAATAATTAATCACATTAATATGAACTATGTAAATCAATAATGAACAAACTAGCGGCCAAAAATTTTGACTTTGACAGATGTCAAATAAAAATTGATACTTTAAGGTTGCCAGCAGATACGAAAAACAACAATTTATGTACCAGCCGCCTAAAAATTTTTTTTTTGCGGCTGGTACATAAATTGTTGTTTTTCGTATCTGCTGGCAACCTTAAAGTATCAATTTTTATTTGACATCTGTCAAAGTCAAAATTTTTGGCCGTTTGTTTTGTTCGTTATTGATTTACATAATACATATTAATGTGATTATTTTAGAATATAATAAGAGGAATAAGTAAAATTTTAACTATTCCTTTTCAAAGATTAATGAAAATGTAATGAATTTGCGAGTAAAAATAGCGGCCATAAAGTAAATGCGGTCGTAAAGTAAATTTTGACGGATGTCAAAAATTGATTTTGAATGAAAATTTATAATTTCTTGTTGTAATCGCCAAAAAAATGTTGTATGCACCTCGGCTAAAAGTTCTTTTTTGGCCGAATTCGTAGTTTGCAGCCGAGGCTACAAATCAGATGAGGTTTTTATTCCTGTCCTATAATATTAAGACAGCAACGAACCACAATTGGTGCAATGATAACTAATTTTAAAATATTACGTGTTGTGTGCACCTCGGCTAAAAGTTCTTTTTTCACGCCTTTGGAAAATGTTGTTTCACGGTGATGGAATACATTTCTTCACTCAGTATATATAATTAGTTTGAAGTCATAAAATTTTGAAACTAAAATGTATGTTATTAATTCCTTTATCTACAACTATCGAAATATGGGTACATTATACGTGTGATAGTACATATAATATACTACTCATATTACACAAGTGTAATATGAAAAGGTTATATTACACGCTACACTTTTCTGTAATAAATAGAGCATATAATTTAACAAATAACATTTTAATGAACTGTTCAATTATTAATAATATATTTTTTATTATAAATATCAATATAAATTATTATAAAAGTATAATAAATACAACTTGAACTGTTATTTTGACATTTAAGTGCTACTGTGGCGCCATCTGTTAAGCTACATATGAACTACTCACACTTAACTGAATATTTAATAAATATAATCAGATTTTTTTGTATACCTGATAGTTGTAGATAAAGTATAGTATTTGACTCGCATAATATGGGTACATTACACTCGGATGATTAAAAATACTCGCTACCGCTCGTATTTTTAATTACAACCTCGTGTAATATAGCCTACATATTATGCTTGATAAATAATATACTATTTTTAAATTTTAAAACAGTTGTAGGAAAAGAATATCGTTTGTATTTTGTGCGTTCGATTGACTTTTTGTGACATCTCACGCACTAAAAACACATACTTCGTGTTCTTAATACAAAAATAACTATAATCGCCCAGAAACTTGCAAAGAAAGAGATATTGTTTTCATTTATTCAGGAAATATATCTTGGCAGTTGTCAATGTCAATGTATTAACAAGAAACCAAATGTTTCCTACAAAAATTAAAAGCCAACTAAATTATTATTTTTATTAAGCCAAAATTAAACCGCCCTTTTGAAAAAACCGATAGGAACCAAAACTGAAGATACATATCTAGCTGTTAAGTAATCACAAAAACAAAATTTCAACATTCTACGGCTAATCGTTGTTGAGTTACACAAAATTCAAAAAACACTACGAGAAAAATGCTCTTTTGGTACTACCGATTGCAATAAAAAAAGGAGGTGCATAACTAGATGTTATATCAGTCCTATATACAAAATTTCAATATTCTATGGCTAATCATTTTTGATTTATGAGATGTACGTACATACATATGTAAGTACGTAAAGACGTTACACCCAAATGATGATGAGGGATGGTCAAAATGGTTATTTCCGTTGAAACCTGAAAACCGAAATTTTTCGCAATTACAATATTTCCTTTACTTTAAGGAAGTAAGAAGAGTGGAAGCTTTAAGTAGACGTCAAAAAATGTATACGCAATAAGTTTTTTCAAAAATAATTATTTGATGAACCGTTACCATTCAATATTTTTTTGTAGTTATGAACATGTTTGTTTATATTCAAAGTTTAAATTGCGAGGTGATTATTCGTTATTTGCACAAAATTCCTCTATTTGAAAATGTAGATCTTTATAATTATTGTGATTTACCTATATTTTCGCTGCAAGTGAAAGATTTTTTTTTACATATTTTATATCAATATGTTAAAAAAATTTATACGCATGATGAACTTATATATATAGCATTTAAAAGTATGAAAGCATACAGTATCGTGCTAGTGAAGAAGTTTAGAAAACTTATGTAAATAATTAGAAAAACGATTGTAGTTCCGA
Source organism: Stenolophus ochropezus (assembly GCA_035578165.1). Lineage (NCBI taxonomy): Eukaryota > Metazoa > Arthropoda > Insecta > Coleoptera > Carabidae > Stenolophus > Stenolophus ochropezus. The sequence continues at coordinate 15,931,213 of JAQOWZ010000002.1, forward strand.
ATGAATAGAATAAAATATCAACCGAACATCTGAGTGCAAATGTTTGTGTATGTCAATCTTTGCAATAAAATTGCAATGAATTGTTCAATTAAATTAACTACCTTTAATAGTTTCGTATAAATGGCTATGAAATAATTATTGTTCTATCTTTTTAGGGAACGAGGACGAGGATGAACAAAAAATTAAGACTATGCGTCAGAAGTACGTAATATCAGAAGGTTTATGTATATTGGAAACAGGCGATACAGCTAATACTGAAGAAGTGAAGATAGAAAATGTGATTGAAGAAATAAAAGATCCAGTATCTTCAACATCAGTCAATATACCAACATCGACGGTTACCAAAGACATTTCCGACCCATTGGGACAAAATGAATTGGAGCCTGCTAGGAAACGGACCAAAATAGAACATTCAATAGACTCCGCCGATACATTTGTATCGGAAACTGGCAAAAATATGAACAACTCATTGAATGACGAACAGTGTGAAAATAAAATAAAACCACAAATTCAAGCATTTAGTGAATATATTGCTCAACAGTTAAACAGACTACCAGATAATGTATCCGACTATTTAATGCATAAGATAACAAACATGGTTACAGAGAAAATAATTGAAAATTTATATGAGAATAAGTAAATACCTGTGGTTTATTAGTTTTAAATTAATAATAATTATTTTATAAATAAAATATATTTTTTAATAACAAAATGTTTTCATTTCATTCAGTTTCAGAGCAAGCATAATTTGGTGAAACCATATTTTTTCAAAATGCTTAAATTTGGTTTTTTATTTATATAAAATAACTTATTAACTCAACACTAGGGATGTAGTATCGAATGAAAAGTACTAATACTTGTACTAGTATCGGATGAAAAATATCGATATTAATAAGTATCGAGTATTGCGGTATCGAATGAGTACTTTTATTTACTAATTTTTTAATTATACAAACTATATTAAATATGCTTTTATAATTGTATTTTGTTTAACAAATTATAAAAGTAAGCTTTCAAGAAATATCAGTTAATAATATTACATCTCCTACAAGATTTATTAAAGCAGTAAATATTCCAGCATTATAAGATTTAATATTTTGATAATCAATATCTAAACAATAAGAACCTAATCCTAAACCCTCCCATTCTAATTAAATAGAAATTAAATTTGGACGTTACATTATGTAAAATACTAATGTTTTAAACTAATAATATAAATTCTTGTTCGATGAATTCTCCTAGAAATAACAGATTGTCCACTGTCATATTGCGAGCTACAAATTCAATTAAACTAAATAGCTTAATGAAATTATTTCTAATGAAATAATATATTTTATTCCGTCAAATTTGTAATTTTGTTAAATTGTGGTGGCATGCGTATGGAACGCACCCCAGTTGCTACGCTGTCTGAACCAGGGGTATGACCATATACCTATTAGTACTAAGAGGTATATGGGTATGACACACTTATGGGTGGCCTTGAACAAAGTTGTTTGTTGGCGAGGGGTAAGGGGTAATACTACCGAAGTCATATTCATAGATGGCAGAATAATTCCTAGTATTCTTCCTAGGTGGCAGCACAAGATAATTTCAAACTATAACGACGAATTGTGACATGTTGACACTCGTTCACTTTGTTCGAAGCTGTTGTGTGAGGTGGTTTAACAAAGTTTTTATATATTGTGTTCAGTGTTCTTTAGCTATAAAGCTTATTAAGGTAAGTTTCCATTTGTCTATATTTGCTTCATTGTTTTCGTTTACTGCATGCAAGGTAATATTTCAATGTATATAATTTCACATCCCTGCAATTTATATTAATGTAAGAAAGCATCGTTATAGACATCGTTATAAACAAAACTTGCAGTTATTAATAGTATATTATTTAACAAGCATAATATGTAGGCTGTATTACACGAGGATGTAATTAAAAATACGAGCGGTAGCGAGTATTTTTAATCATCCGCGTGTAATGTAGCCATATTATGCGAGTCAAATACTATACTTTATCTACAACTATCAGGCATATAAAAAATCTGATATTATTTGTTAAATATTCAGTTAGGTGTGAGTAGTTCATATATAGCTTAACAGATGGCGCCGCAGTAGCACTTAAATGTCAAAATAACTTTTCAAATTGTATTTATTATACTTTTATAAGCATATATATTGATATTTATAATAAAAAATATGTTATTAATAAATTAACAGTTTAATAAAATATTATGTGTTAAATTATATGCCCTATTTATTACAGAAAAGTGTAGCGTGTATCATGACATTTCATATTACACTTGTGTAATATGAGTAGTATATTATATGTAGTATCACACGTATAATGTACCCATATTTCAATAGTTGTAGATAATAGTATATTATTTAACAAGCATAATATGTAGGCTATATTACACGAGGATGTAATTAAAAATACGAGCGATAGCGAGTATTCTTAATCATCCGACTGTAATGTAGCCATATTATGCGAGTCAAATACTATACTTTATCTACAACTATCAGGCATATAAAAAATCTGATAATTATTTGTTAAATATTCAGTTAACCGCGAGTAGTTCATATATAGCTTAACAGATGGCGCCACAGCAGCACTTAAATGTCAAAATAACTATTCAAATTGTATTTATTATACTTTCATAATCATTTATATTGATATTTATAATAAAAAATATATTATTAATAAATTAACAGTTTCTTTCTTCTTGTTTAATATTTTGATCCTAACTTACAAATAAAAGTATATACATATAAATAAAGCATCTTATGGCCGTTTGCATTACCATAACTTAAATTTTAAGCTTGCCTTAAATAGACAATATCGAATCGAAATAAAATGTCAAATGCATGATTTAACATTGCTGTCAAAACTTCGATTAGATTTTTTTTGTTTAAGTCTAGCTTAAAATTTAAGCCTTGTTGGTGCAAACGGGCATTAGTCACTCAGGTATCTTAAAACATTAGCTTTATGTACTTATATCGTAAATAACTACTTAATATTTTGTAGCACGTAGCTTATACCAATTGTAATATATGTTATATTAAGATAATATATGTATGTTCATCCTTCCAATTTAATAATAATTTATTTTATTATTGCAGACCATGACTTTGCGGTGCATTGTACCTTCTTGCACTACCAACTCCAAGGACAATCCAGAGTTGAAGTTGTTCTGTTTACCAGGTACTGCTAGTGTATTGGAGAAATGGATTACAAACCTTGGCCTAAGACAATTCTTAGAAAACAAGACTCAAGCTGCGTACAACAAATTCCGAGTTTGTTCGTTGCATTTTGATGTTTCTTGTTTTCAAACACCTGAGAAACAGAAATTAAATCGTGGAGTTGTACCATTTGTACATGACGTTCCTGGTAATGTTATTATATTTATTGTCTTTACATTGTTTATTAACATATAATTTATTTGCAGAAACTCAGATTGGGAGTCGGAGTACGTACAATACCGTTACGTCGGTATTACCTGGAGTCGCGCTTGACGTTCCTGGTAATGTTTTTAAAACTATTGTGCTAATATTGTTTATTAACTTTATTTGCAGAAACTCAGGTTGGGAGTTCTCAGATTGTGTTCGATTTAGCTGGACCATCTTTGGTACTTTCCGAAGAATTTCCTAAGTCGGATTATCCTCCTGTACCGTCGTCCCAATCTGCCCTGGGCAAATCATACTGTTTAAGGATTATTGATGACCCTGTTCCTGGAACGTCAACCCAAGAACCAGGTACTTCGACAGGACCCACTCCCAGTACTTCACGATGTATTGCAGGTAATTATTATTTTTTATAAATAATAATAATACTAGTTGTACCATGAGTTATGGAATAAGTATGAATGAAATAGGTCATTACGTACCCATATAAAGAAGGTTCGAAAAATAGGGGACCAAATTTGGAAAATATATTAATCAAACCAAAACAAGAAAATAATCCTAATATACCCATGTCCGGAAACGAACCATTTCGGAATAAAACACTCGTTTGTTTGAATTTTGAATTTTATTTTTAGTAATGTTTTTACTCTCAAAATTACAATAGTTGTTCAAAATGTCCTCCTTGAAGTTGCATGCAACATTCTAGAAGTGTTCTCATTGAATGTCGGACACGTTAGAATATTCCTGGTTTTAGTCTTATACTATTGAAACAGTCTATGATTCTTTGCCGCAAATTCTCTACGTTATTAATGGGCGTCGAATAAACTAAGCTCTTTAAATGAACCCAAAAATAAAAATCAAACGGATTCAAGTGAACGTGGAGGCCACGTAGTTGGACCACCTCTGCCTATCCACCGATCAAGAAATAAATTTTAAAGATATTGCCTTACTTCGAAACTAAAATGTGGATGCGTGCATAAACCACATATGATGCCGTGTGAATAGTAAAACATTCTCCAATAAATTTGGTAAATTATTTTTTCAGATAATGTAGATACAAATTTCCCGTTAATCTGTTATGCAAAAAATTAAGCCCTATCAACTCATCTCCAACAATACACTATTAATAGAAAAGCTTCAAAACAATATAAAAATAATTTAATTACGGTGACAACAAATTTTGACAATTACTAAGGAAACGTGAATAAACAAATTACAAGTATTAACGTAACTATTGTAATTTTGACAGTAAAAAACATTACTAAAAATAAAATTCAAAATTCAAACAAAAGAGTGTTTTATTCCGAAATGGTTCGTTTCTGGACATGGGTATATTAGGATTATTTTCTTGTTTTGGGTTGATTAATATATTTTCCAAATTTGGTCCCCTATTTTTCCAACACACTGTATATAGGCATAAATATATTTTAGAAACTCGACTCCTAACCCCACAACGTTTTCAAACTAACCATCTTCATTTATATAAATCGCGTACAATAATAAAACCGGTTAACTCAAATGCAACATTAGATCAAATGAGAAGGTATTATCGCATGATTGTCAAGTATGTGTTGAGTTTTTTTCAACTACAACATGTACTGACTGTCATGCGATAATACAGCTAAGGGATTAGGGTACTGAAAAACGGAAATTGATTTACCCCCGGCAGGCAATTATCGACGAAGTAGGGAGGCTTCAAAAACTGTTATTTGAAAAAGTTGGAAATAATATTAACAAATGTAATGTAATTTGCACCCTAAGTGACATTGCGTACAGTAATTGTTTGTTAGAAGTTAATTGTAGCAAGCACGACAATTTAAAAAAAATATATGTTTAACAATTGCACATATCGTACTAAAATATTTTATAAATTGTATAAATAGAAAATTAAGCAGAAAATACAGCAGAAATAATCCTCTAATTGACAAATATTTACAAATGTACTATAAGTGTATGAAAAAATAAATTTATTTATAAATGTATTTTGTTTCATAATTTTTATTTTGACCTTAATTTTTTTTAATATCAAAACCGAATAAAACCCCGCCTTTCTAGGCGCGGTTCTGAACCTGGATATATAGTATCAAGTCATATTCATAGATGGCGTTGAACTTCTAGCTTGGTAAAAAGCATTAGCTGTCCAATATCTCTACGTTAGTAGATATATTATCTCTGGTCTGAACGAAGTGCTCCCCTATTACAGTCGAGAAAACACGTGTCCGAAGAAATCCAATAGGAATCCACCCCAACGGCTGCTCGGGGTATAAAAGACTGGCCGTTCGAGGGTGAAAATCAGTAAGCTAGCCTTACCACTGCCGCAAGGTAGAAATTAGGCTACTTACCAACCCTGCCGCAAGGCGGATACACTGCCGCAAAACGGAGAACACTGCCACAAGGCGGGAACACTGCCGAACGGCGGAAATAAAGTTTCAGGCACGACGGCGACGAGAAGCTGGCTCCCAGTCCTCTCCATCATAACCGGCCGAACGCGGCTAAGGTGCGCTGGAACCGTCGACGCCAGGTCGAAGCGGACTCGGCCCTCATCGCCGCACACGAGGCAGCAGTCGAACCCCGAGCCATCTCGCCGCTGCCGCCTACGCCACCTAAGACCAGGCAGCGTCCAGTTGGCCGTTCCCCGGTCAAGCGACTCACCCGTCCGCCGACCTCACCGAGGAAGCGGAGCCCGAGGAAGTTGCCTCCGTCCAGGACCCCGGCCTACGTCCTACGGCCCATAGACGTGCCAGTCATTTCCCTGCGGTCAGTCGACCGAACCTGGGTTCACTCCTTTGACCCACGATTGATATTGTTTATGTAAATATGTATATAGTTAAATAATAAAACACTGATCACAAAATAAAAAGTGAGACTTAATAACCACACCAAGTCCAACAATGTTAAAAAAACATCTGAGTTTGTGCATGTCAATCTAATTAACTACCTTTAATAGTTTCGTGTAAATGGCTATGAAATAATGATTGTTCTATCTTTTTAGGGAACGAGGACGAGGATGAACAAAAAATTAAGACTATGCGTCAGAAGTATGTAATATCAGAAGGTTTATGTATTTTGGAAACAGACGATACAGCTCATACTGAAGAAGTGAAGATAGAAAATGTGATTGAAGAAATAAAAGATCCAGTATCTTCAACATTAGTCAATGTACCAACATCGACGGTTACCAAAGACATTTCCGACCCATTGGGACAAAATGAATTGGAGCCTGCTAGGAAACGGACCAAAATAGAACATTCAATAGACTCCGCCGATACATTTGTATCGGAAACTGGCAAAAATATGAACAACTCATTGAATGACGAACAGTGTGAAAATAAAATAAAACCACAAATTCAAGCATTTTGTGAATATATTGCTCAACAGTTAAACAGACTACCAGATAATGTATCCGACTATTTAATGCATAAGATAACAAACATGGTTACAGAGAAAATAATTGAAAATTTATATGAGAATAAGTAAATACTTGTGGTTTATTAGTTTATGTTAATAATAATTATTTTATAAATAAAATATATTTTTTAATAACAAAATGTTTTCATTTCATTCAGTTTCAGAGCAAGCATAATTTGGTGAAACCATATTTTTTCAAAATGCTTAAATTTGGTTTTTTATTTATATAAAATAACTTATTAACTCAACACTAGGGATGTAGTATCGAATGAAAAGTACTAATATTTGTACTTGTACTAGTATCGGATGAAAAGTATCGGTATTAATAAGTATCGAGTATTGGTATCGAATGATAATTATACAAACTATATTAAATATGCTTTTATAATTGTATTTTGCTTAACAAATTATAAAAGTAAGCTTTCAAGAAATAGCAATTAATAATATTACATCTCCTACAAAATTTATTAAAGCAGTAAATATTCCAGCATTATAAGATTTAATATTCTGATAATAAATAACTAAACAATAAGAACCTAATCCTTAACCATCCTATCCTAATAAAATAGAAATTAAATTAGGATGTTACAATATGTAAAATACTAATGTTTTGAACTAATAGTTTAAATTCTTGTTCGATGAAGTCTCCTAGAAATAACAAATTGTCCACTGTCATATTGCGAGTTTCAAATTCAAATAAACTAAATAGCATAAAGAAAATGGCCCGTATTACGAGCTCACTTTTATAATAAAATCGCGATTTTAACGCTCACTTTTACATCAAAATATTTTGTAAAAACGAACGTTAAAATCGCGATTTTATTATAAAAGCGAACTAGCTCACTTTTAAAATAATATCGTGATTTTAATTTTCAATTTTACATAAGATTATGATGTAAAAGTGGGCGATAAAATCGCGATTTTATTATAAAAGTGAGCTCGTAATACGAGCCATTATTTCTTATGATATTAATATCTTTTATAACACAATAAATCAAATTTTAGTGTATAAAAAACTTAGCTTATTCTATTACTGACCATCCTGCGTCGATTTCCGTCAAATTTTTAATTTTGTTACATGCTGCGGTCCTCCATTATTTTCATTTTTCGTGTGTATTATTTCTATAATTTAATTGATATATACCATTACTACTTAATATAAATAAGTGTAAATATTTGAAGAATCCATTATTTTTTATAGCGCTTTTTTATTTTTATAGCTATATTTTTTTATCTGAACAGCAATAACTTGTGAGGTATAAAATCACCTCTAAACTTTAATAAGCTCAAAATATGATACAATTTTTTTTTAAATTGTAGCAGATTTTTAGTCTCTTGCCGGCGGCAATAGATGGCAATACTAGTTCAAACCTAGTCTATGACATGAAGTAGTTTATGATGTGTATGAATGTCAAATTTTGCGCGGTAGTGTTCATTCCTTTTATTCTGTGGTTTTAAAAAGCATGTGAGAGACATCTGTATTGATTCAATATTATTTCTGTTCGCCGTCAAGCCCCATTCACAACCCTATTTGGTGAAATTAGCAGCAGACAAATTTCGTGAAATTACGTCCACCGTTCACATCTCCTAATTTCGGAGTAGTGTCATCTAGTACAAAAATCTTCTAACAAGTTGTTTACAAATAGCGTCCATGTCAGATATGTCAGAATTGTGTTGTTTGTTGTTGTTGATGTTGGTTGGAGTCGTTAACTTTATAAACATAGTAGCACGTTATCCGTGTTTGTATGATAAATCACAAATTTATAAAAATTCAGTTCAAACTAAATGCTAACTTCCACTAACCGAGCATAAATGAGTTCATCCAAACTACAATGTTTTTTTTGTATATTAGTAGAACGAACCCCAAATTAGCCGAAAAAGTTTGGAGTTTGCAAACTTCAGTTCAAATTTCACCAAAGTAGACGAAATTAGAATGATGTGAACTACTATACAGGTTTGCCATATGACTAACTTCACAAATTTCAACAAATTTCACCAAATTTCGAGCTGTGAATGGGGCTTCAGTCATCAAATTTAAATTTACTTATATAATTTAAAATTTCGTAAAATGAGTATTTGCTTACAAATATTACAAGAAATATTTTGTACATTAGTGTTTACGATAAAATTTCCGCTTATAATTTTTTATGTTTAGAAAGACATGTGAAAGATATTATAAAATAATATTATTAGTAATGACGTACCCACATTATATATTTAGATTTTTAAATAGAGTATAGTAATTTGAAAAATGTTAATTTTATAACTATATAGTGAATATTCGCGGCAAAGATTCAAATTTGTGAAACAAATTGTAAGCGATGGAGCTCCGCTCAGCTGATTGGTAGATTTCATGTGAAAGTTTACAAAATGTCAGCGTACGTGAGAATGTGTAGAAAATGTGATAAGATGTAATAAAATTATTAATAATATTGTATTAATAATAATACAATTATTTCTGTCAAAAATATGCAATGAGTTTATATAAAATTATTTATTAGACAACAGTTAAAACATTTCATTTCATTGACAGCTGTTATTTACTTGGGAGTTGTAAAACATATTTGAAATGTTTTCTGCATTTAAAAGATTAACAGGAAAAGGAGACGCATCGTCTTCAGTATCTGGAAGTAATGGAAGACCACCAAGTCATCAGAGTATGTCAAGTACTCTTCAAAGAAAATTTGCTAAAGGCGTACAATATAACAGTAAATATACAAATATGCAATATACTTTTACTATCTGACATATGTTTGTTAATTTGACAGTGAAAATTATAATTAAAGGCGACAGGAATGTTGGAAAAACTTGTTTGTTTTATCGATTACAAGGACTAAAATTTTTTGAAGAATATATACCCACAGAAGAGATTCAGGTTGCGTCAATTCAGTGGTCTTATAAAGCAACAGATGATGTAGTAAAAGTAGAAGTATGGGATGTTGTTGATCGTGGGAAAAAAAAGAAACGATTTGAAGGATTAAAATTTGAAAATGCACAAATTGAAATTCCTGAGGAACCTGCTTTAGACGCAGAATTTCTCGATGTTTATAAGGGAACAAACGGTGTTATAATGATGATGGATCTCACTAAAAGTTGGTAAGTATAAATTTTATATTTATATAAAAATAATACAGAAATACATGTTCAGGACTTTTGACTATGTACAACGAGAGTTGTCAAAAATACCAGAAAATATTCCTATTATTGTTCTTGCTAATCATTGTGATATGGCCCATCATAGAACAGTTACATCTGATCATGTTACATATTTCATCGAGAGTTTTGCGAGGTATGCAATGAATTAGGTTTTTATTATTAAAATGTTAATTACACTTTCATTTAGTCAACGAAGTGCAGAAGTGCGCTATGCTGAATCTTCAATGAGAAATGGGTTTGGCTTGAAACTACTACATAAATTCTTTAATCTTCCTTTTTTACAACTACAAAGAGAAACATTACTTAAACAACTCGAGCGAAATGAACAAGAAACAAATACAACTGTCCAAGAATTAGATATGTTTTTTAATTCGGATGAAGCAAATTATAACAAATTCCTGGATAATTTGGTTAAGAAAAGGCGTGAGGTTGCTGATTCCAATGCAAACATTCCAATTCCTACAATGACTACATCATCATCTTTACATCAAATGAACATAGACAAGAACATCGGATCGCCAAATGAGGTGAAAAGATCTCAGTCTGGCCCCATCTTCATAGGTGCGGGCAATCCTATCCCGGTGCCTATGAATGCTTTACGATCAGCATCTAGTGGAAAGAATTCAATCAATACGCCTAATAATAGTTTCTCGAAATTATCAATTAAAGATAGCAGTGAACAAAAGCAGTCCGACGGTACAACAGTGACATCTTTAGAAGAATTCTGTCCGGATGGAGGGCAGCTAGATCGAAGTTTTCTTGAAGATGTTAGTAATTCTTCACAGCAAATTACTCAAGAACCAATGGATTCGGATAGGTAAATACGTTATGTTTTATTTAACATTTTTTTGTTTTTAATTTAATTAAGTTGCAGTGATGCAGATACAGGTAATCCCCTAGTATCTGAATTTCAAGATGATTTAGATCCAGAAGAATTTTTACAATCTAAACCAAATACTTCATCACAGCCTCTCGATAGTCAACCATCTGTAGTCAATGTAAATAAACATAGTTCAAATGATGACTTGGATATTGAAAAGAATGTGGTTGCAAATGATGAGTACGATTCTACATTGAATTCAGAAATATCTGAAATTACTTCTGAAGCTTTCGATACCTGGCTAAGCACAAATTCTAAGTGGCGACGTTCCCCAGAAGGTAAGGAAATTATTATATTTTTTACCAACCGCCACATAATAAGATATTGTAATTATTCAGACTAGATTCTCGAAAATTTTGGATTTTTTAGCGAAAATAAATTTATATTGAAAGTTCAAATCAAAAATGTATTCCTTTAATACCAAAAATAATCAAATACAGTTTAAACCCAGACGAAAAAAGAAATTAACTGCAGATGTTGAAACGAGATGAAATTATGACTTTCAATTAATTTAATTAATGGAACTTCGTATTCAGACTCGCATTCGCTTTTAGAATCAGAATTAATTCAAAGATATTTTTACTCATTCTTTTTTTAAATAAAGTTACAGGATAATAGAGTCAGAATAAACTAGGCTAGCACTGCCAGTATACATACTACAAATGTAGTTAACTTTCGGTACATACCGGTTTCCAGGAGTTAGTTTATTCGTGTTATTTTTAGGAATTTTAAGAAAAAAAGTTGTAAAATGTACAAGTAACAATTTTATTGAAAAATAATAATTTAAGTGTAATTTTTATATTATACTATTTAAAATATTTGTTAAACAGGTGGAGAAGATGTGTCAGCTATGTGCCAAACGTTAGATTATAGTGGTAGTACAGTGAATGATGATAATACAAGCGTCACTTCATCAAATATCCATGCAGAACTTTTAGGGAGTTCTAAAAAAGGCCAAAGTTTTCCCGGTTCAAGTGATAGTGAACATGGGATCTCGTTCAATATTCCATTAGATAAAGAAAAACGCAAACAAGAAAAAGATAAAGTAAGTATAATAGGAAACATGTTCAACATCATTTTCTTCTTAATTATTTACAAATATCAAACTTGAAATGCTTCAAAATGGCAATTTTGTTTAATAATGCAAGTGTCACAAAATAGCAGGAGATATAAATAATCGAATTGTATTCTATTCTTGAAAGTAATCGTTGAAATCGAATAGTACTCCACCAGAAAGGAATCATAATTTAGATTGAATTTAGCCTTCTTTTCTCTATAAATTTGGTTAGAAAAAGGTGAAAACTTTAAAATAAAATTATTTTAAATAAATTTTATTTCTGCGTCTAGTGACGTTTTTACCTTATGTAATTGAGAAACAAATATTAATTGAATACAAATTACATTTTTGTTCTTTGAATAATAATAGAAAATGAATAAATAATTTCTCTAACAACAGAATTACGAATGTATTATATTTGGCATTCGAAAAAAAATATTTGATTATTTCCCAATTAGATACTTGAAGGCGTATAATTGGTGTCATTTAATTGATTCAATTCTAACAACTAATATAATAATTAAAATTTTACTACTATCTAGTGACATTTATATTGAATATAGCTATTTTTTTAAATATTGGTTTTGAGATTGAATACAATCCATATAATAAAGGTAAATTTAATTTAATAATTAATTTTGTTGTATTATTAGTCCGAGAAGAAACACAAACACAAGAAATCTAAAGATAAAGATAGAGATCGCGATTCTTCAAAAAATAGTGAGAAGAAACGGCGCCATTCACGACATGAAGTTTCCCACTCCAGAAGAAGAGAGAAGTCAAGAGACGAATTAGAAGAATTTTTGAATGGTGTTGGAAACCATTCAATTGATGACAGCTATGAAGCCATTTAGCGAATGTCTGATTTCATAAACCGAATTTATGCACTTGATTGTTTTAAAGAAAATTCTTAAGCGATGTTTGAGTAACGCGCTGGATGTGCTCTCTATCAGTTCTTGTTGTATGTTTCTTTGTTAATACGGTGAAGCTTGTGAACAGTGAAGACTGTACATTATATAACATTGTTATTGAAGCTGTGATTATATCAGCAAATAAGTAAATGCTTTATATGCATTCATTTTTTAACAGTTTAATTTATTAAAACTATAAAATACATGTTTTTCAATATTTTATTTCAATAGTAAATATGCTATAACTAATGTCTCAAAATGTTAATATAATTTAAATAAATATATTTAAAAACAATATTTGAAAATTTAGGTAATATGCATTGTAGAAAATGGGGAAGTTTAGCGTGATTGAAATTACATCTCAAATATTTTTTAATCGTAAGTATATGAATTATTACAACTTAAAATCTAATTGAAAGTTAAAATTATGTTCCAATTTATTTTGTCATCGAACTTTTGTGACGTCGCAAGTAAGTTATTCGCAGTGATTTTTTATTTATCTAAATACCAATATGCAATATACGTCCTGCATAACGTTGTGTTTCCAACATGTGTAACATATTTATTATATCTTGTTGTCTCTCTTGCTATCACTAGTGATTAACCAATCAATTAAAAAATCGTATGTCTATTATCACTGAAGTTCAGGGCAGTTCCTGCTTATTTAAACTACCTAACTAACCTAAATTAGCTGGTTTGTTTGTTAATGTTGTTCTGAGTTTTATAGCTTGTTTTGACTTAATTGATGTATTGTTATAATTAGAGACAACGGTTTTAAATTGTTTGATATATAAAACATCTCAAGTGAAGGATTCAATGCTTTCATTTCACTTTCATATTATAGGATGTGTATTCCCAGGGAAGGTTTCCCCAAGTGTTTTTCTTGAGATGTTTATAAATCCGTAAGTTGCCCGTGATAATGGAAATTTTGAGGGTAGAAATGTAACGTACAACTAAAGAACATTGTTCCACAGGGCTCCATATTAAGTCCAGGCCTTTGGAACAATTTTAATGGACTGTTGTGTACCCGACCACATGACATAACGTTATTAAATTTATAACGTTATTATAATGACAAAATTTTAAATTTAGCGCATTTTTTTCGATGTAATGTGAAAAGATGATTGTAAGTGAGATAACATTGGTATTTCTGTACTTTAGTAGTGTTGGCATGTAGAAGTACAAAATCACTGGCTATGCGCTACTTGCAACGGATGATGAGACGTGACTTATTGAACGTAGGTTGAGGCAAAACTTCCTGTTGCCATGGGAACCCAGGGCGCGCTGCTTAAGGTAGACGATACGCTCTCCGTAAACTTTTGTGACATCATTTTTGTATAAAATTTTATTTTTTGAGAAATATAGGCATCTTTGAGTGAAATAAACTGTAGAATATTACTTTTGAGGGCAATCTTAGTAAAATACTAAAAAAATGCTAAATTTCTCCATTATAAAATTAACGCAGACGCTGTTGCCATGTTCCGTATCAGTTAATAATATTCCTATTAATCTTCCTAAACTTTTCCATTTTTTCATTACTTTATAAAAATATGACACTTTAGGGAAATCCAGTTTGAAGATATCTTTTAGGAAGTGAAATACAATTTTTCTATAGTAATATGATACGCTGTGACGTCATCTCTGCTCACCCCAGTGGTACTTATTATTGCTTTTTGATGAGCAGATATTTGTACTTTAATTTTAAAATACTGTATTATTATTATAAAGTTTCAATTCATAATAACTAGAAACATAGAAACAAAAATACGATTACTTTATAATATTTAATAGATAAATATCAACGACTAGTTTTAAACCAATCATGATGTGAAATACTTGAAAATTCAACCATTAGAAACAGTACTATAACTATTATATTGATTAAATTCCATTACCCCAATAAATTTCCGCTACCAAGTAAATAAACAATTATTGTTTCTGCCAGTGTGACAAATATTTTTTCAAAATAATAATAATTAATTTGTTTTATTTTGTGTTGTCTTTGGAATTTATCTCACCAAATATCAAACGACCTCTCTGATTTTTTTAGATGAAATTTTATTTTTAAACACTTTTGCTTTTCAGCAAAATCACTGAACCAAAAAAATTAGATACGAAATATTAGGTAAAACTTCTCCTTCGGAATCGGGATTTATCATACAGTTTGTTTTCCTATTTGCTGCTAAGCAAAAAAATCCTGCAAAGTAGTATATTGTGTTATTAAGAATAAAGGTAATACATTTGTGTGGCATGCGAGGCACAGAGACTCTTTTACCACAGAATAGTTACATACAAAAGCGACGATATCTTTCATGTTACCCGATTCAGTTCTATGACCTTGGAACATTGTGTAGACCTTTAAATTTGTCGACTTCCCCTATCTCTCCCTAAGATGTGACCAAACTTGGGGAAAGGCAACAAATTTAAAGGGCTCATTGCTTAAAATCGAAATCTCTCTAATTTTCGTTTCTCTGTCTTACTGTCTCTTCTGTATAAACATATTCTGTGCTTTTACCACAGAATAGGTTTATACAGAAGCGACAGTAAGAAAGAGAAACGAAAATTAGAGAGATGGGGAATGTGAACAAATTTAAAGGGATCATTGATTAAAATCTGAAAGTTTCCTCACATCTTAGTGAGAGATAGGGGAAGGTAACAAATTCAAAAGTCTACACGGAGTGTCGCTTCTATATGTAACTATTCTGTGCTTTTACCACAGACCACAGAATAGGTTTATACGGAAGCGACAGTAAGCCATAGAACTGTATAGAGAACATGAAAGATACCGACACAGAGTGTCGCTTCTGTATGTAACTATTCTGTGGATTCTGTGCTTTTACTCTGAATAACAAATTCAATTTTTTTTTTTAGATTATCATTTTGAATCTGTCAGTTGTTGACAGTTTTATAGTGACATTTAGGGCGATATTATAAGTTTCTATTGTACAAGTTATTTGTTATCCGCTGATTCTAGGTAGTTCCTATGATTACTTATTTATTTATACTCCGGTGGCGTAAAAGTAAAATTTTTTACTCCGTCCTTCAGCCTTGTGAACAACGTCATAAAAGATGTCACTTTTGTGACATTTGAAGAAAGTAAAAGTTTAGCGATAAAATCAGGATATCTAATTATGATTTTGGTTACGGCAAAAAAGAAAATGACAGTTTACCTACTTACTTCGCCATGCGGAATTTACATTTTCTTATTTTTAGCTAAAAGTTTTTTCTTTATAATAAGTAGATATGACGTTTTTTTAAGAAAATATCTCATTATTTTTTTAAAACACTTCTTTATATGATATATTTTGTTTAAATATAACACTCTGCACTCTGCATGTACGAAAAAATACATACTAAAGATCTACAAACTGAATTTGTACATAATATTAATCAGTATTTGTTATTTCCATTTTATCAGATGATACATTTTCTGTCATATGTTGTTCTAAAAATTTCCTACTAAATCTACGTAACTTAATATTTTGAAGAAATCTTAATTCTCCATTCCACTCTAAAACCACTTTTACGTTTTTGGAATTCAATAAGTCAGGAAGTTCTATAAAAAAATCAATTATAATGGCAAACGCCCATAAAATACAACTAATAAATTTATGTACCTGTACCACATGTATTAAATTCTTCTAGTTCCCGTTTTTTTGTCATATTTATAATATCTTCTCTATTGGCATGCTGACGATTTTTGCGAGAGCCAACGGAATGTTTAATATTAATTTGTTCAAGTTCTTCATCAAATCTACTTAAATATTCAAGTATCATGTCATTTATTTGTTGTGCAGAACAAACTACTGTATCTGAGGGTATTTTATTGCGAAACCACATAATTTTTTCAGCAATTAGATTTTGTTTTATAAACTGATCATTTTTTAATTTCTTTTTATTCTTGTCCCTATAAATTAATAATTATAAAATGTTTATCTTACATATGAAAATGTACTCACTTTTTAATTTGTTTTGTTAAAGCGATAGTTTTCCGACTATTGGGATGTTTACATTTCTCTATTTCCTTTTTAATATTAGGCTGTAATGAATGTTACGTTTAGTCTACAAAATTACAAAATTATTATTATTACCATTTTTATTACAAGCAGTGAAGTTTGAACGTAGTAGAAACACGTGGTCTACGTTAAATGTCAATGTAATTTTCAATATGCGTGCAAGATGTCACTGATGTCTGACGTCTGAGTTTCAGGTGACACTGTCATTGAAATGATTATATTTCATTACCTTTAAATTTGTATTATTGTTGCTATTGAAACGATACTTTTAATAGATATAGTGAAAATGGCTTTGAGATGTACGAATTATTTGGCTAGTAATATTATTCGAAGTAATAGAAGGTATTACGTTTTAAATTTGTAAAATTTCATGTATAACCTAAAATATTTGTAGTTTCTGGAATGTGCAAAGACAGTATTCAAATGATAAAAATGCTTCTTCTAAGCCACCAACAAATAGTGGAAGTTCTTTGCCTCCAATGAATGAACCTGTACCTGGCCTTCCCACGCCAATTTATGCTACTCTGAAAGATCATCTTCAAGAAACTCAAATTACAACTCTGTCGAATGGAATTAGAGTTGCGTCAGAAAATCGTTTTGGAGAGTTCTGTACAGTGGGAGGTATTTTACTAATTTGTTATTTTACAAAAACAATCTATTAAAAAAATGTAATTTTACAGTGGCTATTGATTCTGGCTCAAGATATGAAGTAGCGTATCCAAGCGGTATTTCTCATTTTCTAGAAAAGTTGGCATTTAACGTATGTATTTACATTAGTGAATTTTAGTGCTATTCTATATTAAACTACTTTATAGACTACAATAAATTATCCCGACAGAGATGAAATGTTAGTAAACTTGGAGAAACACGGAGGAATATGTGACAGTCAAGCATCTAGAGATACTTTTATCTACGCAGCATCTGTATATACCAAAGGATTAAATGATGTTATGAAATTATTAGGTGAAGTTGTACTTAGACCGAATATTACCCCAGAAGAAGTAGATATTGCACGTCAAACAATAGGGTTTGAATTAGAATCATTGGCTATGAGGCCGGAACAAGAAACTCTTTTAACGGATATGATACATGCTGTAAGTAAAATAAGTTTTACTTTTAGAACATCTATTCTGGAGATTCTAGTTGTAGTCGGTAATAAGAGTTTTACTAAAATAATAGCGTATTTGTGTTTTTTGTTGATATTTTTCTGAACTCAATTATTCGTAAAGGATTAAATATCATTTTTTCATTATAAGTAGAACACAAATTTCGTTATTATGTTACAATATTAGTAGTTTACTACCTATGTTTAGTGATGTAACCTAAGGTTACGATTTTATTATATGTGTAATTTCCCTATATATTTATTTCTTAAGAGTTATTACACTATTTATATAGGTGAATTAAAAAATAATTTATATTCTACCATTTAAAAATCTACATCTATAAAATTATATTTGCTTTTGTATTACACAAATCCGCGTATCTAGTTCTATAAAATCATTAGTTTTCAAAATAGCTTAATACTTTTTATTGTTTAACACTAAACATCGCATTACGAAAGGTAAAATCATAACCCATGTTAAACACCGGTGTTCCAACTTTCGGTACCTTTTTATAACTACTCGTACAGAATTTCCTATTTTCGATGTATTTTTTTATAAATGTTATTAACCATAGAGCAAAATTTATTACACATTACTAGACTCATGTTTCTCGACAAATTTAATATCAATAGAAAATTTTGATTTTTTTTTGTTTGTTAAAGATAAACTAGTTTTTAGCGCGTTTTAAAAATACAAAAGTTTTATGAAATATCACTGATTATAATTCTTATTTTCTGAATTTTAATATTATTTAAGTTGAATTTAGATTTTTTTTAAATAATATACAAATATTCCAAAAATTAAATTATTTGTAATGAAATGTCATTAACTGTCAATAGATATTTTCTTTTATTAATTTATTATAATAGAAATATCATTATATTGAGGAGTATAGGTCAGATGAAATCGGCACGAAAATAATTCATTTCCATACTTACTTGTATTCTAGTGGTGGTATTTAGTAGTGGAACCACTCGGATACAGCGGAATTTTTATTAAATTAATGATTGACGACATTGGTATTTGAATCTCATATTTCACTCAATTTGAATTGGTGCGGGCAATTAATAGAGCCCCCCGTTATCTACATAAGAGTTCCATTAAATTAAAAACGTTTAATTTAACACTATTCCACGTAATAAACATTTAGTCAGTATATAGCATAGTAAGCGAGATTTTTTAAGAGGGAAAAATAGTTTATCCTATAATCATAAAGAAAATAATATTGAAAGTTTCTGTTCCATTAAATTTGTCTTGGACCTAGTAATATGCAATTCAATTTTGCTCTATAATACCAAATATAAGACATCTGTATAATAATTAATATTTCTAGGCGGCCTACAGAGATAACACATTAGGTTTGCCAAAACTATGCCCGGCTAGTAACTTGTCTAAAATAAATAGACAAATTTTGTTTACATATTTAAGTCAACACTACACTCCTAAACGAATGGTAGTAGCTGGTGTCGGTGTTGATCATCAAAAACTTGTTGAATACACACAAAAATATTTTGTTGATACAAAATCCGCTTGGGAAATGGACCCAAGTTTAGTCGTATCAGACAGGCGTCTTGTTGTTGATAGCAGTATTTCCCAATATACTGGCGGAATTATTCGGGTAATATATTTACAAAATTAATTTACAATACTTATAAATATTATGCACTTTATTTAAAATTTATAGGAAGAATGCGATATTCCACAATTCGCATCCGCAGGTCTTCCAGTGCTCTCTCATATAATGATCGGGTTGGAAGGATGTTCACATCAGGACAAAGATTTCATTGCAATGTGTGTGCTGAACATGATGATGGGTGGTGGAGGTTCTTTTAGTGCAGGAGGTCCCGGAAAAGGCATGTACACAAGATTATATACAAATGTGCTAAACAGGTTCCATTGGATGTACAGCGCAACAGCCTTCAATCACGCGTATGCTGATAGCGGTTTATTCTGTATTCATGCAAGTGCTCCACCTACCCACGTTAGAGAAATGGTAGAAGTTATTGTCCGAGAACTTGTTGGTATGGCTGGATCTGTTTCAGACCAAGAACTTAGGGTACGTATTTATAATATTACAATTGAATTTTTTCTAACTGATTATTATTTCAGAGAGCAAAAACACAACTGCAGTCTATGTTGCTTATGAATTTAGAATCAAGGCCAGTAGTATTTGAAGATATTGCCAGACAAGTTTTAGCGACAGGTATTAGAAAACGTCCACAATATTTCATTGATGAAATTGGTAAATATTAACAAGTAACGATATACACAATAATACACATGTAAAATTTAATTTTAGAACAAATTACCAAAGAAGATATTACCGAAATTGCACGGAAACTTCTAAGTACACAACCTAGTGTAGCAGCTAGAGGAGATTTGCATAAGTTGCCAAACCTACAATATGTACAATCTGGAATTTTAGACTCAGACCGAAAGCAAACTAGAGGTAGAAAACTGTCTTTATTTAGATAAAATCTCGATGACTACTTATACGTTATAAGCTTGAATATTCATTTGAACATAAGGCAATATTATACAGTCATTTAAATTTTGTGATTATTACTTGTTAACGTTTTATACTATATATGAAAATAAGTAGTATCATTGCTCGATGTATTTTTTATTACTGTTAATTTATTGAGAAAAATAAATGTTCATTTCATCTGTAATTCTTATTTAGGAAATATGAAAAGAAAATTACCTGTACCCACCTCCTCCGGAATGGTCCAATGATGCAAGTCCATTATCCTTGTTACTTCGATTTTATAACAATTTACTATAATACATTCCTTAGAAGTATTAGCATACACAAATATTTTTTGTAAATGTATCTGAAAAATTAAATAAATAAAAATAATTCTAAATTTGAATTATATTATTTTGAGGGAAAATAGAAAACAGTTTATTACATATTAATTTAATATGGTTTTTCATTTAAAAAATGATTATTAAGCAATGGTAACTTCATTAAACACTAATCTACTTGGTAATTACATGAAATGTAAGAACACATCATACAAAACAGACAAAAATGTATTCAGTGCTTATTCCATTCCAAAAAATGTTATCGATAGCAGCAATTCCAGTTATTTCTGAACGGGAGAAAAGTTGCGCTATCGATAATATTTTCACACGAAACTTGATGCTCGATATTGTCCGACTAAAGACAAATGAAAATGTCTTGGTAAGGTACACTAGACATTGGCATTTGTTACTAGTTTTGCTTACAGACGGGCCGAGTGTATCGATGCACATGGGTCGATGTATTACAGGGAACCATCATTGGGTGCATGAAGCAAATGACTGTGACTGAATGGGGTGAACGGTTGACCTTAGAACACAGTTGATCCCTGGAATTCCCAGCAGAACACATCAACTTATGTGCTACGACCTCTGGTTCTTGTTTCATATATATTATTCTAAGTAACACGCGTGGCCAACGAAATGAAATTATACACTATGGTAAATAATGCAAGTTCAGATTCACAGGCTTCCATACACACACTCATACACCAATCAGTAATAATACGTATTTAAAGCTATGTATTATAATATAGTAGAGTGAAAGTATGTAACCCGCATTTTTGTTCAATTGGCAGAATTTTTATTCATATACAATATATTATATCGAGACATTTCAAAATGGAATTTTAAAGTACAGCAGAACAAAAACTGTACATAAAGTGACAGATTTCTGTTGTCGTAGACGTACTTAAACGATAAATAAGTTACTTTCACGGTGTCATCACATGACATTACTGATGCTGTTATTTGATAACCACAATTCCGCAAGAAAATGATTGCCAGTATGTCATTAAAATGTATGGTATTATTATATTTGTACACTACCGATCATTTCTGATGAAATTATGAGTGAAGGTATAATTATAATAACACGCTAACTGTGGTCGCGCAATCGCAATTGTAAAACGGATAGGGTAACGGAACCGTTCCGAGCGAACACTAGATAAAACATCAGCAGAACTGACATGACTGACATTAGGTATTTGTAAAAAGTTAGTGAAATCGTTACGTGGTATAAGTATGCTGGCATTATTGGTATATTGAGACAAACGAATGACGAACGAACGAATGAAACATGACAAAATGAATCACGAACGTTAGTTCTGTAGTTTACATTAAAGAGCGGGCGAACGCCCGTCGGTGAACTGCGAACGTTATATGTATTTCACTAAATAATTGTTAGTCACAGGGGCCGCGCTAGCACCACCCCTGATCAAGATTTATAAGGCATCTTTGTTCAATGAACAGTTAACTAGTATAGATTTCATTTTTAAGAAAGTGCCATTCTCTCAGTAGAAAGGTGCTGTCGTCCTTAAAAATAGAACCATTTCACGCTAAAAGAATGATTCATAATAACAAATGTAATCGAAAGAGTTTAAATACATTACAGCACAAGTATTTATGTTTCATATCATAACAAGTGGAGCAGCGGCGGTGGGACATGACGAGCGGCCGCCGCGCGTGTCCGGAGTGTCTCGGCGTCGCCAGGTCTGCATTCGGCATGCGGCATGAGCAGTGGTTGGAGTGGAGGGTTCTCAGGGCAGGCGATGGGGCTTGGAACGGTCTCGATTCGTCTCCCGACGTCACGGAGGGGTAAGATGCAGACGCTCGCCTCACACCTCGCACGAGTGCAACAACGAGTCACTCACTCACAGTTGTGTGGCACACTCTTTCACAGTTTTATATCACAGAAAAAATGTGTTTGCTAAGTACGATATAAAGAGCAAGTCAACGCATAACTGGACACAAACTAACAAAATTCAAGTTACTCATTGGTAAAATTGGCTTTTTTCGTAAAATGTTGTAATTTTAAAGCACTTCAGGGAAGAATTATAATTTATTTAAGTTTAGGATGGTTCAGTGATGATCATAAACTGTCCTAAATTAAACGACTATGTAATATTAAAACGAGAGCTATGTACAATTCAGCAGCGAATCCTTCACAGCGTTTGGACTAGGTCGGGCCAGTCTGAGACTTGTCATATATTACGTATCTATCGATGCGTGACTGTCACTACGGACGAAAGTCTCGGATCTCAATTCTCGATACTCGGTGTAGTGTGTCGTGGTCGTGGTGTTTGTGTGTCGTCGGTGTAGTGTATCGCGTGTCGCGTACGCGTGGCATACGAGTACGTTACAGTTACAATAGAAAAGATGTCTGAGCGAGAAATTAACAAGAACATCAACTCATTTTAATGGCAGTATTATTTAAAATTGCGTTATACTTGAAATTTGTATATGTATTCAGTTTACAGTACCTGTCCACTGTCCACTTTCAGTCTGGCTCTGTTTGTTCATGTTACATGTATATGGGCGTTGCGGGCTTACGCGAATTGCGAACCAATGCGAAACGGATTCACTTCTGTTAGTTAACTTGAAATCCTTCAAGGCGGTTCACTAAGAAACGTAAGTTGTAACGCGACAGTTCCCCATTTGTTAGCACCAGTCATCGTCATCAGAGTCCGAGTGCCGGCTGCGGTTGGTTGGCTTGGGTTTGTAGCCGTTGGGAACGGGGCTGGGCAGCATGCGGCCTCCCCGTCCCATGGCTACGGCTTGCTCGAAGCTCAGAGGGGCCGGCGCTACGTTGCCCGGTCCATGGCTGTACAGCGGGGACAGCACGTCTGCGTGCTGCAGGTGCCCCACGCCCATGTTCACGTTCACCTCTCGGTCCCGGTCCCGCTCCCGCTCCCGGGACAGGTGTTCCCGAGGATGGAAGCCCAGGCCGTGGCCGTGCGGCATGTTGTGAGGCGTGTTGTGCGCTGAATGGGACTGTATTTGCTGCAGGAACACATTGCATTACGTACAGCCACCTCGTGCTACTGCCATGAGCTTACATGAGTTGGCGATGCGTTCAGTTTGGGGAAGTTGATGGTGGCGGGCCGCAGCTGCAGTGTAGAAGGCTTGCAGGGAGTGGGAGGCAGACGCCGACCCTGGCCGCGACGTCCGCCCAGCACGGGGTACGAGTGCTGCACGCTGGCGGCCACTGCGGACGAGTGCTGCATGGGCTGGTTCAGGCCCACCACGGCGCACGCTGCAACAACACAAACTACGCTCAGCGGAGCTCGCGGGAGCCGGCAGGCCGAGGCCGTTTCAGTGTCGTCGTTTAGCGTTACCGATCGTGGGCGGTCCATGAGTGTGAGAGTGCGGCGTTGGACTAGGCGACCTGGAGCGCTGGCACAGGCTCGTGGTGCCATAGCCCCGGTTCGACCGCGTTGGCCCGTGCCCCGTGTTACCAGAACGCGACGTGTGCATGTTGTGTGACGTGGGGGAGGGTGAACGAGCCGGACTTGTGGACGCCGACCAAGAGCCTGTGCGAACACAAGTGCCTAATCAAACAACTATTCCCGCTTTTACCTCGTCTCACAACAATAGTTTTCTTTGTTACAACATCTACTAGATTTACATAGTTGAAAAGTACTGACCGCGAATTCGATGACGTTGCGAGTGGCCTCGGTGATCGTGTTTCACTATTTCTACTACGTTCGAGACGGTGTCCGAGAATCCGATGTCGTGATGCAGATGCGGATGTCGTCTCCTTGGCGATGGGCTGCGTTGTAATGATGGCGAGTTGCCGCGTCTAGTGCAGAATAAAGAAGCGCATATAGTATGTAAGATTTGTCCCACAAACACTGCACAGATTACCTGAGACTGGGTGACCTCCGATGTGAATTGTTGTACGTGGTCGGGTGCAGATGCTGTTGGTCGACAATACTGTCTTCGGACGGGTGTCGCGACGCTGCCATGACATCTTGCAGTTCCATCATCTGCCATACAATCACAACATTCACACAGAGCTCATAGCACCGCTAGCGCGGCAGCATATCAACTCCTTCTGACTGAATAAATCTCATTCATACCATGGTCATACAATCAGAAGAGTACTAATATAAAGTACATGCAATAAGAAGTTGGCATGCAATTCGTGCAACACAGAGAAAAAAAATCACTCAACAATTGTGAACAGGTTTAATTTCTGTTTCTAAATAAGAACAATGTTCTCTTCACTAATTTCACCTATTGTTTAACTTAACCTGATGCAATTTTGTTGAAAATTTAAACTCTAAACTCTGCCTGGAAATCTAGTAAACACATCTATTATATTAGTTTAAAAAATGAATTGATTTTTTGACATAAAATGTTGTAAAACGTAAATTATCTGTTGGATATTCTAGATGATGCTATGCTATTTTATTTTCATGTCTATCTACAATGGGACCTAGCTTTTTTTGTTATTGGGGAAATTATAACGATCTTAACAACACATTGACAAAGTTACCAATACATGCCGGCCTTTCACCTTTTTATTCCTAGAACAAAATAAACAAATATTAACAAAAATCGGTGTATTTTAATAATATTTCACACAAGTCACGAAGTTATGTCTGATTAGATTAAAAAATGTATTAAATTTAGAATAATATGAAGATTTGAAAAATTACATTTTATGAAAAAAATGAAATAGGTTTGGGAGATTGGTTTGGTTTTTGAAAATAAGTTCTGAAAGATTACCTTAAGGACCGATTTCTTATAGTGTTTCGTCTAGCAAGTGTAGCAAGAGAACTTTCTTCTTGGTGGTCATGTTCGCTGGTGGAATTGGCCATGAGGGGCACGCCCTCAAGGCTGAGCGACCCAGTCCGGCTGCCCCCCGTTCCCCATTGACCGGCCATGTCCAATAGGCAGTTAAAAAATGATGCTTTCTGCCATTCAACAAATGTTACAAGTTTCACATTCTACTCAAACATGACACTTAATGTACATGAAATCAATTCACGGTCAAAATTGGAGATCCTAGTGATTTTATACTAATCATTTTCTATGACTAGAGTACTATTTTACTATTGAATAAACCTAAATTTTATGTCATCTATTATTTTTTTTACTAATGCTCACTTGTGTCCAAATTTTGTTAAATATTAATACCTGTTGTAAAAGCTAGAACGACACAAGTTACATATATAAAAAGAGCATTCCGTATGCAAAACATGCAAAAGACCTATTTTAAAATGACATTCAACTATTAAAAAAGTAGGAAACATTCAAAAGACGTCACATTAAGAGAGTATGAAATCCATGCAAATATATCAAATATTATAAAATAGTAGATAGTGCAACATTAGCTAATAAGACATCACAACACAGTTCTCTCGCAATTAGCAGCTAAGTTATTACGGGGTAACTAGCAGATTACTATACAACAAATTTATTTAATAACAAACTCTTTGTTGTATAATAACCTAAAAATACAAAGGGGAGCGAGACTGTGCAACTAAAATGTGTTTCAAAATACCACATGTATCTAAGGTATTTCAAAACTGCATCTAGAAAAAGAGAAAACACTACGAATAGACAAATCGAGGGTATACGCTGATACAGTAACAAGAGGATTAGCTGATGCTAATCTACTCCAAAAGACTAGCTCTAGCTACTGTCCACTTGCACTACAGGACCTTACTATGAATGAGATGTAATTATTAAATTGTGATTAGTTAAAAATATCTAAAAATTGCGCATTACAAAATCTATGTGGAAAAATTTTGTAAAGAACAAGACAAGAATAAAAAAAATAAGGGAGATGTTATATACTACCGCGTGGTTTGCTGTAGGGCTATTTCCAAAACCCTGTAAACAAATATTCATATGATGTATATTATAGGGACACTAAACACAACAGACCACTGATACACAGCTACATTCAATCTTCCTCTAAACAACCATCTCTTCACCTTATTTTATTAGAAACTTATAGGCAATGATTTATTTATACATAAAAAAATATAATACCGAAATAAAATAACAACTAAGATATTTTAAAACAAAATTTGAAATAAATAAGGTAAAGAGAAAGGTAGCAGTATAAAGAAGATTGAACAACTCCTGATAACTAATGAACGATGAATGGAACAAATCGGGGTCTCGAGAACACGAATCGGTTGCACTAAACACTTTTCTACTTGTGCACTTCACCTGACTGCGAGTCTATCATCTAGTCAGGAGTACGACAACATCAGAGCAAGCACATACTCCGTACTTGAAGTGCACAAATGCCGTGACACATCCGAGATTCGTTCTCACATGAAACAACATCAACAGACAGGGAAGGGCACACTACGTCTATCTAAGGCACCATCAACACTGCGACGTTGGAGCTTAGATTTAGACTCGACAAATCGTATGACGAACATTACTTTCATTGTTTTTATGAATGATTTCATTTTGATAAAATTAAATGATTTCATGAAAAAGGTATTACTTACTGGGATGCCGGTGGGCTCAATTTGGCCGAAACGTGTCGAACGCCAGCTTTCTAATATTAACAATCCACCGTAAATTTTTCCCACAGTCATTTTTCCTGTATTGAGTTCATCAGTTCGGGGAATTAATAGATCTATCATATTTTTGGCCTGTAGGGGCCAGATATTTTTTATCGTTTCTCGCAGTTCTTCATCTGCTTGGTCCATTTCTTGCGCTATACATATTTAAATAAATATATAACAACCCACTTTTTTGTATAAAACATCTTACCAGATCGCATTTTAATACTGAGATTTTCACGAATTAGTGCGAAAAGTGTCGTTGTAAAGCTAACTCGTCCATCTGCATCTACTGGCATATTCATTCGAATTAGTTTTTTATACGCTAAACGATTTGGACATTTGTTGCCAAACCCCAATGGCGGATCCATGTTCTTTAGCATATCGTACATCTCCGTATAATGAATTTTACCACTAGAAATAATGAAATTAAAAAATTTATTTCTCCATCAATATATATTAAACTATCTTACGTAGCATTTGGATCGTATTCCGCCCATATTCTAACGAATTCATCTAAATGATGTGCACCTAAGATCGAGGAATCTCTTGTGAGGTAATCAAAATTATCCATAATAACAGCCACGAATAAGTTCAACATCTATGACAGAAAAAAACATTTAGCCAAATCATCATAAATTATCACGAAAATGAAAAGTACTTACGAGGAATGAACAGAAAAATATAAAAGATACAAAATACGCGTAAGCTAAATTGGAACCACAACTTTCTGGTTCTTTTTGCGCACGAGGATCACAAGGTTGACCTTTTATACAAGATAACATAATATTAGGCCACGCTTCCCCCGTTGCACACCTATAAGAATACTGTTAGTACACGTTTATCATATTAAATAAAAATATATGTACCTAAATAATAACATAAGGCCTTGGATGAAATCTCGAAAATTATTATGTCGTGTTATAGCAGTTTCTGGCACTAAAGCAATATTACCAAACACCTAAAATAGATATGAGTAAATAGTTGCACAGATGGAAATAATTATAACTTGAATAATAAGTTTTTAGGCATTAAAGATTAATCTTGTAATATGAACGTAGATAAAGGAAAGTACCTGCATTCCAATAATGGCATAGATGAAGAAAAGCATTGCAATGAGGAGACAAACATACGGCAATGCTTTAAAACTTTGTACAAAGGTCCACAACAATATTCGTATTGTATATCCTTGACGAAGAAGCTTAATAAGGCGAGCTGCACGAAAAAGACGTAGGAAGCCAACATTGATGAAGTTTTCCTGCAACACAATCAAATCTTTAGTTTAAAATATTAACCAAAAACGATTATAAAAAACTAGCATAAATTTCAAATATAATATACTTGTACTAACGATATATTTTTAATGAAATTATTATGTTTTAACTTTATAGTAAAGAAGAAATTAATATTTTCATATCACATAAAAATATATCGCTATTCTAGTCTAAATACTAATATCATATTCTATCACTAGTTTATATAATTACATCTAAAGTATGCATTATTACATTATTAATTATTATCTACTATTGTCTTTGATACAGCATGATCAGTACAACATACAATACACAGTTAATATTTCAATTATGCATACACTTTACATTAACTCACATAAGTTTGATTTAATAAATTGTAGTTATACAAATAAATTTATTATGACACTACAACACATCTACTAGATATCATTACCATTACTAAACATTTATGACGGAGGATCAGAATGTAATTCTATGATAAAATAAATTGTTAATAAGCAAATAAAAATACAAAACAAAAGTTTAAATATGTTGTTTAGTATAAATTATATAAGTATGTATAAATGTTTTACTAACTCTCTTCATTCTTCAATCCACTTGTAGTCAAGAGATTATAGTTTATATATTTTTCTTTAGACTGTAGTTTATATTTGTGCACTGTGTTGTTATACGTACAGTGTAACGTGGATAATATTAATTATTATTTAAGCAAAATTAAACTGAATTGAACTTATAGCTTAAATGAAATAAAAATAAGTGAACTACAAATATATCTTACATGTACATAACACATGCTACTCCTACAATTTGAACGTAGGCATCTATAAATTACCAATGACGTTAATAAAAAAAAATATAAACATAAATAATGCTTCCGTTTTCAGTTTTCTATTTCGGGGATCCAGAAATGATCAGCTTACCTTTCCTTCTTCTTTTTGTTGTCTCTCCTTTTATCATAATTGTAAAAAATTAATACAATTAATTTGAAATAAAATTGGCAAAAACTAAATATCTAAAATATAGTTTTATACGCGCAAAGAAATCGGAATTATAGTGAAAAAGAAACCTGTATGTGTCATGATATGAGCTAGGCTGTAAGTAAAGTGTTGTTCTGTTCAAGGCAAATGCTGTATAAAAAATGTAAAAGATTAAAAATGGTAAAAACAACTTATACTTACACCAAATTCGATCACCATCGCATCCACTATGCTTCCGATGACCGTGACAAAGTCGAATGTATTCCATGGATCCTTGAAAAAATTCTGTGGACACACAGCAAAATTATTAAAAACACAGTGTAACGACGGCAATAAAGGAACTAGTTGTTGAAAATAATTTTAATGATCAATCAAGATTCAAAATTAAAAGCTATTCAAATTTTCAGATATCGTATATTTTGTGCTGAAAACGGACAAGGAATGGATCAAGTTGGCATGCAAAATGTCTTGTTACTAAAGCAAATTAGTAACTAGTTTCTATGTCTATGGGAAACAGTTACAGCTTTAGCTCTAAGATTCTACTCTAAACACTAACTACTGTGACTGCAAGTGATTTATATAATAATAAAATTAGAAAAATAGAACATTTTGATTAAGGAAATGATATGGGGAATGTTCTAATTTTCTCATTTTATCAATGGAGTGTCCAAACAGACAAAATTGTGTTTACTTATAACTGTAAGTAAACAAGCAAAATCGCTTAAGTACCTACAATACGAAGAGATAAATATAATGGCACACAGAAAACAAAACATTACGGACATGAATGAGAACTGATTGCTGGAACTCGGTGTATGAAACATAGACTACTAGGTAAGAGGTAAAGTTACCTTGAACCCATAGGCGATGAGCTTCAATACAGTCTCAAGCAGGAACAAAAAGGTGAACACAATGTTCATGATGGCCAAGATGTCAGCGAGTAATGGTGGAGCTTCATGGTACTACAAGACAACTGGCAAATGTAGCCAACACTACCAACTAAGAGTAATGCCTACCTTGTGCTAAACCCACCACCTGTCTATGAAGAGCTCCCTAATCCAAGCGTTCACTAACTCATCATTAGAGCTTACATATATATCTTATCTCACATTACAACTTAAGCTACACAATCTAGTCCTTTTCCAGTTAGAAGAGAGGTTTAGACTATATTATCTCACTGTGTGTCCAATAAACATTGAAAAATAAATATTCAACAAATAAACAAAAAACTAAAGTTTATAAATAGATTTTAAGCAGCTGTTACGATACGAGATATGAGTAATTTTAATAGATCCATTACGATAACGATCAAGAGAAGTGTAAAACGTATGATGTAAACTGTAGCGCTCCTTTTGTGTTACAGTTGGTATATTGTTAGTAGTTATGTCAGTGACACATACAATATAAATCCATGCACATGCATTCAGAAATATCTAAGTAAGAACCATGCACATACGCCACCAGTAGACTTTCACAATTCGTTTGTTGACATACTCTGCATAAATCGAGGTGCATCTACTGTGCAGTGCTGTGCGGGACTGCTAGGAACAGAGACCAGGGCAGGATAAGAACAATAGCAGGACTTTAGGTGCTGGATTGGTAAGGAGTAAAATAATCAATTCAGATTGGTTAGGATATCTGAAAATTAATTAATTATTTACAAAAATCGAAAAGTTATCCACCAGTAGCTATTAAACATCAATATTCAATATGTTGCATTGAGACATTGCTTTAGTTTTAAAAGTTATTCTGTTCATTGTATGTATATTTGTTAAAAGTAAAATATGCAATAAAATGATTTCACTGCGCATATTTACATAAGTTGATTATTACTGTCTCAGTGTAAAAAAGAGAACAATTATAAGAAATCAATCCTAATCAACTACAGACGTCAAAATATAATAATAAATTTAGTTAATTTGGTATTTATATCGACAGTCGACATCGAAGTTGATTAAGTTTGACGCTGCAAAAGTAAATATGTAAGTTGCATAAGGTCCTACACAGCTTACCCGAACGCCAAACGCAATAATCTTCAAGATACACTCGAATGTGAACATCCCAGTGAAGCCCCAGTTGAGGTATTTAAGGACTTGCTTGTACATCTCGCTTTGCTTGTAATACTGTCAACACACACCACACACATTCACTGACTGCATGTGTTACATACTTCAACGAGTTTCAGTAGTAGTGTTCATTGTACTGTACGATAAGGTACACTTACTGCCCTACTACAATACCGCGCTATTGCTATTCATTACTACCGCTAACGAAAAGTTGTGACAATCACAGATTTGGTATTGAGATACTTAAATGTTACACATTTATATATGAAGGGAACGTGTATAGTTCATTACTTATATGTATAAAAACATAATAAACCCAGGGGCAGACAAGGTAGGGAAACACTAATGAGGACACAAGTACGTACTCAAATGTCATGATTGTCAATTTGAACAACAAACCAGGATTCCACTTTACATTCACAAACATGTGCAGCCACTGATCGATTATGGTAGCACAGAGCTTATAGTTATTCAGATGTTCACACATACACATACACGCATGCTACACTGAATGTCATTGTTTATAATATATAATGTAAAATATATATAATACGTTGGCGTGTTGCTTAACTATCCAAAGCTTCAAGCCTTCATTAAATATCCAAATATTCGATATGAGACACTGAGGTGTGATTATGTACAAATGAGGAGAGTAACAGACCAATAACGCATCACTGTATCATAATACAGAGCACTGAATGACACTTATGCAGATATACGGATACGGTACGTGTTTTCAGGAGTAGGTACAGGTTTGGTACCATTGTACAGTATACATTTACATGTAGTTAAGCGGACAGAACAATTTTTACTTGTCATTTTGCCAGGCCAGTAACATAGAAACTCTGCAATTCACGTTCACACTATTTAATGAAGGTTTCTTTTCAACGTACTTAGTATATAAGATAACTATCGACTGTGTGATGAGCTGAAGCAATGACCTAATATTTAAGAGTCATGCAGTGTTCAATGTATAATGTTTGCTGTATACTAGTTTCACAAACAGTACAAGTGCAGTGTCTATCTGTAAAATGTAAATGATCAATTTCTGACTCTGAAAAACAATTATCTTCGTCGATTACAAGTTACTGAAATAACCAATCACTAGAAAGGTATGGCTGCTCTGCAATTTCCCTTCTTTTTCGGCATTTTAATATATGTGAATATTATTTTATACAGGTTATATTACTCATAAAAATATTTTTCTTCTATTAAATAATTTTATAGAAATATATTTATTATTTGAAAAGTTTATAAAAGCATAAGAAAAATATGTTTACGAGTTTGTGGAGCTCTCTTGGGGTGGGTAGGACACTAAGAACAGGGAAATCACTCACCTTCATCATTAATAGTAGTGTATTGAACACGATGAGCATCATGATGAAGTACTCGAAAGGAGTAGAGACTACTATTCTCCAAATTTTGTACTTCACACTATTCCTCTTGTTTGGCATATACCTTTCTAAAGGTCGCGCTTGGATGGTAAAGTCTATACAAGATTTCTTTAACAAATAGAAAAAAAAATGTAACAATTATTTATATATAACTAAAGGCGTATATTTACCTGATTCTTATCTATTTCTCCATCTTGTAGCTCAGCTTCACCTTGTTCTTGAAAGGTAATAATAATCAAAGCAACGAAAATATTTACAAAGAAAAATGGAAACACTACGAAATAAACTATGTAAAAAATGGACATTTCTATTCGAAAATTTTGAATGGGACCCTGATCTTCATATGTGGCGGACATTGAATTTTGTAATACCCTGAAAATAATACAATTAAAAAGTCAATATGTGTGAGAATAATTGTAAAATGTTAAGAATACGAACTGTGGCCATCCTTCTCCAGTTTGCACAGCAAACAATGTTAACATGGCCATCATTACATTATCGTAATGAAATTGTTGTGGGTCCCATTTGCGTTTTTCCACTTTTGGCAACTCGCTATCGGGTTCGAATACAAAATATTGCCCTCTGAGAAATGAATTATAATTACAAATTTGGCCTGCATTTTAAAATTGTTTTTATTTTGAAAAATACTCACTGGCAATCTTCTTCTTTATATTTACTACTGTCGGTGCAAAAGAAAAATTTTCCGTTGAATAACTGTACAGCTATTACGGCAAATATAAATTGAAAAAGTATGTACACTATAAGAATGTTTATAACATTTTTTAAAGAGTTCACCACACAGTCAAACACTGCTTTTAATTTGGGCACACGTTTAATTGTTTTTAAAGGTCTAAGCACTCGCAATACACGAAGAGACTTGATGGTCGAGAGGTTCTGTCCCGCCTGGCTACCACTAAGGAAGATATAAAATTAAGAGGTTTTTAATGTATACTTATAAAGAAAATCAACTTACGTAAGGTCGAAACCCATGGATACAGCGGCGCAGATGACAACCACGGCGTCCATTATGTTCCAGAACTCTCGGAGGTAGGACCCGGGATGTAATATAATTCCTAAATCTAAAATCTAAAACAAAATTATACATTATAGATGTATAGATACGGGTTGGAATGGTTAAGTATACAAACCTTAAGTATCATTTCTATTGTAAAGACTCCTGTGAAGGCATAATCGAATTTGTTTAAGATATTATTCTTAAGAGAATCCTCTTCTACAGGATCTTCACATGCTAATGCTATGGAACTTAACGTAATAACTATCATAATAAAGAAATCAAAATATTTAAGATTAACAACCCAATGAGCACCTCGTCTTAATCTAAAAACAATATTAACAATAAGATTTATAGAGTAAATGAAAAATTAATTTTAACTTACGGATTGGTTGGGGAAAGAATAAACATGCTTGAATATGGCAACATTGGTTTCGGTCCCGTTATTTCCTCTTCCTCTTCCGCTTTCTTCTCATCCTTTTTCTTTTTATTACCTCTTGTCGGACTGGGAGGATTGATTTCTACACGTGGTGGTGATCCTTCCATTTGTAATGCTTCCATTTCCTTTTCTAGTTCTTGCATTTGCTTTTCTTTATTTTCTTCTACTTGTTCTTCTTCAGCAGCAGTTAATTCCTGAGCATTAGCTAAGTTATCGACGGCGATAGCCAAGAATACATTTAGAAGAGTGTAATTTCCAAACAACATGAGGACTATGAAATATAAAGAATAGATCATGCCACCACCCTTATGTCCTCCTTGGGATTCGATTCCCTGGTACATAACTTCATTCCAATCTTCACCCGTCAGTATCTAAGGTATTAAAAATTATTAAATGAGAATTACTTGAGAGGAGTAAGAAAGTCTTACCTGAAAGACAGTGAGGAGAGCAATTGGAAACGTATTGAAATTCGTTGGCGGTGTTCCGTCAGGAAAATTAAATTGGCCTCCAAATAGCTGCATTCCAAGCAGCGCGAATATGAGAATGAACAAGAAGAGCAGGAACAGAAGAGAGATGATGGATCTCATAGAGTTGAGTAATGAAATAACTAAATTTCTAAGAGATGACCAGTATTTGGTCACTTTAAATATTCTCAACAAACGAAGTGCACGAAGCACGGACAGACCGAAAGAACCTCCTTTGACGTACGACCAAATGACTTCGAAGATGGAACCTGAGATGACCACGCAGTCGAACCGATTGAACGACGATTCGAAGTATATTCTTGGGCCCAAGGCGTACATTTTAATGAACATTTCCATCATGAATAGCCCCAAGAACACGAACTCGGCGTAATCTGACAAGTGATAAACGTTAGATATTTGAACTACATTTATAGCGTTTTCGATTGGGATGCACTGACTGCACTCAGTGCGCACTGCGGGCAACTGGCGTATTCGATTGGGATTTCCAGTGCAAGGGTGCAACCTTTTCCGTATTCGATTGGGCCAGGCATATTGCCCCCAGTGCGCACTCAGTGCAATAAATACTGCACCGTCTCTAGCCGTAGTGCAGTTATTTTCGAACACTGAAAGGCGCGATGAATTTGAATTTAGAAGATATCGTTACTTTGCAAACATTACTCGAATCTTTATCTTCAAGTAGTGATGAGGAAAATATTGAAAATGTGGTGAAACAATATA
Source organism: Stenolophus ochropezus (assembly GCA_035578165.1). Lineage (NCBI taxonomy): Eukaryota > Metazoa > Arthropoda > Insecta > Coleoptera > Carabidae > Stenolophus > Stenolophus ochropezus. The sequence continues at coordinate 15,966,824 of JAQOWZ010000002.1, forward strand.
GGAAAAGGCAGAAAGTGAAAGATTTTATCACTGAAGTAATAAACAAATATAACAATGATGATGTTAATGTTAATATGTATAGTATTATGTCGAATATATTCGTTATTTCCATCTCGCATGACTTTTTTCAATGTCGTGTTTGTTTCGCTTTCTATATCACAGCTTGATCCCGCCATTTCTAGTGCACTGAGTGTTTGGTGTATTCGATTGGGGTAGTTTTACCTGCTCGACACTCGGGCAACACGAGTGCGACACCAGTGCCGAGCATGACGTCATACAAAAATTTCCGAGCGCACTCAGTGCACACTCAGTGCATCCCAATCGAAAACGCTATTGTGACTGTACAAATACTCACAGAGAAAGTCCGTGAGCCATTCAGGTTGGTGGTAATGCTCCACTGCAACGCAAACGGTGTTGAAGAACACAAGGACGATGACAAACCAGTAGAACCATTGCGTCTTAACAGTGTGGCGAACCCAGAAGCGAAATCTCTTCTCAGCTCGCCAGAAGCCAACGCACGCTCCTTTGTTTTTTACCCGAGATTTGAGATACGACGCTCGGGAAAAACCTACAAGGAATTCTACTGCTAACATGTTGATTGTGTACAATAATTTAATATTAGATTGCATAATACCACCGCATTTGTGCATCACATTGCTAAAACACTTATAATACGAATAAAATCCACTAACTGAAACTGAAAAGTCAAAACTATCAGTTGAGATGGACAAGTCTGCAATAGCATGGAAAGTATTTACAGAGTACAGAATTGTCCACCTGGTATAATGTCGCAATCAACGTGATCAACAAATGCTTCTGTACAGTTTCCATCTACAAGCATCGTGTCTATGAAATCTACAAGATTCTAACCAATCTCTACCAGCAAAACCACCTACTTTAATGAGAAGTACTCTATCTAAATAGAGAGATATTCAGCAGTCTGAGTATTACACGCTATCATGACTATTTGTAGTACGTTTCTATACTAGATCATTAGTATAATAGTTTCATAATGAAGATCTAATACAAGACATGACAGAACCAGAGAAGTAGAATTTCAATTATTTACTCTATGGATACAGCCAAAGCTTGGATGTCTTGCGCTGTACTGCTGGACCAGTTTTCTGAATTACGAATGACTGAATGTATGATGCTATGTATACAACAGGTGTGAAGTTAAGGTGACTGTACTGATAGTGTAATAGTGTACATAATATGAAATGTGCGGTCCAGCAAATACAAGTGCATGACGTTTTGTTGAGTTCGCTGGTAGCGAGCTACTAGACTGTTAACAGAATTACTACGAGAGACTAACTAAAATCAAAATAAAATAAAAATAATCGATTTTGATTTTACACATTTTTTTTCCTGATGTGGCCGCATACCTTTTAGTTTTTTCTTAGGCACTGTAAGAAATACTGTGGATTAAAATAAGGTATCAGTGGAATTTTTGATAAATATCATTTATAAATAAAATAATTGGGCGTAATTGAGTGGAAAAATTTTGAGCAACAATAATCTATGTATTAAATATTTGAAAAAATTTCAAAAATGCAAGAGAGGAATAAAAAGACATGCTTAATTTTTATCTTAATAATTTAGATTATAAAATACACTAACTAACAGTGTACAAAACTGTATCAATACAAAAGAGAGATAAGAGAAATTGACATCCGGTTGTGTTGAATAAAATGGTTGCATTTGGTCAGTAAATTATGATTATTTCCTACATTTGTTGCATATGAATTCTTTTCGTAATTTAATGACCAAAACAGTAATTTAGAGAAAGTAATTTTTGCAACCAGATGTCAGAGAAGACTTAGGAAACGGATGAGCCTAGAATGATGAGAGAGACCTTTCCAAGAGTGAAAAGAAAGTCTCATTCCTTGAGTGACAGTTTCGAGTACAATACGCTACTGAGAGAGTAGAACGTATAACGTTTGTATGTTGCGTACAAGTTAACAATGCAACTCACCATCATCTCCCATTTCATCTTCTTGTTCTTCCTCCTCCGTGTCGGTGCTTTTACTCTTTCCCAGCTTCTTCAGTTTCTTTTTCTTTGCTGCTCTTCTCCTCGCTTCGATTATGTGCATCTTTTCTTCTTCCGTTGTTCTCTCCTCCGCAAGAATTACTTCCTCTGTGAAAGAAAATAGTTGAAAAACTAATGAAGGGGAAATGTGATTACTAGCGATACAAATGCGTACCTGCTTTGCAAATCCAGGCAACATAGCCATTGAGTTCCCTCTCTAGCTGAGCCTGTCTTCGCAATTTGAGGAAGACTTGTCGGTTCTCTACTTTTTCTCTTTCCTTAGCAAATTCTCTACACAGCGATCAAGCAATACCATTAATATTTACATATTAATATAAATAGAGGAGAAGCATAAAATAAAGCACAAATAAAAAACAAAGGAAAACAAATTCTGATGGTTAGCGTTATTGATTTATAATAAACGGTAGAAAGTTTGTTACTCTGCAGCAAGACTAGCTACATATCTATTCACCTGAATGGGTTATCCAATCTAGATATGCACTAAACATATCAGTAAACTGTTGTTTTGAACGCATTTTATGAAAGTTTGCTCTGCGCTCAACACGACCGCGCTCATTTGAAAATTCACTGTATTTTAAAACAACAAAAGTAACAAAAATAAATCAAATAAAACTGAGTGCTAAAAAATATTTGATGACATACCCACTGAGAACACCAAGAACTAGATTGAGCATGAAGAACGACCCCAGAACAATAAGTGGCACAAAATAAATCCAATTGAAACAACTACCCAGGGCATCGTTTGTCTGAAAGTCATAAGCCACATTTGTAACATATCTAGTACATGGAAAATGAGTATGATTTACCCAATATAGTATTGACGTCCATCCCTCCATAGTAATACACTGGAACACAGTTAACATGGCAAATCCAATATTGTCAAAAGATGTGATTCCATTGTTCGGGCCCTCCCAATTCTCGAGGCACGTGGAGTTTCCGAATTTACAAACGTAACTTCCTGTTGGCGCCACCGTCTCATTGTCTGTGTTACAAGGTGTTGCCTGATCGCCCTCCTTAATGATCTCCTCTGCAGATAGCACGCGGAGTTAAAACACACATTACACTTACAGCTACCGAAGCTTACCGATGTCTTCTATGTTGTAACAGGTCCTGTGTAGCGCTCCAGAGTAAAACTCTAGTCCAATGATGGCAAAGATGACAATAGCAAACAATACGAGCAACCCTATTTGAAGTAAAGGTGCCATCGCCTTGATGATAGACTTCAATACAACCTGCAAGCCTAGGCACATACGAGACGGGGTATTAGACTCAGGGGAATCGTAACCCGGCGGGAGAATATACAACAGTAAGAAGAAGGATCAACACACTAATTTACTTTAGGAGATATAAGTTAAAGAAATACGCCATCAAAAGCAATCACATGACTACTTGATAAAAAGTTGTTATGCTGAATCGAACAACAGACTACGACAGCAGCCAAGAATCTCAAATGTACATCTTCTAGGTCGGAGGAAGATCAGTCAAGGGAACAGGTAAGACAGTATGGTACACGTCTGATCTTCTCTAACATAGACAGACAAACATGAGAGAAAGATGTGATTGGCTGAAGCAGGAGAGGTAAATGAGAGTTGTCTACAAGTGACTATTCTACTGGCTAGCTAATATCTAACCGCTACTTACTAGGAATGCCAGAGACTAGCTTGAGAGGTCTTAACACTCGAATAGCTCTCAATGTACGCAGGTCCACTTCAAAGAAGCTCTGAGGGACCATCGTGAGGAACCTGCAAAACACTAGCCTCTACATTCTAGTTCTACGCTAGACAACAACACACCCACTGTACACTACGTATTATTACTATATTTGAAAGTAGGTAAGGTATCTGTCTGTTTCGATATATAGTTTATTAGAATGTCTAAAAGAAGTCTGTAAAAAATACTATGTCATTTAGAGAACATTTATAAAATTACATAAAGAGCGCACTATAAATTTCGTTATATAAAAAGAATCTTATATAATCTCCATAAGAATGCAGTACTACACATACATTGATAAAGTTTGAACAAATGTACAATAATTTACAAAACTAGAATGCATTCGTATGGAAATTAAAACAGAAGGTGACTAGTGCGCATGCAACACAGTTTTTAAAGAGTAGTAACTTCTGGAATCTAAAAATGAAAAATTAAAATCCTACAACCTAATCAAATGGCAAATGGCAACTCAATGTCATGGTACGGATCATCTGCCTCACTCCGTCTAGCTATCCACTGAATATGTACAGAATGGTGTAGAACGTAGACAGAGTTAGGCAGAAGCTACGGTTGGTAAACGTCAGTTACTATTACATTAGTCGATGATGTAAACCTGGCCTCTCTCCAATATCATTACATTTACATGTTACAGTCTAAGAGTTCTATGAGACTAATGAGCTACACCGCTTCAGTTACTATATAAAACTGGACTAGCTGTCGAACTGTGACTATGAACAAGATACGAGACAAGGACAACGAGCTCTACACTGTCGAGCACGAGATATCGTGTTGTCTTACTTGGAATACGCGACACCAGTTTCAGAGGTCGCAACACGCGAAACGAGCGCAACATCCGGAGATCAACGTCAACGTTAGACTCGGCAAAAATTGTCATTGACCTAACAATACCAACTTGTATCAAATCTTAATGTGGCTGGAGCTCAGTCAGTCGTGTCAGGCGCACATGTTTCGCCCTTGCACAAAGAGTGGAGTCGGTGGTCCAATTGCAGTTACGGAACTCTTCTGGCTGACATCGCCTTTCCCATCTTAGCACAAAATTCAACCTCCCTTCTTTGTGCAAGGGCAAAGCTCTAACAGTTACGTACGACCACACTATGTCACTATTGTATTATTGTATGTATGTCATCATGTATGCTGTAAGCTATAGACTGTGGAGTTTATCAGTATAGATTAAAACAGTATTAATTTATAGAAAAAAATCAACGACACTTACCCTGTTACCACTACAAAGAAATCCATTATGTTCCAAATATTTCTAAGGTACGATCCTCTATGTAAAACAAAACCTAACGCTAAGATCTTCAGTGATGCTTCGACACAGAAGATTAATAAAAAGTAAGCTTCTGTTTTTTCCTGTAAAAATCAAAAATATTAGCAAATGTTTAGTTGAGGTAAAATACTATTTCACTGAAACTGTTTGCAACTACTCTTTATTAATTTATTTAAGTAAAAGCACTTATTTATAACTGATATTGAACTGATTTTAATATAAATGGTGAGAAAACATTAAAGCTTGTTGAATGTAAATGAATGCATACCTCTGTTTTACGCTAATTTTTATCTTATTACTTCTTATAATATAAAAACTTTCTATTTAATTTTCATCACTGAATATTTTTAAATGAAAGAATATCGAAATTTAAATAGAAATATAAGTATTGCCAAAGTTTTTGTTTTTAGTAATATAAAGTGTGTCTCCGAATAGAGTTTAAAAGATAAGAAAAATATTATTTATGTTTTTAAGGAAAATATTATCTTTTATAAGAGTTTCTGCTTGTCTTTAAACGTTTAAACACGTGTAAACAATGTTCTAACATTTCTTTTTTCGTCAACGATTCAAAATAAGTCAAGTCTATTAATTTTTTTTCTTATGTTAATGATAATAGCATGTATAGTCGTTCATTTGACAATCAAGTGATGGAAAATTATTTGTATTTTTAAATCTGCAATTAGGATCTATTGCGGCACACTGGTATACCGCGATATATACAATTTGGCAAACACTGGCATATAGCAAGACGTTGTTGTTGAAGAAACACATGGTTATCATTCTCGTTCTTTGCTTGCAACGAACCTCGGAAGAGTAAATATAAAATCCGTGTTTGATGATAATATGGATAATGATAGTAACTCAACGTCACATTGTTACAAATAAAAATATGTTGAACAATTAAATTAGTAGAATATGGTTTGTAATGAGTCTGAGAAACATATAACGTATATATAAGATTCATTGCGATTACACTTATGTGTGTGCATTTTGTAAAACATTTGACTGTAAAATATTTGTTTCTAAAATGAAGACTGGGAAATTTGACACAGAAGAAAATTAAAATACTGAATGAGTAAAACAAACTACAAAAACTACGGTTTGTAAAAAGAAGAAACGAACCGAAAAGTAATGAAAAATGGTTGATCCTGTTTATGAAATATGCGGAAAACAAGAACATGATCTATGAATAGTAATAAAAGTTGAATGCGAATAGACAATTTGAAAATTCACAAATCTGAGCTATTCAAAAACTGAGTTACGCTTCATTGTATAATTAATAGAATTAGGCTAGGGAACTTCTTACATTTTTATTCTGAAATATAAAAAGGCTAAAAAATTAGAGTCACAATCGGGAGTGAAAATTATTTTATATCACTTCTTGCAAAAAAAAAATTAGAATTTCTACAGTTCCTTCTATCGGTAAATATCTCATAGATCTTCAGTACCAGTTGCAACTCTGCTCTCACTAAGTGCATACTTGCATTCTACATGTTTTTTAAACATGTGTTGTTTCGGTGAATTACGAAAATGGAACAATGTGATTTCTATCAATGTTGGTTACTAGTTTACTACCATGACGATCCAAATATTCAGAAAAGAATAATTGCTGGCGTGAAGCCAAGCTTTGTCAGACATTTGGATTCTGTACCGTGCGTGCCTCTAGCCCTAGTTCTAGTTACACAGTTTTTCCTGATACTATTTTTTAATTCAAAAGTCAGCAGAGGATATCAGAAGTTCTACTTTTCATACTTCGAATCCAGTCTTTAATGGATCTGCTGAAAGTGATTCCACTCCAAAAATTCCAGTTCTACTGTGAAGGGAATAACAAAAAAATCTATATAAATAGTCTTAGTACTTTTCTGTTACATCTCATATTCTATGATCTTAATGGTTAGACTTTGTACATTATAAAACGATGTAAAGTATGTCCAAATCACACTCTTACCCTTAATTACCTAAGTTGATCATTTTGGAGACATATTGTGTAAATATTTCGTTTAAATTTTTTGTTCCGATAAAATAGAAAACTCATGGCCGTGGATATAACATTGCAAATACAATTTCGTTGCTTGTGATGTTAAAAATGATTTATTGCAAATGCTTTTTCGAATTGTTTATCTCTTTAGATTAGTATTTGTTTCATATTTTTATTTTACGATTAAATATTTCTAGTTTTTATTTTTAGACGTAGACACTTAATTTTATTTGTTTATATGGTAGAATTTTATATATTAATTAGTTTGAAATATTTTATATATAAAAGATATAGGTCTCGGGTTCAAATCCTGGTGGTTGACATATTCTTTTCACAATTTATTTCAGTATATAATTTTATTCAGTATATACTAAACATGACTTTGCAATAATGTAGTTATTAGCAATTTAATGTTTTGGAAAAGATATTTGTGAGGTCAGCATGGTAAAATCATAGAAGAAGATAGATAGACTGTCTCTTCGCCCCCAATCTATCTGTCTTCTTTCACTATTCTACCACGCTGACGCCGCAATATCACTTCCCCAAATTTTTAATAATTATTTTCTCTTAAACTAGGATTAATGAATTGATTTAAATAATATATCATAAAAGATGTTACAATAGTTTGGACAGGTGTTAAATGTGAATAGAGCTTAAACGTCAATTGTTTTTCAAGATTAGTTTTTTTTTATTTTGAAATCATCAGTCGTTTACAAATTGAATTAAGAAAAAGTTGAGCATTGAACAACGTATTAAAATTATTGAAGCCTATTACGAAAATAGACGTTCAAACAAAAGTGCATTTCGCGCCCTTCGTGATTTTTTCGCTACTGCGCAATGTTAAACAACTTTGTGTTGTCAATATTGGATGATTATGACATAGATGACATGTGGATTCAACAAGATGGTGCCACATGCCACACAGCCCACGCCATATTGGCTCTACTGTATGGGAAGTTTCTTGGGTCCACAAACTCCCGAAACAGCGAAGTCAATTGGTCACCGAGATCTTGCGATTTGACACCGTTAGACTTCATTCTTTGGCTCCATCTGACGAGTAAAGTCTATGCCAGCAAGCCAATCACAATCCAGCAACTCAAAAGACGAGATTTATAGGTACATTGATTGAGGAGCAATTATGCCGAGATGTTATAAAAAAATCGCGAACAATGAAAATAAATAGCACTGGAGAAAATATCAACACGTCACTTGTAATGTTTTTATTTGTCAAAAATTTTAACAACTGGTTAAAAATTAACGACTGAGTTACAGAATAGACCCCATTATCTTTTACACTTAATTGTAATGGATCAAATAATATGTTTCATTAAAAAAATCTCCAATTTTGTACGCCACTGATACTTAATTAGCGTTTAACAAAAATCCGTCTTATTGTAACACCCTACATATATGTAAAAATCAAAATTTGGTCACAAAAATTATTGCAGAAACTGCTCGTAATGGAATAAACCATCTTGTAACATATTCTCATCATTTAATCATTTAAAATCAAATGTTGGTGTGTTCGGTGTACTTGCATTTAATAAAATGACTGAATTCTCCAAGAACTTGTTTAGGTTGAGGTAAATGAAGAAAGGCCTTTAGGTTCCTGAAGTATTATAGAATTAGACGTTTCGGGTAAAGTTAACCCATCATCAGTAGAAAATAAGATGTGAAAAAATTTATTATGAAATATCGTTGCATAAATGTGTGATACAATTTGTTTGTTAAATATAAGATTAAATTGTAGTATAATATTACATGTTGTTATAAAAAATGTCAAGCTGTGAAATTCTTAATTTCGCAGATAAATATATCACCAACAGCAAGACCACATGTTATTATTTTGGAGTATCACACAACTAGAGTTGTGTGATACAATTTTATAATATGACGTATTAAAATAAAAAAAAACTTCAGGAACCTAAAGGCCTTTCTTCATTTACCTCAACCTCAATTTTTGAGTTCCTAATACAACTTCAACAAGAACTTGTTTATTTCATACATATGTAGTCGATGTAATGTTTCAGTGAAATAGTAGATTAGGAGAGGGGTGGTGTGACTTACTAGTTTTTGTGCTAAGTTAGTCTTATCTTGCTCGGGTAGATGCTCCTCGAGTGCCAGTACCACGCAGTTGGCTATGATTGTCAAGAGCACCGCATACTCGAACGGAGGCCACTCGATGATGAACCGTGTACATTTGCGGATGGGATTTTCTTCTGAGAGTATGAACAGCGAGGAGGGCCCCTGCCCTCCCGTCACGGTCGGGCCCCCCATTTTATCAGCTGCTCCTCCTGCCCCCGCCTGGTGCTGCGCCTGAGCCGCTGCTTCTTGCGCTGCGGCCAACCTGCAACCATACCATCACTTACTAAACTGCACCCAAACACCTGCCATACATACAGTAACGATTTTTTTTTTTATCCAACACCCTGTAATTATAAAGATATAAGTATGCTGTTTTTAGATAAATAAAGTAGGTCATAAGTCACTAGTGAGCTAAATATATTGGCTCACTATTTTTTGGTTCGTATCATAGTAACTACGTTATAAAACCTTCTCTACACTATTTTGTTCCTAAATGTCATTTCGAAATTCCATCTGTCAAAAATCTTACATGTATTTTATATCAATGATTAATATGTGTTGGATAAAATGTATGGCACACGTGTGTTAATTACCCAAGTCACTTGAAAAAATACTAGACTTAACGGCCTCGTGAGCTAAACTTTTCCCACGTGACTTATCGGTAATAAAACACACTTGTACCATAAATAACTATTAATGAAATCAGTACGAAACCTATGTTCTATATTTAGATTACTTATTGACTATATTACATTGAAATGTTTATAGTAAGTCATTTAATATATATTTTAAAAAAGTGATAAAAGTAAAATGAAATTTGATGCCATACGCGATGATTAATGTTTAAAAATTCTTCTATTGTGTTTACACAGTGTTTTAGCAAATACTGTTTTAGTTTCTTTAAATTTGATTTCTTCGAGACTTTTATTATTCTCAGGCAACACATTTATAAATCCAAATATAACTTTTAATACTAATAAAATCAAACAATGTCAAGAGATAGAAATTTTAGTTAATACTTAAATTATATGAAAATGTTTAAACATCTGTCAAAAATAATTATAAAATATCGAAAATCAGTACATTCAGTACAGTATGTAAAAAATCAGTACAAAATTTGTTTATCAGTACAAGGGTCTGAAAATCAATACTGTACTAACAATAAGTACGAATGATTACTCTAGGCATACATATTTCAAATAAATTAACAAAACCCCCTCGGTTTGTTCAAATTATTTTAGAAAGTAAATGAAAAGATTAGTGAGACAAGAAACAAGCAAATATTTTCGAGTGGATCCCATTTCGAAATCATCACTACACCGCGTTCTTCAATAATATTACTTCGTTTTATATCGACTGAAACAAGCCTTAGAAAGGGATGTATCCTGAGCCCTTTACTGTTCTCCTAGTATCTGGACAAAATAACCAAAAATGTAAAACATAGAAGGTGGGTTATAGAAAAATGAAAGTCATAAAATTAGCTGAACTAAGTTATGTAGACGACGTGATAATAATTAATGAAACGGAAGAAGAATTACAGTACAATATTAACATACTGAATGAGGAATTTAAGAAAAGGAAAATGAAAAGAAACAAAGACAAAACCAAAACAATGATCGTAAATAAAAAAGGAAAACCCCATGACATAAAAATAGAAAATACAAAATTAGAACAAGTGCAAACTTTTAAATACCTAGGTATAAATATCATTGAAAATGGTGATTTCGAACAAGAAATTAATGAAAGAATAAAAAAATCAGGAAGGCTTTTTAACGCCCTAAAACAAATATTTCTAAATAATAAAGAAGTATCAAAAGAAACAAAAATGGAAGTTTTTGAAACAGTAATAGTACCGGTAATCACCTACGGATGTGAATCATGGATAACAACTTAAAAACATAAGTCAACTAAGAAGCATAGAAATGAAATTCTTACGCAAAAATGAGGGAAAGACTAAACTAGACAAAATGAGAAACGAAGTATACAGAGAGAAATTAAACACAACATTAGTAAAAGAAATAATAGAACAGGGACAACTCAGATGGAAAGGACACACATAAAGAATGGATGATTCAAGACTAACAAAATATGTATATGAAGCAAAATTATTTGGTAAAAACTAAAAAGAAAAGAGGAAGACCGTTAAAAAGGTGGGAAGAAGAAGTATGAAGGGCAGCAGAAAACAAAGGTACAACGTGGCAACAATGCAAAGCAATGATGGAAGACAGAACAATATGAAAGAAATACTGGAAAAGAAGCACAGAAATAACAAGATGAAACAACACTCATAGCTTAACACTAAAAGGTACAAAGGCTTTAGGATTAAGTAAATAAATATTATATCGTTACCAGTACCATTCAGCCACCATGCTTAAAATATAAGTTAACGAAAGATTGAGTTTCTAGAAATAAGAGGATGAAAAGCTCAGGTCAGCTCAGTCTAAATTTTTCTGTGGTCCAGAAAACGACGTAAATTAATAATTGTGATCGAGTTTAATCACTCAATCAATGAACATATTATCGAGAGGAAAAAGGAAAAAGACAGTTTCAGTCATGATGGAATTAGAATTCTAATTTTACCACGATTTCAGTCTACTGGAATGAATAAGAAAGAGAAATAGTTCGTCATGCAATGAACAATTTTCAGTTTCGGAGGGAGAAGGTAATAATTCCATTTTTATTGAATTCTAGATGGTGTTTATTATCATATAAATCGTAAGAATAAAAATTAAACAAACATTTAAATAAAGAGAAGACCAAGAAGGACAATTTTATTGAAAAAAGGACAAAAAAGACCCAAATTGTAAGTAGGACAGGATTTCCAAAATGAGAATTATCCTCTGCAAAGGAGAACGTCTGGTCATCTTAAGAAATGCTTTCTTTGAGAAAGTGTAGCCTATTATTTAATATACGTTACATGATACAGTGAGTCTCATTTTAAAATCAATCACTTCTTAAACACCATCAATAACATTTCTTTTAATATCATTGCTAAAATTTAGATCTCAGTGAAAATGGAAAGGAAAGAGTGGATTCGTTGAAATATGGGAATGAAAAGAAGGTAATAAGTTTAGATTGTACACGAAATGCTGCATCATTTCTTTATAAAGCGAAAGAAGTATAAAGAATATCTGGACTGTTTCATTGTATATTATATTCACAATGTTACTTTTACAATAAGCAATCCGTGTTGTATGGAAATTAATGATTTTAGAGGTAAACAAAATATATGGATACGATGAAAAAGAAACACAATTTTACAGAAGGCTGAAAGTTTATTATGACAGGGAGAGCAGTAATGTTTAATTTTTCCTTAATTGCGGTATTTTTATTTTTCTTTAATGTTGTATATAGATACTGCATTTTGTTTTGATTTGTGCGATATAAATAATGGTTAAGACTACACATTATTTTTTTTTTAAATGACAATAATGTATTATTATACGAGTTTTATAATTTGATGCATAATTGCATGAGTGGAATAGTATGTCGTATAAAACGAGTAAAATGTACTTTGCTTCACTTTTTTTTTGTAAAAAGCTTAAAAATTTCAATTATAAAAATAATAATGTATAATCTAGGGATTTATGTGAAGTATGATAACCCTGTTGAATAAAATTGGATATTTTTAGCCATCACCTTCTATGCTAGTGTATAAGGTTTTTAGTTGTCAAAATGCATTTAAAATATTGTGAAAAAAAATCAAATCTATGTTATGACTTGACAAATATTAATATCCTTTTAAATTAGTTTGTTTATTCGGGTTTCATATTGAGAAATAATTCCAAATTGTATTACCGTTTTCGTTATTACAATAGAACAAATTTGAACGCAAAGTATAAAAAAATATTAATCTGTTAAAATATTAGTAGGCTACAAAGCACTTTTAGTAATATAGCCTAGGTTACTGGTTTTTAATAGTATCATTTCTTCACTTTGATCATATCTTAAAAGAAATATTGTCGAGTAGTAAATGTAATTGAATTATTCTTGAACAAAGATACAATTCAATATTTATTTCATTAAAAATCGGAAATTTTTTAATATCGTATACATTAATTGCTATTTACGCTCAAAAAAAGATTATGTATTTAGATTTTCTAATTAAAAAAATGTTATCAGAAGGTGTTTATTTCTATACATTGATATTTAATCACTAATTTATGAAGTTTGTTAATTGAATGTTGAAATGCTCTATTTTTTTCTTATTAATACCGAGAAGTGACTTATCAAAAATGAATTGTACAACAGATAGCGCTATATTCAACGATTAGTAGTAAAAATGTTTAAAATATGAAATTCACATTGAGAATATTATAATAAAATTTGAATTACGATAAAAGTATATATTTGTCAGTAGAAATATCACTGAAATATTATAAACAAATATTACAAGTAATATTATAGTAACTGAATAATATTCAGTTTTTTGAGAAGTTATTAAATTATGTCGATACGGGTTTAAAATCTTGTTCAAAAATACAAAAACTAATTAATATTTGCTCAATGTTCAGTGAAATAGAATTATTTAAAATAATTAATTTGATATTTAAATTAGGCATTGTGGTTGTAATGTAATAATAAGAACAAAACAAATAACACATTGTTGATTTCTGTAGTTCTCGTACCTTCAACTAAAGTCACTGCAGTCCAACAATTAATGCACTGAAAAACCATTCTCTGCTTCACTACCAACCAACTGTCACAAACATTTCGTCTCATAAATAATCTGACAACTGTGCCAGCTCTGCAGACTAGATGGAACAAGATGCAGTTAATAAGAAGTGATAGTAGACGCGGATAATTAATTTACATGCTGCTTTGCGAACGATCATTCGATTACTTTTTATGAAGAACAGTATCTTATGCTCATGCTAATGGATTGCTCCAATATAAAGGGCGTATTTATTTGGGAAATTTGAATATAACCCTAAACTAATCCTAAACTTACCCGTGTTGGTACCAAATAAACAAGCAAATTTTAAAGTTAGTGAAAATTTTAAATGGTAAATTTAAGTGATTTATTAAAATTATTTACTTAAATTTTCCGTTTTAACCTATGAAAGATATAACTTTTGACAGATATAGAAAAAAAGCAATGTGCAAGTAAAGATAGAAAACAGGTTCAACTCACCAACCCAGCTAAATAGCTGAGTAAGTTGGGTCAGTTCCAGATCAGTTCTGTGTTACTACAAATGTGCCAAGTAAACAGAATTATCCTAGGTACCAGATTACTTAAAACGTCCCAAATAAATACGGCCAAAGAGATACGTATTGTTTCTGATAAAATAATATAAGCATAAAAAATAAAGTAAGCAATTAATATGCATATGCAATTATATATTAATAAGATACAATTTTTTAAGAACAGGAACTTAATTTTAAAACATTTTTATTCGATATAAGAATACTTTAAAAAAATATTTATTTATTAAATTAAAATTGTATTCATATTTCCCAATTAATGCGATTTTGATATCAAAGGTATCAAAACAAATGCCTATGTTTGTATGACATTTTTTAGAGTTTCAATTTAAAATAAAACATGCCTCTTGCTTAATATTATTGGATTCAGAATTATAGAGACAGATTCAATGGAAATAATTAAAAAAAAATACGGAAGCAAATGAAACGTTTCGTTGTACATTTTTCCATTGCTGTACAGAGTTGCAGTTTTTTATTTGAACAATTAAAAATATTGACAAGCTAATAAGTGTGTAGGATACATGGGGTTATTTTATGATCCATTCTACTTACTTAAAGATTTATATACTTCTGTCCTATAAAATTTGTGCAGTGTTATTTCATTCCTAAACCGCGCATAAGCTATGCGATGATAAATATTTTAAATAATATATTATAGTGAAATTATGACGTCCTTATATTTAAAAAGTTATATTATAATATAGTGTCCGTTTTAAGAGGCTAAACATTGAGATCTCGAGAACCCTAAGAGATACGAAGACGAAGTCGGTTAAAGTGGGGCAAAGTATTTATTTTTCCGAAAAAATGCATAGGTCATTAGATGGGAGCAAAATTTTGATTTGGTCAATATACTTTTTGACTTGTAAATTACTTGTTTCAATTTATACAAGTTTCTGGTGTGCACATTTTACAATTACTTTTTTACGAAGGATTGACAGCGGTCCTCAAAATTTTTGTAGCTCGAACACTTTTTGAGAAATTCATACTAACTTTCAACTTTCATAAAGGGCTTAATACTGTTAAATAGCGATTTATTTCTCTTTCCAATGATACAAAACACTTGTACATTAAAATGAAAATAAACTAAGAAATAAGAAAATGATTGATTTTATTCATTTCGGTCAAGTGTGAAAAAAAATCTAAAATCTTTTGTTTCAAACAAAATTTTGATTAATCAATAAGCGGATTACTTTAGAAATATATTTTATCCAGGAAGGCTATAAAACCGCACCCGACGTATTTCCTTTTGTTTTGTAGTCATTTGGGCGAATATTGAATTTAATTGAACTGTTTAAAATTTGTTTGAAACATTTTTGATTTTGATTGATTCACTTGACCAAATTAAATAAAATCAAGAATTCTGTCATTTATTAGTTTATATTCATTTTAATGTAACTACATGTGTTTTATATCGTTGGAAAGAGAAAGAAAATCTCTATTTAATAGCAGTGAATACAACTTTGAGCCTCATATGAAAATTGAAAGTTAGTATGAATTTCTCGAAAAGTGTTCGAGCTACAAAAAATTTGAGGACCGTTGTTAATTCCTCGTAAAAATGTACAAACTAGAAACTAGTATGAATTGAAACAAGAAAAGTAAATCAAAAAGAAAAGCCAAAATCAGTTTTTTGCTCATATCTAGTGAGTTATGCGTTTTTTCGGGAAAAGAAATACACCATTAAAAAGGCCAACTATTGCGGCAACTTCCTTCTGCTATACTCTGTTTTTAAACTATAGACAGTAACTAGAAATTCTAGTGAGAAAATCAAAGCCTGTGATTGGCTGCTGCACCATTTCATAAAGCCGCATTTAACCTGCAAAAATTTCAAGTTAACCTTCTCAAACGTAATTGAAACGTCAAACTCTCAATAGTTGTCAAATCACTTATTGAATTTGCAAGTGCTGTCTATAGTTTAAAAACGGAGTATAGTTAAATCAGATCAGATCAGTTGGACCTGTGCTCTGTGCAAATGGAATGCCTTTGTATCACTTTATTATTTTGTCTATCGTCTCCGATGGTAATTTGAAAACAATATTAATGTTGATTCCCGCATTATAAATTTGAAATATTCAGAAGTACTCCAGTGGAGAAGCACTAGTAGCAAGCAGTCTTTACATTATGCAAGTTTGAAGCCCCTTCATAGTTTATAATATTATAATTCCTTAGGAACTACATGCAACCGAAGCAGTTGCGCCACGTACATAAATCAAAATATGTATATTATTTGTCACTGTGCCAAATTAGAATATAACCATTTTCATTAAATATTGCAGTATCTGGTTTTCAACTTTTGAAAACTGTATTCTCGATCCATTTTATACTTTACATGAAGTAAAAGAAGTAGAAAAAAGAAAACTTGGATACATAAATTTTTAAACACAAATGTTCCATTTTTTAGAACTACATATTATATTAGATTGTGATTTCTCTTAAAGATGACAATTTCATCTGTTTCTAGACAATTATAACCTGCAATAGGGTCCTAAATCATTGTCGAAATATTGCCATTTTGCAAAACAATATGAAACTATATAGCAATTCATGAGGATTAGTGAAAATATTCCATTTATATATTATTTCGTTCACGAGCTATAAGAGATTAAATTTTGTTGCGATGTCTTGTGAAGTCATTTGTCTAGTAATTTCTATGCTTGCCTGATTTTAAAAAGACAATCACGCGTCCACATTTCTTAGAACTTGCGGAAGGGAGACATGCTTGCCGCTTGGCAGCTTCAAAATGTTACTGCATGTTCTTGTTATGAAAAATAAATTTTATTTTTGCATAATAATAATTTAACTACACAAATAAGAAAATAACCAACACCCTGTTCAACGAACAGTTTGTTCATTACTGCCGAAGATACTTACATCACGTCACATGCCAAATTTTCACTTCAAAAATTGATATCTCGCTTACCACGAAAGATTTTTCAGTCGCGTTTTTAGTAATATTCGTATTTCACTTTGTTCTTTCCGAAATAAATAAAAAAATGATCTAGGACTCCATTTAGTGATGAATTTAAAGTTTCTAGTAGGTTCCAAGCCAATCGAGTATAATGGTGTTTTAATCTAAAAATATACTGATAATACTTTTCAGTACCTACATTAAATTATACATTTTTATGCTACTGGATTGGTTTCTTCTATAAAACAAAATAATTGGAATTAATTATTAAAATCATACATTTACATTTAGGTATTTTGTGGCCCTGAGCGCAACACTTTTTGGAGGCCCTTATTCGACACTCCTATAGATTTTTTTTTTTTTATAAAATAAAACAACAGATAATCAAAGAACATCTTTTTAATCATAAAATAACGTAAATAATGTATTAAATATGATATTTAAAATTATTAATAATGCACAAAAAAAAAATAAAAAACACTGAATTCATAGTTCTGTATATTAAAAATCTAAAAATGCCGTAAGAGTGCTACACTTGTTTTCACCAATGTGATGGATGACCTGACGACTTCTGTCATGTCAAATACAATATGTTCAAATTAGTAGAGATCAAAAATTTAAAACATGTGAAAAATAAAAATAACATAAATCAACAGATTAAAGTTTTACGATATTGTTTACTGTCCCATTGTTTATCTAAAATGTTTTATTGGACTTGCGTGTCTCGGAGTGTTTATTCCTCACAATCAAATAAAAGAACCTCATTCATAATCTAGAATCATTCATCAATACTTTGTATATCTTGGGATGTTTCTCCATTTGTTTAATCGCAGAAAAAACGTTGTTTGGCTAGACAAGCGAATCGTACAGTGTTATCCTTTGGCAATAACACTGAAATGCTAGCAACTATAAGTCGCCAAGTCGTTTATGTTAGGATAGGACTTGGCAAGCACAGCCGATATATCATATCTACTTGAATATGGGAGGAGAGAACAAGGCGTTTAATAATACGTTTATAAATATATAAATAAAAAGTGAGTCAGAGTTGGGAGAATGGGGCTTGGCAAAGGACGATCACAGCTCGACGCTTGTCCGGCGCCGGCTGGTGACGTCATCGGCGCCGGTGGCCACTGAGGGCGTCTTGCAGCCTGCTTCACATTACACTCATTTTCTCTCAAATTTACTGTCGGATACCCAGAACTAAGCCAAGTCTGATAGGTTTTTACTATAACAGCATTAAAGTAGAAGATGCATTCTACTTTCAAACAACCAAACATTAAACAATCTGATGTGCTCAAAAAATATGGTCATTTGTTTAATAAAGAAATAAAAAACGGAAAATATTATGATATTATATACATAAGAACCATATGTTACGTAGGTTCTTACTACATGTATTACTAATTTTAGAAAAAGTCAATAAGTTGTCATATGAGTATAGGTACGGTACGTACCTACATATAGGATAGATTTACAAATACTATTCTACGATCTTTTTTAATCGCAAGTTAGTCAATTATTTCTTCAGGATAAAATTAAAAAGTTACGTAATCGTTAAAAATTTTGGGTTTGAACCCCGAAACCATCCCACTCCATAATTTAACTATATTAAAAAAAAAAATATTCCAAGAAATGCGGAATTTATCGAAAAAGCTATATATTTATTTAAATTTAAAATTTCACACAGTAAAACTCATTTCTAAACGTTTGTAATATATTCTTGACAGTCATGTTTGTCGGTTATATATATTTGTATTTCTCAATTAATTATACCTGATAATCAATGAAATTGTTTAAGTATGGGGGTCTCGAGAAGTATAAAAGATACGAAGTCGTTTAAATTAGAGAAAAGTTGCCCCATGTGATACAAAATAAATCCACAAACTTAGAAAGAAGACAGTTAAATGAATAAGTTATAAACAAAAAACGAAAACTGAAAAAATTACGTTATTGTTTATATCTAATCACCTATGCATTTTTTTGGATAAAAAAAACATGTATAAAATGATCCCCACGTGAGGTAACTTTTGTCTAATTTAATCGACTTCGTACCTCTTGTAGTTTTCGAGATTCAAAATCCCCATGCTTAAACAGATTCATTGGTCATCGTCAAACTGATAAATGACATAGTTTCTGAAGAAAGCTGTTAACAAACTTAAAATAGAGGAAAAATATAAATTATAAATATCTAAGATCTATATAAATAGATAAAGGATGAATTCTAAATGGGAAAAACAAGATAGTACAAATATAAATCTGGCTGAACAAATACTAGTATCTACACATAAATATACAACATCATTGTGAAAATAGCAAATTCAAATTTTAGGGTCCATAATTTGTACTTGTTTACCGTGAAGTCACTATCCACAAAATTGATCAAAAACAACATCTTCCACATTTAGGTCAGGAGGTAAAATGTACATTGTACATACAATATAAGTTAAAAAATAAAGTAGGTAACAAAAAGAATTCACATAAATAAATCGCATATTGGGATTGTTAGAAAATATCGCTTTGTTGAAGACAATTAATGTTGCTATGATTTAGGGATAATTTTCTACTCAAAATCACTTGACGATAATGTCTGTCTAGAATTGTAGTATCAAAGAAGTAGATGAGGATTTAGAGAATGTACTTACGTATCCAATAAATTTGAAAATTTTTATTTATGTCTTTGGTATTATATGAAGAGTTGACTAGATTTTAGCTACACTTATTCAAATTGTATTTTAATAAAAAAAAATACAAAAACAAAATAAAATAAACAACGTATAATGGAGAGTTGTTAGGTTACCTTGACACTATGCGCGAAGTATTTGGAAAAACGTTTTTCCACGGTGTTAAAAAACATTTCTTCACTCAATTTATATAGATAAATAAAAATATTATAATTCTGATGCAAATTAGTGGAAAAAAATATTGTTTGTATTTTGAGTACAAAATATTTTCAGTGCGTACGATTAATTTTTTTTAAAAGCCAAACTTCGCACACTTAATACAAAAATAACTATTTTAGGCGACTATTATATAAATAGTTGTTTTACGTACCTGCTGGCAACCGTGAAGTATCAATTTTTATTATTTCTTTATATATGAATTAAAAGGTAATAAATTTGCGACTGAAAATAGCGGCGGTAAAGTAAAAGCGGCCGCAAAATAGACTTTGACAGATATCAAAAACAGATTTTGAATGAAAATTTATGATGTTTTTATAAGCACCTAAAAAATGTTGTGTACTCATTGACTAAAAGTTCTTTTTAGGCCTTATTTGATTTGCTTGCCTCCCGATTGCAAACTTCGGATTCGACCAAAAAAAAATCACTTTTATGACCATGATATACCAATGACTATTACCATTTTTGAAAATAATGACGATACATAATCTGCTAAACCAATAAAAATACTTATACTATTTTGTCAATATATGCCGACTTTTTAAAAATATATAAGTGCCGCTTCCGTACAGAAACATTGCGATTACGATACGTAATTTAATAAATAATAAATTAAAAAATCTGATGTGTCCAACATATTACCTCCGGCTTCTGTAGTAATATATTCCATATGTTTTTCAGTACATTCAATTTGTATTTTTAAAATTAGTTTGTTATAGCAGTTCAGAATAATTTGAATTGATTTCATAAATAAAAATTCCTTTATAAAATTTGTATAACCAAAAAAACAGCTATTTTTGATGTTACTATAACACCGGAATCAAATTTACTTTGATTCACGCATGCATATATATTCATTATATATTTCTTACACCTTTTTTAATTTTATAACAAAACTTCTTCATATTTACTAATTTTAACTTTTAAACTTACATTAAATTTTGTGAACATATGAATAACTCATCTGTGTTATAGAAATTCCTCGGCCTAAACGATATTTAAAATTATTATAATTTATATATTTTTTTTCTATCTACCTACAAGTTATATATAAACGTAATTATACAGATCGGTAGAAAATTAAAAAATCTTTATATTTAATAATAACTTGATTTTCGAAAAAATGATATATACAGGTATTTTTTAAGAAAAACTGTTTAAAGCTTCAAGTAAAGTACTACTTCCGGTTAACCGATTGTAGTCAAAATCTAATCAGTTCATCATATTTGAATATAAATCTTAAATCCAAATATTATATTTTTTACATGTATCGTGTTGGAGTTATCGTGGACGAAAATTCTAGGGACCCTAATTCGTGCTCATATGATAAAAATTCACACTCGAGAAATCTGACCAAAAACAATACCTCCCTTATCTATATATTCATACGCGGGAGGTAAAAATGAACTATACGAGAACGTAAGAAATTGCAAAAAGAAAGTAATAATGGAAAACCAATAAACAAGAATATGATTTAAGAGTAATTTTTTATCCGAGTTGTCGTTACTTCGCAGGAATTATGAGTAAATTATTTTATATTTACTTGATAATTTCACGGATGACAGTTCAAACATAGAATTTTTGATATCAACAAAATATAGCCATGAGTATGATACGACGGATTTATCAAATTTCTTCACTGAAAAACTACCTACAGCCATCAAATGAAGCATTCTTATAGAGTGAAAATGACGTGTGTGGAATAATCAATATTAAATAATCTAATACAAATTTCGTCTAAGTGAAAACAAACTAATTTCATTTTATGCATTTCATTTACGTCAAGAATGAATTATCATTCATATCTGGTTTCTATGTAAAATAAACATAGGCACACAACTTCAATTCGATATAAATAATTGATTATTTAGTTTATATTTTTAATGTAAAAGCTAAGTTGGTATTTATGTTTATAAATGTTTGTTGCAAAATTCAGATTTGAAGAAAGGTTACTTAAATATCACTGTTGAAGGTTTATTTGTCTTTTGGTAATTTCGCCGCGGTCTAGTCTAGTGGGCTGAGTGACCGACTGCGGTTCTGGTCTCTGGAGTTGGAATTCGGCCGACGTCAATAATTCCCCATTAACTACTTCCCACAGAAGAATGGCACTTGTGGTGCATTCTCCGCTCCAGGTATGGGAGTCCGGTAGTTGCATGATTTCAGCAATTGCATCGGAGGGCAACTTTAAAGGCATTGAAACTGGGAGAAATGAACGTACATTATTATAATCTTCGAGGAGAGAGAGCGAAGCTTGTGGAGTCGAAGTTCATGTTACAGTACGATAATAGTTATATTAGGATCTTATATTCCTGATTGCTTACTATATTTTCGCGCCATTAGCAGCAATTAAATTCAAATAATAATAAAATATTTGTAAAATGTGAGCCACTTGATAATCAAATGTATGAAATTAGAATGATTTTCATTATTGCCATACTAATAAGGCAGTTATTTTCTGTAACACTCTGTTGACATTGGTAATCAAATAATAAATGTTATTAGAATTTTACGACATATGTTGCTGTGGAAGGAACTTGTGCTTACGTAAACGGTGGGGCAAAAAAATATATAATTTATTATTGTAATCAGTGACGTCGACAGCCAATTTTATTTGGGTGGGAACAAGTCAATCCGACATTTTTTAAGGTAGGCACAGTATTTTTTAAATAAGTCTTTATTTCTGTTAAACAAGATATAGTATATTGTGCAACAAGTACAGAAAGTTGCCTATTTACCAAGAGATGAAAGTTTCAGCACTCGACTTCGTTTCGTGCTGGAATCACATAAGGTGGGATATAGACAATTTTGCACGAGTGGCCACTATATTTTTTCTACGACAACACTTTTATTTATTTATTAAACAAATTCTACATAACACGAAGTTCCAATTACAGAATATTATATATTGATAACAAATATCAAGCCTTGCAAAATATAAAATATAAACGTTACAGAACAAAAATACATGCACGAAAGCTATGACATAAGAAACAATATGGTACAGATAACTTCACAAAGAGTACCTTCACTCAAGCGCAGTGTTTGCAATTACTGTGAGAAGTTGATATGTAAATAACCAGAGCACAATCCAGAGCAGATAAATCTGCTTTAGAATTTGCTCTGGTTTCAGCAGGTCTAGAATTAGAGCAAACACTCCTGAGTGTTCTAATTCCTGACTCACTGAAATTGAAGTACAATCCAGGGCAACCGAATCTGCTCTAGTTTCAGCAGACCTAGCATTAGAGCAAACATCTCAGTCTTAGAATCCTAATAGATCCTGGGACGCGCATTATTACCGATCATGTACATTACTATTAGCTGATATTCAATCTGTTTGTAGTAGTATAAACGTACTTTTATGTGAGGATTTCACTGGTAATATTTTAAAGGGTGTAACTAACATCCATTTTATGGTAGGTAGTCAATTACTAAAAAATGTAAGGAGGTACAATAGTTCTTCAAAATAATAACAATTCATGGTTTTATTACTAATATAAAAAAATGGTACGTTAAGAGAATTGTCTCACTGGGGGTATTGCCTCTACAAAAATTTTCCATGGAGGCAGGATCCCCGATACCCCCATGTAGTACAAAGAAAATCGTAAAATATAGAAAAAAAATTAATTATGCGCTATTTTACACAAGGCGCCAAAACAAAATTAATTATAGTCCGTTGATTAAATCAGTTTATATTTCATTTTTGTCTATCAAATCATACAAAAATTTGATTAATTGATAACAAACACTCCTCTAATTGATGAGCTAAGTTGCCAAGACCAAAAGAAATATTATAAAAATGGGACCCAAATTATATTCTACCTAAGGCCTCCTGGAGGCTTAATTCGGTCCTGAGTAGACAATATCTCCTTGCAGATATCTGTCTGCCAGAGCTCTTCTCATCTCTAACGTTTATTTTCTTGTTTCAAATTGGTAGAGCTAGTTTTTAATGGTGGAGTAGGAAAGATAATGAAATTCTATCTCATCATAAGTAACTTTCCCAGAAAATCCTTTTAAATACAGTTCCTTGAAAACTGAACGATACTCGATTTTGCTTCCAGTCTTCAATTAACTTTTTTAATCACAATTTTAAAACGACAAAATAATTTTTGTTAAAAGTAATCAGGTGCACTTATCAAAGTTAAAATATGTATCGAACACATGTAACTTATTTGTATACTAGAAGTATACAAGGTGAAATATTTATTTTACCCCTCGTAAATACATTTTTCAGAAAAAGTAGTTCATAATTAACATGTTACAGACGTGGGACTGGGACCTGTGTATATTGTAGAGCAAAGCATATAATTGTACCCACATATTTGCATAGCATTTTGAAGCGATATAAATAAAGCCTGTGATAGCAGTATTCTATTTGTTGGTCGCAAATTACGACACGCATCGCAACTATGGCCAAATGTATTACATTCAGCTAAATTATAGTTATACACATAATTGTTAAACTGTTAAATAACAGGTAATTCAGACCATTTAAATAATAAGAATGACACAATCCGTCAAAACCACGTTTACTATGAAACTATGATAGAAAGGTCACAAAAATACTTTGGCTTGAAGGTAGACGACAAAAAAAACAAAATTAGTGCCTCGAAGCAGAGAACAACATTAATTAGGGCAAGATATGAAAATAGAAGAATACCATTTTGAATTCAGGAAAAGAATAGTTGCAGAGAAGCAAATACATATATACAACAGAATAACTATATTTTATCAGACAGTCGACAGCTTTTCGTCGATATACGGATTAGATCAAATCTTTCTTCGAATCCAACTCCGTATCCTTATGCAAAAACGTACAAGACCCAAAAGTCTTTCTTACGAAATCCTGTTTCTTATTAACTACATATGCCACGTTGTCACAAACTGGCAAATTTAAAAAGAAGAACTCTCACAAGAGAGGAGGGCGATCACCCATCATCCTTTCTTTAGATCCAGGTTGCAGCAAGAAAAACGTACTATAAAACCAATATAAAAATCTAAAAATGTATACAGGAAAACAGGATATAGGGTGTACAAAAATATGATCTGGACAATAAAGAACAGAAACATGGACCTTGTCAATAAAAAAATCAGAACTTTTAGACATTTTTGAAAGAAACTTATTGTGCAAGTTAATCAATATATACATGATTGAGCCTTTACAAAGAATACTCTACTAGCATGCAGATACCCAAAAAGTTATAAAAACATAACCAGAAAAGAAAATACCAACAGGGAAACCAAGGTCGTGATGGAAACTATTACCAAACATTGGAAGAAGATCTTATTAATTATACATATTTTTTATGCTTATTCGACAACATATTTTTTTCTGAATTCATCCATTTACTAATTTTATATCCTTACATAACAAAAATATTTAAAAAAATGCCATAGAAAATTAATGGATGAAAAATAATATCAGAATCTAAGGGCTGTAAATATTATTGTTGCTCTAATTTTATATTTAATATTACTTACATACCTATCTACCTGCAAAGTTTGTGTTGGCTAGGTAATTACTTATTACATTATTAATTTTACAAATGACTGATTATTCAATTATCGAGAAGTTTGATTTTAAAAGTAAAATTTTATTTAATTTTTTTTTGCATTTTTTTTCAGTATTTTATATATAAGGTTACTTTTATATTCTTTGTAAATAGATAGGTACTTAAGTATTATTAAAAAAATAGAACAACAATATTACTTGCAGCCGCTAGATATTGGTTTTGTTTTTCATCCATAGCCTACTGCTACTGCACATTTATTTTGACAGTAAAAATTTATTAAAATTACTACCGCATTTTTTTCAATACTTTTAATATGTAAGGATATAAAACTATTATATAGTTAAATTCAGAAAAAAGTATACGTTATCGAATAGGCATAAAAATATATATAACCCCAATTTAAAAAAATGAACTTTGTGCTGTAACTTGAGAACCACTGGTTTAAAAAAATTATTTTATTCTATAATCAAATGGCCTCCTTGCTCTCCTACAACTTTTTTATTGGGTATGTTTTTGTATCTGTAATAACTTCCAAGTAAAACCATGTGCCCAACTTTCGATTCCATCCTGTATATATTTACTATAAAACATAATAATAATAATAATAACAATAAAAAATATGAAATAAAATTCAAAATTATAAAAATATTTCCATACTACAAATAGTAAATTCAATATTTAAGTTCTATTCTTGATGTATATTTCTCATTTTATAAATATATTATAAATATAAAATGGTCAGTGTGCTAACCGGTGAAATAATTTCGTTGGGCAAGTTATAATACCAGATTTGTGTGATGTGAACCTGCCTTGGTGTTCTCACACTCAGAAACCATACGCACACATGATGATGATAGGCACATTGAAGCGTATTTTCCATTATAAAATTTATCGAGAAAATTCCACGCTCTAACGGGTTCCATTCAATGTCGGCAGAATCACGCTTTCATTATGTACGAGTGATATAATTCAACCTAGACCGTTAAATTTTCAGTATCAGTTGCATTTTAAGATTTATAGAGCAGACTTTTGCTTGTGTATGCAGGGGTTGTAAATCACCGATGAATAGATGAAAAATGCCCACCTACAACTATTTTGACGTAGAAGTTTAAGATTGAAGCTTTCCACTGATGAATAGAAGGACGGATATTGTGGTCTACTGGCTTAGTTTCTATAAAATATGAATGAAGATGAAGTTACATACTACATAGGACTTTTTCTGTAGTACAACTGTGCAGCATTTCTAGCAGGATTTAGATCTCACGTACCACAAACACAAGCGTTTGCAGAACTTTTCTTTTGGGAGCGCCAAAATGAATTTTTATAATTCTTATTATAAAATAAAAATATTAAATGTAAATGGAACCATTTATTTTACTATTATTACCTCGATTATTACTATCTACATATGTATCTTGAAAAATAAATAAAAAATATATATTATAACATGAACGAAATATTAATATAATAACTTAAAATTGAATTACAACAACATTCCTCTTTTAGATTCTTTTATCGCTGTGCTGCTGTACCAAATTCTATTAGCCCACTGACATAATCTTTTTGGCAGAAATTTAAATTAATATTCTCAAAGACTACATCTCTAATAGAAAAGTGACAAAGTAACACATTCTTTGAATAATGAGAGAATAATATTTTTTTGCCTTGTCCTCGCCGGCAAAAAATATGAATATAAATTTTAACATTTATAAACTCTTTATTATTAGCACCTTAGTGCGCACACCTAGGACCACAAATAACAATTTTTAAAGAAAGAAATTAACTTTAGTGAGTTTGAGTATAACCAGAGGCAGGGCCGGACTAATACCGTTGGGGGCCTTAAGCACCTACTCATTCGCCCCCGTCCATCAAATAGATCGTCCTAACAAAAAAAAACGGTGTTTTTTTTTGTCCAAAATTTATAAACAAGAATTGATTACTCTTCATTGTAAAAATACTCGAACAATCTCAAAGACCAAATTTGTTACTTTTAAGTATTGATGCACAAATCAAGTTTTTAAAAAAAATCCGAGAAAATGTTCTTGGATATCAAATATTACTATTAAGCCCTTTACTTAACTAAAGAAAAAACATGGACACCAAGCATCAAAAATTTTGTTAATTTAAATTTGTTCTTTATAAGTTTTGCTCGTCTGTGTAGGTTTGAGTAATATCCGGTTAAATCGAGTAGTGACACCCGATACATCCCTATTTGTAACTTCAAATTGTTTAACTAATATCATTTTTACTGGGCTTATTTATCTAGGTTTACTAACACCCACACTCTCCTTCCCACATCTACTCATTCCATGCGATCAAACTACCCACCCACATATAATCTCGTACATCAAACATTCACACGCACATTATACGTATACTCGTATGTACATACATTTATTAAAAATTTCTCACCTTGTGACCTGTATTTGTTTATTTTTGATAATATAAAAAGGATTTAACTTAACTGTTGTAGGCACATATGAAGGTAATGGTGAAGATTTAAATGAATTTGTACGAAAGATCTGATAATTTTATTGCCTTTCACCCGAGAGATGGTATCGTTTTACATTTTTTATTATGGAAGATTATTTAATTTAAAATACTACACCAATACTATTAAGTTACCTAAGAAAATAGTTTCAGAAATATACATATATTCAAATGAAGTACTCTATATTTTAAAACTTTTTAATGATTGCAAAAAGAAAATTTGAATCAATTTATGCTATTATTATTTCGGCACAACATTCCTACTAGTAAATACCTAAGGCTTAAGGTACATGTTTAGTTACAAATTTCACTTAACACTATTTTAGTGATATTGATTGTTAGTCTAGCCCCTAAAGCTTATTAAAATCCTAGATCTTACTACTCATTTTGAATCAGAACTATCCACTATCCAAGTGACTTATCGGAGCCGTTTGGTGTGCTATGTCAATATATTTTTTTTTAAATATGTGTATGTCTTTTATTACAGATTTTTATTCGTTAGTTGAAATTAAGTTTAATGAAATACAAAATTCTAATAGTGCTTATTACATAGACATTAACAAATATCACATGCAACTTCATCTAAAATAGAACTATTACTAAATGAAATTAATTCAATCACTTTTATAATTAACATTTTTTTTTCAAACGTCATAAAAGTGACATCTTTTGTGACGTGATTGACAAGGTTGAAGTTTAATTTCTATGCCACTGGAGTAGAAATTTTTGCTTTTGCGCCGCCGGAGTAAAAGTAAAATAAATAAGTATCCATAGGAACTATATAGAATCAGCATATAATAAATAACTTGTACAATGGAAACCTGTAATATCGCCCTAAATGTCACTATTTATGACTTTGAGCAAATGTTGAACAGCTTAGCAATTCAAAGTGCTAGTGCATTTTTTTTTAAATGGATACAATTCTCATCTCGATTTCATTTGTCCTACGCTCCTGAACAAAAAATGTTGGGATACTAATTACTATTATACATATAATGTTTAGTTCAAAATCAATAAATTCTTGGTGGCTTATATAGAGTGAATGATGTTATGACAGAGGTCGTCAAAATAGTAATCGGCGATTACTTATCACAAATTGCGGCACAAATTCAAAACCGTGTTCATATAAATCAGTCCTAGAACAAACAGTATCTCTATTGGAGAACTAATAGGCTACATTCCAAACGTACCTACTAGTAAAATCAATGATGATAAAAAATTCTGTCTTTATAAAAACTTCGCATCAATAGACTATTTTTATGACATAATATGTTGTTATTATATCCCCTTTCATCATAAATTGACCATTGACGGCCCAGAATAAATAGCTATACTATACAGATAATGGTAGTAGAATATAAGAAAATGTTTATTCGGTTCAAAGTTTCCACTTTTTACGTCATATGTAAAATATAAAAAAATACTTGCAACTATTATTTTTCTTAAACAAGTTGCTAATTTACTGAATACACATCAACTAACAGTTGTTTTATTTAAACAAACTCAAATTTATTAAAGTTCTAAATGTATCCAAAATTCTTTTGTAAACTGGAATTTTTAATTTCTTATGTATCTTTTTTTCCTGTTAATCTAATAAAATATTTTTGTTTTGACTGACTATTCGGGATGTTGTTGCAATAGAAATTTATTTCCCAACTACAATGTATATAATATTTTTTTTTAGAAAAAATTAGAAAAAAAAATTACCTGTCTATTATAACTACTTAAGATACAAGAAAGTGTTTTAAAATTTTCAAATATCTTAGATACTTATAAACAGGTTCCTACCTGTTTATAAGTATAAAAGATATTTGAAAATTTTAAAACACTTTCTATAATTTTAATAATTGCAAGTTAAGAGATACACTCCCCTTTTAAATTTTCGCATTTTTCTTATAAATATTAAACATTTTTATAATAATTTTAATATCATTACTTTCTATTTATCTTAAATTTTCATTGACAATATTATTATTTTTTAAATTGCGCCCTTAGAAATCCCCCATGGGCCTCGGCTAAATGCTTCGGCAGCAAACAGCCTGTTTGTATTTTAAAACTTCTTTTTTCGTGTGTTAGAATTACAATAATAACAAATGAACTCAATAAACAGCAGAAACACTAAAACTATTTCAGTCAAATAAAATTAACAGAAACAAATGTACGCAGAACGCTGACTAGTTTTAACACATTTCAATATATTTAGCTGTATTTAGTAAAGTATTTTAAATATAGGTAAATAAGATACTTTTTTAAGAAGAAAGATACTTTTATAAAAGATACATTTTTAAGATAAAGGATATATATAAATAGAAAGCAATCTACGATACTTTATCTTAGGTACTTTTTGTATCTTAGATA
The DNA here is from genome assembly GCA_035578165.1 of Stenolophus ochropezus. Classification (NCBI taxonomy): domain Eukaryota; kingdom Metazoa; phylum Arthropoda; class Insecta; order Coleoptera; family Carabidae; genus Stenolophus; species Stenolophus ochropezus. The sequence goes on from JAQOWZ010000002.1 coordinate 15,997,306, forward strand.
CTGAGTATCATTTGTTGTAAGATACTTCCAGCTATGTTTACTCATTTAATGAGTACAAACCTATTATTTGAATTATTCATTTGCAACTACTGAACATTTTATAATCTTAAATGAGATTTAAATCTACGTAAAGGTGATATAGCAAGTTGAAAATTATATAAAATAGTACCTTTTTAAAAATATTTCAAAATGAATGTAATTTTAAATTTTTGTTGGTATTAAAAAATTTCGTGTGGGGGCAGAAACTCCTCTGATTTTTTTATCTGGGGACTCAAGCCTCGAAGTTTCCACGTAGCCGGCGCCTATGTATATATACAGGTTTGTCCGAACCTACAGTTCAACTAGTGAGCATGCGCATTTTACTGAAAAGCGTTCGAACTCTATAGTTCTGGAGTTTGAAATCAGTACGATATTTGGATAGCTCAGTCAGTTCAAATTATAACAGAACAGTTATAACAGTTCTTGCTAGGGAGCAAGTATTTCAAATTCTGACCATGCATAGGAAAGATGTTTGAAAAACATTTTTTTGATGCTTGTCGATTTACATGTAGATTAGTTGTCATTTTTTTTCTGTTACATACGAAATATATGGCGATTTTATTAATAATATAATAATATATGCCTGTTAGTCGGCATGCCAGATTTGGTGTTAATTGTGGAGAGAAGCGGGTTGTGTTACGTTCCCGAAATACTTATTTGAACTCGTCAGTAGGCTGTAAGATGGCGTCTTCAGACACGTTGGAACTTGAAAGATTGCGGCAGCCGGGCATCGAATCTGAGACCGTTTAGTGGTCTGAAGTTCGAACCGACCGCCACTTATTTTAAGATAATATCACAGCAAAGTTCATAATAGAAATTAATCTACAAACATCCGAATAAATAAAAAACATGTCTATTGTAATATATTTGATAATTATTATATAGAACTATACGGTGTGCATTGAACTGGTATAAATTTATGAATAAATAAAATATAAATCAACACAAATATACGTAAGGCGGATAATTATATATATATATATATATATATATATATATATATATATATATATATATAAAATTTAAACCAAAATGAGCGTTCGAACCTGTCCAAATGATCAAGTGAGAAGTGAGAACTGCTTTGAATTCGCTTTTTTAGATGTCATGCGCAGAACTTGCAATTCTGGAACAATTTCGAACTGATGGTTAGAACAAATCTTATGTAATTAACCTCTATTCCTCATTTTAAACTGAATAATTAAATATTTTTACATTTTAAAATTTGCAAATATCGTATATAATTTAGATATAATACATAAAATTGTATCCAAAAACAATAAATAAAATTAAACAAACATTCCTTATTAAAAGTGTTATATACAAATGAAATTACAAAATTTATTAGAATAATATTTTTATCTAATTGATGCCGTAGAGCCCTAACTTTTTTCATTGTAAACAGAGCCGGATTTATGTATTATGAGGTCTGAAGTGGTTATAAAATTTAGGTCCTATAAATAAATATTTTATTTTTTTGTTATATAGGTAAAAGGTAGCTAAACTAAAGTCTAAATTAAGGGAATAATAATAATCTGGTTTTTTCACTTCCTCATTACTAAATTTCTTTGTCAATTTCTCTCCCAATATAAAAATTCGGAACAAATACCGTGTGATAAAGAGTTAACATTCCCTTTTTCTTTCTATTCATAATATTGTGTTAAATATAAGAATTTAAGTAATTGCCTTTTGAATTTGATACGAAATAAGTCAGTACCGTGAAATGCTAAAACTAGCTCGCCTAATAATTTTATAGTACCTAATATTCTCTTTAAAATATTTCACTAATACTACACAAAATATTTGGGCCTCTTATATTTGGGGGCCTGAGCGGCCGCTTCACCTGCAAATGTTAAATCCGGCTTTGGTTGTAACTATAATTCATGCTGCAACGACCAACGAAGTTCAACGATACAATTCACACTATACTTTCATATTAAATAAATATGTCACCCCACTCTGCTTGTTCGTTGGGGATGGGGGTTAACAAAGTTTTACTTATTTAAATTGTTTTAAATATAAAATATATAAATGCTGGAAATGCCAACCTGCTTTATCGCTGATACCGACAGTGATATATTTATACCAAAAAGGGTGATTACTATATCTCATATGTCACCTCCTAGTCCTTCGCCTTGCATGGGGAGTGCACCACAAAGTTCATTTTTATATAAAATAAAAATTCAAATTTCCTTTTCTTATTTTTACATTTTAGTGGACAGAGTACCTAAACAGCATTTGTAGCATCGTCCTAGGGCGAATATTGCGTCAAATTTAAACAGACGCAGGTCATTCAAATGTTTCAAAGAAATATATAGATTAGTATGCCCTACAACAAGACGTTTTGAAAAGCAATGAAATGTCAAAATTAATCAAAAATTTGTACTTCTCCAAAACTTTATTAAACGATAAATTGCTGTATGTAGCGTTTTTATAATATTATTTTTTAATAACCGCTAAAAGCTAAAAAATATCAAGATATTTTAACGCACCGCATTGCATAAATCCACAACAACGTTAATGTTTCGTGAAAACTATCATAGACGTCAACGGTGTTTAATTGTAACTTGTACATCAGAAGACCAAAAATATTATTTGTATATAACTATGTTAAGCGGAAATGGGTCCCATTTCTATCTTTAACTAAACATAACATTATTACGTTATGTTAATGTTTTGTGATTATTATTATTATAAGATCCAGAGGCGCCGACTTTTCAAAATACTAGATGAAATACTTTAAATCCAGTAATCCAGAGCAGCCACAACTATTCCAGAATGTGCTCTGGTTTCAGCGGGCGTAGAATAAGAGAAAACACTTTATTACGCTCTAATTCTTGACCCACTAAAACCGAAGCACAATCTAAAGCTGCAAAAACTTCTCCAGAATGTGCTCTGATTGCAGTAGGCCAAGAATCCGAGCTTTCTGAATACTTTAATTTTTGGCCCACTGAAATCCAAGCACAATCTAGATGTGCATTGTTCCAGAATTTGCTCTGGTTTCAGCAGGCCTAGAATTAGAACACACACTTCAGAATGCTCTAATTCCTGACCTATTGAAACCAGAGCTCAATTGAGACCAATCAAAACTGCTTCAGAATGTGCTTTGATTTTAGTAGGCCAAGAATTAGAGCAAACACTAAAAATGCTCTAATTCCTGACCCCTTGACACCATAGTACAAGTGAGAGCAATGAAAATTGCTTCAGAATGTACTCTGATTTCATCAGGCCTAGAATGAGAACACACGCTGAAAAATGCTCCAATTCCCGGCCGGCTAACTAGATCACCTCCAAGGAATGAGATACCTGGAAGGCGATCTAGCCAGACCACCAAGCCAGGCGCCCCACAGTGCGGGACTGAGTGCTAGCGTCACAGAATCCCCAGTATATCCTGAGACGCGCATTATTACCGGACACATGAATTCCTATTGGCTGATATTCAATTTGTAATTGTGTCCGTACTAGTGGGAATTTTATAATTTTTTAGGTACTTTGACAACTTTGATGCGAGTGATTCATTGGTAATATTTTTAAGGGTGTATATAACTCACACTTGTTTTACGGTCAATTACTTAAAAATGAAACGAGGTAAAATAATTCAATAAAATAATAACAATTTAGGGCTTTATTAATGCTTTAAAAAAATGCTGCGCTAAGGTAGATGTCTCCTTGGGGGCATTGTCCCGAGGAAAATTTTCCTTGGGGGCACGAGTTCCCTTATGTAGTCAGCGCCCATGATAAGGTCAACACTACAATGAAGCAAATAGTTTGCAATCCGTAGGGAATTAAGCATCAATGCAAAAATGTTGAATTGCACGTAAAAAATACTTTAATTTCAAAAAACGTTAAAAGTAATATTGGCAGACGTTTAATTATCACAAATAGATCTACTGGTATTATTAGGAGCTACATAATTTCATGTTACGATTGACATACGCATATTTTATCATGTACCTCTTTGACATTTAAACTAATTGTCTTGAGATGCCAATCAATTTTAAAAGCAAATTATAGATATGATACTTAACAAATAATTCAGAATACTTATTATGTATTAGGTTAGGAGGTGTATAGACATAGTTGTGGCACGGAAAGGAGAGCTATGCGGCAGGGGAAAGGTTTATCGAATACGTCAACAAACACAGGTGGTGAATCATTTTTTTATCGGATAAAAGGATAGAACACAATAATGAATGTTTTGACTTTGCTTCTTCATACGCCCCAATGACATGTGCAATAATTTCAGTACATTTATCGGTAGCTGTTCTCTTGTTGCCAAGCACTATAAAAGTTTTAAAAACTGTTATTATGAAAATGTACGTAATATGTTGTCTTGCGCTATGTTATTTCGCTTTTCTTCTTCATTTTTGTTATTTAGTGAATTTTCTAAAACAATAGCTATTAGTTGACAATATTAATGATTTTTTCCTACAACTATCAAATAAACATGAGATTTCTTCAATGTTTTCGATACATAAAACATGTCTTTTCTAAACAACACTAATATTTCCCGGGTAACATGTACAAAGTATATTTTGTGTCCTAGGGTTACAAACACTTTAATTCACTATCACAAGATTGGGTAAATTAATTATGGAAATCTAATGAAAAGTCATATTTTGTAAATTAAATGCACACAAACTCATAGATGCAACTGATATTTTATTGAAAATAGTCATTTGCTTCATATATGAATTAGTTTCTTCTAGTCATAACATTTTGAAATTGAAATATATGTGATATTAAATGTTATAATCATAATTAAAAAAGAAATACCTGTTTATTTATTTATTACAAAATTTGAGGTCAATATGAGAGTAACATATTGTTAGCAAATAAAACATGTTAGAATATTTTATTTATGTCATTAAATCCTATTATTTTATTGTTGAAATGTGTGTACTATGAGTGCAAAATAGCATTGCTGCTCTAGCATAATTGAAGCTCTTAACTGTGCTTCGAGCTTTAATATTTAAGCTCGTTCGAAAATGTAGAATTTTGCACCTTTTATACACAAAGAACTAGTTTATTTTTCTTCTCTACGCGCACTCGAGGTGTCTCTTCAGTTGAAAACTACTCTACATTCTGGAAAAGACAGAACCCAAAAAATGCAACATATGCAACATTGACGTTCAATTTGTACATTATCATTTTAAATC